>CM073443.1:35690000-36940000 GCA_037074515.1 Mimosa bimucronata | reverse complement strand
AGAAGAACTAGATAATTTCGTCACGTAGTAAATGTGTACTCCTTGGTCTGAACGGAAAGCAATTGGACATCAGCAATGTTCACACACAAACCCAATGTCCCCGAGCTATTCGGTCATAGGAGAGGTACATTGTATGTGCGACACCCAGACCAAGGAAAATTGACCATTTGATTCCACTTTATCAATGGAAAATTGTTGTGCCTTTCTGTTACCAGCATTAAAATTGTTTCATTTTTTTCAGGTCAAGCTAAGTATTAGAATTCAAAGGCACATACAAGAATTCAAACCCAATGCATAAAGTGATAAAACCTCGTAGGGAAAACAGCACCCATTCAATCTTGAGGTGGGTTGAAGCTTCCCACTGTGCCTTTTGCCATCACCATTGTGGAAACATTTGGCGTGGGATTTCAAGCAACTCTCCAGTCGATGAACCATCACACAAAGGGAACTCCTAATTGAAGTATTTAATGTCATTTTTTAAGCATCAAATTTAATTTAATAGGATTTTATGATAATGTTCATAATTAATTTTAGTTCACTGTCATCAACAAATAAACATGCATCCAACAAAATGCACTCTTGGTTAATATATAACACTAAATTTGTGAGTATTGAAAACTTAAAACAGCAATTAATTCACAGACTTTGGGTTGGATCTTTTTTTTTTCCTCTTGGTTTTATGTCTGTCAACTTTTTAATAAAAACTTATACTTAGGCGATCAATCCTAAAAATATGTTAAGGCCCTCGTCTGCCCTCTAATTCAGTTCGTCTCAAATTTTAAACACTACCTTAAAAATATAAAGCAAGGCAGCATAACATCTTATAACACATTAACTTGTAAAATTGGTTCAGCATATGGGAGAGTATATATGGAATTGTAATAGTATGTAGATCACCGCTACTCGTCCAATAATCCGCCGCTTTTTGTAGGGACCCTCTCTTTGTGCTATTATCCCTTCTTTTGAGAGGTTGTTTCTTCATTAAAAAGGTCTCATTTTCCTTATCAAGCTTCATGAAACGAAAGGTTTCATTTTGTGTGGGCAAAATTAATTCTCCTTTTTTAACTGGGAATTAAATGTGCTTGCACGTGTGAATATATATGGGGGAAATATATAATGACAGACACAGGATGATATAGCATAATTTTTAAATCAGGAGTAACAACCAGCAACCACCACACCAATAATTAAAAGACCCTTTTTTCATAGTTGCAGTATTAATTCATGCTAAGAGATAGAAAGTCAATTTGTGTTTCATTTTAAATAAATAAAAAACTACAGTTAACATTAAAAAATGAATGGTGACCGATTCGCCCAAACAATTTACTCAAGAGACAGAATGACATGATCTCCATCTTTGATATGACTGATATCCTCAATCTTAGCTCCCTCCTTAGTTGTTACTTTACTGGCCAAGAAGCCGTACTTGTCCACTCCCATGTTAATCAAGTCCTCGAGGGATTCGGGCAACCACACAAGCCTCCCATGATGGTCTCTTTTTTGTGGACAGCTCACAACTATCCTATCACGTGCAAGAATGACATGATCCCCATCTCTGATATCACTGACGTTATCAATTATAACTCCTTCCTTAGTTGTTACTTTACTGGCCAAAAAGCCGTACTTGTCAACTCCTATGTTAATCAATTCCTCAAGTGACTTGGGCATCCACACGACTCTCCCATTATGGTCTCCTTTTTGTGGGCAGCTCACAACTATCCTATCGCGTGCCAGAACGACATGATCCCCCCGCTCTGATAAGACTAATATCCTCAATTATAACCCCTTCTCTAGTCGTAACTTTGCCGGCCAAGAAGTCGTACTTCTCCACACCAATTTGAATCAGTTCCTCAATGGAGTCTGGCAGAAACATGAGGCTCCCATGATGATCTCCTTGGAATGGACAGCTCACAACTATTTTGACTGCAAATCCATGCAATTTCATATATGTAAAAAAAACGAAAGCGTTAGAATAGCAATGGTGATTCGTTAAGTTGGAGGTATTCTTGCAATTTCGCCCCAGTGTTAAAGAATGAGAAAAGCCGTCCTAACAGCTTAAAAGCCAACATTGACCGTTAAGAATTTAACGTTAGCCGGAAAAATGTTTTTGGCAACTTCCCGAATAAAATTACTTATGAAAAAACTTCCGAACACCCAACGCTGTTGACTGATTAATTCCGGGGAAACTACATACCACGGTTAGCAGAAGCGGGCCCAGAGAAAGAACGACCAAATTGTTTGGCTTCAGCCTTAGCCACGATCCCAAAGATAGAATTGGGAGATGGGTTGGCTAGAGCTTTAGCCACGACCTCACATCCTATAGCGTGTGTCAAGGTCCCAGCCAAAGGATTGGCTAATGTTCTAGCTTGAGCGTCGGCCTTGATCCCGGGTGAAGCATTGAGAAATTGGCAACTTTGAGCGGCTGGTTTACCTGAAAGCTTGTTGGGGGACTTGACATTATTTGTTGTGGATGGGTCTCTATTATGGTCTTTTAGAATTTTTACCACCGATTTAAATCCTCTACTCTGTGCTTCAAATAACGGGGTGTGTCCATTCTTATCTGCATAAACAAGAAAAAGAACGTACGATAGGATCGGTTTAATAAATATGATAAAGAAAAGAAATATCCAGTTAGTTACTACTACCAGTAGGTCTTGGAGTACCTTTTATCTGAGGATCAGCTCCATATTTGAGAAGTAGAGCCACACCACGTTCGTTTCTTCTATACGCGGCAATATGCTGTTAAAGAAGAATTTAAGTTAGACTCGACCCATATACGCTAATGCAGTAGTCATGGAGGAGAAAGAAACAAATCTCCTAACCAGTGGAGTCCATCCATTAGAATAATATACTTTATTTGGATCTGAGCCCCTCTTCAGCAACTGACGCATTAACTTATTATCATCACTATCAACAGCATAAAGCAAATCCTTTCTTTCCTCTGAGTCCTTCAAAAGTTGAGGCATGTTATAGAGAAAACCACAAATAAGATAAACCAAAATATCGTCCGATCGAAGTAAGCCAGACTGCCATTTGTTTTCCTCAAAAGACTTTATTTTTATGATATGAATATAAATATATAATTGGCACGAGTAATGTAGCATTTCATTAAATTGAAATCCAACAAGACGTGTGATTTAATTTTTTGAAACTAGAACTCATCAATGTCCGGGTCATCTAGAATCAAGATGGATGCTAGGAGAATATGGGCAATGTATGATTTGATAGCTAATGTTCCATCATAGGGGAGAGAACATTTGCAAAATTGCTATAATGGGTAAAAAAAATTAACGGAAAACTGGGGATTATCTCAGAAATGATGCCTGACACTCACACATAAAATTTTACTTATGTTAGATCCCATTTCTCAATAAGTTTGTCAAGTAAATCTCCAATCTTCTAGTATATTTATCACTTTTCTCTAAAGGAATCTCTCTGACTTATAAACCATACGAAATATAAATACTAATTGCGGTTGACTTTTGGTCATGGATAGATATAGGTCACATTTTCATTTCACCTCACTATTTATCACCTTTTCTCCAAAGGAATCTCTCTGACTTATAAACCATAAAATAAAATATACATACTTGAGTTTTTCAAGAACATACGTTGTGTATAGTTTAATTTCCTTAATCTAATGGAATGTAATTGGGCGAGTGATTTCAGATATTACGTACCGCGTCAAGGCTATTACCCATGATTATTGTCGGATCACCCAAAAGTCGAATGAGCAAAAGTGCAGCGCCTGTCTCTGCAATTAGATCTCCTAACTTTACCTCACCAACAACCTACAACAATTGCAGAACGCATAAGATTTGTTAGCCAATATGATAAGCATCAGCAAGGAGTCAGGATATCCTCCACCCACCCTGCCGTCGGAATTCTTTTCTCCAATCTCAAAACTTCAAATCCCTCTCTTTCTCAGTTTCACTCGTGCAAGGAAATAAACTGACGCTGCTTTCTCTCCCACTCCACCTAATTTCTGTTTCTTTTAGGCCCCACACCACTTATACAATTACTATTGGCCCCGGCCTAACTGGGATTTACATCAATGATGAAGGCGATGTCACAATATTATACCATATCAACGGATACTAGAACATGGCTCGGGTAATCTTCAAGCCATTTTACTTATATATCTGTAATATATATATATATATATATATATATGTATATATAGGATAAATTCAACCAATAATAACACTATTTAAACTTTAAATTGGACATTCGGATGGGTTTGAGTGGAACTCTTCTATAAATAAATAAATAAATAAGCGTGAATTATTATCATTGATAAATTAATTATGAGCGATTGAATTCATAAAATGAAAGTTTTATTAAATTTTAATATAAAAGGTTGCTCATTAAGATGGCAAGATAATCGTGACATAAATAATCAGATCAAATTAAAAACTATTAATTTATTCCGTTAAAAATTGAAATAGACACTTGTGAATGTAAATCTAAAAATAGTTTTACGCATGTCATTGACTGATCCAAGAATCCGCTTATCCTTGGTATCCTCTCTTTAATGAGCTTTCCACGATGATCGGTTTGACTGATGCAACAACCAAATGAACAGTGGAAGAATAAAATTACTTTTGCTGTAAAAAAATTTGTTTTTTTGCTGGTATAGTATTTAATAGTTTTATTTAACTAAATTATACAGATGGTTTTTTATTTTGTTTTTTTTTCCCTTTTTATAAAGATTGAAAAGCATTCAGTCTACAAACAACTTGCACTGGATATGATCCAGCTACACATGTTTATAAGAATAGGCTATTTTAATCGTATTTTGAAAACAATATAATCTAATGTAAGTTCGTTGATAAAATATGTTGTTCTTCCTTCTATTAAAAAAACTGTTTTTCAATAAAACGATACTCTCTCCGGTCCTAATTATAAGACCACTTTGAACCGCCCAATCCAGGGGGTTCAACCGTCCAACCCGGTCAACCAGGTGGTTGAACCGGGTTGGCCCCTTTTTTTAAAAAAAATAAAAAATATTTATTTTATTATAATTCACCTAATTACTAATTTTCACTTAACTCAATTTTAGAAATTAGGAAACTATAATACTTTAAATGCTATTTTACTTGCATATACTTAATATTTAATTATTGTTGCTCTTAATATTTGTATTTTAGTCTGTGGATTGTAGAATAATATTTATTTTTATGTGTAATCAACTAATATTTTCTCTTTTTCCCTCTATAGAAACATTAAAATATTCATATTTGATGAATTATGCATACCTATCTACATTAACATTTTGATATTAGTGATTATTAATGTTAATATCAATAAAATTTTATTATTTTAATATAATCCGGTTTGACTCGGTCCGACCCCGATCCGACCATTGACCCTTGAACCAGTGCCTCACCCGGTTTGATGCCCGGTCCGGTTTTTTGAACCTTGGTTTTTTGCCCATAATATATCAAAATGTCACTCTTTTAATGTAGAATTTAATCATATAAAAAAACAAAAAAAATATATAACAGCTGCCCCAAAAATTAGGGGCAGCCCAGGGCCCCCTCCCGTGAATTATTATCATTGATAAATTAATTATGAGCGATTGAATTAATAAAATGAAAATTTTATTAAATTATAAGGTAAAGGTATATTTTGACCAATAATTTGTTACAAAAAATGCGCCTGACATAATTATTTTTAAAATGATCCATATAAGCGAACAATCTTTTAAAATGGGGCAACTTAACCAAAATTTATTACAAAAAGGATCGTCTGAAACAACAGAATTCCGTACGGTGTTTGTCAATTTGACCCCATTTTAAAAGATGGGTGGCTTATATGGACTATTTTAAAAATAATTATGCCAGACGCACTTTTTATAATAAATCATTGACCAAAATACACCTTAACCGTAAATTTTAATATAAACGGTTGCTCATTAAGATGGCAAGATGATCGTGGCATAAATAATCAGATCAAATTAAAAACTATTAATTTATTCCGTTAAAAATTGAAACAGACTCTTGTGAGTGTAAATCTAAAATAAAATAGTTTTACGCATGGCTTTGACTGATCCAAGAATCCGCTTATTCTTGGTATCCTCTCTTTGATGAGCTTTCCACGATTATCAGTTTGACTGATGCAAGTCATGCAACTATCAAATCAGCAATGGAAGAATAAAGTCACCTGTGCTATAAAAAAATTACTTGTTTTGCTGGTATTATATTTAATAGTTTTATTTAACTAAATTATATAGATGGTTTTTTTTCCTTTTTATAAAGATTAAAGAGCAATAGTCTACAAACAACTTGCTCTGGATATGATCCAACTACACATGTTTTATAAGAATAGGCTATTTTAATCGTAACTTGAAAACAATATAATCTAATATAAGTTCGTTGATAAATATGTTGTTCTTCCTTCTATTAAAAATTGTTTTTCAATAAAATGACACTATTTCTCTTCAGGAAAATTCCAAATAAATACCCCTCCAATATCAAAAGGACACAAAGGGGCCTCCAATTCTCAAAAGGATAAGATGGGTATTGTTCCCAATTTTGGATAACCAAATTTGGGGTAAAAAGACTACAAAGCCCCTCACTCTTCTCCTTACATTAAATACCTTTTGAAACAAAAAGAAAAATGCAGAAACAGAGCGCTGGACGTGAAGACAGAGACGAAGCCATTAGAGCCAAGGTGAAAGCTTGAAAAGGAGGAAAAGGTAGGAACTTTGAGTAATATTTGGGTGAAAATAGTGTTTTCCTTCTAGTATAAGGTAAAAGATGATATTGTGGTTGATTATTTTGCTGGGTGTTCAATCTGAGTAAATGGGTTTAAAAATTGATGATCACCTAAGTTGGGTAGTTGATTTAGTTTAATGATAGAGAAGAAAAAGCTTAGATGTTGTAGGAATTTAAGTTTGGGTTGTGAGAAGTGTAAAATAATGATGTATATATATGAGGTTGCTGTGCGTATTAGATGAAGAATGATACTGGGTGAATATATATGGGAATGATGAAGAATGAGGTTGCTCTGCGTCAGTTAATGAGTGTAGTTCACGCTGAAAAAGTGTTCATGTAGGTCAGGGTGAAATATGTAGTTAATACCTATACTGAAGTAATTAACGGCTATACTTGAATAGTTAATAGGGCTATACTTGAGTAGTTAACAGGACATACTATACTAAAACGGTTAACAACTATACTTGAGTAGTTAATACATATGCTGAAGTGGTTAACAGCTATACTTGAGTAGTTAACGGGACATGTTATACTGAAACGGTTAACAACTATACTTGAGTAGTTAACCGAGTATGCTATACTGAAAGCGGCTATACTTGAGTAGTTAATGCAACATGCTATACTAAAATGGTTAATGGCTATATTGAAATAGTTAACGTCTATACTTGAGTGGTTAACTGGACATGTGTGTTTGATGGGGGCATGTTGTAAAGTGATGAAAAAGCATTGTTTAGAAACTATAGTTTTAATTAAATTTTGATTGATTTGGTGCAGGTTAGCATGCAGGATGCATGACATCAAATATGCGGTCAACGAAATCACTTATGTGTTATTTTCATGTGGGGGGAACTTTGGAAAGGATGTTGAAGGTGAAGAGAAATATTATGGTGGGAATACTAGGCTGAAAACATTACAGGAAGGGATGACAATTGAAGAATTGAGGGCTTTAGTAAGACAATGGTTCAGTATAGATGGTATGAGATGTGAGATGAAATATACAGTGAAATTTGATCAAACAGTATTAGTAGATCTGATCGATGATGACGAAATGGATAATCTGTTTCAGTATAATGATAGCTGTGCATACAAAGAATGGAAGCCTAATGACTGATGTCATGGAAAATGTTGGTAGAAGTGGAGAATGTAAGGCTGAACCTTATGGAGGGGGTATAGTGGTTGCCCATACAAAGGATGGAAGCTTAATGGTTGATGTCGGCAGACGTGAATGCAGCTGTGAAGCATGGCAAATGTCAGGCATTCCATGTCCACACGCTTGTGTAGCCATCAAGGCCTATCATCTCAACGTGTATGATTATGTGGATGAATGTTTCAAGATTATATCCCAAGAAAAAATATATAGAAGATGCATGATTCCAATTGTGACAATTGACATGCCAAATTCTAATGATTATCGGCTTCAAAACATACTAAGTCTACCTTTATTGGCACCACCTAAGACTAGTCAACCATCTGGAAGGCCAAGAGTCAAAATGATTGAGTCGCAGTTCCAGAACAAGAAGGTTTATAACTGTAGCTTTTGCCATGCAGCTGGACACACTAGGAGGACATACAAAAATTCAAACCCAAGGTAAAGCTGGGCGTAATGACCTAAGTGGATACTTTTTGGAGGGCACTATTTTGTAGATATTGGATAATAACTCACCCCTATATGTTTTTTGGGACAAGGGATGTAGTATATATAGTTCTTATCCTTTTTGTGAATAATGTAAAGTGAAAGGATTATGTTTTCTGGCAGTTATGACAAGAAAACATTAGGTGGTTGAAGAAGCCTAATGTTAACTTGTCATATTAATATGTAATTATGCTACTGTCATGTGGGATTCAGGTTTTATGTTAACCATTATACTGAAATGGTAAATATCATTACTAAAATAATAAATGAAGATAATTACTATTTAATGTGTGTTTGTTGTTTAGATTGTTTTGCATATAGAACTCTTTGTGTTTAATTTTATGAGCAAATCTCAACAGGAACTGGTGCAAAAATTGTTGGTAAGGTCTGATTAATGAAGCAACGAAGTGGTTATGGTCATACTGAAGTGGTTAATCACCATACTGAAGTAGTTAATTGCCATACTGGAGTTGTTAATTCCCCCAGCCAGTGGCATGGTTAAGGATTTTTAGGAGAAGAAGCATTTTATAGCCCAATGAATTAGGGAAGTGGTTAATCACTTCAGTATGGGGATTTAACTAGTCGAGTATGGGCATTAACCACTCGAGTATGTGTATTAACCACTCTAGTATAGTGATTAACGAGTCAAGTATGAGCATTAACTAGTCGAGTATAGGGATTAACTAGTCGAGTATGAGCATTAACTAGTCCGGTATGGGGATTAACCAGTCAAGTATTGGCATTAACCAACATGAATTTCTTACTTAGGTTTAAAACGTAGGTTGTTGTGAAAGTGGTTAACCAATCGCGTAAGTGCATTAACCACTCGAGTATGGGGATTAACTAGCAAGTATAGGCATTAACTAGTCGAGTATTGGGATTAACTAGTCGAGTATGGTCATTAACTATTCGAGTATGGAGATTAACTAGTCAAGTATGGGCATTAATTAGTCGAGTATGGAGATTAACTAGTCAAGTATAGGCATTAACCAGTCAAGTATGTGTATTAACTAATCGAGTATGGGGATTAACTAGTCAAGTATGGGCATTAATCACCACGGGTTTCTTACTTAGGCTTAAAACACAGGTTCTTGTAAAAGTGGTTAACCAGTCGAGTATGAGGATTAACCAGTCGAGTATGGGCATTAACCACCATAGATTTCTTACGTGACTTTAAAATGCTTGTTGAGAAAGTGGTTAACCACCATACTCGACTGGTTAATGCACATACTCGACTGGTTAATTATCATATTTGACTGGTTAATCCACATACACAAATGGTTAACCACTTTCTCAACAACAAGTGTTTTAAAGTCTCATAAGCAATATGTGGTGGTTAATGCAAATACTAGACTGGTTAATCGTCATACTCAACTGGTTAATGCCCATACTCGACTGGTTAACCACTTTCTCCACAATAAGCATTTTAAAGTCACGTAAGCAATCTGTGGTGGTTAATGCCCATACTCGACTGGTTAACTACTTTCACAAGAACCTGTGTTTTAAGCCTAAGTAACAAATCCGTGGTGGTTAATTCCCATACTCGAGTGGTTAATTTCCATACTAGACTGGTTAATGGCCATACTCGACTAGTTAACCACTTTCACAAGAACCTGCGTTTTAAGCCTAAGTAACAAATCCATGGTGGTTAATTCCCGTACTCGAGTGGTTAATTTCCATACTAGACTGGTTAATCGCCATACTCGACTAGTTAACAACTTTCACAAGAACCTGCGTTTTAAGCTTAAGTAAGAAATCCGTGGTAGTTAATGCCCATACACGACTGGTTAATGCCCATACTCGACCTGTTAACGTGTTAACATGTCTGTGCGAAGTTCAACCACATATAAAGTAAAAGTGACCATATCACTTTGGACAATTGAATAGTAATGGCACATTCCATAATATTTTGCCAACAAAAATTTACATAAGTATTAATTTACATAAGTACTACAATTTAAAAGAGTTAACTACAAAGGTGAAACAACAAAAATCTTGTCACATGTTTAATCGTTTTGTTGTTCTTTGCCTCTTATATTTCTTTGTGTTTTAAGCCATTTTGGACGTCTTCATTTTGCACCTCTTTTGTACTTCCTGCTTGTAACTCCATTTTTCAGACCTACAAAACAACTTCTTCCATTCAGTTATTCAAACTATTTTCACAAATATTATAGCAAATATAACCATTCTCATCAAGCAAATTGTCTTAACATTTCACACCCAAGCAAATTCCCAAAATCATTTCCAAGTATCTGATATAAACAAAACAGATAATTACATCCACCATTTTAGTGTTCCTTTATAGTACATTTCTTCAAAATATAATACATAATTACATCCACCTACAAAACATGTTCCTACTACTCCAACAGGGTGAGATTAAGTCATTCAATAGCTAAAACAAAGCATATTTCAGATTTCTTGGAAGCTAAAATTCATAAGCAAAAGATACCTAAACTTAATACAAATACAGTTAAAACGCACAAAATTTCAGTTTCAAAGTGAATAACCAATTGACAGTAGCAAAATGAATTATATCTTTCTCATATCCCAAGAAACAATGAAATAAACTCTTCAAGCTTTATTTCTTTCCATTTCAATTTCAAATCCCATGAAACATTGAAACAACCAGTAAAGTAGAAGCCAATTGCACAAAAAATTGAAGTTGTTTTTGTGTAGCCAACAGGTGTAAAGAAATACCAAAAATCAGTCAAATCAATAGGATTTAGCTCATTACCAAGCAATATCACAGCAAGTAATAGCAACCAAAACAAGTCCAAAAATCATAGAGTAGCCAAAATCAGAAACGCAAATTGAACCACAAGCAAAGAAACTCTAGTATTGAACCACAATCAGCACAAATATGATTTAAAAAAACAATTAGCACAACTAATAACCAAACAAGATCAGACTAGATTTTAACATTTGAGAATTTGACAAAATGAATCAGTGCAATTATACTCAGATATCAAACAGCACCAACTTAGGATAGTAAACCAGTCAAATAGTGGACAGAAACTCAAACAAAATATCTAATTTTTTGTTCTCCACAGTTTTGCTATCAAGTATCAAAGGAGAGAAATGTTGGGCATGGTAAGAAAAACAACAAAAAGAAAAAAAATGTCGGGGGAAAATGATGGAAACTAAAACAAAATGAAAGAAAGATGAAGAAAATATAGTGGGAACTCACCAAAGGTTGATTTCATCGTCAAGGAAAGATTCCAAATCGTAAATTAAATATATTAATTAGTTGACACAATTAAAAAAAAGCCTGCCTTAAAAAGCAACAAGTCTTTCAATTTAGAACAAAAATACTAATTTAAAAGAGAAACATCAGGGAAATATCGCAAGCATGCTGCCAATTGCAAGTAAATTCTTGAAGTTGTATATATTAAGCAATTAGATTATTAAAGTTTAGACCCTTACAAAATCTTACAGCACCAACATTGTTCGTGAAGTTAAATTTTTCAGATGTAATTTTGCACTATCAAAGTAGTAACATTTGCTGGAGTTGTTCAGGGGAGAGACAGAAAATGAAAGAACCAAAAAGGACTTACGAGAGAACCACTGCTGATTTCTACCAACTTTCAAGCTAACACCACTGATTTCAAGCCACCTTTTGGTCGATAAGCCCTAATTATTTTGAGGAGCAATACCCAGCCGATTTCGACCTCGATTAGAGACGCGGTGACTTCAAACACGATCGAGACGCCAAACTTCAACAACTACTGCATACGTCGCCTACTTCCGATGAACGAGATGAAGGAGAAAGCTTAGGGGGATCGCGATTTCGATGGAGAAGGGGTGGTTTGTTTCTTTAGTTTCTGATAGGGATTAGATGAGAAAGATGAGAGTAAGGGGCTTTGTAGTCTTTTTACCCCAAACTTGGTTATCCCAAATAGGGAACAATACCCATTGTGTTCTTTTGAGAATTGAAGGGCCCTTTGTATCTTTTTAATATTCAATTGGTATTTATTTGGAATTTCCCTTTCTCTTATCAAACATAATAATTCATCAGCTGTAATAAGCATTTAAGTCATTGAAGAAGTAAAGTTCATCTGCACTCCTTCATCTAATTAATTTTTTTAGAAAATTCTAAGAAAATTAAATAACACACTTATAAATTGATGGGTTAATGGTCAAAAATACACATATGATTTTGTTTAAAGTTTATCCAGTATCAAATGCTTTTTTTTTACTAAAAGTAACTATGAATTTCCAAATTAGGGTCAAAAGTCACACTTACAATTACAGTACAGTTCAAAAGAAAGCGTTTGGTGCTTGTTGAACTTTTTGACAAAATCATATGTGTATATTTTACCCTAATTTAATGATAAGTGTGACTTTTAATCTTAATTTAGAAGTTTAGAATTACTTTTAGTCCAAAAAAGAAAACACTTGGTGTAGGATGAACTTTTGACAAAATCACATGTACCCTAAATTGATTTACTTGAATTTTTTCTTCAAATTAGTTTATTTGAATTATAAACTAACATATAATCCAATAACATGACATATAATTATATATGATGATAAATTAACGTATTTATCTTTCTTAATCTCAAAATAAAAGCCAATCATGTCTTACATGTAGTAATAGCAGAAGTATATTTAAGAAATTATTGTCTAAATTCACCACATCATTTATGATCGAACTAGTCAAAAGTTTGCGGAGGATAAAATTTGGAATGATAATGCTGATAGTGTTTATCCTATTCTTCCTTCTTTTTTAAAAGGAGTTTTTTTTGAAACATGACTTTTGACAGGATACAATGGCGTCATGTAATCCATGTAGCTAACCCCACCTAATGGGATAAGGCTTTGTTGTTGTTTGTTTTTTTTTTTTGGATAAAAAGATATTATTTTTTCTTATCAAGCGTCATGATTCATCTGCTCAAATATCTATACGTATGAAATAGAAGAAGAAAAAAAAAAACAAATACGTGTAAGTAATTCACTGGAGACGAAAAGTTCCATACGTGTTTCTTTTTCCTTGGCTTGTTCATTATTTCATATTACATCTCCTAAATAAATTCCTTCTTAGTCACAAAATTAGGACATTTATATTTATTATTTTATAAAAAAAATAAGTGCATTGAATGAGATAGGTGTGGGATTGTTTGTAACCATTTATATATTTCTTGAAAACCCCTGGCATGATTCCTATTTATCCACGTGTTCGTTGACGTCACCTTGGATGAACTCCCTTATTGGTCCACATGTTAACACTAATTTTTGTTTTGGAATTTTTTGATGTGCCAATTAAGATGATTTGCATTTGATCGGTGATTGAATACACATGTTTTTGTCTGTTACTTAAAACGTAGAAATAACCTTAATTAACTAATTTCATAATCACCTAAATAACTAATTCATAAATTCTTGAACTATGACCATTTCTTTTTTAAGGAAAAAATTAAAAGTATTTAGGTAATCTCACGCTAATTTTTAAGAGTTTCACAATTCTTTGATCACTCTAGCTCATAATTTCATATTAGCGGATTTGGGGTATCTTTTTTTCGTAATTCATAAATTCTTAAATTGGAATAGATATTTTGTCATTAATGCTAATTTTTTTCAACCCACACCATATACTTTTCCGCAAATAACTTACCAAATCAATACAATTTTATGAAATCTGAGTCATATATTTATCAAAACCTTATTGAATTATTGGGATAAATAGTATTTCAATACGTCTTGTTTCTTAAAAAGTAATGCATAATAAGTTGATTTTGTAGTTAGAATTACATAAATGTGTTCACTGGCTGAATTGAAAAGATAAAATTATTATTTTTTAAACTATGATCATTTCTTTTTAAAGAAAAAAATTAAAAGCATGGATCAATCCGACTCATAAAATCAGAATAACGGATCTGGGGATCATTTTTTTCCTTGAAATATTAAGAATTAAAACCCATTATTCCATATTCTCCCTTTCGCTATATACGGCAAACTCTCAAGGTACATTCCGCATCGTGTTCTTCCTCCAAGGGCCATCACAAAAATACAGTGTAATATGGATGATGAGAGAGTTCCAATAAGGATGCTTGACGAAAGCAAGGCCACATGGCAAATTGTGGCACTCGTGTTGCGGATGTAGGTTGTACGAAAAAATACTCATCCCTTTCCTATTTGGAAGGTTTGTGATGCTGTTGGTTGATGAACAGGTATTTCTTCGTGTCATTGGCATACTTAAAATAATATATACCATCTATTAATGATCGCCATATATATTTTTCATTACTTTCAGGGAACAAGGATTGAGAGGTATGTCACTCAGAAGTTGTTCCTCCTCTGTTATAATTTTTAACCGTCACCTAAATGAAATTTTGGGTATCACTGCTAATGAATTGAAGACTAAATATGCAAGTATTTGTATTGATTTTTTGAAGTTAGCATTTTTGTATACATATTTTTTAATGTCTTTGCTTGATGTGTAACATTTTTAAATGTAAGAGGGAAATCCAAAATCTTTTCCAAAAGAACTTCATACATGTGTGGGCAAGGATACTATTTTGAAGCTAAAGATAAGGTCAATCAAATCGTTCTTATTTGTCTACATTATTTGATTTGATTGTTACTATGATATCCCCATAAAACAATTTGAATTATTCTTAACTCATTCTTTTTTATTTGTTTTAGAAATATGTTGTGCAGTCGACTGATTCTCACTCTTCCAATCACATTGGAGTGACTCACAAGACACCAGTAATGATGATATCCCAATTGCAAATTTGTTCACAACTCAAGATTCAAAAAACAAGAGGAAGAACCGAAGATACAATGTTGACACGAAAGATGATGCATTGGGATTGGATGAAGTTTCCACTCCAAGCTTTACTAACACAAAGCCTATCAAGAACTTAAAGAAGGAGAAATCTGGATGATAATCTTATGTTTACATTTTTCCTTTGATATTTTATTGTTGGCTTTTTTATTAAACAAATTCATATTTTGTATGGTTTTTAACCTTCTAAATATTATGTTGTAAATTTAAATTAGCTCAGCTTTACAGTATCATATAATATTAAATATATAAATATATGGTTTCATATGATACTTATAAATTAATTAAAGTTTTTATACATGCCAAAACATTAATGCCACAAATCACGGGCATTAACCACAACGTTCTTGAGAAAGATAATTTCTATTAAGAAAGACAAATTTACAAATTACCATCATATCAACTCTCTTTTGTAAATTATATATTATATCAATAACTTCAAAATATTCATAGCCTTATGAAAAATAAAACTCAATATGTTTTACAAATTGAAAAGTTTTGTTCAATTTTTGTCTCATTAATGCATAAAAAAAATTTAGTAACTAATTGTTTTTTTAATTTGAAATCTAAAACTTGGTTAATACTCCAATTAATGACATCTACAAATATCTATTCATATTAAAATACAATTAGCAAAATTAAAGGTAACAATTCAGTTATCAATCATGAGTTATATTATTGCTATAACTGTGGAATCAATCAGAAATGATTAATGAAATTACATGATTGTACAAATAAATACCACAATTAATATTAATAATGTTTATATACATATTCATTGATTTAATAATTGGGGAGAGAGAAAAAATCTCCTGAATCTCTGCTAATCAGAATTTATGAACTGGATTAAAAACAATCACCCATATTTAGGTAAAAAAAAACTTAAATGTATGCTTTTAAATCTGCCAAAAATATATACATATATAGATGATATATTTATTACATATATCTATATATTACTCATTACTCATCATATATTTCTATTTTTGGGAATATATTCTTTTGAATTTTGAAAGTTATTTAAAATTGATATAGTATTAAATACAAAAAAACATATGGTTTCCTGTGATACTTATAAATTTCTATTAAGAAAGACAAATTTATGTGTTAGGAATGAACGAAACTCTACAATCACGCTCGCAAATCTCAACCTGCCCTTAAATAATTCTGTATTGTGTTATTGAATGGTCAAATAAATGTTTAACTTATTGTGCTTTATTTCTTTTTTTTTTTTAATAAAATCTTATTCTACTCTCAATGTTGATGTCAAATTCATTATTCTATTATAATTTATAATTTATAACTATTTTTAAATCTCTAGACCCATTGCCCGAAAATTCGTCTACAAAATATCTAAAAATCAGTCATTATTATTGTAAAATTGTGCTTTGCTGAGAATAGTAGTAATTGATCTTTTGAATTTTGAAAGATATTTAAAATTATGCTATGGTTAATTAAGTATATAAATGTATGGAAGCCTTTTGAAACGTATCTATATACTTCTCTAAGAATCTCCAAGCACTAATCTTATATTCTTATTAGTCCATATGTTCTATGACATCAACTATTATTGCTTCTATCATTGGAGCCACGTGTTCAATTAAGCCACATCATCATACACGGCACTGATCATTGCATCAATTATAATCATTATGGTTATAATTAGTTGAGGGGAAAAGTATACAATAATTTCAATGACCAATACAAGATCATTAACCATCCATAGAGACTCAACTTTTATTCCACAACATTTTTTAAAACAATTTTCATTTAATCCTGTTCATATTTTCAACTTTCCTCCCATAAATGAGATTGCACTTTTGGCTTAACAACTAAAAGTAAAATATTTAATTTTTAGTTTATTTTCTTCTGTTTTAATTTTTATCTTTAAAGTCTTAAATGAAATCTAAACCTTCATATATTTACTGTTCTGTGCATTGCACGTGGGAGACAAATCTAGTTTATACGGTAGCGGATATGTTCATTGGGTCCCTTGGAAGGAGGCAACAAAAAAAAAATATATCACCTGCTCACTATTTTGCAATACGTAAAATGAAGATCATGGTTTCTTAAGTACGATCAGATTCCAAGGACACAACTTTTACTTATATTTGGAGTTATGTTGGAGAGTTATATTAGTTAGCTAATCATAAAAAGTTAGTTATTTTAGGGTTCTATATAAAGGGGATCATAATCATATTTTAGTGTGAGATTGAGAAATCTACACCATATGAGGGAGAGGGTAACTTGGGTCTCTCACCTTAAGTCTCTAGAGTTAGGGTTACAAACCCATCACCTCAAGTGAAGGATGGTTCATCTAAAGTTAGATGATTATATCGTTCTATATTTTTTTCATGATCAATAATAATCTTTGTTCTTATTCTTCTATTTCTCTCAATCACAAATGGTAACAAGTTAATAAATTAAAGCCATACAACATACATTAGCAACAACAAACTCCAAGATAAAATCAGTAGAAGTACTTCCCAAATGCCACATCGCAAACTTATATATTGGTAAGACTCGGTGAATCACTCAGCGTGCCAAAAAAGTTGGAAAAGCAGCTTGACACCTTAACCAAGCCTGAGTATGTCATATAAACAAAACAAGATCCTAAAATTGACAATCTCTATATATAGCAATAATTTTTTAATTTGCAACTTGCACTGAATATGAATATGACCCGACTACACATTTTTTATAAAACTGGCTATGGCTATTTTAATCGTATCTTGTAAACAATATAATCTTATGAATTCGTTGATAAAATTCGGTATGATAATGTTGATTATGTTTATGCTGTTCTTCCTTCTTTTTAAAAAAGTTTTTTTTCCCAATAAAATGTATTATTTTTCTGGGAAAATGATAAAAAAAAATACATTTCAAATTTCAAAATCTCAATAATTATTTTAATATAGGTATTAACAAGTTCAATATAGTTATTAACGACCATTAACAACTCAAAATCACCTATTTGAGATTTTGAATTTGGAAGGTTTTTTTTTTTTTTATCGTTTTCCCTATTTTTCTTATCGAACTTCATCTCTTATGAGCTGAAATACGTCAATGGAGAAATATTCCATACATACGCAGTCCTTTAGTCCTTATTGTTAGACTTAGTTGATTTTTAAGAAATTTTAAGAAAGCTAAATAATCACTTATTCAATGCTGTTTGGTTTTGTTCTTGGTTTTTTTCACAGGTTCTTGGTTTTCTTTTTTCAAAACAGTTTTTGAAAATAGTTCTTTAAAACTAATTTTGAAAACAATAAAACATATTTGGCTAATAATTTCTTAAAGCGGAGATGACAGAACAATACCTTTTGATTTTCTGTGACTAAAAACAATGTATAGATGATTTGCATTTGTTAATATCTATACTCAACTAATTAATACTGATAATTAAATCGTTAAAATCTCCTCTAAGATATTTTGAATTCAAAAAGTATTCTTTTGTCAATATCCCTTTCTTAAAACTACTTTTGGAAATAAAAAAAAATCTTTTTGTAACACTTAATTTTCTTATTATACTTAGAGCATTTTAATTGAATTATAACTACTTTTTCAATGTCAGAAGCCCAAAAGTACAAAAAATTTTAAAACTTTTTCTTTCTAAATATCAATCCAACTTCATTTTGTTGGAATGGGTTTTTTTGACAAAATCGGAACAATTTACTACTATACAAGCTTCGTATTTGTTTTACTTAAACTTATAACACACATATGTAACTAGGTCCCAAAATACCCATCTATAGTGGTACAAAATGTAGCAGACATTCCTGTTTCTTCATATCCTACCTTATCCCCAAAAGCTCACTCCTTTTTCAAGCTTCTCTGAAAAAAAAAACAACTAGAATTAAAAGTAAAATTCTTTGAGTTGAATAGATGATGAATGCACTCGCTCGTGGAGAGGCACGAAAACAATGTGACCTAAATACTCCACACAGGTCTGGCCAAAAGTTCACTTAGTGAGCTTTGCAAATAATTGATTTCGAGCCAGCTGGTCCAGTACTCTTTCAACATGTGTCAAATGTTACTCCCACAGTAGTTCAACGTAGTTTACTTCACATACTATTATTCTCATGTATACATTTTATAAATCTGTATAAATAATGATAATGTTTATTGTACTAATCTGTATGGCATAAGTACCTATCAAACCACTGATAACAATATATTTGTTAACTAGTGGAGGTCTCACCTGTAGGATTTCTCGTTATAACATTTAAAATTACAACGGAACTGATCTAACAAATGGGTAGCAATCCACATAAGCCCTGGAGTACTCCAAATATGAAAGGAATAAAAACTTACCAATTACGTGCAACATATGTTACAAAATTATACATGACATTACTTCAGAAATTACTCGTAACTTGGTTATTTCTCTTCGCAGTGTCTTGGAGATTCAATTCCACTACCTTCTCCTATAATTACATATAGATAATACATTAATATATACTAACTTGTAATAATTCTGTGTCTCTCACGTTCCTATAATGCTATCTATATCTCTACCCGTCCCATTTCTAATATATGATTAAATCCTAGTGTCAAACTTAATTGTTAATCACACCATCATCAATAGACATTTTACAATACTCACATAAACACAAGCATTCTAGAAATCACTTTTTGTTCATTTAATTTATCATAATAAACAACTTTAACCAATTCATAATTCAAAAATTCATTACATACTTTTTACCGCACCACTTGACAAATTCATAGAGCATCACATATTGCTCTCTGACTTCAATAAAACAAAACTCCGAATAACCTTCCACACAATCAAGCCCTAAACTTTAATAATCTAAATACACCAACAATTCTTTCTTTAAATACAATTTAACCAATTCATATATTCATTCCCTTTCTCAATAACATACCAATTTCACACTCTAAGTTCTCAAATCATATGACCATAATTTATTTTCAAAGTATCCTTAATCCTAAAAATCAGAAAATTGCTATTCTCATGTTAATTTATTAAAACCATATCAGAACACTCATTTGTCACTTATTTTGCCATCAACAATTAAGAATTCTGGCTTAACAAAATCACAATATAGGTAAGCCACCTATTAAGAAGAAAACAAAATTAGAACACGTATAGCCCAACAAATTTAACCATTATTAATTCCTCATGACTGAACGAAACAGAGCAGACAAAGGGAGAAAAATAATTTCACATTCCATGAATAAATTAAACATGTTACCACATATCTGCACTCAATTACATCTTCATTAGGGACCATACAGTACAAAGAAACGAATTAGGGCAGAGAAATTACTACAAATTCATATATTCAATTCGACCTTATTCCTACTAAATTAAACATCACAATTCCTCTTTTTTCCTCTTCCATTGAAGCTATCGGCCGGCAACAACAAAAACAGAGAGATCCATTACAATTTTATTTATGCAATTGAACCTCAATCCTAAACTATTAATTATCAATTTCATTTTCCTAATTAGTGCTCAAGAACACCAATCACACAATGGAAAATAAACAAGAGCTGAACACATAAATTACTGATCAAGCTGAACCATATTCGAACCAAAACAGAGCAAAAAATTGCTTACTAAAAAACAGCATCATAATTCTAGAAAATACAATAACCAACAGCGAAATCTTCAATTTTATAAAACTAACTCAGTTCCATTAAAGCATCACAGAATTAAAGTGTCAAAGTTTAACATTTCAAAATTCTCTTCATTCCCCTCTTTGCAGCACCGAATCCAACACAAGAAGGAAGACAAGAAAATCAACTTCCATTATCACAAGTTTTCTTAATCAGCAAACAAAATCCACACATCAAATAGTTCAATTTCACCATTATCACATTATTCCTCATTACCAACCGAAACAGAGTAGAGAACAGAGAGCAAGGGAGCAGAGTTTTCGAATCCTCCCTAAGCTCCAAAAATTTCAACATGCAAAAACCCTTTCGTCATTTAGAGAATAAAAGTGAATGAGAATGGGCAGACCCATGACAAAGTAAATGAAGAGAGGGTTCAGGATGAATTCAAACATGGTTTGAAAAGTGGGGAGATGGGATTAGAGAATGCAGATATCAGTATATATCTCTAGAAGATTCACTCTTTTTGTCATGCCCTAAAATTTTTTAGCGTGACCAGCACAAGGTATAGGGTAACCTCACCTCGTAAGCCTATCTAGCTAATTATTTCTTGCTTAGAAACAGCAAAAGTTTCTATATTAATATAATATGAGGTAATACTAATGATATTCATTCATGGAGATTATTTATACAAAAATTTTATTTACACATTGGACTTTGCAAACAAACTTACAATAGTCATCAATCAGTTATTCAACCATTTTCATTAGAGGAACTAACACAAAACGATAAGCTAGCATAGCCCCAGCCTACGAATAATAAGCGCAGCACAATAGCTGCGAACAAGCACAACCCTAAGGTTACGAATAACAAGCATTTTGTGTCTAGCTCCTCTGCTTAAGGCATTCACACTTTTAATAAAAGCAATACAAGTTTAAATAATTAATTCCCTTTATTATCACTTTCATTGGCAGAGAACCATGACCACTTTGTGAAATCTAATTTGGTACTTCCACCCCACACGCGTTTAACTCAACTTTCAAACGATCAATATATATCTAGAACCATCAAACAGAAGGGTTCCTTGTTAGTTTCAGCCTTTACAATTTCAAGTCTAAAATCGTTTCTTTAAAGTGAAGTATCATATACAAACCTATATTTTACCTCAACTAATATTCTCCTATAGCATCAACATATAATAAAAAAAACTCCACTTTTATAATACATAATCATAAACATAATTGATACTATTAAAGATCATGAGATAGATAAAATCAAGCACATAATAAACAATTTGTATAATAAGATCGATTTAAAACATTGAATTGCTTCAACCCTATTTTTATAGGACCTCAACAGAACGAATTATAAGCGTGGACACAAAGTCCACGAGGGTAAACTAACCAAGCGCAGCTCGAAGCCACGAAGACAAGCGCAACACGAGGCCACGAAGACTAGCACATGTACAAAACCTACGAATAACAAGCGTGAGAATGAGTCCCACGATTATTAAGCGTGAGTACTGTGCTCACGAAGACAAGGACTAACATATAATATGTAAAACGATTTTTCGATACTGAGATTACATAAAAATTCGTTAATGTTTTTGTGTATGAATGTTGCTAATGAGTGAAATGATAGAAATATCAATTAACTAAATTTCTATAACAAATCACTATCTCATCTAACTACCCAAGTCCAAATATAAATAAATAATGACATAATTCCAATGAACGTCTTTAGGAAATAAATCTAAAGATTTGATACTTCAATAAAGAAAAAATATAACATGTAATAAAATATTAATGAGACGCTATTCATGCACAACAACAATAGCATCCTATTCGAAAATAACAGCCCAATGCCAATTAAACACAAGCAATAACAATTCTCCCAATTTTAAGCTTTAACCTACACATACCTAAACCCACATCGCCACATTGTTAACTTTTCCCTTGATTATACCAAGTTTCAGTTGTTCCTTGCTATCAATCAGCCCCCAAATAATGGCATTACAATAGAAGAGAAGGATGAGAAGGGATTCATAACACTCACAATAAATTTAAATTAACTAATTTCTTATATACCGTTCAATCATAATTCAAGAACCTTAAAGTGTACTTTGCCACATGCGTAACATTTGAAAATCTCAAAGTATCAACAAACAGACAGCATCTAATTTTCATTACTCAATATTCATTGTACAAAATTGGGAATACCCAACAGTAAGTATAGAAATAACTTCCAACTCCAAACATTCAACTCAAACAATATATACAAAATCATATAAGAAGATAATCATTATGTCTATAACTTTTCAGAGTAACCTTTTCTACAACAAATGATTAAATCAACTTTTGCAATAAAACTAGTTTTAACACATTTCACTACAATTGCACAATAAAAAGAAAGCTTAAAATAAAAACCACCACACCCACAAATTACATACACTTCAAAATATATACAGATTTTGCCCTTGAACTTTTAACCGAATAGTTTCCAATAATCCACTAATTTCATCTCCAACTTTATTATAAATAACAATTGCATCTTGTATCAAGAGTTAGTAATCCATGCCAATTAATTAGCCATTTCAACCAGAATCAGTTCAAACATCCAAGAAAATATCCTATTCTTTCTTCATTTTGCACTTCTATTCCTTAATTTCCTGGAGGTATAAATGGACTTTGCATTATATGATGTATTATTAAGATAAACCAAATTCAAACATTATAATTAATTTATATTTCTTTTGTCTTATCTAAGCTACCCATTTGGTTATAATTTCCTCTCAAACCTTTTAACAAACACCCTGTGGGCAAGACAAAACTGAAACACTTTCATCACACTTGATTTTATCCGACCCAAGCCTCCAGCCCGACAACATCCAAATGCTAAAATTTATTATGTCTCCTAACTTAGTTCTTGACCAAGAATCAATTTAAACTAAGAGAAATCAATGCTTAAATTCATATCGTTCCTCTTGTAAACTCTAGCAAAATACTACAAAGATCACCATTTCAAATAGTCTTCCTCTATAAAGAAACCATCATTAGTCGCATCGGTTATATCCATATGATCACTAATTTTATTGGTCCATCTATTTTTTTTATTACATAATTGGTCCATCTATTAAGTAGGGATTATGTTAGAAAATTGGTATAAGGGTTTGTATACGGTGAAATAATGAATGAGATAGAATGCCAGATATGAAGAAAATAAAATATAGGATAGAGAAAGAAAATGGAAAATGAAAAGGTAAAAATAATAACCATGAGGAGTAGATAAACTCTAACCAAGCTAAAGATAAGAATGGACGGAGGGAAGAAATGAGGTAGGTAAAACATTGAAAAAAGGTGAGAAATTAGCGCCTAAAAAAAAGAGAATGAAGGACTTGCCGCTGGCTCTTGTGTATGTCACCCATCAATGTCTTCACAACTCCCATTAACACCATCTCCTTATCTCTCTATTTTTAGCCACAGTCATATATCAAATTTACATTGAAAAGGAATTGTAGAAATCACTTTAGTTTGAGGGTTTTTGTATTAAAATATTTTAGACCCATTTTCAAGCAGTGTCATACCTTCAGATCTAAATGGTTTTCTCTTCACAGTCTATATTGCTAGGTCATAATTACTATTAACCTAGTCATACACATTAGGGGTGTAGGGGAATTTTGAGAGCAGGTAAAAACTGGAGTAGGGAAATTTCGAAATTGAAACTTCCCTCCAAACCATGGGCAGTAACATTGTTTGAGGCAAGGCAGTCTATTGAAGAATAAGTTCCTTGAGGATCAAGTATGACTGTAAAAAAAGGACAATGTGTAAAGCAGTTTATAATTATAATTTATACTTGTCAATGGTAATTAATAAATGGTAATTGATAATGATTGTTGATAGTATCAATAATGATGCATGACGATGTTGACAGTTACTTCCATATCAAGAATTGTAATAAGCATGATACACAAATGAAGCTTCATTCATAACGGGCAGCAAGAAGGGTCACAAGATGAATGGAACACAAGGGTGAAAGCTGCAGATTCTAGAGGATCAGATATGGCCATAAATAATTATTATAAAATCAACATGCATTAATTAACTCTCCCTGCACAAAAAATCTGAATACAGGAATAAAGAGGAATTGAAAGTAATACAATGAGTGATATATAATTAAGCCTTTCAAATAAAATTATTATGGTGTTGACTGTCCCTAAAGGAATGTTACTTATAAACAATGTTCAAACTTCCTTGAGGATCAAATATTGTAGGAAGCATATAGTTAGACCTACTAATAGTTGATTTGTTAATATAAAAGGTGATATAAATACCAAAAATAGATCGAATATGTCCATATGGTGAAAAATCAAAATCCTTCGAAATAGCTTATTTTTAATACAAAGATTTAAAATAAACAATTATGGCTAAAAGGTTATCTTTATTTTAGATTTTGTATCTATTAAAATAATTTTTTAACTAAAATTCTTTACTATTTTAAAAAATTAATCTATAATCATAATCATCTTTACGAAATTGGAAATCCAAATAATTTAAATATGTTTATCCCTTCACCCAACAAAACAATTCCCTTTGCCTTCCTTCCTTTCTTTTATCCGCAGTGTGTGAAGAATTTTTGTGAGTAAAGTTAACTTCATCTCAATCCTATCCCTATTGGTGACATCACAAATATGAGGGTTAATAGGAGTGAGCAAAAACCGAACCAAACCGGACCAAATGGTTTTCGGTTTTTCAGTTTCGGTTTTTCGGTTTCGTGGTTCGGTTTCGGTTTCCATTTTCATCATTTTCGGTTTTCAGTTTTTTGAAGAAAAAAATTCGGTTTCAAACCGAAAACTGAAAATGTATATAAGAAAAAAAAGGTCCATTAATAGTTTAACACTTAACTAACACTCTCGGCCCAACATTACAAGCCATAAGCCCATAACATCCACAGTCCACACACACAAGTTCTTTGCCTCTCAGAATCATATCAAAGCTCTTTGTGCTAAAAAAAAGAATCAGATCAAAGCTCCTCAGTCATCTCATCTTGCCCTAGAGTCATCACCATTCACCACGTCGCGCCTTCTCTGCCTCTCACCCTCGGATCAAAGCTCATCTCTTTGTTTAACCATTAGCGCCGGCCTCCCTAAATAAGGAAGACAGCAGAGGACCTGTCTTCGTCTTTGGTCCCCTGTCTTCGTTTTGTCTTCGTTTCCCGTTGTCCACCGCTATCCGCCGCCACTCGTAGCAGTCGTAGGAGAAGAAGCTTCGAGTGCCTGCGAGTGTGGTAAGCTTCTTCTTTCCATTTCGATTTCCAGTGGTCTGATGAGTTGTTGCTAAAAGCTAACTAGTGCTTAAATTGTTTTAGGGGTCAGATTGAGTTGAATGTTAGCACTGCATATCCGATTCCTTTGGCTATGATGATTTCTGAATTTTGAATAATTTGCAATCTGGTTAACTATGCAATATTTCTGTATGTGGGTGCCATGATTTGTAGACAGTCTTTGGTTTCTGCATTTTGAATTTTCCAATTTATATAAGGGCCGGGGTACTGAAATCTGAATAGAACTTTGCTATTTTTATATGTACTTTTTGTGTGTTTTAGTGAAATTTGGTTTCTGCATTTAAACAGTAGTGCTTGAGGAAGATAAGTCATGTTAGTGCTTATTTATATTCTAAATTAATTTTGAATCTACTAATAGAGTTTATATTGTGCCTACTTTGTGCTGAATCAGATGTCTTCTCATGGTGAAAATATTGCTGACCAACATAAGAATAATCAACAAGAAACTGGGGCTGTTACTCAAAGTGAAAGCAACCAACCTACTATGACAAGTGGAACAAGTAAAGCTAGAAAAAGGAAAGAAAGGAAGTCAAGATCAAAAGTTTGGGATCATTTCACCAAATTTGTGAATGATGAAGGAGAAGTTAGAGGTAAGTGCCTCTATTGTGAAAATGATTTTGCATGTGATCCAATTAAGAATGGAACTTCTGTTCTCAACAACCACATGAAAATCTGTAAACAAAAGCCTAGTGAAGATACTACACAATCACACTTGATGTTTAATGTTGATGATGATGCTATGCGGTTTGCAAATTGGAAATTCGATCAAGATGACATTAGGAAGTCTGTAGCAACAATGATAATTACTGATAAGCTACCATTTACGCATGTTGAGATGCCTGGTTTTAGGAATTGTATGGCCTTTGCTCAACCCAAGTTTAAAATTCCATCAAGGTGGACAGTAGCTCGTGATTGTTATGCCATTTATCTTGAAGAAAAGTTGAAATTTAAAGATTATTTGAACCGAAAAAACAAATGATTTGTCTTACTACAAACACCTGGACTTCTATACAAAGAATTAATTACATGTGTATTACTGCTCATTTTATAGATGACACATGGACTTTGAGAAAGAGAGTTTTGAATTTCATTCCAGTTATTAGTCATAAAGGGAGAGACCTTGGAATGAAAATTGAAAAATGCCTTCTTGAATGGGATATTGAAAAGGTGCTTACTATTACAATGGATAATGTTAGCTCTAATGATGTCTTAATTGAATACTTGAAGGAAAAAATTAATAATCGGGGCCGTCCAATCATGAAATGTCAGTATTTACATGTGAGATGTGTTGCACACATTCTTAATTTAATTGTTAATGATGGGTTGAAAGAAGTTGGAAGTTCGGTGACAAAAGTTAGAGAAGCTATTCGATTTATTAAACAATCACCCTTGAGGATGAGAAAATTTAAAGAAAGTTGTGTGGATGAAAACATTGAGTGTAAGAAATTGTTGTGTTTAGATGTCCCTACTAGATGGAACTCTACTTATTTGATGTTGGACATAGCTGAAAAATTTGAGAGAGCATTTAAAAGGTATGATGATAAAGATCCATACTTTCGGATTGATCTTGAAGATTTAAGGGGTGGGGTGCTTGACCAAGAAGATTGGAATAATGTGAGGGGTTTGACTGAGTTTCTTGTTCATTTTTATGATCTTACTTTGAAGGTATCTGGTTCTTTCAGTGTGACATCCGATGCTTTTTTCCATGAAATTTATGTGCTTTTTCGTATATTGGATGAATGGTCGAGCAGTGATGATGATGTGGGGCTTGGAAGAGTAGCAAAAAAAATGATTGCTAAATTTCAAAAGTATTAGGGTGATCATACAAAGATGAACAAACTTCTTTATGTTGCTGCTGTCCTTGATCCTCGATATAAATTGTGTTGGATTCGACTTGCCTTGTGTAAAATGCATATACATGAAGTGGGTGAGCATTTGACAGAAGAAATTAAACAAGTTTTAGTTTCTTTATATAATGAATATAAGCAAGTTTTTTTCCTTCAACATCAATGCAACATGATAGCGAACCAGTGAGATTGAATGATTCACAAGAAGCTCTTATGCCTTCTGGTAATCCCACTTTGAAAATTAGACAGTTGGTTGATATTGAGGATGAGCTATTCATGGATGAAGATGGTGAAGAAACGAGAAATAGAACATAGGTTGACAGACATTTGAATGAAGCACTTAAGCCTATTTGTTTTTGTGAAATTCGGCCTATTCTTTTAATAAATGTATTTGGTTAAATATTTTTAGAATTTGTAATAAAAATTATGTTTTATATTAAGCAAAAAATATGTATTTAAGAATTATAAATTATAAATTTAAATCAATTATATAATGTAAAAAGATTTATTTCATTTGTACCATACTATGAATAAAAATATATTTGAAATATGTTTTCATTAATTTAAAAGAAATTGAAATAAATTTTTTTAATGAATGTATTAAAAAAATTAGAATTCTAACGGTTCATGATTTAAATAAAAATTAGAAAATTTATTAGACATAGCAAGCTCTTAAAAAATCTATGGTAGAGAGAAATGTACGTTTGTGATACTATGATAGATAAGAAAAAACAATTTTTTAATGTTAATAATACAGTATAAGACAAGAATGAAGGAAAGGCACAAGCATTTTGAGTGAAGCATTGTACACAGGAGGCACCGTCAGAGGAACAAACAGCTTGCACGAAGCCCAATACGGGTCCGTATCCATGCTCATCACAGTGATGAGATCAAAACCGTTCAAATTTTGATCTTAACGGCCCAAATTTAAAATCAATAATTTGTTGATTTTAAAATGATTAATTCATTTTTATGAGAAGTGATAATTATAATATTATCTTTATTTTATATTTTACATTGATTAAAATAAAAAGTTATTTAAAATATTAAAATTAAATTAGAACAAATCAAACTGTTCAAATTCGATGTAATGATATAGATTGATGATGAGATCAACTCTCTCATCCAAATGATGAGCATGAAATGTGGATCACCCAATGCATACACTATATACTTTGATGAACAGTGAAAAGGTGAGAGGAGCCTAGGGGTGAGCAAAGGGCCCGCAACCCGCGGGCCCCGCCCGCAAAAAGAGAAAATTTACCCGGTCAGACCCGCCCATTTTGGGCCTGTGAAGTAAACGGGCGGGGCCCACCCGTTTATATATATACTGGTACGGGTGTAGCCACGGGTGCCCCGTTACCACTACAAAAAAAGGGTGTTTTAGTAATGGTTACATTAGTCGCGGAACACCAAAACCGCTAGTAATGATACATTAGTAGCGGTTATAAACACAAACCGCAAGTAAATACAACGGTTTGACCATAGAAGTAGTTAGTAGCGGAAATTAGTAGCGGTTTTGGGTAAAGAACCGCAACAAATTTGGCGCGTTTTGGCGGGATGAGTAGTGGCGTAATTTTAGTCGCGGTTTATGGAGGGAAAAACCGCTAGAAAATGAATGGACGCTGAATTAGTGGCGGTTTTAATACATTAGTCGCGGTTTTACCCAAAACCGCCACTAATTCAGCGTAATAAGTGCAACTGCATTTATTACTGGTTGATTTAGTCGCGGTTTCAGCTGCGGTTTTTTCTGAAACCGCGACTAATAGTAGCGGTTCTTGTAAACCGCTACTAAAATGAACAGTTTAAAGAGGCTCGTGCCTTTTCAGAGAAAAGGCACGAGCTTTTTAGAAAGAAAGTGACGTGACTTGACTTCGATGAGAAAAAAAGAGGTCAAAATCATGGTGAGAAAGGGCGATCGCAATAAGAGGCCTATGACCGCTGAACAAATGGAGGCTGAGGAGCGGCTACGTAAGGAACTGGCTGAGCAGGCCGAGAGGGATCGTATAGAGCAAGAGCGCATCCGTGTACAGAACGAGGCGATTCCAGAAGATGTAATCAACGCATTCTGGAGTGGGGGAGAAGACTTCGACGAGACTGGAGGAGGAGCGGATTTTGAGGATATGGAACGTTGGTTGGACGGTGAGGAATTTGACGAGGCGGGGCACCCTAAACGATCCTCCGGAAGGTCTACCGGTTACGAAGTACAAGTTCAGGGTAAGGAAATTCAATTTTTATTGTTTTTATGAGATAATTATAATTTTTTATCGCTAATTAAATTAAAATTGTTCCCTAAATTTTACAGACCCTTCTGGTAGCATAAGTGAGAAGAGGTTGACGGTGCAAGATGCGATGAACCTTCCGAGCGGGCACAGAGTTATAGTTGAGTGGGACGACTTGACCAAATTACCGGTTGGACAAGGGGGGCAACTGTACTCGAGGTTCGTCGGGGGTGTAGGCCAGAATTACCAGCGATTTCCGATTGACGCTTTGGACTGGAGGAAGATTGATGCGAACTCTAAAACGTTCGCGTTTGACGAAATTGTTAAGGTTTGTTGAATTAACTTTGAGCTTATTTATTGTTTATTGTTTATTATTATTAGAATGTGATTTTAATTAATACTATAAGAAATATTCTTGTTATTATGTATTGTTTATTATTTATTATTTCTTATTTCTTTTCTGTTATTATTTGAATTTGATTTTAATAAATATTATAGGAAATATATTTATTATTTCTTATTTCTTTTCTGTTATTATTTGAATTTTATTTTAATAAATATTATAGCAAATGTATTTATTATTTCTTATTTGTTTTATGTTATTATTGGAATTTGTTATTATTTATTAATTTCTAATTAAACATACTTAAATTTAATATTTTACAGAGGAAGTTTGATGTGAGGGACAGCCGCAAGAATTGGACAGAATCAAATATGGGGGACGGTTGGAAGAACAAGCGGTTGGATATGTTCAAAGAAAGAAATCGGGGTGGGAGTAGGCCGATTCAGGAGTTGGTCGATGATGTCCCTGCGGATGCGTGGGAGAGATATGTGGGTTGGAGGAGGGGAGACATTGGGAAGGTATAATGAATAATATTATTGAATTGATATTGAAATATCATATTGAAAAATTATTTTTGAATTACTGATTATTATTTAATTTTATTTTATGTTAACAGAAGAGGTCGCAACAAGGTCTTGCCGCGAAGGCCCATCAGAAGGTTCATCATACGGCTGGGACGAAGCTGTTTTCGGTTGGGTACAAAGAGATGGTATAAAGGAATGAAGTTTCATTGTTTGATTTAAAAATAATTTATCTTTATATATTAATAACTGTTTGTATCTTAATTTTCAGGAGGAAGAGGCTGCGAAGAAAGGGCAGAAGGCTACCTACGGTCGTTTCTACCAAATAAAGCACAGACACGCCGACGGGAGCCCAACATCCAGGGAGGCTGAGGAGCAAATTGTAAAATTTTTATTTATTTATTTATTTTTATATTATTATATTTTTAATAACAACGACATCAAAATAAAATTGTTAATATGTTTGTGTGTGCAGGCTAGGATTGAGGCTGCGGAGAGAGAGATCGCCGAGTCGCAGGGGGACAATGTAGACCCCACTGCCTCGCTAAGGGCTGCCCTAGGGCCTCAAGAGTACCCTGGCCGGGTTCGCGGGATTGGATTCGGAGCCCGACCTACGGTGGTGTACGGCAGGTCAGGCGACCCAGGCAGCGCTCAGTCTACAGCTTCGAGCCAACCATCAACAAGTGGCCCGATTAGGGGAGGCGCAGAGTTTGAGGCTCAAATGAGGGAGAGACTCACTCATGAGATTACGGAACGGGTGACTGATCAGGTGTATGACCGACTGGACTCCTGGGTGCACGACGCCAATAGCACGTTGGAACGGATACAGCGGATGTTCGACCCGGATAGATCTCCTTTGCGAGTACCACTACCTCCTCGTCCACCGAAGCATCCTCGCAACCGTTCTCCGGAGCATCAAGACGACGATCAGCCTCCTGCGGCGTAGCTCTAGGGTCTTTTTTTTATTAGAATGTTTATTTTAGGATTTAAGTTGAACATTTTTATATTTAAATGTTTGCTAATTTGAATATTAGTTGTTTAAAAATTTCATATCTTTAATGTTGCATAATTTTGTTAGTTGTTAATATCTGATTTTATTTTTTACTTTACAAATGGCGATAATTTGTTTTAACAGTTCAACAAAAAAGTTTCTCCCTGACTTATTAAATAAACCGTTGTTATTTGTTTATTTTCTTATATATAGTATTTGAAAAAAACAAGATATAAATAACATTAAAAATACAAAATAGCACATTTAGTAGCGGTTTCAGAACCGCTACTAACTGAAGAAATATTAAAAAAATTAAACTTAGTAGCGGTTTTAAACCGCCACTAAGTTACTAATTATAAAAATAATTTAATATTAGTAGCGGTTCTAGAACCGCTACTAATGTATAATCAGACACATCTGCCACCTGTTAACTTTCCAACGGTCTGAGTTAGTTGCGGTTTTAGTAGCGGTTAAAGAACCGCTACTATTGTCTAAATTTTATTTTATAAGCCCTTGATTCTTTCCAATTCATTTTCACATTTCATTCAAACTATTAAGCTCTTTCCTTCTTTGATAATATCTTCAGTCATATGATGGATAAATCTTGGATAAGTTTGCCACGGACGTCTCCCCGCTATTTGGTTGGTGTTGACCACTTTTTAGATTTTGCTTTCAACCGCACCGGTGTTAACAATCAGATATTGTGTCCTTGTCCGAAATGTAAATTTAAGAAGTGGCATCCCAGAAATGTTGTGCATAAGCATCTTATACTGAAACAATTCCCATCAAATTACACATTCTGGGGTATTCATGGCGAGAATGATGATGATGGTGGTGAGGTAGTTGCTCGAACATCTCAGGTTGGAATGCAGATCGACGATGACGATGATGACGACAATCATGTGGATCCATTTAACGATGTTATGCGTGATGCTTTCGGGGTGCAAGGTGACGGCATCGGGAGTCAGGAAGGGGTTGAAGGACCACTCCCGGAGTTTTTTCGAAATGAAGCTGTAAAGAATTTTTTCGACCTTATGACGGATTCAGATAAGCCATTGTTTCCAGGTTCTACTAAAAACTGCCTCTCATTTCGTTTCTAGTTTTGTCACATAAACGTTCATTTTAGAATAAGAATAATGTTTATTCAGGGTGCAGTAAATATTCAAAACTATCATTTCTTGTCAAGCTCTATCATATCAAGTGCTTGTGTGGCTTCAGCGATAAGGGGATGTCGATGGTGTTAGAATTATTGGGAGATGCATTCTCTCAGGCAGAAATCTCACCATCATTCTACGAAGCAAAGAAGACTATTAACAAGTTGGGATTGAACTACACTAAAATCCATGCCTGCCCGAATGATTGTATGTTGTACTGGGGCGAAGACGCCGGGTTGGACAGATGTAAGCGGTGTAATGCGTCTCGGTACAAACAGGCGAAGAGGGGTCGAATAGCAACCAAGAAGCCTGCAAAGATTCTAAGATATTTCCCCCTGACTCCACGACTTCAGAGGTTGTATGTGTCATCCAAAACGGCGGAGCACATGCGGTGGCATTCATCAGAGCCCAACGTCGATGGGAAGTTGAGACATCCTAGGGATGCTGAGGCTTGGAAAGCGTTTGATGCTCGATTCCCGGAATTCGCCAGTGACCCGAGAAATGTATGCCTCGCTCTCGCATCAGATGGGTTCAATCCGTTCGGGAATCTTAGTACTACGTACAGTATATGGCCTGTGGTATTGATACCGTACAACTTACCCCCTTGGATGTGTATGAAACAGAGCTCATTCATTCTTTCGATGATTATTCCGGGGAAGAAAGCTCCTGGAAACGATATAGATGTCTACCTTCAACCGTTGATACAGGAGTTGAAGGAACTTTGGACCAACGGAGTTGAGACGTATGACGCTTACAGTAAGACGCTCTTCACACTCTGTGCATCGTTGATGTGGACAGTGAGCGATTTTCCCGGACTTGGCACATTGTCTGGTTGGAACGTGCATACAGGCAGAGCTTGCCCCAACTGCAACTTTGACCAAGACTCGGTCCGCCTTCCTCACAGTCGCAAGTGGTGCTTCATGGGTCATCGGCGGTTCCTTCCTGGCGGTCACAAGTTCCAGCTGCAGAAGATTAGATTTAACGGATCGCAGGAAATGAGGGATCCTCCTACGTTTTTGTCTGGCGCAGATATTCTTCAACAGCTTGAAGATGTTCATGTAGAGTTCGGGAAGACAGACGGCGTTCAGCCTGGGGGAAGAAGGGGACGCGGCCAGTCCCAGGGGGAAAACGTGCAGCAATGGCGAAAGAAGAGCATTTTCTTCGAGCTCCCCTACTGGAAATCTAATCTACTTCGCCACTGTCTTGATGTCATGCACATCGAAAAAAATGTGTGTGACAATATTTTGTACACTTTACTCAACGAGTCTGGAAAGTCCAAGGACCATCTCCAAGCAAGGAAAGATCTGATGGCGATGGGAATACGTGAAGACGCATGGCCGGATGAGAATGACAAGTTTGCCCCAGCCTCATTCACACTGACAAGAGCCAACAAGGAAGTCTTCCTCTCCACACTTAAGGACATCAAGGTCCCTGATGGTTATTCAAGCAACATCTCAAGATGTGTGGACATGCACTCTAAGAAGATTGCCGGGTTGAAAACCCATGACTGCCACGTTTTGCTCCAGCAATTCCTACCTCTGGCAATTAAAAGCACATTGCCCCCGGAGGTGTCTAATGTTTTGGTTCAACTCAGTTCTTTCTACCGACGGTTGTGTGCAAAAGTTTTGGACAAAGCAGAGCTGGATCAATTGCAGGAAAAAATTGTTCTAACGCTCTGTCATATGGAGATGATATTTCCCCCGTCTTTCTTCACGGTCATGGTCCATCTCACTGTACACCTCGTTCAAGACGCAAAGATGGGCGGCCCGGTTCAATACCGCTGGATGTATCCCATAGAGAGGTCCGTTGATTCATTTTTCCAGTGGTTTCATGATTTTGTTTCAGTTACCTGATTGTACTTGTAATTACAGATACTTGGGGAAATTGAAGTCGTATGTGAGGAACAAAGCATCTCCAGAGGGTTCTATAGCAGAGGGTTATTCTGGTGACGAGGTGTTAACATATTGTTCGCGCTATTTTGATGATGACATCGAGACTTCATTCAACCGCCCTCCTCGTGTCGATGACAGCCCATCCAATGTCCAGTCACCTTCCAACACATTATTCCTGCCAGTCGGAAAGCCAGTTGGAGGAAGTCAGTATTACAGGCTCACTCCCACTGAGAGGTTGCAAGCACACAGACATGTCTTGACAAATTGCCCTCAAGTGGAGCCCTACTGATAACTCGTAGAAATTCATGATATTTGAGTATATTTTACTTGAGTTTTTGTCTATTATTGATACATTTTGGTTACTCAAGAGGGAAAATGCTCATTTGATCTTCGGTTGCACATTATTGTATATTTATATAGATTTTGATTGTTTTTGTAGTTGGTTTCTTATGTTATTGTATATAATTTTTGTAGGAATAAATTGAAGCAATAAGAAAGAGATGTTAGCCCTCCTCCAAGCCCTCAATTGAACAAAAATAAGAAGAAGCCAAAGCAGCCAAAGAAATAAGAAAGCAGAGCAAAGCACCAGAGAAGCAGGGACTTCGCCGTGGAGTTCGCCGCGGCGATAGCCGCGGCGAAGTGAATCTGCCTCTGCCCCTTTTTGTAGAGCTCGCCGTCAGCTCGCCGCGGCGAAAGCCACGGCGAGCGACTCTTGATTCTGTAATTTTTGGACTTCGCCGTGGGCTCGCCGCGGCGAGACCCACGGCGAACTTCGCGTTTCTGCGCGTTTTGGACAGAACAGGCGCGTTTTGTCTGATATAAAAGCTAGGGCTTCGTTGTGAGCCCTTATTCTTCGACTTCTGGGCATTCTTGGGGGTGTTTTGCTCTGCTAAGGCTTGGAGTTTGGAGGGGATTTGGCTTGGGCTCGGAGCTTCGAAGAGATTTGGGCTTCCTCTCTTGGTTTATCTCTTCCTTCTCCATTCTCTTCTCTTGTTCTTTGTTTCTGAATGTATATATTTATGCTCCCTTGGAGTTGTTGAACATGTGTAGCTAAATACTTGTATTCTAAGATTATTTTGAACCCTTGTATGTATTGATTCTTGATTCCTCCTCTTAATTTGTGATTAATGATATCTATGTGCTTATTTTACCCCGTTCTTAATGCTTCTAAGTGCTTGATCACCATTTAGATGTTGTGTTCGCTTGATTTATGACTCGAGAGAGCTAGGTTGAGTGTAGAACTTGGGTAAAGTAGTGCAAGAACCGGAAGTTTGCATGACGAACGGATGGTTTTGTTGGTAAGATAGAGATATACTTGCTAGCCTTGCATAGTCACATTAGGGTTGGAGTGTGATAATTGGGTTCTATCAAATTGTGGCAAGAGATTGTGCAAAGAATAGGACTAAACACTTGTTCTTGACTCGAGAGAGCATTACAAGTACTCTTTGAACCCTAGATTAGCACGTGGTGTCGTTGAGAGCTTCTTGAGAGGAGGTTAATTGAGTTTTGAGAAGTATAAGGGGGAGAGATAATCTTAGGACCCATTTTAGCCTTGAGGTTGGAGAATCGCCTGTTTATAATTTTATCTTCATTTTATTTTCTTATTTCATTTTCAAACTCTACATTTGTATCACTCAAATTGGGCGAGAGTGTGATAATCATTGTTTGACCAGGTTTTGGACAAATCCTCGTGGGAACGATACTCTACTCATCATTTTATTACTTGGCGCGACCCGTGCACTTGCGGCGCGTGGCGAACACCTACATTCAGTAAGAATTTTAACACTATATACACGTATCATGTTATTTTTTTTATTTCCAAACCACATAACCCTCTGATATGTTCCATTGGAATTTAGGGATTTCCGCCGCTATGTTAAACGCCAACTACGAAGCCGCACAAGGTCATCTGCCGAGGTGGACAAAAAGGTCCATCGAGAGTTTCCGGATTGGTTTGCACAGAGGATACTCAATGACAACAACCCCCATGCGCCTGATATGATAAATCTAGCAACCGGTCCACTCGACCATGTCAGGAGATATACGGCATACAACGTCAACGGCTTCAAGTTCTGCACCATTGCAAGGGATGAAGGTTCTCTCACCCAGAATTCCGGAGTCTTTGGCACATTCGGAACAAGGAGTTATGCCAGCTCACGGGATACAGACATGTGATTTGGAGGCGTATCATACTATGGAAAGCTCGTGGACATCATCGAGCTTAACTATCAAGGTCATTTCACCGTGCCTCTCTTCAACTGCATGTGGGCAGACACCAGAACTTCTCGAGGCATTACATTGGACATCTTGGGCATCACGTCCGTAAATTTCTCGAGGCTCATTCACACAGGGGAAATGACAGATGATGAGCCGTATATTCTTGCCTCACAGGTGCAACAAGTTTACTATGTGGAAGATCGGACACACAAAGATTGGCACATGGTGATTCATATGAAGCCGCGTGACCTCTACGAAATGGGTGACGAAGATGATCTGGAACTAGACAGCCAACATTTTGAACCTGAAAACTTCGACAACCTCATTTCTGAAGAAGACGGTCATTTACAAGTTGTTAGGTGAGGATTTTTACTACAAATAATTTAAACAAATTTCAACACCTTTAGCAATAGAAATTTATATATTTGTTTATTTTCTTTTTAGGCAGGAGCAAGAAGAAGATGATTGAAGCAGCCAACCATAATTATTTTTTCATTTTATAAAATTTTCATAAAAATGTGTATCAAACGTTCATATATCATATTTTTTTAATGTAGGTTGAGGTTTTTTTTTAATTAAAGACATTTAGTAGCGGTTTCAGAACCGCTACTACTTCTGCGGCCAAATATTAGTGGCGGTTCTAGAACCGCTGCCCAAACCGCTACTAAATCGCGCACAAATCACTATAAATATCCACCCCCTCCCCTCATTTTTCTTCACACATTCATTCAATTCCTTCTCCCTTTCCATTCAATTTATCTTCAGTCTGACCGTTAATGCCTTTATTTTTTGTTCTGAAAACAATTTATCTTATATTTCTTATTATTTAATGTGTTTTATTTTCTATTCTGAATTAATTTGCTAATTTGTTTGCTAATTTTTTTTTCAGGTAACAATATCGAATTATTTCCCATTTTTAGTGATAAAAATGTTTTAATTTATTATTCATATTATTCTTATAACAAATATAATTACTTGTTTATTTTTAACTATTTCTTTTTTATGTGTTTGATATATTGTTTTTTTATATATATGGTTGATAATATAGTTGAGAAAATTTTTTTATTTTAACAATAAGAACATTTTGTAATACACTAATTTATTATCATTGTGTTTTGATTACATTTGATCATATGACTTTGATTATTTAATATCTAATCTGGTCGTTTTTTAAAATCCTTAAACTTTAGTAGCGGTTTTGAACCGCCACTAATAAATTGGACATTTTTTTATTCTTTTTAATTAGTAGCGGTTTTGAACCGCCACTAATAAGTTGGACATTTTTTTTATTCTTTTTAATTAGTAGCGGTTTGCGAACCGCTGCTCACACCGCCACTAATAAATGGGCCAATTTTTTTTTTAATTAGTGGCGGTTCAAACCGCCACTAAATTGAGAATTGAATTTTTCCACGATTATGCTAATTTTTACATTAGAGGCGGTTCTTTTTTATTTAGTAGCGGTTTTACAAACCGCTACTAATTAGTAGCGTCTTTGACTTTGTTACACGCGGTTTCGATAACCGCTAGTACATGTTTGTCACGGACGATTTAGTAGCGGAAACAAGAACCGCTGGAAACATGTTAGTAGCGGTTAGAACCGCTACTAATCGTCATTTATAACCGCTACTAATGCACGCTTTTTTTGTAGTGTACCCGCCCGTATATATACATATATTATTAAAAAAAATTCACTTTGCCCCACCACCTGACACTTTGCCTCACTCATCAGTCATCACTCCCTATGACCCTCCCGTGTTCTTCCACTTTCTACCTAATCCTCTCACTCTCAGTCTTAGTCTCACCCTCACTCTCTCAGATTCAACTCTCATCCCTAACCAGCTAACCCTAACTCTCTCAAGTCTTAATCTCATATCACCTCGTACTCTCTTGGTCGAAGCAGCTCAGATCGTCGTCCATCTTCGTCTCCAAGCAGATCGTTGTCGTCTCCGACTCGCTGTTGCAAATCGTGGCCCTCGATTCACGATTTTCACCCCTCTTTTTCCAAGTTTGAAGTCCCAAGTTTTCTCTTTTGCATCCTTCGAAGTTCGAGGTTGGAACTCTTTGTCTCACACTCTCATCGTCTTCCTCAGTCCCTCTTCTTCTATTCTCCATTCTCGTCGTCTCTAAAGTCTCAGCCTCTCAGTCACTCCTCTGTGCGTCGTCGTTCTCTAGTCAGAGCAGATCATGGCCGAACAAACTCCGTCTCCCACCGTCGTCGTCATAGCCTTCAAGTGACTGAAGTGAGACCCACTTTTAGATTTATCTGCTTTCACATTTCATCATCTTCCTCTTGAATCTTCTTTCTATTTTTACCTGAATGATTAATGAATGAATTTATTTTATTAATGGGCTACTTTATTTGATCAGGGACTTGTCTTCTTCCTTCTTCCTTCTACGTATGGATTGCATCAGAAATTTGGGGGCATTTTGGTTTTATTTTTTGTTCTTCTTTAGTCCATTGCAACTGAAACTAATTGCTATTTTTTTTGAACTTGGGAAACTGATTGCTATTGTTTATTTGATATTTTAATAATTCCATTTATTGTAATCAGTTTAAATTTTGAATGAGTCTTGGTAGATCCTAAAATCTTTATCTCTATCCTGTAAAAATCTTCTCTGTGGCTGACTGTATTGGATTAAACGGGCAAATGGGCCACCCGCCCATTTTACCCGTATATGTCTGGCCCGTTTGCTAACGGGCAAAACGGGCATGCACACGGGTACGAACCCCGTACCCGTGTATTATAAACGGGCGGGTAACGGGTACACCCACGGGCCACCCGTACCCGCCCGTTACTCTCCCCTAGAGGAGCCGATGATAAACCACGAGAGAGACAGCTTGCAGGAAAACTTTTCTTATAGATAGGACAGGATAGGTGTGTATTCCCATACGTAGTTCTTTCACTTTTATATCCAATATTTCGGTGTTAATTAGACTTGTATCAAGGAGACGGGAGGGAAATGGATCGGTGGGCCCCATCGTCACCTATTCTTGAACAAGACCCACTTCCTGGAATTCCAAGTCAGACTTGTCTGGTCTGTTCATTACTGTCTTCCTTTTCTTATTATTTATATTATATATATATATAGATATTGTCAAATATCTTAATATTTTTATGCTCACAGTTGCTTATAGGTCATTTACGGATTATAGATAAATATTTAAATTTTTGGATAGATAGGAGCATAAATAGCTCGTAAAAATTAAGCTATAAGAATTTATTCTTATAACACGAAATTTTATATAATAAGGAAAAATTTATTTACTATAAACATGTCAAACCTTACCAAGAGTAAGAGAATAGTGAACATGCAATGATGGAAATGAAAAAAAAAAAATTAAGCAGCAAGCTGAAGAATATAAAAGATAGTTTCATTTATTACGTGTCTGTGTTATAATCAAATTCATTTTTTATTATTGAGATGTGATTCATATGTGCACGTATATACATGAGATTTCATTATGTGGATAAATTTGAAACATAAATACATTCGAATGTTATATTTTATAACACATGCGCATATTATTACTATGACGAAATTTAAACTTAATTCTTGTTCACTCTTTCCCCATGCCAACTGTTATAGGCCTCATCTTCTCTGACCACTGTTCCTTCATTGCTCCTCCTTAACTATCAAATATATAACTGTACATATCCAAGCCACATATTTGTTTCCTTTTACTCTCTCCCTTCTACTTTTATCTTCCTCCTTTAGGCCACCCTCTCTTTCATATAACAAATTGCATATCGCAGGTTTACTATACCGAGAAGGGAAGGATTACTATACCAAATTGCAGGTTCATGCTGGACGAAATTAAGGAAATGCTGAAGAGAGAATGGCAGGTCCGTGTTGAGCATATCTACCGAGAAGGGAATAGAAGTGCTGATCTAATGGCAGGAATTAGTGTGAAGCAGACAGTGCCGAGGAAAATCTGGTCTAGCCCTCCACAAGTGATGGAATCGATTCTTAGAGAAGAACTTGAGGGAATCAGCTTCCCTCGTAGAATAGTTAAGTAGTACTGGGCTTGAGCCCCTTACGTAACCGGAAAAAAAAATTACATATTTTCCTGGATCACGTACATTATTCCCACAATCTCTGAGTACTATATTGACAAATATGTATATGTATATGATGATCCTTGTAGACATGGAGAGAGTATGAATTGCACTCATCTGAAGTTATAGGCTTATATTATTAATTTTTTGGCGTTTAAACCTCTAATTTTTTAAAACACAAACAAAATTAACTACTGTTATAATTAATTATTTGATTTATTGATCATTTTACGTTTATAAACTATACCGGATTACATGAGAAAAAATGGAGAATTCTAGGAAGGACGTGTGAAACTGATGATTTTTTAATTAAATATATATATATACACACACACACCAACTAGTTATGCTCTTCATGTTAAAAGCATTGTATAGTTAATTAAGATGGAAATTGAGGAGGCAGGAGAACAAGCCCTACACAGCCATGCACACATACGCGCACGCATGTGGACCCCACAACACAGGGAAGTTGTGAAAAAGACAGAATAAAAGAGAGATTAACGAGGGAAAACATTACCATGTTATAAATAATATAGAATATTGATGTTCATAACCTATACTCTCTTAGGATTTCATCTTTTAATTAATTACATTATATTATATAACTCTCTAATTGAAGGGTCTTAAGTACATATTCTCTATAACCTCCAATATACCATTATATTGCTTAATTATCATCTTTATGTACTTGTAACTCTTTAGGTTAGTCTTCATGTTTTGGAGGCCTATAAATAGAGGCTATTTACAAAGCATTAGAATATCCAAGTGAATAAGAATTTCTCCCTCTTTCTCTCCAATTTTCTCTCTTGCTTTCTTCATCTTTCTCATCTCAATTCTTATATTTTTCTTATTTTTATAAAGATTTGAGCATTTTACCTTTCTTTATTTTTACATTATTTGCTGCTTTATATATTATGCTATTTTACTCTCACTATTGCTATTTCTTTTGTTGCTATATATTTCTTATTTTGACATTTTGTTTGTTCACAAGTACTAGATATGTTATTAGTTTTGTTTATGTTGTCACTGTTGTGCGTGTGTGTTTATATCTATGTGTGCTTATCATATCCTTACCTCTTTTGGAGAATTAGATAGGCTGTCACAATGAACTAGATTGGCAGGTTCTACTGCCTTTAGTTCACACGCCCTTTAGTTCTTACGAAGCACCCCCTCTACATATTTAATTTGATGCTTTAAGAATATATATATATCATATTATATATATTTATATTATGCCTTTCATTTTGTTATGATATTCTTTAAATTTTATTGAATGGTCTGTAGCCACAATACTCATAATTTTGTGATTAAATGACCAGAAGTCATATCATTTTCGATAATATATATTTTATAATTGTGATTGAATGACCAGAAGTCATATTACATTAATAATGACTCTTGTGTAAAAGAGTTTTGTGAGTTCCACCAAATGGCACACACAAAAAAGTTGTGGAACTTTGATAATCAGATTGTTATAAAATAATAAAGACATGAAGGTTTTATGGTTTAAATATCAAATTGAGGCTTTTATATCTTTGAAAATATTGTACTCAAAACTTTGTTGTTCAACATCTTGTACTAGCCATCCCTTAGAAGGTATTGTTAAAAGATCATCAATTCCTAATGAAATGTTCAAAAGAACATTATGAGTTTTACTAATAAATTGTACAAGAAGAAGAAATTGTAGTACTATATATGTTAATTGAATTGTTATAAATATTTAAGTTTTGAAGGCTTATTGTCATGTATCAAATGATAAAAAGGAGCTTTATAGCTTTAAAAATATTTTAAGAATATACTATCCCCAAAAACAATTTATAGAGTATTATGGTACTCAAAAGCAATAAAATATGATCATAAGCCCAGGAGGTTATCTTTAATTTTTATTATTGTTATTGTGGTTATTTTGTGTGATATAAATTATTCTAGTATTATGATGTGCATTAATCTTGTAAAAAAAGTTTACACCTAAGGGAGAAGTTACATCTATAATATTACACAATATTATAGTTTTGATAAATATCTTTTAATTGTGGATTTACTTCTCTCTAACAGTTATATTGCATGTGCAGAAGTATTTCCCGTGAGAAATAAGGCAATAAAGGACCACTAACTGGCAAATGTATTTTGATTTTGAAATATATCATTGTAAAATTATTTTTTTAATTAAATAGACAGATATTTAAGAGTTTGTGAGCTCTTTGTTTACTATCTTCAAGGAAAAACGAAAAAAGGCTTTGCTTTATGAAAGTTACGTTCCTTCCCTATTAATTTTTTTGCTATCATTATTGATTTTTTCTTTATTCATATTAATATTAAATTACTGTCATTATATCATAATTGCATTATATGTGTTAGCAATATCCATTTTTATTTGTATAAAAATGTTTAAACTATATGAACCTTGGTTTAATTTCAACAATAAAATGGATAAATGAATATAATGTATTTCATTTTAGAAGGCCATTTGAGTTATATCACTAACTTATTATTTTCTACTTTATGGATCTATACTTTGATTAACAAATATATTGATTTTAATTGTGCATAACCTCCTCATTCATATTATACCATGTATGTTATATCTACTAAGATTCACATTAAGAATGGCAATAATAAATAGTATTATTTTGATAGGACACCAATGGTAGTTAAATGCAAATACATAAATACATGTATGTGTGTGTATATATATATATGAGGTTGCCTTGTGAAAAAGGAGTGTTTTGCCAAATTTATTAATTAGTAATAAGTTTCTCTCCACATTAATGTGGAGAGAAACTTAATATTATATGAAGAGTTTTAATTCGGTTTGAATGAATTGAAGTTATTGGAAGAAATTTTGATTCAATTAGAAGAATTATATTTCTATGCGTGAATGATTTAAATATTTGTATTATTTTCATATAAATTAATCATGGTAATATATATATATATATTGATTGAAATTGACCTATTATTGCTATGACATTTTGATAAAAAAGGGTTATATATTTATATTACATTTGGATGGAGAGAATTTTTGTATTTTGAATGAAAATTATATTTCTATGCATGAATGATTTGATAATTGATTAATTTTTGTTAAAGTAAAAAAATTTTACTTAATTATAATTTATTGGTTATCACATAACATTGTGAGAAAACATAAATAAAATACATATGTTCCAGACAAAGGAGGCAATTGGAGTATATTATTATTATGAGTAACGAAATAACATAGAATATAGAAATGTAATATTGTATGTTAGTTCCTGAAGAACTTAAATGTAGCAAAAAAAAAACAAACTTATAGAGTTCCTGGAGAACTAATAAATATTTTTTTATGGGTGAAAGAGGAATTCATCATGAAAATTATGACCCCATGGATTGATATTAGAACTTCGGTTTATTAATGGGTATAAAAAAATAGCCCTATTGGATTCAAATCCATAACTATATGTGAGCTAGGAAGTATTTGAACAAAAGAGATGTACGTTATTGATGTACTATGATTGTCTTTACATAATAGGGGAAATGTATTGGTATGACTCGCACTTGAGGGGGAGATTGTTGGAATACAAATGTAAGTTAATGTTGAATGAAATTCAACTCATATTCTTCCTCACATAGCCTAATGTATCTCCCAAATATGGATGTCATGTTATGATATTAAATATGAAAATTGAAAAGTTCAATGTTGGTTAAGAGACATGATACAATAAACCAGAAGTTTACAATACAAATAAATTTATTGTTGGCATGACTTGTTTGATCATCCAAGTCATATATATAAAATATCAAGTTATTTATTGACATCCATTGAAGAACCAAAAGATTCTTCTTGAATAACCAACATAATTCATGAATTGTTATGTGCTGCCTGTTCTCAAATAAAATTTACAATGGAAAAAAAATCACTAGTTGTGATTTGAAATGGATCTCTATATATTTGGAAATATATCAAACTCATGTAAACCATACAAATATCAATAAATTTGATTAGATGCATCTATAAAATGGTTACATGTACGATTATTATGAATTTGCAACCTGAAGTTTGTAAGACTGTTTTAATAAATAATTATCTTTAGTGCACAATTTTCAGATTATGTGATCCAAAAATCTTTTACTAAAGCCTCCATGAATAGCTAGAGAACAAAGTTTCTATATATTTCAATGTTGGCATATATAATATTACATGTTGCAGCACAAATATACAAAAAGCCAACAAGATTCTCCCAGTAAAATTATCTTTTGGTCAGGAGCTAGATATTTCTCATCTTAAAAATATTGAAGTATGCATTGCATATGCCTAATAATCCATCACAATGTGCATAGATGGATATTAAAGAAAGTCGAGATAAATATTGGGTAAAGACCTCCTTGTTTGTTTCAAAATAGAACAAAATGATGTTTCTAAAAGAAACAAGTGGCTATAGGAGATTTATACCGCATAATTATTTGATTGTCATTCGACAATGTTATCCAAACATGAGGGGGAGAAAGCGAGTAGCTGGAAAAGAAAATGTATTGAATGCACTATTATTATCAAATGTAGATCCTCAAGTATAGTAGTATGAACCAGAAGTTCATCAGATTTTGCAAAATGTCTGCCAAATATAATTACGGACCTAAATAAGAATTATTGAATCTCATATTCCAGCTAAAAATGCTCAAACAAATGCAACATGCCTGAAACATGAGAAATCAATCGATTCCAAATATAAATACTTCAGAATAAATAGGAGTTTAAAATTAAGATGATTATATTGAGGAGGTAGATACTCCAGAAGAGTGCCATAACATAACTAATTGAAAAACCTCAAAGGAGATACAGGTACCTGAAAATTTACAAAGAAATCTCAATAAGTTATGTCACAACGAGGAAAATGGAATAGAAAAGAATAAAGTTGACGACAATAATTTTAAAAATGATATTACGTGATTGAACGAGGATCTTACATGGAGATATGTCATAAGAAGTAGACATAAATATAATTGGCCAAAAGAAAATAAAAGGAAATTAAAATATGATTACGTTTCAAAATATGTGAAAATCATGGACCTGAAGTCCAAAATATATAACAAAATCATTCAAAATTTATTTTCACTTAGAAAATATATAAATTTGCACTTTACTTGGCCAGTAGATCAAGTTATTGACTTCCTCAATGATTTTCAAATCATGATTAAACGTCTCATGTAAATATTTGCTATTTTTATTATATGTTAAAATTTTATGGAAGAATTAAAGTTTTTGCAGGTGTACAATGGATAGTGTATGTGAATAAATACATGGATGTTAGATATATTATGGAGATTTGTGAGAGGAATGCATTTTAGCAGCACATGTGATGATAATGCAATTTGACTAAATGAAGATCTGTTCAAAAATCTTTGGATGGAATATGCTTGAAAAATCAGTATACTTATACTCAATCAAAACAAAATGACAAAAGTGATGTAGTCACCAAGGGGAGTAAAATGATTCTGTTCAGAGGGAGAAAATGTCATACTATACTCTTTTTCCCTTAACCAAGGTTTTGTCCCACTGGGTTTTCCTGGTAAGGTTTTTAACGAAGCAGCTTTAATAAGTATTGTGTACTCTTTTTCCTTCATTGGGGTTTTGTCCCATTGGGTTTTTTCTAGTAAGGTTTTAATGAGGCACATGGAATATGGATGTTCATAACCTATGCTCTCTTATGATTCCATCTTCTAGTTAATTACATTATATCATATAACTCTCTAATTGAACGGCCTTAAGTACATATTCTTTATAACCTCCAATGTACCATTATAGTGCTTAATTATATTCTTTATGTACTTGTAACTCTTTAGGTTAGTCTTCATGTTTTGGAGGCCTATAAATAGATGCTATGTATAAAGCATTAGGATATCCAAGTGAATACGAATTTCTCCTTATTTCTCTCCAATTTTCTCTCTTACTTTTTTCATCTTTCTCATCTCAATTCTTATATTTTTCTTATTTTTATAACAACCCGAATATTATTTTTTATGAAATTTTAAATAATTAAACATTTTCTATTTAAATTTATTAAGAGATTTCTCATATTAACTACACATTGGAATTTATTAAGAGATTTCTCATATTATATTTCATTATTTCTTATATTTTGTTCTGAATAAATTCCAATGTGTAGTTAATCAGCTTTATGTTCAGTATCAATATTCAACTTCAACCCATATATATCAATATTCATTATTACTAGCTACCTAGCTACAGCTCTATGACTAAATTAAAAACATTAAGAAAGTAATTAGTTGATCATAAAAAAAAAAGTAGTTAGTTATTGATTACATAATTGTGTTATATCTTTTTTTTTTAAAAAAATAGCCTCTTTAGTAATGTATTAGACTTTGTGACGCATGAAAATCCCTTAAAAGGTACAATCAACATGGATGTTTTGGAATAAAAGTTATAGACTTTTTGTTTTTTTGGTTTTTTTGGGGGGGGGTTGGTTTGTTAGGGTCTTATATGTTAGAATCTTAAGTTTTGATGAGGACTGAACCCATATATAATATAAGTAAAATAAACTGATAGCATACAACTTAGTCTAGAATGAATTGAGATAAGAATCATGTTATATGACTAAGAAAAAGAGTGTAGGTTACCTAAACATTGAACAAGTAAAACCCTATAGGTAACAGATACTCTATCGCTAAGCTGAACCTATCGCTAACATGAAAGGCTTAGGATAACAATAGCTAATGAAGACTTAGCAATAATCTGAAAAAAGTAAATATACCTATCGCTAAAAACTTCACTATCGCTAAAATAATAAGTTGAGCTAGCCTAAACAGACAAAGAACAATAGATCACTATCGCTAAACTCTGTCTCTATCGTTAATGGCTCATATAGAACAACTAGCAGTAATGAACTATAGTTACTAGCGATAATATGGTTAGCCATCGATAACAGAATACTTGTTGAAATAACTTAGTCACTCAGATAGCTAATATATGGAGCTTATGAAATGAACTAGCGATAACATAGTCACTAGCGATAACATGATCGGCTATTGATAGGAAAATACTTGTTGAAATAACTTAGACATTCTGATAGCTAATACATTGTCTCTGAACGTTGAGTTAATGAAACTCACTAGCGATAACACCTACTGTGCTTTACTTGAATACTTGTTTAGCTAAGTGCGGGACTAACACTATGAAGCTAGCAATAGCCAAAAGAGTTAGCGCTACTGAAAAAGCTGCTATGCAAGTACAATGTTGCAGGTATTTGTTACTCACAGACCCTATCTCTCATAGCTCATCTTCTGCAAGAATTAAATGAAGCAAGAGAAGAAAGATGACTAAGATGAAGAACAACATTAAATGCCAACGGCTAGGAGCTCCCAACGATTATTTTCAAACGGCCTCTTAGAGCTGAAAGGAAAGGCATGCTGTGACGAGATATAAATACCGAGACTTGAGCATTTGTGAACAAGCTACTGAAATACTCAATCACACGCACACAGAGAAATCTAGCATTTAATATTTTCATCTATTCTCTGCTCACAAAAAGCTCAAAGTCTTTATTTCTTTCAGTGACTTTATTTGCCATTCACATTATATATTCAGGAATAGAACATATATCCTTATATATGTAGCTCTTATGTTCAGTCCGAAGTTATAGTACCATATAAATATTAATGAAATCAATAAAATTTGTTTTTTAAAAAACCACCGTTCATCAATAATAGATAATGCCGGCCATTTTTAAAACTGGGTGTTTGGCAGACAATAACTACAAGATTTCCTCTATCCATGGCTAATTCTTTGATTTCATTTGTAAATATCTTATCTGAACGGGCTAAAGTGCAATATTACTAATGAATAATTGGATGAAGAGCATCCAACACAAATAACTATATATTGGATGATAGACAACTTTCCAAATATATCCTCATTTAATATCCACTATACCATATGAAAATAAAGTTAACACATAATAAATGAAGGATAAGATTATAAATTCATATGAAAAATTTAATTAAATACCTTATAAATAGGAGAAAATGAAGTTTTTTTTTTCTCTGCTCTATAAATAGGATTAGAGGAGTATGAAATTTTAAAATTATGCAAATTGGTCAACTCTTTGAAGTGGGTGAAAACCGCAGTTAATTGGTTTCTTCTCCTACTATTTATGGTTTGCATCAAGGGGGAAAAAAATTACACAACCCAATAATACGAAGAGAGTGTGCTTTTTTTAATAGAAATTCTCATCACAATCGATGGTGATGAATCCCCCACGTTACATCCAGAGAAACTCATCATCCTCCTATAGATTTATTCTCTTCATCACTAAACTCGTTAATCTCTAAGCTCATCATAATCATAATAATATCTTCAATAATAGTAGAATGCCCAGGTTTCTATTAGGTTTTTTTTTTGGACCAAAGGTTTCTATTAGGTTAACCTCGCCTCCTTCCGCAAATTCCTCGAATTCTTGCAGATCCAATGACATTATAATCAACGCTTCAAAACCAATCACAACCGGAATCTTCGTCCCTAATTCTCCTTCGTCCTCCCAAAAACTTCTCGTCTTGGTTTACTTCCACGACGGTGACTTCTGCATCGGCTCCGCCACCTAGCTCGGCTACCGCCACTTCCCCTCCGATCTTTCCTCTCACTCCCATTATCAAGTTAAATTGAACATCCATATATATTAAGTTTGTTTCTTAACATTTCCCTTCCATCTCCTCCCATTATTTGATTCGAATTTTAATTCATACTCAAATACTCCCTCCGTTCCTAAATATAAAATCCCTTTGACTTTTTTTGTGGAAGTTAAGGAAGCAAATTAGACCACTAAATTATAACATATGTTACATGTAATTAGATTATAGGTTAGTTTATAAGTAGAATAAATTAGTTTTAAGGAAAAAAGATAACTATAGACAATTTAAAGTGATTAAACTTGCATCTTCAATTTCTCCAAAAAAGTCAATGTGGTCTTATAATTAAAACTGGAGGGAGTATTATTTTGTCTGTCCACAGAAGTGTTGCTGGCAGTTATTTAATTTGGAATATTTTAGAAATTTGAATGCTTTATTTTGATAATATATATAATTTAAATTAGCAATTCCACGAAGTTTATCATTTATTGTTTGATTGATTAATATTTTAAAATAGAAAAACAATTAATAAAAATACCTTAAAGCTCGTGGGCGAGTCCGCCTGAGCTTACATGTTCAAGGGATGAGTTTAAAAAATTGGTTTTTAATAGCGGCTCGGACCATATAGACAACTCTTGTTTTAATTACATGGATTTCTCCTCTATATTTTGAAAGCATACCCGGCCCATTGGAAAGTCCAATATGTTAACTCCAGTAAAAATATTTTAAAAAGATGTCAATTCAAATTTAGGGGTTGTTTGGTTGCCTATTCTAAGAACTGTTTTTTGTTTTCAAAAAAAAAAAAAAAACTTGTCTGAAATTTTTTTCCAATTAGCTATTCTAAAAATAGCTGCTTTTAAAAACACGAAAGTAAAAACAATTTACAATTTTGAGGTGTTTTATAACATTTTCTTCTAATTTAAGGCATGACTTCACCACCTATCTACCACACATATATATACTACATCAAGATGGCTGCCAGTTATTGATGGCAAAAGTTACTGATGGCGATGACTGCCTTGCCGTCATCGATAGTGACAGCTGCAACAACATTGTTGGCGACGGCTACAGTGACCACGATGTCACTATAGGCAACTGCAAAGTCTCAAATGATGAAAACCGTAATGACATCACTGACGACAACCATGACATCATTAACGATAGTCATGACATCACCGACGGCGATGACAACCAAAGCATAACCAAAAGCGGCAACCACCAAAACATCATTGTGAGTGACGATGACCAAAATATCATCATCGATAACAACAACCAGGATATCATTGACATCTACAATGGCTGCAACATCACAAACGAGGATAACTACCAGAATATCACCAACGAAGGTCTCGACATTACTAATGGTGGCAAAACAGCAACATCATTAACAATGACCGTGATTTCACCAACAACAAGTGAAATCATAATGTCACCAACTGCGACAAAAACCGCAACATCACTAATGGTGGTGATAATGAAAATCACAACACCAACGACGGACTCGACATCATAAGGAGACGGGGCACACAATGTCACCGACAGTGGCCACAATGCATAGACGACAATGGACATTGCAATGTCACTATCCATGTTATCGATGGTCGTTATCACATTATCATTGGCGGTATGATTTTTATCTAAGTTATTACTATAAGATAAAGAGAAACTATTTCAAACAAACTTTTATATTTTTATTTTGTTATTAACAACTCCGCCTATGTTTATAGCCGGTCCCAAGCCCGGGTAAAGGAGGAGGGTTGTGTTAGGCCTCGACAGCCAGCGTAAAAACCCCGTCGAATCTCATGAACATGGATCAATGAAGAAATTATGTAAATGTTACGTCGTTGCCCATAAGCAACACGCTGTATGGCTCGAGTACAGTGAGAAGAGAGCGAGAGCCGCTGCATCCTAGCCTAAATGCAGTGTTAAGAGAGCAAGGGCTAAAGGATAGGTCGTTGCCTGGTTGTAACGCGCTGTATGGCTCGAGTACAGTGATAAGAGAGCAAGAGGCGCTGCATCCTCGCCCGAATGCAGTGTTAAATGAGCAAGGGCTACTGCACTCTAATGGACGGAGGCTGCCAAAGAAGCTAGTTCATGAGAGTAAGATCAGATTGGGTTCTTGGAATATTGGGACACTGAATGGGAAGCTTTTTGAGGTTACACAAGTTATGAATGATCGTAAGATTAATATATTATGCTTACAAGAAACCAGATGGGCTGGAGAGAGATCTAAAGAAATCGGAGTTAATGATTCTAAAATCTGGTACACAGGAAAGGTAAATGGGAGGAATGGTGTTGGTATTATTGTAGATAAAGAGTGGCGGAAGAATGTAGTGGAAGTTAAGCGGATTGAGGACCGAATCATATTTGTGAGAGTAATTGTGGGAAATGATACAATAAATGTTATTAGTGCATATGCACCCAAAGTAGGGGCAGAAGCACATCTTAAGGAGAAGTTTTGGGCAGATATTGAAGGGTTGATTCAAGGTATACTGGCAACTGAGAAAATTTTTATTGGAGGGGATCTTAATGGACATGTTGGGAAAGAAGCGTGATCATATGCAAGGGTGCATGGTGGTTTTGGTTATGGGGAGTTGAATAATGAAGGACAAACAATTATCGATTTTTCCTTAGTATACAATCTTAAGATTGTTAACACATGCTTTAAGAAGCGGGAAGAACATTTAATTACATATAAAAGTGGGACTCACAAGTCATAAATTGATTTCTTTTTGGTTAGAAACGCTGATAGAAGGTTATGTACTAATTGCAAAGTGATTCCTGGGCATGGGGAGACAGCTCAACATAGATTTCTAGTTCTTGATGTGAGAATTAAATGTATAAGACAAAGGCGCCGGGCAGTTTTGAACCGAAAGATCAAGTGGTGGCAGTTAAAGGGGGAAAAGCGAGAGATTTTTAAGAGAAATCTATTGGACGAAGGGGTATGGGAGCCACAAAGAAATGCTAACAGCATGTGGAAGAATATGGTTACGAAGATTGAAATGGTTGTTAAAGCTACTTTAGGAGAATCAAAAGGTTTTGGACCACGAGATAAGGAGACTTGGTGGTGGGACAAGGATGTCTAAGAAAAGGTGCGGAATAAAAAGAATTGTTTTAAGGCTATACAATTGTATAATAATACTGAAAATTGGGAAAAGTACCGCTTAGCTAAAAAGGAGACTAAGAAGGCAGTGAGTGAAGCTCGTGCTAAAGCATACAAGGGGTTTTATAAGGAGTTAGGAACAAAGGCTTGGGAACAAAAGATTTACAAGATCGCAAAGAGTAGGGAGAGGAATTCAAGAGATTTGGATCAAGTAAGATGTATAAAGGATGAAGAAGGTAAAGTTTTGATTACTGACGAAGATATTAAGAATAGATGGGAGGCATACTTTTCTAAGTTATTCAATGATGAGGTGAAGGTCTATCTTGTGAGTTGGGAGATTTGACAATTAGTGAAGATGGATTTAATAGGTCATTTTATCGTAGAATTAGAGTTTGGGAGGTTAGAGAAGCTCTTAAGAAAATGGAAAATGGTAAAGCAATTGGACCTGATGGTATACCGACTGAAGTTTGGAAATGTTTAGGGGAAGAGGGTGTGTTATGGTTATCTGAATTGTTTAACGAGATTTTACGGTCTAAGAAGATGCCTGACGATTGGAGAAAAAGTATTTTAGTTCCGATTTATAAAAACAAAGGCAATATACAAAATTGTGCAAATTATAGGGCAATTAAACTTATAAGTCATACAATGAAATTATGGGAAAAGGTGATTGAGCATAGGTTAAGACTAGAAACTAGTATTTTTAAGAGACAGTTTGGGTTCATGCCAGGGAGATCCACAACGGAGGCGATATATCTATTAAGGGGGATAATGGAAAAGTATCGAAGTAGAAAAAGAGACTTACATATGGTTTTTATTGACTTAGAAAAGACGTATGATCGCGTGCCAAGAGATTTACTTTGGAAAGCCTTGAAAAAGAAAGGAGTATGTGTTGCTTATATTAAAGTTATACAGGATATGTATGATGGGGTGTTGACTAAGGTTAGAACGCAGGGAGGTGAGACAAAAGACTTCCCTATAAGAATTGGCCTACATCAGGGATCAGCTTTGAGCCCATATTTGTTTAACTTAGTAGTAGATGCTCTAACCGAGCCTATAGAAGAAGAGGTTCCTAAGTGCATGCTTTTTGCTGATGATATAGTCCTTCTGGCCGAATCAAGAGAGAATATTAATGATAAATTAGAAATATGGAGAAACACGCTGGAGTCGAAGGGTTTCCGTTTAAGTAGGAGTAAGACAGAATATATGCATTGCAATTTTGCAAATAGACAACTTAGAGGTGATTTGGAGGTTAAACTGGGAGAGCAAACAATCCCTCAAGTGACGAAGTTTAGGTATTTGGGATCAATTATAAGACAAGATGGTGAGATTGATGACGATGTCAATAAGAGAATTCAAGCTGGTTGGTGTAAATGGAGGAAAGCTACTGGAGTTCTCTGTGATAGAAAAGTACCCCATAAGGTAAAAAGGAAGTTTTATCGCACTGCTATAAGACCAGCAGTATTATATGGTAGTGAATGTTAGGTTGTGAAGGGTCAACATGAACATAAGATGGGGATAGCTGAAATGAGGATGTTGAGATGGATGTGTGGTCACACAAGAAAGGATAAGATTCAGAATGATTATATACGCGATCGAGTTGGAGTAGCACCTATCAGTGAGAAAATGGTATAAAATCGTTTAAGGTGGTTTGGACATGTACAAAGGAGGCCATTAGATGCCCCAGTGAGGAGGGTAGATCAAACAGTCTGGAGTCCGATTAAGAGAAGAAGAGGGAGACCGAGGCTTACACTCAATGAAGTTGTAGAGCGAGATCTTTTAATAAATAATATATCTAAAGATTTGGTTACTGATAGAGCACAATGGCGTCGTGCGATCCATGTAGCTGACCCCACTTAGTGGGATAAGGTTTGGTTGTTGTTGTTGTTGTTGTATTTTGTTATTAACATTTGTTTTAAAAAACAACCACCCAAACATTTTTTTTCCCTAAAACTTGTTTTGATCAACAATTAGGAAAACATAATTTTTTTCTTGTTTCAAAAATTTGTTTTGAAAAATGTTCTATAAAACTCTTTATAAACAGAACCAAACAGCTCTAATATGAACAATTTTTTTAGGCTTTTTAAAAGATGGAGTTTGCTATGGAATTATTTAGACATACATAATAATGTATATGTGCGGGTGAATGTAACACTTAAGTCATATAATAATCACATTTCATTATTCTGATACATTTTGATATAAATACATTCAAAATTTATTTTTAATATATATCTACACATATGTATTCAGGTAATACTAAGGGAATATCACGACTTCGTTCGCCCTCCCATTTTTTTTTTGGACTGAATTCGCCTTCCCATTTGCGTGCCACTACCTCTTATGTAACACCCCAAAAATTCGAAAAGAGAAAATTAAGGGAATATTTTAGAATTTTGAGTATTTAGTTTATTATTAAAAAAAAAATAATATGAATATATGGGGCAGAAATATAAATTATGATAACTCTAGGGCAAAAAGGGGTAAATTAAACCAATTAAAAAAAAATTATATACTCCCTTTCCCCCATCTGCGCACATCACTCTCTCCCTCACTCTCTATATTTTTCTTTTTCTTCCTCCTCATTCTCTCTCGCGCTCTCTCTCTCGGTTCAGCAGCCGCCGGCGGTTTCAGCGGCGTTTCACGGCGGACGGCGACTCGGATAGTGCATGCAAGGCCGGATTTGAGCTCAGGTGACTTTCTTCTCTCTATCTCTACCCATTTTCCGTCGGATTTGAGAGGAATTAGAGAGGAATCAGTTCGGGTTTGGGCGAAATTGGGAACTCTAAACCAGTGAAATCGAAGCTTAGGCTTCGGTTAACAACATTTGTGAAGCATTTTGAGCAATAGAACAACATTAACCAAGTTTTTCAAAAATCCCTTTCGTTTGGCACTGTTCACCCGAGGCAATCTTGGTGATTTCTGGGTTCTCAATGCTTCAAAACTTAATTAAACGTGTATTGGGGGACGATTATAAGAGTAGAGTGCAATGCATGTTGATTTTGCTGAGGTTTGAAGCTTTTAGGAATTTTTGGAGAAAATTTTCTCCTCCCCTGTTTTCGTGGCCGACGGGATGCAAAGAAATAGAATTTGGGAAGTATAAATTTGGTGGGGAAATCATGATGGGTGTCTTATGTAACGAAATTTCTGAGTTGGGTATTGTGATTGATGGTTCTGCATTTTGATTCTCCCCTTATTTTCCCTGGTCCGTGACTTTCTTGTTCTTGCTCTTGTTATTGTTCTTGTTCTTACTCCTTGTTCTTTGTTCTATGTCCTGTGTTCTTTGTTCCTTGCTTTGTTTCTGTTCGGGTGAGGGGTCATTGGACCATCATGGAAATTGTTTCAATTCCTTAAGTTCTTGTTCTGTTTTGCTCTGTTCGGCCTGATTATTCAATGAGGCTGATTGAGCATTGTTGTTGCATGTTGATTGTGGGTTTTAGAATTCTGGTTCGTGTCTCTGCTCGTGCAAAATTTCTGTGTCTAGTTAAGAAAAATTGATGGAAGTGGCACTGGTTGTTGGAGATGAAGTATGCGTGAATGTAAAGGAATTATTGCGCTCTTTTGTTTTGATGGCAAGTCAGATTATTGTTATGATGTAGAATGATTTTTAGATTCTTTGTATGTTTGGTTTTGGCCACTCTGATTGGTTATGGGTGGTGTGATTTATGTCCAAAAGTGGTTAGTAGTTATTGGAATTTAGTATAGTGAAATTGAATTGCTTCTTCTTATTACTTTGCATTGGCAAATGAGTCTTGGTTTGATTATTGTGTTTATGTGCTCATGGTCGTTTATTAGATGTGATTAAAGTTTTGGCTTGGGGTTGTGAATTGATGGAATGTGAATTGGTGATTGTGTACTTATGATGATTGTTGTTTTGAGTTAATCCTACTAATTGAGTGGTGTGTATTATTACACTGATTATGATAGTATAATTGGTGATTAAAGAATATAATTGTGAACTAGGAAGGGTAGTACAATAGGAACGTGAGAGACGCTGAAGTTTCATGAAGAAGTATTGATATTAATATTATTTATGTATTATGAATAATTATAGGACAAGATAGTGGTGTTGGGACCTCAGGTCGTCGGGCAGGAAAGGAACCGGTTTGTGGATAACTTCTGAAGTCAGGTGCGGTTTATTTCATAACATAAATATTTGTGTGTATATATATATACTGTTTTGGAAACAAATCTGTTGCAATAAATGAGCATTATTCTGGTGGTGATATTATGATATTTATGATATTTGTGGAGTACTCCAAGGCCTAGGTGGGTCGCTCCCCCTTTGCCAGTTAAATTCCTATAACCGTGAGGGTTATTGAGTAGCTGTGAGGGCTACAGTTAAATTCCTATAACCGTGAGGGTTATTGAGTAGCTGTGAGGGCTACAGTTAAATTCCTATAACCGTGAGGGTTATTGAGTAGCCGTGAGGGCTATAATAAAATAAATGGATATATGCTTTCATTAATTGCACAGAATGGAATTGTATATGAATATGTGTATTTGAGTGTATATGATAATAAGTATGTATGAAATAAACTGCGTTGAACCTTTGCTTTTCAGTGAAGCAAGAGGCGACCGTTTTCTTGGGATAAGGTAGTTATGAAGAAGCAGGAATGCCTGCTATATTTTGTACAATCTTTTGAATGACTATCTTATTAGTAATTGTATATGTTATATATGTAGAATAGGGAAGTACAAGCTGGAAGCTTGTAGAGTATATAACTCTCTATATCTATGTATCCCTAAACATAGCAGCAACATAAGTAAGTAACGGGTTATCGACCGCGATGACCCCAATATGCTGATAGTAGGCCGGATAGTTATGGTTAGATATCAACCCAACCTTCAGCTAATAGAAGTATAAGTAGAATACGTAAAACAAGACATCTTGATACACTAAGTAATAGATTTAAACACTATAATAGGATCGTAATCATTTTAATTGGTTGATAACCACTCTATTTTACTTACAAATTTTGATTTAGTCAATTTGTCTGAAAAGCCCATTCCAACTTCAATAAGTTGGAATACTGTTTGAAAAGAAAAAGTTTTAAATTATTCCATATTTTTGGGCTTATGACGATTTAAAAGTGGTTATAAATCAATTAAATGCTATAATGAGGTAGAAAAATTTAGGTGTTACATTTTTGGTATCAGAGCAGAGATTCTGGCATGGGATAGCTAGAATACTTTGCTCGATTATCATAATTAATATTTAGTTACCTAGTTTTTAATATTTAGAACCCTTAAATAAATGTATCTCACTTTGAATGTATTTGGATATAGGATCATGGTTAGAACTGCTCGTACCAATTTTGTTAGGCGTGGTCAATCAGTTCCCTCAGATCAGTTAAGCGGTACTGCAGCGACAAGTCGGCAATACCCGCCTGCGCATAACCATCCTATAGATCAAATCGTTTATGTTACCGGGGCACCTAGTAGGGAATCCTCAATGGCTGAAAACAACCCTGTAGGGGTTACTGCGAGTAACCCTATATGTATTACTTCTGAGGATTCTGAGATAGATCCTCTAGACCCTGACGTGGATGAGGGGATTGAAGAGTCAACTGAAGAGCAACGTAATGATGTGATGGAATATGTACTTGAACAGTATATCTTGTTGATTGATCAGATTGAGGATAAAAAGGAACGCCTTAAGCATATCCTGAATTCCCTTGAGACCTATAGGAGTGTGGGACCTAGTTCACGAAGTAGGGTAGAAGAACGGTACTGGATTCAGGCATTTATGATGTGTCTTGATGCAAATCAGGTGACTCAGAACAAAGAAAAAGAACTGTTGCGGCGTGGACCGTTTTATATAAGACCGTTTGTTGTAGAAATGAGTAAATGGCTTGATGAAAATTACTAAGGAAAAAGATTATGTTAAGATGGTGAATGTTGAAATGAATGTGTGTTTGTGATTGGATGTATGATAAAGTGGTGTTAAATGTATGTTTGTGGTTGATTGTATGATAAAGTGGTGTTGTTGATTTCAGTATGTATTTTCTTTCTATTGAATTGTTAGTAGTTGAACTTGATCAGTGTAATGTAAACATAAATGTGATGATTATTGAATGTTATTGTGGTGAATGTGCTGTTGTGATATAGATTTATGTTGTACGGAATTAATTATGAAATTGTTAGCTTATTTCCAATTAATGTTGATGATAGGAAAATAAATAATCATGGTAATCATTAGAGGCGGGCGATCGGGGGATAACAGGCCCCCAGTCGATCCACTTCAAACTATTCTGGATCGTCTGCATGAGCAACAAGCCATAATGAACCAAATAAGGGAAACGCAGGAGCAGCAAGCAAAACGATTAGAAGATATTGAAGTGAATAGGCGTCATGAAGAACCACCTGAGGACCCGCTTAGACAAAATGACATTCCTGGAGATATTCTACAACATGCTATAGATCGTTTTTGTAAGCATCGTCCACCATCGTTTGCTGGAAAAGTGGATGTAAATCAAGCAGAGCATTGGTTAAGGGCTTTGGAAAAAATATTTAAAGTTATGAATTACTCTTCAGAAATTAAAGCTCAAATGGTGATCTATAAGCTGGAAGGTGCTGCCAATCATTGGTGGCAAAACACTGAGTTAATTCTGCAGGCTCAAAATATTCCCATCACATGGGAAATATTTAAAGCAAGGTTTAATGAGAAGTACTTTCCTCGTTCTCTTAAGGATGAGATGGAGGCAGAATTCCTTACCATTAAGCAGGGTAACAATGAACCTTTTGAGGATTACCTGTCCCGTTTTCTTCAACTATCTCGGTACTATACGCACCGCAATGAAAATGCTAATGGTCGATGGATGACTGGCAGACTGGTGAGGGGATTGATTCCCTATATGCGGGAGAAAATAACTCCCATGCAGCTTGAAAATTTTGATAAAGCTATTGAAGTTTGCCGGTTGGCTGAATGCAGTAGGCAAAGGCTGGTTAGAGAGTCTGGTCATGGAAGATCTGAAAATTTTTCGAATTTTTCTGAAGAAAACGCACAGAAGAGGAGGAATCCTTTTCAATCACAGCAAGGGAATCCTTCAAAGAGGCCGTATCAACAACAATTCCGTCCACAGCCACCATACCAGCAACTGCCCCGTCCACAATTACCATATCAACAACAATTTCGTCCGCGACCACCATATCAGCGACCACCACAAACTAGTTATCAACAATTCCAGCAAAGACCAAAAGCCCCATCAACTCAAGGAGGTGGAAAGTGTAGGCGATGTGGACAGTCACATGTTGGGTATCCATGTGGGGCAAATCAGCAAGTCTGTTTCTCCTGCCACAAGCCAGGGCATTATGCTTACAATTGTCCCCAGAGGCAGTATTCACCAAGAACTGTACAACCTGGCAAAGTGTTTGCATTAACTCATGAAGAGGCAGAGAAGTCTTCCGAGATGGTGAAAGGTATGATACTTATTGATGGGCATCCCATTTGTGCAATGTTTGACACCGGAGCTAGCCATTCTTTTATATCAAATTCATGTGCTAAGAGTTTGTGCATCAGGGTAGATAAATTACCATATGATATTTGTGTTTCTACACCTATGGGTGCAAAAGTTATGACATGTGATGCATGCTTAAATTGTGTGATTCAATATGAACAGGTTAGTAGTACTATAGATCTGGTATGTCTACCATTTCAGGGTATTGATGTAATTATAGGCCTTAATTGGCTGTCTGCCCATAATATCCTAATTGACTGTGGTACTAAAACCTTAGTGGTATCTAAGGGTGTAAAACCGAGCAAGGAAGAAATTTGTATGAATTTTATCTCTGCAGCCCGTGCAGAAAGAAGTTTGTGTAAAGGCTGTCAGGGATTTATAGTGTTTTTCTCAGTTCAGGCTGAAACTGAGGTCAAAATAGAAGATATTCCTGTAGTTCAGGAATTTCCTGACGTATTTCCAGACGATGTTAGTGGATTACCACCAGAGCGAGAAGTGGAGTTTTCCATTGAGTTAATTCCTGGCACAGGAGCCATCTCTAAAGCACCTTACCGTATGGCTCCAAATGAAATGGCTGAATTGAAGAAGCAGATAGAAGAATTGCTAGAGAAGGGTCTTATTCGCCCCAGTGTTTCTCCTTGGGGAGCTCCAGTACTCTTTGTGAAGAAGAAAGACGGAAGCCTTAGACTGTGTATTGATTATCGTGAGCTAAACAAAGTGACGGTGAAGAATAAGTATCCATTGCCACGCATTGATGATCTGTTAGATCAATTGGCTGGAGCAAGTATATACTCTAAGATAGACCTGCGATCAGGATATCATCAACTTCGAGTTAAAGCAGAAGACATCCCGAAGACTGCTTTCAGAACTCGTTATGGACATTATGAATTCATGGTAATGCCCTTTGGGTTAACTAATGCTCCGGCTGTATTCATGGATTACATGAATAGAATTTTCCGGCCATATTTAGATAAATTTGTGGTTGTCTTTATTGATGACATACTGATATATTCTAAAGATCGCAAGGACCATGAAGAGCATTTAAAAATAGTTTTATCTATTCTTCGAGAAAAGCGATTGTATGCTAAGCTAAGCAAATGTGAGTTTTGGCTTTCAGAGGTTAGATTTCTTGGTCATGTTATCTCACAAGAAGGAGTTGCTGTAGATTCCAATAAAGTAGAAGCAGTTTTGGGATGGAAATAACCTTAGTCAGTTACAGAAATCAGAAGCTTTTTGGGATTAGCAGGATATTATCGGCGATTCATCCAAAAATTTTCAAGGATCGCGTTACCTTTGACGAAGCTCATCAGGAAAAATCAAGCATTTATTTGGGATGATGCCTGCGAAGTTAGTTTTCAAACTTTGAAGCAGAAACTCACCTCTGCTCCAGTTTTAATCATTCCGGACTCTCAGGAAATCTATAAGGTTTACAGTGATGCTAGTAAACAGGGTTTGGGATGTGTTTTGATGCAGCAAGGACGAGTGGTGGCTTATGCATCCAGGCAATTAAAGCCTCATGAACAGAATTATCCTACTCATGATTTAGAGTTGCTAGCAATTGTATTTGCTCTGAAGATCTGGAGGCATTATCTATATGGAGCTCAAGTTGAATTATTTTCTGATCACAAGAGTCTCAAATACCTACAAGATCAGAAAGAATTAAATATGAGACAAAGAAGGTGGATGGAGTTACTGAAGGATTATAACTATGAGGTAAAGTATCACCCTGGCAAGGCAAATGTAGTAGCAGATGCATTAAGCCGAAAGTCTATACATGTAGCTGCCGTAATGATTGAAGAACAGGAGTTGATAGAAAAATTCCGGGATTTTAATTTAACAAATGAAATCCTTTTAGCTGAATGTCATGTATATAAAGTAGAAAGTGATCTGCGAGATGATATTGAAGATGCTCAGAAACAGGATAACCTAGCTGGAATCATCAAAAAGAAGATCGAAGCGAATGAAGATCCTAGTTATGACTTGTCACCAACTGGACTGGTTCGTTATAAGAAAAGAATTTATATTCCACCGAAAGCTAATATCAGAATGAGGATTCTTGAAGAGGCTCATAAGAGTCGATATACTTTACATCCTGGTATGGTCAAGATGTACCATGACTTAAAAGCTTTGTGTTGGTGGCCAGGAATGAAAAGTGACGTTACCAAGTTCGTAGCTCGATGCCTTACTTGTCAACGAGTGAAAGCAGAACATAAGAAGCCGCCAGGTCTACTACAGACAATTGATCTTCCTGAGTGGAAATGGGAAAGTATAACTATGGATTTTGTAGGGGGTTTACCAAGAACTTTCTCCGGATATGACACTATATGGGTTATTGTGGATCGGTTAACTAAATCCGCTCATTTCTTGGCTATCAAGGCCAATTATACACTGGATAAATTGGTGAAAACTTATATAAAAGAGATTGTGAGGTTGCATGGGGTACCAACTAGCATCATTTCAGATAGAGATCCGAGATTCACCTCGCGATTTTGGCGATCCTTGCATGAAGCTTTGGGAACACAGTTGAAATTTAGTACAGCTTATCATCCTCAAACCGATGGTCAAACCGAGAGAACTATTCAGACACTTGAAGATATGTTGAGATCTTGCGTGTTAGATTTTAAGAAGAGTTGGGAGGAAATCTTACCTTATGCCGAGTTTGCATACAACAATAGTTATCATGCAAGTATTCAGATGGCTCCGTATGAAGCCTTATATGGGAGAAGATGCAGATCTCCCTTGTGTTGGACAGAATTGAAGGAGAGGAAGCTTTATGGCCCAGAATTGATAGATCAAACATCAGAACAGATCAAGTTGATCCGAAAAAGGTTATTGGCAGCCCAGAGTAGACAGAAAAGCTATGCGGACAATCGAAGAAGACCTTTGGAATTCGAAGTGGGAGATCATGTGTTCTTAAAAATTTCACCTTTCTCGGGGATCGGTCAATCGATTAAGCATACAAAATTGAATCCCCGATTTATTGGACCATTTGAGATTCTCGAGAAAGTAGGAAAGGTAGCCTATCGGATAGCCTTACCACCACATTTGAGCCGATTACATGGAGTATTCCATGTGTCTCAATTGAAGAAATATCAGCCGGATCCAAACCATGTGATCGAACATGAGAATTTAGAAGTTCGGGAGGATCTAACCTATGAGGTGGAGCCAGAACGAATCATCGATCGACAAGAGAAGAATCTTCGCAATAAAGCTATTTCTTTTGTAAAGGTGGTCTGGAAAGGATTTTCGCCAAGCGAAGCAACTTGGGAGTTGGAAGATCTGATGAGCAAGCGATTTCCGAAATTCATGTCTCAAGGTAATCTCACCTAATTTCGAGGACGAAATTATTTTTAGGGGGAGAGAATTGTAACACCCCAAAAATTCGAAAAGAGAAAATTAAGGGAATATTTAGAATTTTGAGTATTTAGTTTATTATTAAAAAAAATAATAATAATATGAATATATGGGGCAGAAATATAAATTATGATAACTCTAGGGCAAAAAGGGGTAAATTAAACCAATTAAAAAAATTATATACTCCCTTTCCCCCATCTGCGCACATCACTCTCTCCCTCACTCTCTATATTTTTCTTTTTCTTCCTCCTCATTCTCTCTCGCGCTCTCTCTCTCGGTTCAGCAGCCGCCGGCGGTTTCAGCGGCGTTTCACGGCGGACGGCGACTCGGATAGTGCATGCAAGGCCGGATTTGAGCTCAGGTGACTTTCTTCTCTCTATCTCTACCCATTTTCCGTCGGATTTGAGAGGAATTAGAGAGGAATCAGTTCGGGTTTGGGCGAAATTGGGAACTCTAAACCAGTGAAATCGAAGCTTAGGCTTCGGTTAACAACATTTGTGAAGCATTTTGAGCAATAGAACAACATTAACCAAGTTTTTCAAAAATCCCTTTCGTTTGGCACTGTTCACCCGAGGCAATCTTGGTGATTTCTGGGTTCTCAATGCTTCAAAACTTAATTAAACGTGTATTGGGGGACGATTATAAGAGTAGAGTGCAATGCATGTTGATTTTGCTGAGGTTTGAAGCTTTTAGGAATTTTTGGAGAAAATTTTCTCCTCCCCTGTTTTCGTGGCCGACGGGATGCAAAGAAATAGAATTTGGGAAGTATAAATTTGGTGGGGAAATCATGATGGGTGTCTTATGTAACGAAATTTCTGAGTTGGGTATTGTGATTGATGGTTCTGCATTTTGATTCTCCCCTTATTTTCCCTGGTCCGTGACTTTCTTGTTCTTGCTCTTGTTATTGTTCTTGTTCTTACTCCTTGTTCTTTGTTCTATGTCCTGTGTTCTTTGTTCCTTGCTTTGTTTCTGTTCGGGTGAGGGGTCATTGGACCATCATGGAAATTGTTTCAATTCCTTAAGTTCTTGTTCTGTTTTGCTCTGTTCGGCCTGATTATTCAATGAGGCTGATTGAGCATTGTTGTTGCATGTTGATTGTGGGTTTTAGAATTCTGGTTCGTGTCTCTGCTCGTGCAAAATTTCTGTGTCTAGTTAAGAAAAATTGATGGAAGTGGCACTGGTTGTTGGAGATGAAGTATGCGTGAATGTAAAGGAATTATTGCGCTCTTTTGTTTTGATGGCAAGTCAGATTATTGTTATGATGTAGAATGATTTTTAGATTCTTTGTATGTTTGGTTTTGGCCACTCTGATTGGTTATGGGTGGTGTGATTTATGTCCAAAAGTGGTTAGTAGTTATTGGAATTTAGTATAGTGAAATTGAATTGCTTCTTCTTATTACTTTGCATTGGCAAATGAGTCTTGGTTTGATTATTGTGTTTATGTGCTCATGGTCGTTTATTAGATGTGATTAAAGTTTTGGCTTGGGGTTGTGAATTGATGGAATGTGAATTGGTGATTGTGTACTTATGATGATTGTTGTTTTGAGTTAATCCTACTAATTGAGTGGTGTGTATTATTACACTGATTATGATAGTATAATTGGTGATTAAAGAATATAATTGTGAACTAGGAAGGGTAGTACAATAGGAACGTGAGAGACGCTGAAGTTTCATGAAGAAGTATTGATATTAATATTATTTATGTATTATGAATAATTATAGGACAAGATAGTGGTGTTGGGACCTCAGGTCGTCGGGCAGGAAAGGAACCGGTTTGTGGATAACTTCTGAAGTCAGGTGCGGTTTATTTCATAACATAAATATTTGTGTGTATATATATGTACTGTTTTGGAAACAAATCTGTTGCAATAAATGAGCATTATTCTGGTGGTGATATTATGATATTTATGATATTTGTGGAGTACTCCAAGGCCTAGGTGGGTCGCTCCCCCTTTGCCAGTTAAATTCCTATAACCGTGAGGGTTATTGAGTAGCTGTGAGGGCTACAGTTAAATTCCTATAACCGTGAGGGTTATTGAGTAGCTGTGAGGGCTACAGTTAAATTCCTATAACCGTGAGGGTTATTGAGTAGCCGTGAGGGCTATAATAAAATAAATGGATATATGCTTTCATTAATTGCACAGAATGGAATTGTATATGAATATGTGTATTTGAGTGTATATGATAATAAGTATGTATGAAATAAACTGCGTTGAACCTTTGCTTTTCAGTGAAGCAAGAGGCGACCGTTTTCTTGGGATAAGGTAGTTATGAAGAAGCAGGAATGCCTGCTATATTTTGTACCATCTTTTGAATGACTATCTTATTAGTAATTGTATATGTTATATATGTAGAATAGGGAAGTACAAGCTGGAAGCTTGTAGAGTATATAACTCTCTATATCTATGTATCCCTAAACATAGCAGCAACATAAGTAAGTAACGGGTTATCGACCGCGATGACCCCAATATGCTGATAGTAGGCCGGATAGTTATGGTTAGATATCAACCCAACCTTCAGCTAATAGAAGTATAAGTAGAATACGTAAAACAAGACATCTTGATACACTAAGTAATAGATTTAAACACTATAATAGGATCGTAATCATTTTAATTGGTTGATAACCACTCTATTTTACTTACAAATTTTGATTTAGTCAATTTGTCTGAAAAGCCCATTCCAACTTCAATAAGTTGGAATACTGTTTGAAAAGAAAAAGTTTTAAATTATTCCATATTTTTGGGCTTATGACGATTTAAAAGTGGTTATAAATCAATTAAATGCTATAATGAGGTAGAAAAATTTAGGTGTTACATCTTAGGCCTCATTTTTCTCTGACAAATTCCACCATCACTCCTTTAGTCCTTTATGTAACGGCCAATTATATAAACGTACATGTTGTCAGCCAACTTTTTCTATCTTGAATGAATTAAATGAAAAAAATTACTAAAACAAGCAAACCTATTTTACTTTTAGATATTATGCATCTTTTCTTATATTATAGTTTTTGCTAATGTTGTCTGTTGGAGGACATCTATGAGAACAACTCCATACTCCATATTATAAGTTTAAACTTTAAAGGGTTCCATCAACTAAAATTTTTCAATTATTCAGTGGTTATATAACAAGTTTTTCAATTCTGCTAACCATTGTTTGAAAATTTTCAAATAAATATAATAATCGCTATATATACACAGGAGGATGTGGACCTGCAAGAGAGATCCGCAAAAGGGGTTATCCCATTATGCAGGGTATGCATGAATTCTGTGATTCCTCAACAAAGGAATTGAGATATCTGTGCAGTAATTATATTATGATCGAATTATCAATTACCAAAAGATCCGTCTCGTTGTCTTACTTATTGCAAACTAGCTAGCATTGTTGAACGTGATTAACGAAACAACTTATATTCCATATTGAAATTGAATTGGGATAACTATATGGGTTCAGGAAATCTGAAGTTGCAAACGCACGCTAACAAACAAACATTGAAAGTAAAATATGAATAAAAGGACAATACATATTCCTTAATGAAACTTATAGATGTTGACTTGTCAATTATCAGTACGTAGCAAGAAATTATCAACTCATGTCACTTTAATGTATATATAGTTATTATATTTTTGGATTAAAAATTATAATATTAAGAAAAATGAAATCTAACTATATTTCTTCAGCTATATATCAATAAAAAATTTATACTTCCTTCGACAAAAAATAAAACTAAGCATCATGGATAATGAAGTTAAAGTAATTTTCCAGCCGTTGGTATCGTTCAAACGTTTGCCCATCGGAATGTTTACTTAGGTTCCTTTTAAATTTTCTTAGCATGTCAGTTAAAAAAAAATTTTCTTAGCATGCACAACGTGCATATCCTTTCAATTAAATATTTCAGTTATTTACCAAATGTAATTGGATTTTATCATGACATTCAAATAGAATATATAGCAACATAGTTATTTGGAAATAGGATGAAAAATCCAAAAATATTAATTTGGAGCAAAGAGTGTGGCAAGTTAATAAGAACCAAGAAGTATTTATTTCCTTTAAAATTGATAGCAACAGGATAAGAAAATGTAACATTTAATTTTTTTTGGGGAAAAAGATAATTGATAGCTTGTAATTAATCCTATCAATTAAGAGACAAGAAGAAACATAAAATGCTGCAACTTTAGTGGTAGAACTGATTCAACTGGATAATAAACAAGGGCAAATGGTCAAATCCGCCCTGAAAGTTTTTTAGGATCACTTTTGCTTCAGAAGTATCCAAAAGGGGTCAATGTTGCCCTGTCGTAAGGGTGCACCTAGTTAATGTTAGACATGTAGGATGTTGTCCACGTCAGCTGCCACATAGCGGACACAGTGGCCTTTTTTTTACACCTGGACTGATAAAAAACATAATTTAAAACTAATTGTTGAGCTAAATAGGGAAAAACACGGTGAGAGGGAGAAATTAAAATGGAACAAAACAATTCCTCTTAGACATCTAATTCCTAAATCGTGAGCCTTAAATCCTCTCAGAAAGTTCATCAACCTAAATTGCGAGCCCTAAAGTTCATCCTCTCAGGATTAAAAGGAGATGAAAATTTCTTCGATGGCTTGTAGGATTTGAGAGAGCTGAGGATAGGTTTGTTCTTCTTCAACCCGACGAGGTCTTCGACGCCGACAGAATCTTCAAACAGGAGAAGGATCTTTGATGGAATCTTTGATGCGTTTTGGGATGCCGATAGGGGAATCGATAGCATCTTTGTCGACGACGGAGGCAAGGGGATTGAGGAGGAGGTGGTGTTTCTAAGACGTAGTGGTGGGGAGCTTGAATATGATGGCCCCGTGAAGATCTGTCATTGCGGGTTGGTTGCTCCACTTTGCACTTCATGGACTGATGTGAACCCAGGAAGGATATTCTTTAGTTATCAAAATTATCAACAAGTATGATTTTTTCTTTCCAGTGATGTGAAATAACAATTTTTCTGTGCTTGATTTTCTTTCTTTGATTTGAACGAATTTAATACATGAATAGGGAAGAACCTATGGTATTTTTCACTAGCATGATGATGAAATAGGTGAGAGGTGCATTGAGGTGATCAATGAGTTGCTTAGCTATATGGATAGTTTGCATGAAGAGAATGTGAAGCTTAGGAGAGGATTAGGTGGAGGTGTCAGATTTGAGCTTTCTGGATTACATATAGATAAGAAAAAGTGCAGAAAGAGATTAAAGATTGCATTATGCTTATTGGCCCTTAAATGGCTGGTTGTGTTTGTTTTTTCTTATGAAATGATGCTTGTGGTGTAATTATTTTAGGGAAACAATAATGCATTTTAAATTGATTTTTATGACTCATATGAGATCTATCTCTTCCGGGAACCCTCTTTATTCTTTCTTTAATGGTGTTTCTTGCTACTGTGACCCATATGATATTATCCAGATTCTATGTTGGTTTTTGATATTGGTTTTGCAGTAGGGTTTTTCGTGATGTGGCATTCAATTTGATGATGCATAGGTAGTTAGAAGTAAGGAAAAGGTTAAAGATGAAAACTTGATCTTGCCTGCTGAGAAATTGAGAGGCTTGGTGAAATTTTTTGCTGAACTTGATTTTACGATTTGTGTGTTCCAGTCAAGATGCCTTTTGTTATAGCAAAAAATGTGCATATGGATGAATGAGCCTCCCCTGACATTACTCTGTTTCAATGGTAGTCAACAAGAGTGTTTCAATTAGCATACTTGATTCATTTAATTATGTTCATGAATCACCCTCTCTCGAGTTTAAAAACCAAATAAAATAAGGCACCTATTGGTATAATAATCATGGTAAAGCATAACTTTGAGAGGTGAAACCGAAAAGTGAAAGATATGGTCAATCTTGTGATTCCTCCAAAAATATTCCATCTTCACTACCCTTGCTCCATATGCATAGAGTCGGTGCTGTTTATTGGATCCTACATCTACATTTTTGTTAGAAAATATGTCATACAAGAGACAACTAATAAATTATGGTTGCAGGGATGGAAGAAATAAATTAAAGGAAATAGAGACCATTCCTATTACATGGCATTAATTTATGCATCCTAAAATATGGTTCATAACCAGCATGCTAAAGATAATTCATGACATCAAAATATGCCTAACAAGTTTAATGGCAACAAAATATGAACAAGGCTAATAGTTAAACAATTCAACAGTAGCATCTATTACAAAATATGCCAAAGATCATTAATGTCAACAAAATATTTACAAGGTCTTCCCATCCTCCTTCCTTGAATAGTTTACAAATTCTTTCTTGTAGTTGAGGCTTTCATGCTGTCTTTCTTGGCTAGAAGCTGTGATGTGGTAATAGCTGGTTGGCCTCTCTACATAAGACCCAAAGCACTGAATGGTAGATTAGAAGGATTTGAAGTAGTTGATCCATCACACGAAACTATACAGTACGAGGCTGGTTGAAACTACTAGATATGCTTTATGTCCTAAGTTGACTCTCATTTGGGATGGGGAATTGTATCTCAATGTGGGTATCATAGTGCATATGCTCTATTGGTGTACCCTCATTAAGAACAACTTGTGAAGTCATTCCCCACAAAAAAGATGACATAAGTTATTAAGACTGAAACTGAAATATGTTACTATGACATATGAGATGCACAATAATTATAATTACATTATAAACAATCCATCCAATGTCCTTATCAACTTGTAATCCCATCTCAGTCTCAATGTGACTCCTATAAAAGGCTCTTCCACCATGGAGTCTTGTTTTGGCTTGAGATTGTTGGGATGTAAGTTGGGAGGCTTCAGCACAGTTTGTTACAGTTTTGTTTTTAGCCTTTCTGGTTCTTATCTTTTCTCCCTGAAACAAGGAAATATAATTCACATTGTACCATATAACTATCTCAGCCAGTAGATGGGAAACGAAAAGTAATAATAATTCAAACATACATGTTAAGAAAACAGATTAAAGTGGATGGGATTAAAGTATATGTTCGGCCAACATCTCAGCCCTTGAAATATTTCAAACAAGTTAAATGATCATAAAAGTAAAACTGAGATTAAAGTGTATGGCAAACATACATGATTATAGGTCATCCTATTATGTCCTTCTTGATGACATATAAAGTATTTTGGAGTGAACCCTCTTCTAGACATCTTTTCAAGTGGAGGTAGAGGCAAGTTATATGCTGTATCACCATTGTGTTGAGTATTTTGTGTATTTTTATGCTTCCCCTTACCAATCTTTGATCTTCTATCAGATTTGTCCATTTGGATTCTCTTTAGCCTGGGTCTTCCAGGCATGCTACACAATGGTGGAGGTTTCATTGGTAGAAACCTCACAATACCTCAAAAAGTTTTTCCTCTCACTAGTTAGAACTTTGTTCTATAGGTAGAAATATATGCATCTTTGTGAAAGAATATTGAAATCTTAGTTATTAGGTCTATTTTAACATGATATAAGGCACAAATTGTAGGTATGCCAGTTGATAACTACTGGAAATTCATGTAATGTTAGCATATTTTCCTTGAGTTCTATTCAATCATTGATAAATTTTGGATACTCAAGATAGGAAAATACTCATTTGATTTTTGGTTGTACATCATTGTTTAATTGTGTAGATTTTGATCATATTTCTAGCTAGTTTCTTATGTTGTTTTATGTAAATCTTGTAGGAATATTTTGATGCAATAACCAAGTGATTATACCCCCTTCATCAAGCTGACAAGTAGACAAAGTTAAGATGAAACCAGAGCAAAAAAAAAACTTAGCCATGACTTCGCTACGGCGAAGTCACGGCGAAAGCCAAGGCAAAGTCACGGCGAAAAGCACTTGCTTCTGGAACAGTTTTTGATAGTTCGCCGTGGCGAACGGCCTGCGAAGCTGCGTATTTTGACAGAAAAAGGTGGACTGAACTAAAATAAAAGCTAGGGTTTCGAGTTCAACGATGATTCTTCGACTTCTAAGGCATTTTAAGAGTGTTTTGCTCTGCTAAGGCTTGGAGCTTGGTGGGGATTGAGCTAGGGCTTGAAGCTTTGAAGAGATTTGGGCTTCTCCTCTTGGTTTATCTTCTCCATCTTCATTCTCTTCTCTTGTTCTATGTTTCTGCTTGTATATATGTATTCTCTCATGGAGTTGTTGAACATGAGTGGCTAAATACTTTGATTCTAAGATTTTTTTGAACCCTTGTATGGATTAACTCTTGATTCCTCCTCTTATTTTGTGATTAATGAGATGTATGTGTTTATTTTACTCTTCTCCTAATGCTTCTAAGTGCATTTAGATGTTGGGTTCACTTGATTGATGCTTGAGAGGGCTAGATTGAGTGTAGAACTTGGGTATAACAGTGTAAGAACTTGAAGTTTGCATGATGAATGGATGGTTTTGTGGGTAAGATAGAGATATACTTGTTAACCTTGCATAGTCGCATTAGGATTGGAGCTTGAAAATTGGGTTTTATTAATTATAACAAGAGATTGTGTAATTAATGAGATCAAACACTTGTTCTTGACTTGAGAGAGCTTTTACAAGTACTCTATGAATCCTAGATTAGTACATGGTTTCATTGAGAACATCTTTGAGAGGAGGTTAATTGAGTTTTAAGAAGTACAAGGGGGACACATAATCTTATGACCCATTTTACACTTGAAGTTGAAGAATCACTTGTTTATAATTTTGTTTTCATTGAGTACATTTTTATTTTCATAATTAATCTTCAATCTCAATATTTGAATCACTCAAATTGGGCGAGATTGTGACAATCATTGTTTGACCGGGTTTTGGAACCAAATCCCTGTGGGAACGATACTCTACTTATCACTTTATTACTTGGCGCGACCTGTGCACTTGCGGTGCGGACACCTCATCCCCTTTCCCTTTGCCCTGGTCTATGCATGATCACCTGAAAAAATGTAAATAACCATGGGGTGAGACAAACATGTCTTAGTAACCACAACTCAACTCAATATAAGAGTATGAGTGGGTTAGCAGAGCGCCTAAAGGGTACCACATTTATAAAAATATTTAATCATCATAGAATATATATATATATATATATGTTTGTATCCATATCATCACCAGCAAATCAATCTGCAACAAGATCACACCATCACAGGATCATCAGTTTTTGAATGCATAGGACAAAAATAGACGTGATGTGACACTATGCCCCTGTCTATAATCAAGGTAGCATCCTCCCCTCTGTCTATAATCAGAATGGGGACTCCCCCTATCTATAATCAGGATGGGGATCTCCTTGTCTCTAATCAAGGAGGTGGTCTCTGTCTATAATCAGAATGACCGGTACAAATAACCGCTCGGTTGATCAGCCGAGGGTTACATCATGCGATGGTACATTTCAGTGTCGTGCAACTATAACTACAACAAATATTTACAAGGCTCACACCATAGCTCACCCATTACCATCAATGTAACAATGACCATTAACTAGTTATTTCTCAATCTCAACCACAATATTCAACATCCCAGATAAAACGTTATCCATCAATATCACCAGCCACAATAGTAAACATATCCAATCACTACATCATCCAAAATCCTCATAAATTCATTCTTCCTAGTTTACCACAACAATTCGTCAACTTTAAACGCCTAAAAATCCAATCCAACACATTTCTCTATAAACCCAATTATTTAGGATCACAATTACTCATTGGTAAGCCTATTGTAACTATTAAACCACCCAAGTGCACCATAATCTTGGAATCACATAAATCCTACATTAATAAAGCTTTATACAACAAAATACCATATAGGCTTGAGTTATATCAAATTGGCTTGATTGATTTTATTTAACTCCTATTAAGGCCAAGTGCACAATCATATTCAATTTGACCCAAGAACATAAATCCATTTCTTTCTTACCTTTTCACTACACCTAACTACCCAAATTCTTACATAATCATCATAAATCAAAGTCCGCCATTTACTAACTCAAACATAGCCTACTTCCTCATGTCATTTAAGTCATTAATCCATACTAACCATAACATATCTCAACAATATAATCTAGCTCTTCCCTAAGCACCTAACAACTCCCAATTTCATCGACACAAAATATAACCATACAAATCCAACCGATATTATTGTTGAACTCCAATAACCCTATAGAAACCATAAATCAAGCTTTAAACATTATATTCAAAGGATTTCTTGTTCTAAACCTATCTTAATTCAACTTTAAGCAAGCAAAATTTCACATAGGGCCAAATTAAACCAAATTAACCACATTACAATCATCAAATAGTCTAAATAAACATGTAGAACTAGGCAATTGCCCTAATGAAGCCAGAAATTTGAAAAATAAAAAAAAACCCTAGAAGTTTCTCTATGAAACTCAAGAAATCCAAGAGTCATAAGGATAAAGAGATATGGGAAAGCTTACCCGGTCTTCACGGTCGTCGGAAGCTCGCCAAAATCGCCCCAGAACTCCCGGCCGAACTCCCTACTCTTCTCTCCTTTAATTCACGCTGAACACAAGCACGCGCGCGCGCACACACACACACACACGAGAGTCGAGATGAGGGGTAAGGGAGGCGGAAAGGAACCCAGCGGTGTCGGAGCCAACAGTGGCAAGTTCCACCGTTGTACCAAGTCGCTTCCCCCCAATCTGGCCGACCGAATGATGAAGAGGAAGAAGGAGAGAAAATGTAGGATGATTAGGGAGAAACGGGAATGAGAAAGGAAATAGGGAATGGAACAAGAATGAAGGTGAGGGAGAGTCCCTTCATTGGCGGCGACGCCCTTGCCATCGCCGATCAAAAAAGAAGAAGAGAGGAAGGAGGTGGGGTAATGGTGATGATAATGAACGGAGGGAGCACGGGGAAAAGAAGAAATGAGAAGGGGAAAATAATAAATTAAATTAAATTAATGGGTAGGATAGAAATTACCATTAGGCCCTTAAATCCCAAAATAAGATAGTTTTCTCTAAGTTAAGATCCCATTTTCACTTTCAATAATTTATTTTAAACATCTACTATGATTTCTCTCTCACTATGATCTTTTATGAACCCAAAAGGAATTTCTCTAATTCTTACTCTCTCAAATTAAGCAAGAAACTAGACCATTAAAAATTCCAAAAATACTTCATTTTCATGAATTTTATTTATACAACTCCCAAATCTCATTAACTAACCTCAAAATCACCACTTAAACTATCATAAATCCTCAATAAAATTTTGAGATGTTACAAAGATCTTCACTCAATACACAAGAAGTGCAATGCATCAAAAGGGCTTATGGGGTTGTAATAGTGGAATAGGCCATATGGTGTGATGAAATGAATGAAATATGATGTTATGCATGCTTGAATGCCTAATCAATTCAAAGCATCAATTGCAACTGTTAGAAACCACACATTCCTTATTTTACAGTTTTTGCAACTTTTCAAATTTTCTCATTTTCTTTTTCTTTTTCACTATTTTTCTTCTTTTTGTATTTTTGTTTTTCTCTATACATGGTATGCTTATATACAACCAAGCAATGACAGATTTCAAACAATCAAAGAAATGATGCAATTTTTCACATATTGGCATATTAATGCAAAACATCAAGTGAATGGCTCAAATATGGTAGCAAATGGAGAGAGTGTTTATGATTTATGTTTGGAATGATGGTATGAAATGAATGCTTTTATCATGCTTCATTACATTAAATGCAACAAGTCTTGACCAAGAATGCAAACGAGTTCTAGAGAATGGCAACCAAATAGATATAACACAAGAATAAGCATATAGACCCAAATAAACCTCACAACATGGCTAATTCTCCAAGATTCATTAACAAAGGTCAACTACGCCCAAAATTAACCATAAAGCATCAATTTCAATCAACAAAGTGTCAATTAAGAAGATTCATCAATAGCATCAACAACACATCCAAAACCATGAAGTAATTCCCATAATTACCAAAGCAATTCCAAAATTACCATGCCAAGTCCAAGGAGGAATAAAAGTGAAAGTGAGGAAAGTTAAACTTTTTTCAAAATTCTTCAAATTTTTGAAGCTAGAAATGTAACATTTGCCCCTTTAGTACACTTTTAGCTACACCAATCAACTCCAACTATATTTCAAACACTAACTATGTTAGGAAAAATGGACTAATTTAGTGAAATGGCTAATACAGTTAGAAAAGATTTTCCATGACGGTTTCCATATAAATCAAAACGCATAAACTAACTATGGTAGGAAAAGAAGCTTCCAAATATAAACACACCCTATCATAGTTAGAAAATGATTCAACTTTATAAAAATGGAGATCCATGTAAGAAAGGAATGAAAATAATTTATATAATGCTTACATGGATCACAAAAGCAATAAGTAATATATTTCATTTATCCATGTTAGAAAAAGAACTTTCTAAAATTATGAAGCTAACATGGATATTTAAAATCGCAAATACTCATAAAACAGTTAATCCATGTTAGATAAGGATTTGCCTAACATGGATATTTAAAACAACCTAATTACAACACAGTATGACCAATTCAGATAAGTGCACGTATACAATGATATAAAAGGAAATTGTAAATCAAATCTAAGAGACAATAATGCTAAATCAAAGCGGAAGCATAAAAAATGCATGAGCCTAAGTGTGGCAATAACCCCTGTCTTAACTGCCCAGAGGAACTCACTATATCAGTGAGAAGCTCCCGGATCCTTCCCTTGACCGGCTACTCCATGACTTGGACAGCGAAAGTAAGATAAAAGTGGGATAGTCCCAAGGTAACTACTTACTACTCATCTACGTGCGGTGTGTACTAGCAAAGTGTTCAGTGGAGTGCTGATATATATATATATCACTTTAAAACATATGAAAAATACCAGATAAATGCATAATAATACCTAATATCTCTTTCCAAGCCTTCTCAAATCATCAATCAGTATGCAACAGTTTCTCAAATGTCATTCATAAATAATACCAAAATCATAAATCACAGTGTAGCACAAAAACCACCGGTATCATATTACAGTCCAGTAGGGACTCACAACCCTTGCCTGAGACCGGGGGCGTTGTCCCCATTATCGTTTTTATTTTCATTAGTCCTTGTGGGCCAACAAGGAACCTCGTCGCGCGATGGCATTTTATTTAATTAACCGATATTACATACACAATCACCACAATCATATCACAACTGTATGCAACACCAACAAATATAAGGCACAAGGCCCATCCAGCAATTCTTTAAAATCTAATCATGCAATAACCTTTAATGTATAATATCATTCCAAACATAACAATACACATCTTCATGCTAGTTCAAAATACATACTCTACTGAACAGGTTATGTTATAAAATAAGCTTTCAAAATTCATGTTCATAGAGACTATAGTCAATCACAAAATTATAAGTTTCAAATACTCACTAACCCACACACACACACGCAAACAAGCAGAAGTAGTTACCTGGTAGCATGCACCAATCTCACAACAGCGCAGCTTCCCCCGGTGCTATTTTAGCACGACTCAACTCTACATATCAAGATACATGCAATTAGGGGTGGAAATGGGCTAGGCTTATATAGGCTTCAGTTAAATAGGCATGAGCCTGATTAAAAAATGTAAAACTTAGGCCTGGGCCTGAGCCTGTATGTAAACTTATTTTTAGGCCTGAACTTGAGCCTTCAAAGTAAGCCTATTTAAGAGCATACTTAAAGTAGACTCTTAAATAGGCTTAAAAGTTTATACTTATAATTCCATATATTAATCTTTAAATGTATTAAAACGCATAAGTATATCTCAAAAAGATTTTATAGTTATAAAACTAGATAAGTTGGTAATGTTATAATTAATTTATATAATTTATTTTATATTATATATCATAATAGAACTTACAAAACAATTAAATATGCCAGGCCTGTAGGCTTGTAGCCTAGGCCTTATGAAAAAAGGCCTGACCTATTTACCTAAATAGGCCTAACACTAGGCCTGATTATGAGCCTAGCCTATTAGTAAATAAGCTAGGCTAGGCTTATTGTAGGCTAGGTTGTATGCCCCTGATAAGGGCCTGACCTATTTCCATCCCTATATGCAATTACTATCTACCAGAAGAAAACACAAAAATTAAATTCCTAACTGCCCATTCTTGCTCTCATTAATTCATTTTTCTAATTTCAACCTTTCATTCTTCGCCCACCATGATTCACCATTAAAGCCTAACCACAATTTTCCTAAGATCAACCATTCATTCCCAAACTTCCTCACTCAATAATCATTCTCAAATTCATACCTCCAGCCTTCATAGATTGATTCAACCAAGTTCAACCATATAAGATAATACCAACTTACCCAAATCAACGCCTACACCTTATCTAACCAATTTGGCCTTGCCGGTACTATTGTTCTACCCGAATAAGTCCCTAGATCCCATCGATACACCTCAATTGTTCATCCTTATAGAATTCCCAAATTAAATCAAGCATACGCCCTCTTTGAATATAAGAAAACACCTGTACAAATCAAATTTATCCCAATTAAGTCCTTCAATACCTTTAATCTACCCAGATAGCCCAAACGATAAACCAAAATCCATTACCCAAACAATAATTTCAGAAATCCTTTATGAATTCTATGTTTTTAAATTAAGAAAATTATTTTAAATTCTCATGTTGCCCTATAAACAAATTTAAACCTATGAAATCAACCTACTAATTTACTTCAACAAATCTACGTTCATTTATTATCAAAACTCAACTCCCACTTCAAACCTAAGCCAAAATTTTGTGCTCTGATCACTCTAATATTACTGTCATTAGAAAGCTAAAATTACATATAAAATCGTTTATGAAAAAAGTTAAGTCAAAAGAAGTGATTATGATCATCTAAATTATGTGTAAAACTCACCTAAATCTGTTCACTGCTACGACGATGGACAAACGAGGTCAGTGGCACACAAATGATGTGATTCAATTGGTTTTGAGTGTATATATATACAGTCACGTGAATGGATAGGGTCCGCGGCCCCATAATATATTATATATTATATCTTTTGTTTTTTTTATTATTTAATTATTTGATATCATTTTCAGAGATATATATATATATATCATTTCCTTCCACACGTTTTTTTTATGTTATATATATCTAAAAAATAAATCTTATCATTAATTTAGTAACTCTCCCAAAAATTTAGATAATTAGCTAAATTTTGGATCCTATCCAAATATTTATTTATTATACTATTATTTTTTTTTAAGAGCAAGGATGTCTCTATTTTCGGATTTCCCATTATTTTAATTATCAACATAATTTTCTAATTATTTTTAACCTAATTATTTTGTGAAATTAATCCTTATCAATAAATATTAACTTGCAAGAAATTTCTCCTTTTACCACAAATCTCTCCAACTAATCTCCTTAAAATCTCCAAATTTAAATTATATCCTCAAATTCAAATTAAACCCTCGCATTTAAATTAAATCCTCAAATCCAAATTAAATCTAAAATCTAATTTAAATCCTCAAATTCAAATTAAATCTCAAAATCAAACAACATCCTCCAATAATTAATGATCTTTCTTAAAATAATGAAAATACTAAGCCCCTAGGAATTCCCAACAAACCTTAATTTCCCATAAGATAGCTATAATTTCCCAAATTTATTATTAAAAATCCTAAATAAAAATAATTAAACCTTAAATTAATTTTTCAGCATGTTACAAGAAACATAACCAAGATGCAATAAATTTTAACCCTCTTCACCTACTATGAAGCTCATCATCTCTCCCCCACACTTTAATTCCTATATTGTCCTTAATATAGTAAAAACATGGACATATCAGTTCAAATCAACTCTTGAGGTGAAGTGGGGTTGAGGCTTATGTTTGGAGTTATTAAAAGCCATACAAACATACACCAGCAACGAACTCCGAGATAAAATCAGTAGAAGTACTTCCCAATGCCACAACGCAAACTTAGATATTGGTAAGACTACGTATGTCATATAAACAAAAACAAGATCTTAAAATTGACAATCTCTATAGCAATAATTTCAAAGTTGCGACTTGCACTGAATATGACCCAACAACACATGTTTTATAAGAAGAGGCTATTTTAATCTTTTCTTAAAAACAACATAATCTAATATAGATTCGTTGATATGAAATTTGCTATGACAATGTTGGCTATGTTTATGCTGTTCTTCCTTCTTTTTGAAAAAAGTTGTGTTTTTTGAAAAAATTGGTATTATTTTTCTTATCAAACTTCATAATTCATTAGCTGAAATACGCACATAAATAAATGAAGTTTGACAAATCTTTGGATTTGTATATGTTTCATATGTTTTTTTGACTTTAGTAGCATGCTTATGATGTGATTAGAATCTAATAAGTGCCTATTAAATATCATAACTCCAAGGGTAAAAATAGCATGAAATTAGTGTTAAAAGGTTATAATTGGACATCAATTGGAAACAATTGAGTTCTAGGACAATTTGATGCTTGTTTCAATATATTTTTGTTCGTAGGACCATGGGCTTCAATCAAGGTTGTCAAACTCGTGAGTTTAAATAAACTCGTGAGAGGAATGTAAAATCGGATCGTAAACTCGAATCGTAAACTCGTAAGAGTTTACCTTTATTAATAAATATGTGTTTCTAGTATATAATTAAATAAGAAATACAAAAAATAATAATAATTTGAATTGAATATATTTTAAATATAATAGTTGTTATTAAATATATCAACATTCATAATTTATCTAACTCAATAAACAAATTTCTATGAAATTTATACATAAATTCATTGAATATAGTCAAATAAAAATAATAAGCATGATATTGATAACAAGTTAACACGATTTTTTATAAGGTAGAAACGTAAAAACGGTAAATTCGACATGTAAACTCGTGAGTTTTTACCGAGTTTACGGTCAGTATAAATTTGAGTGACTCGTGACACGTTTTGATTAGGTGGAGCCGTAAAAACGGTAAAATCGGAGAGTCAACTCGTGAGTTTGACAACAATGGCTTCAATCCTCGTATTTTGATTTATTATGTGGGCTTCCATTAATGAATTAAAACCCTAAGATTAATTAAGTGGCAATTCAGGATTTCGCTTGTTAGATTATGAGACCTTTACAATTAACAAATTCTCTTTGGTTATTGGGCTTAATCAATTTGGAGTTGGAAGGATTAGTAAACGAGATTTCGGTGTCAATCCACCCAACCCAAGCCTAACCTAGAGGAATTCCTGTAAGGGTATTTTAATTAGCTAAAGAACTCACTAAAAATTATGTGGAAGCAATGATTCTTCAAACCTCTAAATCACTAATAATTACTCACCCCCATTGATCCAAGTCTCCTCTTTTGTCCAATTTTTAAATTGCTCTTGAACATATCACACTTTTCCCAATCCAATTTCAATTCAAAGACCAAAAAATGATTTTACCCGCTTTTACAAGTTCACATTAGTTACTAGGTTTCCATTTGCATATAAGGCTCCTTCAGAAAACGACACCCTGCAATTAGCTCCCACTATCCCTTTAGTTCTTATTTTCTTGAAAGGTGGACCCAAAGGCACTACATTGGACATGCCAATCACAATGCTCTTCAAAGTTCCATATTTACTTTGGGTCATATTATAAGACATAATTAACTGTTTTAGAAAATTTTAAGAAAGCTAAATATATTGAAAGTTCCTTATAAATAGGAGCAGAGGGGTATTTGATATCACATTGCAACACTTTAGGTAAAATTAATCCTTTAGTCTTTGAACTTTTGACCCCCTCCATGACAGATTCACATTCCATGTTCATCACAAAGATGAGCAATGTGTTTCTCATCATAATTTGTACCGTTCATATTTATTTCAACGATCCATATTCATTTAAATCTATTTTAATATTTTTAATAAATTTTTATTTTAATGGATACAAAAACAAAAATAAAGTTAATCTTATAACTATGATTTGTTAAAAAACTAATTTTATTTTTGAAAAAATGGTCATTTAAAAATTTTAAATCTGGACCATCTATATGAAATTTTGGATGGTCCAGATTTCATCTCAACGATGAAAGGTGTTTTCTCATTGCTGCAATGAGCATTGAATGGGAACCCATCCATGACTCCATCCATCAACTATATAATCAATGCAATCATTTACTCCCTCCGTCCCTTATTATATGAGCCAAATAGGTAAAATCACACAGATTAAGGAAGTAGTTGAGAGAGATAAATATGTCTGAAATAATTTTGTTTTCTCAAGTTTACCCTTATTTATGTAAGAGAGAGAAATGTGATAATAGTATTATAAATGAGTATGAAAGAGAATGTGAATAGAGAGAATAATGATGGGTAAAATGGGAAAAAACTTATTAAATGCTTTGATAAATTGTGCCAATCTCTTATAAAATGGAACAAAACCATTCAAATTTTTTGTTCTTATTTATAGGGATAGAGGGAGTAATTTTTTAGCATCAAATTTAATTTGATGAGATTTCAAGATAACGTTCATTAATGCTGTAGTTCACTAACATTAACATATAAACATCCAACAAAATGTACTCTTCGTTAATACTATAACAATAAATCTGTGAATATTTAAAAGTAAAAGAATAATTAGTTCACAAAGGTTGAAGCCTCTTTTTTTATGTCAGTCAACTTTTTTTTTTTCAAAAGGTGACTGATCCTAAAAATATTTTATGGCCTTATCATCAACCTTCTAATTCAAATATTCAATTCGCCTGATGTTTTAAACTTTACCTACAAATAGGCATCATAACTTCATATGAAAATTAGCTCATAATATTGGTTCTACAAATGGGAGAGTATATATGTAATCGTCATTTGTTTCCGGATCGATTTAACTCATCCAATAATCCTCTTTTTGTCGGGACCCTCTCCGTATGCTATTATCCCTTCTCTTGAGAAGATGTTTCTTCGATAAAAAGACGTCGTTTTCCTCATAAAGCTTCGTGATATCAGAGAAAAATAAAGTCATATGTGGAAAGTGTGAGATATAAATTAATGGTGTATAATATCAGATTAAGTCCCAACATATTGATTTAAACTTTTATGATGGAAAACAAAACCCAACATGTATATATATAAATATGCATATATATATATATATATAATTAATCTATATTTCAACCCGTGAGACAAAAAGCTTAGTTTTGCGTGGGCAAAATTGATTTTTCTTTTTTTCTTGAATTAAAATGCTGACATAAGTGAGTTGGGAAAAAAAAAATAGTAAGATATGACATGGTTTCTTAAATCAAACTTTACGAATGAAAACAACTCCAATAAATAGAATAGAGGTTAAAGTATGTTTTTAGTCCTTTATATTTGTATTAAATCTTCTTTTGATTCTTTAACTTTGACAATTGTACTTTTGATCTTTTTTCACTAACACCGTTAGTTTCATTTAACTGAACATGATGACTCAACAAATTTAAACAATAATTTTATAGTTATATGCATGTTTAAATTTTAATTATTTAGTATAAGAATTCTTATATTTTAAAATTTGGCCATTTTTATTAATATTTTATTATAAAATTATTCTTTAGATTTGTTTAATCAGCATTTTTCGTTAAATAAAACTAACGACTTTGGTGAAGGAGGACTGAAAGTGCACTTTCAAAATTAAATGATTAAAAAGAGACTTAATGTAGAGATAAATGAACAAAATTATAGTGTAGCCATAAATAAATGGAGGAACATTTTTTTTTTTTTTGCCATGTTTATTCAGGCTAAAAGATAGAAATTCGATTTGTGTTTCTTCTTAAAATAAAAAAACTACAACATACTGGGCAATTGACACTAAATAATTGATGGTGACGAATTCACCCAAATAATTTATTCAGTAGTCAGAATGATATGATCCCCATCTTTGATATGACTGACATCTTCAATCCTATCTCCCCCTCTAGTTGTAACTTTGCTGGCCAAGAAGCCGTACATGTTCACTCCCATGTTAATCAGTTCTTCAAGGGACTCGGGCGACCATACGAGCCTCCCATCATGGTCTCCTTTTTGTGGACAACTCACAACTATTTTGTCACGTGCCAGAACAACATGATCTCCATCTTTGATCAGACTAATATCCTCAATTTTAGCCCCTTCTATAGTCGTAATTTTGCTGGCCAAGAAGTCGTACTTCTCCACTCCTATGTTAATCAGCTCCTTAAGGGACTTGGGCAGATACGTCAGCCTCCCTTGATGGTCTCCTTTGTGTGGACAGCTCACAACTATCTTGACTGAGGATCCATGTGATTTCATATGTATAGAAGAACAAAAGAGTTAAGATAGCAATGGTGGCGCATTAAGTTGGAAATTCTCATTAATTCCGCCACACAAGTGTAAGAAAATGAGCAAAGCTGCTCTAATAACTTCAAAACAAAACGTTGACGGTTAAGAACTAGAATTAAGAACATGACGTCAACTTTTAGATTGCGTTTTGATCACCTCCTGGACGAAAGTGTTTATAAAAGAAAACTTCCAAACACACAGCGCTATAGACTAAGTTCCTTTTAGGAAAAAATTGCATAATAAATTATAAAGACGGTGTATGTGTACATACCACGGTTAGGAGAAGAGGACCCAGAGAAAGAATGACCAAATTGTTTAGCTTCAGCTTCGGCCACGATCCCAAAGATAGAATTGGGAGATGGGTTGGCTAGAGCTTCAGCCACAAGCGCACAGTATTTGGCGTGCGTCAAGGTCCCAGGGTGAAGCATTGCGAAATCTGCAGTCTTGAGCGGCTGGTTCATCTGAAAGCTTGTTGGGGGACTTGACATTTTTTGTTGTGGGCAGGTCTCTATTATTATGGTCTTTTAGAAGTTTTACCACCGATTTAAATCCTCCAATCTGTGCTTTAAATAACGGGGTTTCTCCATCCATATCTGCATAAACAAGAAAAGAACATACAATATGAGTTTTATAAATATGTTGAAAAAAAACAAATATCCAGTTAGTTACTACTACTAGTTCTAGGAGTACCTTTTATACGAGGATTAGCTCCATATTTGAGAAGTAGAGCCACACCACGTTCGTTGCATCTATGTGCGGCAATATGCTGTTAAAGAAGAGTTTAAGTTAGATTTGGTGCATATGCGCTACTGCAGTAGTCATGGAGGAGAAAGAAACAAATCTCCTAACCAGTGGAGTCCTTCCCATTAAATATACTTCATTTGGATCTGAGCCCCTCTTCAGCAACCGACGCATTAACTTATTATCATCTCTATCTACAGCAGAACGCAAATCCTTTCTTTCCTCGGATTCCTTCAAATGTTGCGACATGTGATAGAGAAAACCACAGGTAAGATAAACCAAAATATCATCTGAAGGAAGCCGGACATGTTATAGAGAAAACCACAAATAAGATAAACCAAAATATCATCCGAGGTAAGCCATACTGCCATTTGTTTTCCTCAAAAGACTTTATTTTTATAATATGAATATATTTGGCACGCGTAATGTAGCATTTCACTAAATTGAAATCCAACAAAACGTGTGATCTAATTTTTTGAAACTAGAACTCAATGTACGGGTCATCTAGAACCAAGATGGAAGCAAGGAGAATATGGGCAATGTAAGATGTGATAGCTAATGTTCCATCATAGCAGCGAGAACATCTGCAAAGTTGCTATGATGGGTAAAAAAATAAATAACGGAAAATTGGGGATTATCTGAGAAATGATGCCTAACGGTCACACATAAAATTTTACTTAACTCATGTTAGATCCCATTTCTCAATAAGCGTGTCAAATAAATCTACAATCTTCTCAAAACCTAATTGTGGTCGACTTTTGGTCATGGATAGATATATATAGGTCGCGTTTTCATTTCACCTCATATATTCATCACCTTTTCTCCAAAAGGAATCTCTCTGACTTTTAAACCATAAAAAATATAAATACATGAGTTTTTCAAGAACATACGTTGTGTAGTTTAGTTTCCATAATCCAATGAAGGTAACTGGGAGAGTGATTCAGATATTACGTACCGTGTCAAGGCAATTACCCATAATTAGTGTCGGACCACCCAAAAATTGAATGAGCAAAGTGCAGCCCCTGTCTCTCCAATCAGATCTTCGACCTTTGCCTCACCAACGACATAAGACATACAATTGCAGAAAGCATAAGATTTGTTAGCCAATATGATAATTAAGCATCAGCAAGGAGTTAGGATCTCCTCCACCCATCCTGCAGTCGGAATTCTTCTCTCTGATCTCAAAACTCCAGATCTCTCTCTTTCTCAGTTTCACTCCTACAAGGAAATAAACTGACGCTGCTTTCTCCCCCCCTCCACCTAATTTCTGTTTCTTTTAGGTCCCCACACCGCTTACACAATTATTATTGGCCCCGGCGGCCTAACTGGGATATTTACATAACCGATGATGAAAGCGATATCTTTTTTTTTTTTTTTTTATCAACAAAGCGATATTATATTTTAGAACATGTGGCTCGGGTAGTTTTCAAGCCATTTTACCTTATATAGATATATATAACAATAATAATAAACTCTGAAATACTCAAATTCAGATTTGGGCCTGCAATTTTAACAAATTCCTAATTAGGCCTCACAGCCTTATTAGAGATTTGTGAATTCATTAATTTTACTTATACACCTTTATAAAAAATATAATATAACCTAACTCACATCAGAAATAATAATATAACTACAAACTCTAAAACAACATATTAATCTATTAATATCATATGTTTTAATTTCAACTATTATCGAAATATTGATATTTCTATTATTTGAATGATTTTCAGTTGCAAAAATAAAAAAAAGGACGTTTACCCCCTAAATCTGCAGGTTTATGTGAATATATTCATACCATCAATAATTTCACATACATCGATCAACCCTTAATTGCCATAATTTACCCCTTGATTTTCTTTGTTCGTTGAGAACCCTTGATTTCTTCTCTTATGTGATTTTGTAACTCAAAAACCCTAGTTCACCTATTAGTCATCATTTTAATCAGAAGGGCATATAAGTAAAATCAACGAATTTATAAATCTCTAATTAGGTTATGAGGTCTGATTAGGGATTTGTTGAAAATGTAGGCTTAAATTTGGATTTAGCTATTTCTGATGGATTTAAATGGGATATTCCCTTATATACATGTGTGATAAATTCAACCAATAATAACACTATTTAAACTTTAAATTGGACGTTCGGAACTTCGGATGGGTTTGAGTGGAACTCTTCCATAAATAAATATATATAAACGAGAATTATTATCACTGATAAATTAATTATGAGCGATTGAATTAGTAGAATGAAGATTTATTAAATTTTAATGTAAACGGTTGCTCATTAAGACGGCAAGAAAACCGTGACATAAATAATCAGATCAAATTAAAAACTATTAATTTATTCAGTTAAAAATTGAAATAGACTCTTGTGAGTGTAAATCTAAAAATAGTTTTACGCATGGCTTTAGCTGATCCTAGAATCTGCTTATTCTTGGTATCCTCTCTTTAATGAGCTTTCCACGATGATCGGTTTGACTAATGAAACAACAGAATCAACAATAAAATAAAATAAAATAAAAGGATAAAGTATAAATTTCATCCTTTATATTTGCATTAGGTTTCATGTTAATTCTTTATATTTTGAACCTATATTTTTAGTCATTTTTTCTTAACATCGTTAGTTTCACTTACAGAAAATGCTGACTCAACAAATTTAAATGATGAATATATGATTAAATGTTGATAAAATATGTTTAAATTAAAAAAAAATTTAGTGTAATTATTTTCATATTTGAAAAATTAGTCATTTTTTATCCACATTTAATTATAAAATAATCCTTTATATTTGATGAGTTACCATTCTTCGTTAAATAAAGTAACAGTGTTAACAAAAAAAGGATTAAAAGTGTACTTTCAAAATATAAAGATTAAAATGAAACTTGATGCAAATATAAATGATCAAAAGTATACTTTAGCCAAAATCAAATTACTTGTACTATCTAAAAATTACTTGTTTTGATGGTATTATATTTAATAGTTTTTTTTTTTTGGTAAAAAAAATATTTAATAGTTTTGCTTAACTAAATTGTATAGATGGTTTTTTTATTTTGTTTTTTTCCTTTTTAAAAAGGTTAAAGAGCATTAGGATCGGGTAGAACAAATATATATATACGTCTTTCAAAGCCTAGCTTTCAAATAGTCGGGTTTAGGGTCGGCCCGGCCCGATTAGCGATGACACACTATTTGTGAACATTTTTTCATAAGAAAATTAAAGCAATAAAATCATTATCATCAATACAAATATCAATTTTTTTTATTAACCACAAATATCAATTTTAAGTTACAGTATAAATACAGACAAACACTAATAAATTATCAAGCAATGACGAATATTTACATATTTTTAAATAAGTCACACAATATAAACTAAAAATAAGCAGCAATGTTGTGACTATCATCATCATCATTTCTTTTTTTTTTTTCTTTTTTCGACGAATCATCATCATCATTATTTCACCTTCAAAAGTTTTGTAAAGAACATATCTTAACAATAACATTAATCTATTTATTTATATGTAAAAAACAAATAAGTCCTTAGATCAAATGAATTCATCGAAGCATGAAGCTTTCCTTCATCATTTTCGAAGAGTTTTTATCCTTTCATAGGTGTTCACTCAATAAAGCAATCATTTAATGTGTGCAAATAAAGAAGACTAAATAAAAAATAACAACTTTAGATAAACGATAAACGATAAAATATAAAAGGGCCTATCGGGTCAGCCCTCAACCCTGCAGGGTTGATACTTTTAACATCTCAATCCTATAGAGCCGGTCTGTTAGGCCTGACTCCTTTTTATAGGCTTCAAAATCAAATCACAGACCTTCAAAGGCCAAGGCTTAAACAGCCTAGCCCGATGGGCTTAGCCGGAATCCCTAGCTCTACCCAACTACACATGTTTTATAAGAATGGGCTAGTCTAATTATATCTTGAAAAAAATATAATCTAATAGAAGTTCATTGATAAAATATGTTGTTCTTCCTTCTATTAAAAAAATTGCTTTTCAATAAAATGGTATTATTTTTCTTATCAAACTTAATAATTCATAAGCTGAATCAATGGAGAAGCAAAGTTCCATGTGCAACACCTTCAGCAGTTAATTTAAGAAGATTTAGTTGACTTTTTTAGAAAATTCTAAGAAAATTAAATAAGATTGTAAACACCTTATTTTGTCCGGGCCCCACAAAATGATAAAAAATAATAAAAATAAAATAATAAAAACCATCCTGGTAGAATTTCCACTAACTATGATTGAAAAGTGGCACTTTAATTATTATCATTATAAAAAAATTCAAAATTAATTGATTAGGTGTCATTAATGCTGATTGATCGATCATAATTACAGAAGCCAAATTTGAAAATTAAAATGATAGTGATTGAGAGCCATTAATGATGATTGGTGGGTGGTAGATGATTAAAAAATTAATAAAACGAAAATTAGAAAATATGTTGTTAGAATAGGAAATGTTATTAAAATAAAAATAAAAAAGGGTTAAATGTTATATTTGCCCCGGAAGTATGCATGATGGATCATATCTGCTCTGGAAGTTTGTTTTAGTCCAATTTTGACCATGAAGTGTGCAAAGTGGATCATATTCGCCCTTTACCGTTAAAAAATTTTTACCGGTAAAGGGCGAATATGATCCACTTTGCACACTTCCGGGGCAAAATTGGACAAAAAAATGATCCACTTTGCACACTTCCGGGGCAAAATTGGACCAAAAAAAACTTCCGGGGTAGATGTGATACACCGTGCATACTTCCGGGGTAAATCTGATCTTTAACCCATAAAAAAATAATAATTAGTGCATTTATGATGAAAAACCCTGGTGGTGCCTATATAGAGGAGAATAAGAGAGCACAAAGGGGAGAAGATTTTTTGGAAGGATTTTGGAGAGGCTGGGGTTTTTAGGAGGAGGCAGAAAAGAATTGAAAGAAGGAATTTTCGGGAGACAGAAAGAACTAGAGATAGAAAAGGGAGGAAGAATTTGGAGAAAAGAAGAGACTAGGGAGAAAAGAATAGAGCCACAATTTTATTTCTTCTTTAGATGTCTAGATGCTTATCATGCCGATGAACTTATCTATAACACTGAGGCACATTTGAAAAAGGCCTAGGCTCTAGACACATATATTTCTTTCATGATCCTACTTGAATTATCAAGTTCATTCACTAGTTGTTTCCCTTTTCTCTATTTCTTTTTGTTGACAAGTATTGCCGTTTGCAATTGATCAATTGTATTGGAATGATTGCATGCTTCCCTAAGTTCAATGCTTTATAATTCTTTGATGATCGGCGCATGATTTCTACATACGCCATTTGATTTCACATCTAGTTTCTCATATGTTTGAATGGCTCTATTCCCTTGCCCCAACAGATTATAAAGCATAGGCATTCATGATGTGATAAGTTGTGCCTTGACTTACTCGTTGCTTACAAGCTTATTCATTTGTAGCCAAGTATCAATTAACTATCAGGTATGTGAGGTCTCATCCGTTGCTTGGTTATGTACTTCTCAAGTCGTCAAAATGCTTGTGTCGTGAAGATAAGAGGTATGCATACGTTGGTGCATCTCCTTAGCTTTTGATGTAAATATATTATGTTCTTGGTCTATATGTGGTAGTTGTTTAATTTTCTTTAAAAAAAATTAAAAAAAAGTTCAAATACAGTTTTTTATAAATAAGATGAGAATTCTTCCTTTTAAAAAAAATACAAAAGATAAAAAAATTATCTTTGAAATAATGTTTATGGCATGAGAGGTTTTTAGAACCTCCTCAGGCAAAATTGATTATTCTTCCGTGTGAGATTGTGGGAATCTCCTCAAGAAGTTTAATCCAAAATTATTTGAAATTTTTTTACATTTTTCCAAAAAAAACACAAACCTAGTGACACGCATTTCTACCCGAACTACGTAGGCTTTAATTCCTCTAAATGGTACGTAGGCCCTAGGATAAATCCTAAGTCAAGTCCAACTATGTAAATACATTTTTTTTTGTGAATATATTTTTATATTACTTTTTGGGTGATTAAAATAAATTTCAAGGCCATAGTTATTCTTAGATAATTAACTTATGGTTGCTATTCCTAAACTAAAAAATTCCAAATAAATTAGAAAACCTCAATTAATTTAAAAAACTCTTCGGCGAATTCCTAAATCATATTTTAGACTTCAATATAATTAGCTTAGAACTCTCAAAAGCCCTAACTTAGACAAGACCCAATTTTCAAACGGATCTAATCGAAGAAACTAAGGACATAGGAAAGTAGATAAGACTTACAGGGGTCTGAAAATGTGCTTGGTTGGCTGGAAAAACTCCGTCATCGGTGCCAGTAAGCTCAACGAAATCCGGTGAGGTCATCGTTCGATCTCCTCCTACGCTCCCAGATCAAACTAGAAACAAGTAGAGGAATGATGTAGGAGGTGAAAGAGGAAGAATGTAGGTGGTGGGTGGTGGTTTTTCGGCGTGTTTCGCCGGAAAACTTCCTCCTTCAAGGAAGTCGATGGTGCCGCGGAAGAGGGAAAAAGAGAGGAAGAAAGAGAAGAAGGAAGGAAGGGAAAGGTGCTGGGAGAGGAGGGAGGACGACAGACGATGGAATGGCGCGCTACGTGGTGGCGAGGGAGAGAAAATGGAGAGAGAGAGAGAGGGAGAGAGAGAGAGACAAAAGGGAGAGTGAGATGAGAGAGGAAGTGACGGGAAAAAGGAAGGAGGAAGGAGAAGAAAAAGAAAAAGAGAGGAGAGAAGAAAAAGAGCAAAGAAAAGGAAAATAGAATGGGAAGGAATATTATACTACAAGGCCCTAAAATTCTCAAATAAGATAATTCTTTTGAGCTAAAAATTTTATTTTCACTCTCAAAAATTTATATATCGTATCCTCTAATTATTTTCTTCTATAACATCCTCTTTTGGATTAAAAGTAATTTCGCCCAAATGATTGTCTTTAAAATAAGGGAGAAACTAAACATTTAAAGTCTTCTAAAAATACCTCAAATCCCTCAAATATCCTCATGATTCATCATTTCCTATTTGTTAATGTCTAATGACACCCACTAAACCTCAAATAACTTTCTAGGATGTTACAATCTCTTGTAATCTTCTTAGCAGATGAGGGTTGGGTAGAATCTAGACCCACAGGTTTGTATGCCCTCTCCACACACTGAGCACTTACACTATTTACCTCACACACTTATTGGGCCATACACCCAGGTTTAAGAGCACCTTAGGTGAGTATCTTAGGTGAGAGGAAGGTTCTAGCGGTTTCCCTGTGGTGTTTTCAAAACTCCCTGAGGTTACTGTGAAGACTTCATCCTAGTTGTTCCCAATGTGGCTGACTTATCGGCCATTTGCAGTCTTTACCGTAAGCGTACGGGTCGTCAAACTGTAGTGTAGTGAAAAGAGTGTAGTTCCGCCAGGATTATGCTTTGAGTAAGTTAATTAGCACTAATTGTTTACTTAATCGGAAAGGAGTAAGTAAATTTGTTGGAAATTAAGGTTGAGATAAAATTCAAATTGCAAAAAGGAATCAGAAGGTCAAGACGATAATTGCAAAAAATTCTTAATTAATGGAATAAAAGCCTAGGGTCACTTATCCCCATTCTTACTTCATGAACAAGTTTTCTCCCATTCTCTTTAGCAACTAATGAATGTATGTGTGTGTCTAAGATTCTATTTTATTTGAAAAAGCTTTCTCAAGACATATTCAAATTTGTACTAGCATTAATCATACAATCCCTTGTCACAATCAATGCAAGTTATAATTCTCAACCAATCTCAATTAGACAATGTTAGGTTAGTAACTATATTTCTACGTTACCAACTAACCATCCATTTAAAACCATAAACTTCAAGCCTAACATGATTTCATCTAAGTTCTAAAACAAAACACACTTTCTCAGGCCATATTTCATTTAACATGTGAAGTGGTGATCAAGCACTTGTATAAATAGAAAGCAAGATGAAAATCAATACATATATTTCATTCATTGCATAAAAATAAAGGGAAATACAATGTTCAATCCATAAGAATGGTTCAAAGCAATCCTAGAAAGGGGTTTTAGTTACACATAATTGTATTTAAGACAATAATAAACTCCGTAAAATAGTTCATTACAGCAGAAAGAGGATGAAGAGAAAAGAAGAAGGAATGTAACCAAAACAATTGAAGCTCAAAATTCTCCAAAAATCCTTCAAATCAATTGTCCAATGTCTTTCAAGCCTCTCTCTCCAGCTCTAAAACCCAGGTTTCTGCCTCCAAAAGGGTCTGAATGTGTTCTTTTCACGAAAACCTAGGTCAAACCCCTCAAAACTTGGCCCAAATTAAGCAAAACGCAGAGTTTCAGACCCTCGCCGTGGGTCTCACCGTGGGAGTCCACAATGAGGACCAGAAAGGTGTAATTTGTCAGTACCAGAGAGGTGCTTCTGTGCAATGGCTCGCCGTGGCTCTCGCCGTGGGAGGCCATGGCGAGGACCAGAGAGGTGAACTGGTATGAATTCTTCCTTGTTTGTCTCCCGATCATTTTGCTCCTCTTTTGTTGCATCAGGTCTTTCTTTGCTCTTGCTACTTGTCCACCTCTTCCTACACAAGAAAGAGAGGGTTGATGAGTTCTAAAAATTTTCACTCATAAAAATACCATTAAGCTCAAAATTTCACATTAATTTAAATGTTTTCATATTCATCTTTTTCTATGAGTTTTGTATCCTTTTTCAAAGCTACAGTCTCAAAAGCCTATATAAGTGTAGGCAAAGTATGATTGACTATGTGAAATTGTGGAGCTTATCAATGGCAAAGTTGATCCCTGCAGAGTTTTTATAACTCCCTGAAGGTTAAGTTTGCTTAGTAGGGTCTTCATTATCATGATAAAGACAACTGGGAGACCTTGTGAGAATTAGAACAACCCTAAAACCATCACACATATTAGAGGAAATTTAGTGACCTACCCAATCAGTTAGTAATTCCCTATTATATGTCAAATAGCCTAGCTTAAGATTATTCCTAAAATAGGACACTGGAGGGCATATTTCTCTCTCTCTCTCTCTCTAATCATTCTCATTTATCAACATTCAAACTTATGTTATCATTCAACCTTATTTAATATGGGCTTTTTATAAAAGCATTTGTCGTGAATTGACTTGGGCCATTCTCAGACTAATGGATGCTTCATTCTCCTTATGGAGTAATAAACCCCTTGAGAAAATGAAGTTATTTTCTTGTCCATCGCCCGTAAAAAAAAGAATTTCATACAATCCATTTAGAACTCATGATGCATCATTAATATGAGCTTTAGACATAAGAATAAATATTTATAAAACCCATAGCCGTGTAATGGTCTGGGCCATACAGAGGTTAACGGCCACCTCGCTATCCCTTTGAGGTAATGGATCTCTTTAGGAAGTGAAGTTCTTTCTTAAATTTCCACCATATGAAAACTTGAATTACATGTCATCACTCACATCGCATGCATGAGAGATAACTGTTTAAGGCTAATCATTACTACATTCATAAGCATTTAACTTCAATATGAGCTTTGGATATAATAATTATTTATAAAACCCTTAGTTGTGTATTGGCTTAGGCCATTCTCAAGCTAATGGATACTTCATTTTCCCTACGAGTTAATGGACCTCTTGAGGAAAGTGAAGTTCTTTTTTTTAATGTCTACAACTCATTAAAACTTAAATACATATCAAACTCATGCATTTGATGGGCCAACAAGTTATTCAATGATTGTGAAATATTGGCATAAGGTTTGATAGCCCAAAAATGATTTTTGATCAAGTTCATGCATGAAAGGTATGTAAATGAGGGGCATTAAGCTAACCGAAAAAGTTGACTCATTAGAATTCAGTATAATTGAGTCGATTCATTAAGGGACCAAATATAAATTGCTTTTTCATAATAGATATCCTTACCTATTGTCCTTCATATATTGTGCTAAACTCTAAACCTAGAATTATACTTACCTAAGGTCCTTCATATATGGTGGTAAACTCTAAACCTCTCTGTGGAAAGCTCTTGCGCTTACTACAAAAACCAACAATGAGATCTTAGGCTAGAACATGATTTAAGGTAATTCCTATCTAATGATCAACTGTAGATCTCCCTGCAGAGTAATGGATTCTCTAAGGAGGCTAGTGGTCACATGTAGATGAATTGAAGATATCAACAATGAGATCTTAGGCTAGGACATGATTCAAGGTCATTTCTGTCTGATAGTCAACTTTAGATCTCCCTATGAATAATGGATTCTCTAAGGAGGCTAGTGGTCACATGTACATGAATTGAAGATATCAACAATGAGATTAGGCTAGTATATAATTCAAGGTCACATCTGTCTAATGGTGGACTCTAGATCTCCCTGTAAAATGATAGATTCTTTAAGGAGGTTAGAGTTTTCTTGCTCCTAATAAATTTTCGTGCCAACACAATATAACCACCGTGCCTATCAAACATATAAGGTAATGACATGGGCAATGATTTAACGTCAAAATAAATAGCAAGGGGAATCATCGTTCCACTTAAAAAACTATTACAAAATTAAAAAATATTCTAGGTATTATTAGTTGTGCATGAATTGAAAACTTTCTTAAATATTTTGGAGGATGCGATTGAATTTCCATCCAATTTTTCTTAAACCTAAACATACTCTTCCAATGAGAATCAACATGTTATCTTATGCATTTAGATCCCCTTGACATTAATCGTGTAGGAATTTCGATCCCTCTCAGGTTAAGCGTCACTTTTATATCCCTAAGATGTAATGAACATCGTGAGAAGATGAAGTCTTTAAGCTTTCATTAAGAGAGTGAATGGAATAAGGGAATTCTAGCTTAATGTTGTAATGAGAGTTGACATGTTATATTATGCAGCTAGATCCCCTTTGTATTAACCGTGCAGGGCTTTGGATCCCTCTCAGGTTAAGTGCCACTTTTTTCCCTATGATGTAATAGACATCTTGAGGAGATGAAGTATTATATCTTTCACTAAGAAAGTGATGAGCATAAGGGAATTTTATCTTACTCTTGCAATGAGAATTGATGAGTTATCTTGACCAATCATCCCCTTTGCATTAACCGTGCAGGGATTTGGATCCCTCTCAAGTTAAATGCCACTTCTATTTCCCCATGATGTAATGGACATCTTAAGGAGATGAAGTATTTTATCTTTCACTAAGAAAATGATGAGCATAAGGTAATCATATTTTACTCTGCAATGAAAATCAGCATATTATCATGACCAATCATCACTTATCATTAACCGTACAGGGATTATGATCCCTCTTAGGTTTATATCACTTATATTTCCCTATGATTAATGGGAATCTTAAGGAGATGAAGTCTTTCACCTTTCAGTAATAAAATAGATAGCATAAGGGCATCTAGTTGGCTAGATGTGCATTCTTATTATAACATTATCGAAAACAATGATAGTGAATGAATAAAATAAAAATAAAAATAAAAAACATAAAAAATAATAAACAACCATAAAAGAAACATAAAAGATAAATTTTCATTCGATATTGTTTGCATAGACTATCTCATTAAAAATGACTTCATTTAACTTCTGTCTGTGTCATCCTTCCCTATTCATATATCTCCCTCAAATGGTTGTCTCTCCCTTTGTGAGAAGTCAAATAAAACTGTTTTGCACAAGTTGATAAGGTAGCTAAAAAGTATAGTGTTTACCTTGGATGCAATGTAACAATGATTACATAAGCCGTGTGAGGATTTGAGCCTATTAACATATTTCACTTTAATTTGTGTTCCACTTATCCTTTACCCAATCTAGAACTTGGCATGTATCTTGTTCGAAGTAAAACTTAAGATTATTTGCTTATTGTAGAGAGGATCGAGGCATTCAATTTTCATCATAAATGAAAAAGGGCCAAAAAGCTACATTTACATTTATTTGTGCCAATATGACATTTCTTTCTCATCCATTAGCCACAGAAACCATAAATATCTTCCTTACCTTTCATTCAGAGTACATTTTATCCTTGAAAGCACTTCATCTTCTTGGTCAGGGGAGGATGTGTACATCTCCACCGTTATTGAGGTCGTCTTGTTGTAAGGCTACTTTCTTATGAATAGTTCAGGGTTTGCAAAGTTGGAGGAAAAAAAGAAAAGAAGAAGAAGAAAGAAATAGTTCAAAAGAAAAAACAAAAAAATAATTGAGAGAAAAGTTGGAAAAATGAGAAAAAGAAAAAGAAAAGCTCGTTAAATCCAAACGGGTGGCTTAGGCAAAAGTTAGAGCACAAAAAAAGGAAAACAAAAAATGAACAAATGAATAGCCTCCTTGAGTTCGTCTTTTGTATATGGTTTTTGGGTTATACACTTGCTTAACTCCTCATTTGTTTCCTACTGCTCTTAGTCATTTGAGTATTCACCTTGGTTTTTATATATCATTCATCTTCTCCTTATACCATATGCCCACATTATAGCCAAATAAAAGTCCTTGTGATCTTTATTAGCATATGACTCTTAGATTAATGGAGAAATTAGATTATTACCCAGTTTATGGAAAAGGAATTGGATAACTTGGATATTAAGATCAAACACTAAACCTCAAGCACTGAGTGCTGAGGGCAAATACTATACCTTGTGAGGAAAATCATTGGAGCATTGCATTATTGTTAAGCTCTTTACCTTAATTCTATGTAACTCAAGGTTGATAACATGATTTTGATAGCTATGTAATAATATATTTGTTGATCCACTATTCATGTGACTTGTATGTTTTAACCTCATAGATTTTATGACTAGAGTTCTTGAGTTTTGCTCATACATCCTTCTTCAAACAGTTGGCTATAGAGAAATATCTCCTATGTCATATGGCATATGATCCTTTCTCAGTCATGTCACTTCACATTCGGGACATTACCTTCGATCTATTCAATAAAGACAACCAAGTTAGAATTTGGGATTTCTCCTCAATTCTATTGCCCCGTATCTACTTCTTGGCACAGCATTGACATAATTAAATGAAGTCTAAAAATGTTTTTTTTCTATGCAAGCTTTGAAGATGAAGAGAGACAAAAAAATGAGAAAGGGAGATTGTCGTGCTTCATAAATTAATTAAGGCCAAGAAAATAAAGTTTTGTTCAAAATTTGACACTAAATTCTACAAGAGAGAAATTCCAATAAATTGGGCAGAACTTTACAGCCATTACTTCGGCCAATGACTATCGATCTTACATAAATATACCATCACCCTCCTTAAAATGTATTGCAAGCCATTTCACATGCTTGGGGCAAGTTTGAGGCCTATATTGCAAATCATGTCAAGCATTTCCCCACAATGCAAAAGCTTCTCAGACTATTCATGAGGATCACACTTGGAATCCCATTTTTTTACGGTCAGCAAACTTACAAAAGTTAAAATGACCTAAATTTAATGATATCCTGATTGAACTAATGAGTTCTTGGTTAAGAATACGACCAAAGAAAGGGCAACACCAATAGTAAGCCTACTCATCATCCTCATGCATTTCGTCATGCTCATCCTTAATAGCATCATCATGTTATCAACCTCATCCTCATAAGGATTTCACCATCATTACCATCTTGGTCTCATATTGGATTGCCTAGAGCACCGCACGCTTAGTTTATATCACCATCATCGTCATCGTATAGACTTTGTCTCATTCATTGACGTACATCACCTTCATAAGGACTTTGTCATCACTAGTTTGCATGTTTGGAGCATCACGTTCTTAGTATCATCGATATTTATAGTCTTCATTTTTTTGCATCTTCATTTGTACTTCATAACACAAGGATTGTCAACATCATCGTCATCATAATGCATGCATCACATCATCTGGGGCATTATTTTTTTAATGTCACATTGCTATCACTACTGTTGTCGTCATTTATGACATCCTGTTTGGGATTTCTTCATCATCATCATCATCATTTATGAGATACTCATGGTCTTTTACAACAATCATTTCATGTGTGCAAATAAAGAAGACTGAATAAAAAATAACAATTTTAAATAAATGATAAGATATAAAAGGGCCTATCGGGCCAGCCCTCAGCCTTGCAGGGTCGATACTTTTAACATCTTGGTCCTATGGAACGGTCTGTTAGGCCGGACTCCCTTCTAGAGGCTCCAAAATCAAATCCTATCCCTTCAAAGGCCAAGGCTTAAACAGCCTAGCCCGACGGGCTCGGCCCGAATCCCTAGCTCTACCCAACTACACATGCTTTATAAGAATGGGCTAGTTTAATTATATCTTGAAAACGATATAATCTAAGTTCGTTGATAAAATATGTTGTTATTCCTTCTATTAAAAAAGATTGTTTTTCAATAAAATGGTATTATTTTTCTTATCAAACTTAATAATTCATAAGCTGAATCAATGGAGAAGCAAATTTTCATATGCACCCCCCTTCCAGTAGTTAATATAAGATCTAGTTGACATTTTTAGAGGATCCTAAGAAAATCAAATAAGATATTTATAAATTGATTTATTTAAATTTTTTCTTCAAACTAATTTATTTGAATTATAAACTAATATGCCATATATATTATGAATTATTAACATATTTAACTTTCTCAATCTTTTATAAACCCGTCATTATGTTCGAACTAATCATAAGTTTGCGCACGGAGAAGTAGTTGACAAAATTTGATAGATAATGCTGGTTATGATATTCTTCCTTCTTTTTAAAATATTGTTTTTAATAAAATGATATTATTTTCTTATCAAGTGTCATGATTCATCTGCTCAAATACGTGTACGTGTGAAATTGAAAAAAAAGAAACAAATACGTATACGTAATTCACTGAAGAACGAAAACTTCCAAGTGTGTTTTTTTCCTTGGTTTGTACATTATTTATTATCACATTTCCCCAAATAAACTCCTTTCTTGTCACAAAATTAGAACATTTATATATATCACTTCAACCGGTCCTAAGATTACAACAATTGCTGAATCCATAATATTTGTTAGCTATAATATGATATTTAAGCATTGGCAAGGAGCCAGGATCTCCTTCACCCACCCTGCTGTCGGAATTCTTTTCTCCCATCTCAAATCGACAAATTGGGATTCTTCCTCTTTCTCAGTTTCACTCATGCAAGGCGGAGAGAATCTCAATCCAAAGACCTACATTCCACTTAATTTATGTTGCTTTTGGGCCCAACTGGGATGTTTACATCGAGAGGATATCACAAAGTTAGCAGGGAAACCCGTTCCGTGTGTGTGTATATATATAACCATATATATGGCCGCGTATGTTCATTGGGTAAAAATATATCATCACCTGTACAGTATTTTACAAAAAGTAAAATGAAGATCATGCATGGATCTTAAGTACGATTAGATTCCTAGGACGCAACTTCTACTTGTGTTTGGAGTTATTAAAAGCCATACAGTTAAGTATACAACATACACGAGCAACGAACTCCAAGATAAAATCAGTAGAGGTACTTCCCAAATGCCGCAATGCAAACTTACGTATTGGTAAGACCGTGTGAATTACTCAATGTGCCAAAAAAGTTGGAAAAGCAGCTGGAAACCTTAACATAGCCAGCTGTATCATATAAACGAAAATAAGATCCTAAAATAGACTGTCTCTATAGCTATAATTTCAAAGTTGCAACTTACAATGCAATTCAGTAAAAATCAGCACAAAATATACTGGTATGTCGTAAACTTTTATATGAAGGAGAGAAAGTACGTAGTGATAGACTTGAACAATTTGGATATTCAATTTGCTAGAAAATTAACAACTACCAACACTAAATTAAAAGCATGTCCCCTTCATGAAGGACATAAGAAAAAGACCCAAAAGAGTCTGACGTTCATTCAAGCAATCCGTCAATCCCAAAGATGACTTGCATACTTGTAACATCCCAAATTTTAAAAAATAGATATAAGGAGTTATTAAAGGCTTTGGGAATGTTATTAAAATATTGAAAATCATAAAAAATAAATTTATGATGTTTTACTTATTTTTAATGATTTTTAAGACTTATTGTCTTTAGGAAACAAAGAGAAATAATTAGAAGATAAAATTTAATTTGGAAAAAAAAAGTTAATAAAGGAATACTTAGAATCCTAGGGTATTCTTTAAATTTTAAAAAGCCTTATAAATAAATTTGAAAATTAAAGCATATCTAGAGAAATTATTTTGGGAAAAATTCAGATTAAATTGAAAGGGAAATGGTAAATAAAATTTTCATAGAGGGGTGAAATGGGAAGGAGGAAATAAAAATGATAATATCTGTCCCTAGTTAAAAATATTTTTAGTTATAACAGCAAGGGTAAAAAGGTAAACTAACCTATTAAAATATATTCTCCTTTTCCTTATCTTATTCCCACGTGTTCCTTGCCTTTCCATTTACTCTCTCCCTCTCAAACCCGAGTTCCCTCTCTCTCGGCACACTCCCTCTCTATTCTCTTTGTGTTCAGCGATGGCCTCCGGTGGAAACGGCGGCGACCATCGATGAGAAACGGTAGAATCACACACACAGCTTGGGATAGTCATAGGTAAACCTTTTTCCTTCATTTTCCTCTCCTTCTTGGCCGATTCTGAGTGAGTTTGGGGAAGGGTTCAAATTGATTTCAGGGGTCTTTAATGATCCTAAATTCACAGAAATGAAGCTTAAGCTTCGATTTTGAAGTTTTGGGAAGGATTTTGAGTACTGGTTTGTTGTTTCGTTGATTTTCTCCAAAAGCCCCAAATCGGACATTGTTCACCGTCGCCTTTAATGGTGTTTTTCGGTGGAAATTGTCCCAAAATCTTAACTGAACTTGAATAAGAACAAGGTTTAACAAAGGAATTGGGTTGTATGTTGAAAATGCATGGTGTTGGGTGGTTTTGGCATTTTGTTCAGTTTTCTTCCCTTTGTGCCGCCAATTTTCTTGTTCATCGAGATGGTATTCCTTTGGTATTTTGTTTGTTGTTGATGATGAAGGAGGATGTAGATTGAAGTTGGTTGTTTATGGTTCATTGATGTTAGATTGTTAAGTGTTCAATTTTTCTTCTCTCTTGTTGCTGTGGCCAACGGGGTTTGTGGCAGGGGAGGAGAAAATCTTGTGATATTTAATTGAATTATATTGTAGGAAGTCGTTATATAATTTTTCTCTCTAGTGTTGCTGGCTGCTGGGTTCAGCGGTAGGGAAAAGAGAAATTTGTGATGTTTAACTTGGTAGGAATAAGGTTTAAGTGCATGTGACGCTTGAATTGATTATCCCTTGATTTTGTTTAGTAGTTCGGTGATGTGAGAGGAATTAATGAGGTTGAAAATGTTGAACTCTGATTTCTAGTTGTTGTATTAATTGTTTTACAGCTATATTAAGTTAGGTGTTTGAATGTGAAGGTGGAAACCTTATTCAAGTTGTTGTTTGAATCATTGAAGGTGTTCAAATTTGTTTGATTACATGCATAGATGTAAAGGTGTATGTTTTGGAGAAAGGTTGAAATCACCAGGCAAAACAAAGACGAGAGACTTGGAAATTTATTGAAATGGAAAAGAAATATTAAATGATATTGTAATTAAAGGAGGTAATCTAAATAAGAAGATAAAATGCCCAAAAGAGCAGTAGGTATGTATGATTAAGTAAATGAATGTTGCTTTGGGAACTAATATATGATTTGGAAGGCAATCAATGTATATATGTCTTGCATTGAATTTTATTGAGGTTAAATAAGAATCTGAATTCTTGGAATATTGGTTAAGCAAGTATTTTAAGGTTTTAATTGTATTAATGTATGATTAAAAGTTTTGAATTTTAAAGTTCTAAGGAGAAGAGAAAGGAATTAAGTATATATATTGATATACATAGATGTTAATTGATGTAAATGATTTTTGTTGAATGAGTTATATTTAAGGGAGGGGTACTACACAGATTTAAAAACAGCTAATAGTTGTTAATTAAACTTCCTAAATATTCTGTAAAGATATTTTACAAAGAAGGTTTTGCACTAAATAAGTTCCTTTTCCTTGATGGACCAACTTATTTAGTGGAGTAAAGTTGAGCTTTAATGACTTCAATAGCTTTAAACATTAATAATTAATAAATTATGGTTTTCTTTAATATAGACATATCCGAAGGTTCAATGTTGAACTATAAGAAGTATGAGTGAATCAATCGGGTTGTGTTGTTTTCTTAATCTCATTAGTTCAAGCAATTAGATGACTTTGATCATTAAAAGTCTCTGCGTTATTTTAAATGATGTTGATGACAGGTAATTCTCGGGAATTCTGTATCGAATTTGGAATGAGAGTATAATTATGTATGTTTGTGTTTATATTTTTGTGGTTGTGATTAAGGTTATCAAACTCGTGAGTTTAAATAAACTCGTAAAAAGAATGTAAAATCGGATCGTAAACTCGAATCGTAAACTCGTAAGAGTTTATATTTATTAATAAATACGTGTTTTCAGTATATAATTAGATAAAAAAATTACCAAAAATAACAATAATTTGACTTGAAAGAAACTTCTATGAAATTTATATATAAATTCATTGAATATAATCAAATAAAAATAATTAACATGAGATTTATAACAAGTTAACACAATTTTCTGTAAGGTAGAAACGTAAAAACGGTAATTTCAACGTGTAAACTCGTGAGTTTTTACCGAGTTTACATCTAGTACGAATTTAAGTGACTCGTAACACGTTTTGGTTAGGTAGAGCAGTAAAAACGGTAAAATCGGAGAGTCAACTCGCGAGTTTGATAACAATAGTTGTGATGCTTGTTGTTGTATAATTGTGTGAATAGTTAATTAAATGATTGTGAATATGGTGATTAAGTTAAATAGGAGAAAGTTTAATTAAGTATTAGTCAAGGAAGGGAAGAGTAGAAATAAATAATATCATAGGAACGCAAGAGACGTTGAATTATTACGAATAAGTATAGATATTGATATATTAAATACGTTACACCTAATTATAGGGAAAGATAGTGGAGTTGGATCTTCAGGTCATCATGTAGGAGAGGAATCGACTTGCGAGTAGTCAGTACATTAAAAATTGCATATATAATTTTGTAACATTTGTTGTATGTAATTGGTAAGTTTTCATTCCTTTCATGTTTGGAGTACTAGAAGGCTTAGGTGGGTCGCTCCCCCTTTGCTAGATCAGTTATATTGTAATTTTAAATGTTATAACGAGAAATCCCGCAGGTAAAGCCTCCACTAGTTAACGAATATATTGTTATCAGTGGTTGGTAGATTAGTAGGATGAAAATTATTTTTGTTTGTACAGGTTTATAAAATGTATGCATAACAATGCATGTATGAGAATTACAGTGTATGAAAGAAATTGCTATTGGGATTTCCAATTTCACCCTCTTCCTAAACATTTTTCAGTATAGCAGATTGGGAGAAGTTAGCTGAGAAAGAAGTAAGGTGATATGAAGGAGCATGAATGCCTGCTATGTTTTGTATTACGGTAAATAGCTATATTATGACTTAGTTACCTGTGTATGTTATAAGTTTAAGTAAGTAAAATAAACTAAAAGCTTGTTTTAGTAGTTAATATATAACTATATATATGTAGATATCCCTAATAAACAGTACAACTATATACATAGGTTAAAGGGTTGTCATTTGAGATGACCTGCTATTATTTTATGATAGTAGGTACATTAAGTATATTCGAGTTATTTTAATTGTTTTAATAACTATTCTATTTTATAAACAAGTTTTAGGTTGTTTCAATTTATCTGAAAAGCCCATTCCAACAAAAGTGAAGTTTGAATAATGTTGGACAAGAAAAAGTTTTAAATTTTTTTCATATTTTTGGGCTTTTAACATTTGTAAAAGTAGTTATAAATCAATTAAAATATTATAGTATAATAGTAAATTTAGGTGTTACAACACTCACATGAACTGTCATCAAATAGGAGACTTACAATAGAGGTACTTCACTTTCGAGGATAATTACAATAATAAAACGAAAACAATGATGTCTAAACATTGACTCTTAATTCGCAAATGTTCCGAGTACATTAACCACCAACGGATGAAAATGGCTTCTTTCATAACGTCGTTCCTATCCCTATAAGGCATCATATCCCCTTCAAGGGTGTTACAGAATAAGCTGACTAGTAAAACATGAATAGGTTTAGGAAGACACATGATCACTCGAACTCAAGGAGAAATGAATTTCAGAGAAAACTAAAAAGAAGGAATCTGAATTATGATGCTCGTCTTGATTTCAGTGCGGATTTCCGATCGCCACAAGCCGTTGACGAGGGTAACTTGAAGATTAGACTCAGAGGCAATAAGGCTGACTTTACTCTCATCGCCCACCCCATGTCAAACAAATCATATTGGGCATGCAATTAATATTCATAATATTAATACCCAAATACTAAATCCTAAATGTAATACTGATCCTTCGTGGTTATCCCAGTCAAAAGAATAATAGAAGAGCGAGTTTGGGGTTTTATATATTAGAGATGTTAAATATAAGGTTAAAGTACACTTTTAGTCCTTTATCTTTACATTAAATCCTCTTTTGGTCCTTTAACTTTGAAAAGTGTATTTTTGATCCTTTTTCGTTAACGCCTTTAGTTTCATTTAACTGAAAGTGCTGACTCAGCAAATCTAAAAAGTAAATTTATAATTAAATATTAATAAAAATGGTCAAATTTTAAAATATAAGAATTATTTCCTTTAAATGAAACTAACGGTGTTAGTAAAAAAGGACCAAAAGTGTACTTTTCAAAGTTAAGGGACCAAAAGAGGACTTGATGCAAAAATAAAGGACCAAAAGTATACTTTAACCTAAATATAATATATCAACACACTAACATTTCATGTTTATCAATTTTTTTTAAAATTATCTCTGTTGATTTGATTGGGTTTCCATCCATATATAATTTTAAAAATGTTTTGATATGGAATTTTAGGAAAGTCAACACTCTTTTTAACATTTTAATTAATATGATTAATATATTCATAATTAAGTAAAAATTTAACTAAGAGAAATTAATCATTTAGTTCTTATAGTTTAGTCAAATTTGTAATTCAGTCTTTATAGTTTAACTCGTCACAATTCAATCCCTATAATTTCCTCATTTTTTACAAAATTTCCGAGTTTTTCCTAACTCATCAAATGTGGCTCTTTTTTTTTTTGACATGATCTTATGTGGCTCTCGCAACAACTTACTTGGCAACCAACACCGGACACGGCTTTCCTCCTTTGCACCATGCGTCCACTGCAGCTCCTCTCTGCACCCAAAAGATATTGACGACCGTACACGTGTCATTCTCCTCATCCTAGCCATGGACTTTCTCTTCCCTCCAGCAGCACAACCCCATGCTCACTTGCCTATCCCATCCCCTTCACTTCCTCCCCGTAACACATCACCATCTCCACCATGGCTGAGGCGACAATGGCGGCGTCAGATTAAATTATATGTTCACCTCCTTCCTTCGGCTCCTAATTTTTTTCTGTCCAACCAAACTTTTTTAGTAACCGTTTGCCCTTATTTTGTAAACAGGGCGGCCCGTAGCTCTCCTTCTCACTGTCCCTCCCAAAGTAGCTTATTTTGTTTATTATTAAATTATATGTTAGTTAATAAATCAAATAAAATAACTTATAAAAAAAGAATTGATGCAAATAGACTTATAAATAGATTATTTAACTTTTTTTAGGATATTTTAAAAAAATCAACTAATTCCTATATTCAATAACGGATCCAATTGTACCCTTCATAGAGAAAGAATGATGTAAATACGACTGATGAAGGAATGAGCAGAAATCCATAAGCATTAGAAGAAACGACGGATGATTATGAGTGCCCTGCATTTTCTTCATCGCTTGGTTAGAGGTGATGAACAGGGACTTCCTTCTCAGATTGCTAGAGATTTGACAAAAAAGGTCCAGATCACTTGGCTCTTGCAATTAATTTTCTCACTCTCATTGAACTGGTTTATGTATAGGTTGGGTGACATCAAATAGGAATGCCTCTCTCAACAAACTAGCTCATGTTTCTCTATGGGGTAATTAATTACAGGTCCGTGTAAGGGATTTAATTAAGATGAGGTCCCATGAAATCACCTAATTAATCTGAGATCCCTACCAGAAAGTTGTTATGGCAGGCCAAAAAGTTGTTATTACAGGCCGAAAAGTTGTTATTGCAGGCCAAAAAGTTGTTAGTGACTAAGCCTTCACTAACAACTTTTTGGCCTACAATAACAACTTTTCGGCCTGCAATAACAACTTTTTGACCTGCCATAACAACTTGTGGCCTGAAAATCACTCTTGGTCTGTAACAACTTGTGAGCTTGCGATAACAACTTTTTGACCTGCAATAACAACTTCGTGAGACCTCATATTAATTAGGTGATTTCGTGGGACCTCATCTTAATTAAGTCCCTTACACGGGACCTGTAATTAATTACCCCTTTCTCTATTGGACTACTGGTAGAAGTAGCTCGTCTTCATGACATGACTTAAACTTTTATAATGTATTTGTCAATGTTCCTGTGGGATGGTGAGTGTCACAGTTACCTAGACCTATCAATGTGAGAATTATTGTCTAGTCCCGTAGCACTTGGTTCAGGGATTTATATCGTGTCTGTGTATTTATATCATGGAACAAAATTTTAAGAGGGCTAACTTAAACAAGAAAGATGGAAAAGCAAACCCCAACTGTTCAGCTTTTTGGTAAACGTGATTCGGGTTGCACCCAGTAAGGCCATAGGGGCAATAACTTGGGGGATATTTCAAAATCTGTTGTTCTTACTCTCATTGGTTCAATCGATAGTTGATTTGGTCGTTTTTGAGGAATCTTCTACGTATTCTGCATTTAATGATTTTTCGCGGGCCATTTAATATTCGTAATGAAAAAAAATCTTTCGGAGATCACTGAGGATATATAATCATTTATACTGATGTATAAAAATTTGAATATTCTTTATTTTTCTTCTGTCTGATAAGGAATTGGAGCATCTTGTAATGTTTAGCAACTATCATTTTTCTGGCATCCTAAGGTTTCTACTATCTATCTGCATTATACTTATTTTATGACTAAAACGTTCATGTTATTTTGTCTTCCCACAAGGATTGCCAATTCTGCTCCTTCATAAAATCATTCTTTAAGACAATCTTTGCCTGTTTATGATTCGCAGTTCCCTTCCAATGTAAGTTCCTCCTCAAAATGCTCCAAAAATTCACCCGGTTTACTCATAGGTTGATGAGTGAATAAAAAATGCAGGAAGAATACAGTAAGCAAGGAGGAGAATCGAAGTAAGCGGGTAGACAATAGTGTTGATATAACCAACCTCTGAAGAAGTTGAAGTCTCCCATTGTTCTATCAAATGTATGATGGCAACGAAGTCTTATCGTAGATTATAGAGCTGCCTTGATGGTTGTGTTATGGACTCTGTTGTTTTATCTTGCACCAAACAAATTGTCAGATGGAGTTCCTAGAGGGCTGTATTGCCAAATGGAGTAGAACCTTTGGAGAGGCATGCAGTAGACTGAAATCCAACCACGAGCATGCATCTTACACTCGGTCAAGATATCTAAAGTTATAGAACCATAGATCCATCCAATCTGGCGGGGATAGAAAAAGGTTTAGTGAAAACGTGTCAAACACTTGATACTAAAGCACAGCGGTTAATTGCTGAACCAACCTCTTTGCCCCATTATGTCTTGCCTTCATAGCCACAGCTGATGACATGGATTGCTTCCAGTAGGAGAGTTGCAGGATTGGCTGAGGGGGGAAGGCCGCCCTGCTACATGAAGGCGGCTGCGATGAAAACTGAGGGCAGATCAAATCGCTCCTCTAGTCTCTTTTGAGACATCAGAAGACTTTCTTCATCATACCTCGCAAAAGAAGGGAGAATTCATTGATATTTTATAAAACATATAACCATTGTCATCTCATTCTTATCTTTCTGAAACTTCTGCATTCAAGTCTGGCAAATAGATTATATAGCTTTAGTAAGTAGGGGAAGAGATTGCCATGTAAAGCCTCGGTATCAAATATGGGGGTGGTGGATTCAGTTAATTATGCAGCCCTCTCCTTGTCAACATACTTGTTATTGCCATCTTTTCCCTTCTTACGAGAACCCCAACAACTTTTCATAATAATATTCGGCTCCAAGTCTTCCTCAGTTAAAACTGGATCATAACCATGTAGAGATTGCCTGTTAATGCCTGCACAGTTATCAATATGTTTCTAGAGTTGACCGGGAATTATTCGGCATGTTGATTACTGTCTTATTCTTTCAACAGGACACAAGGTTATTGCTATTCTTTATAGCAAAAGAGATTTAGAATTTGGCGTATCAGAAATCAACCTCTCAGTTGTTTGAAATTGAACCATAGGGAATAATAGAAGAGTCTGGTGTTCTCAAGGATGTAGATCCATCTAGGCAGGAATTTCAATTCCAATGGCTGCATACAAATGGATTGCTTGTCACCATTTTTGCTTTTGATTCACTTTTCACTGGCATAAAAAGGGGAGGGGGGGGCCTCGGCTGCCCCTAATTTTTGGGGCAGCTGTATTATATTTTTTTTTTTTTATATGATTAAATTCTACACTAAAAGAGTGACATTTTGATATATTATGAGAAAAAAACGGATATATCTTCAATTTTTTATGATTTTTCAAAGATTAGGTACTCTTAATTAAAAAAACAGCCTTATTTTTTAGTACTTAATCTTTGAAAAATCATAAAAAATTGAAAACATATCCGTTTTTTGCCCATAATATATCAAAATGTCACTCTTTTAATATAAAATTTACTCATATAAAAAAACAAGAAAAAAATATATCACAGCTCACTACAAAAAAAAAGGGCTTTTAGTAGCGGTTACCTTAGTCGCGGAACACTAAAACCGCTAGTAATTTTACATTACTAGCGGTTATAAGCACAAACCGCAAGTAAATCCAACTGTTTGACCACAGAAGTAGTTAGTAGCGGATATTACTAGCGGTTTTGGGGTTATAACCGCAACAAATTTGGCGCGTTTTGGCGGGAAAAGTAGTGGCGTACATTTAGTCGCGGTTCTGGAGGGAAAAACCGCTAGAAAATGAATGGCCACTGAATTAGTGGCGGTTTTAGTACATTAGTAGCGGTTTCGCCCAAAACCGCCACTAATTCAGCGAAATAAATGCAACTGCATTTATTACTGGTTGATTTAGTCGCGGTTTCAGCGGCGGTTTTAGCTGAAACCACGACTAATAGTAGCGGTTCTTGCAGAACCGCTACTAAAAGTGAACAGTTTAAAAAGGCTCGTGCCTTTTCAGAGAAAAGGCACGAGCTTTTTGAGAAAGAAAGTGACCTGACGTGACTTCGACTAGAAAAAATATCAAAATCATGGTGAAAAAGGGCGATCGCAATAAGAGGCCTATGACCGCTGAACAAATGGAGGCTGAGGAGCGGCTACGTAAGGAACTGGCTGAGCAGGCCGAGAGGGATCGTATAGAACAAGAGCGCATCCGTGTACAGAACGATCCGATTCCAGAAGATGTAATCAACGCATTCTGGAGCGGGGGAGAGGCGTTCGACGAGACTGGAGGAGGAGCGGATTTTGAGGATATGGAACGTTGGTTGGACGGTGAGGAATTTGACGAGGCGGGGCACCCTAAACGATCCTCCGGAAGGTCCACCGGTTATGAAGTGCAAGTTCAGGGTAAGGAAATTCAATTTTTATTGTTTTTATGAGATAATTATAATTTTTTATCGCTCATTAAATTGAAATTGTTCCCTAATTTTTACAGACCCTTCTGGTAGCATAAGTGAGAAGAGGTTGACGGTGCAAGATGCGATGAACCTTCCGAGCGGGCACAGAGTTATAGTTGAGTGGGACGACTTGACCAAATTACCGGTTGGACAAGGGGGGCAACTGTACTCGAGGTTCGTCGGGGGTGTAGGCCAGAATTATCAGCGATTTCCGATTGACGCTTTGGACTGGAGGAAGATTGACGCGAACTCTAAAAAGTTCGCGTTTGACGAAATTGTTAAGGTTTGTTGAATTAACTTTGACCTTATTTATTGTTTATTATTTATTATTTTTTATTTCTTTTCTGTTATTATTTGAATTTGATTTTAATAAATATTATAGGAAATATATTTATTATTTATTATTTCTTTTCTGTTATTATTTGAATTTGATTTTAATAAATATTATAGGAAATGTATTTATTATTTCTTATTTGTTTTATGTTATTATTGGAATTTGTTATTATTTATTAATTTCTAATTAAACATACTTAAATTTAATATTTTACAGAGGAAGTTTGATGTGAGAGACAGCCGCAAGACTTGGACAGAATCAAAGATGGGGGACGGTTGGAAGAACAAGCGGTTGGATATGTTCAAAGAAAGAAATCGGGGTGGGAGTAGGCCGATTCAGGAGTTGGTCGATGATGTCCCTGGTGGCGTCCCTGCGGATGCGTGGGAGAGATATGTGGGTTGGAGGAGGGGAGACATTGGGAAGGTATAATGAATAATATTATTGAATTGATATTGAAATATCATATTGAAAAATTATTTTTGAATTACTGATTATTATTTAATTTTATTTTATGTTAACAGAAGAGGTCGCAACAAGGTCTTGCCGCGAAGGCCCATCAGAAGGTTCATCATACGGCTGGGACGAAGCCGTTTTCGGTTGGGTACAAAGAGATGGTATGAAGGAATGAAGTTTCATTGTTTGATTTAAAAATAATTTATCTTTATATATTAATAACTGTTTGTATCTTAATTTTCAGGAGGAAAAGGCTGCGAAGAAAGGGCAGAAGGCTACCTACGGTCGTTTCTACCAAATAAAGCACAGACACGCCGACGGGAGCCCAACATCCAGGGAGGCTGAGGAGCAAATTGTAAAATTTTTATTTATTTATTTATTTTTATATTATTATATTTTTAATAACAACGACATCAAAATAAAATTGTTAATATGTTTGTGTGTGCAGGCTAGGATTGAGGCTGCGGAGAGAGAGATCGCCGAGTCGCAGGGGGACAATGTAGACCCCACTGCCTCGCTAAGGGCTGCCCTAGGGCCTCAAGAGCACCCTGGCCGGGTTCGCGGGATGGGATTCGGAGCCCGACCTACGGTGGTGTACGGCAGGTCAGGCGACCCAGGCAGCGCCCAGTCTACAGCTTCGAGCCAACCATCAACAAGTGGCCCGATTAGGGGAGGCGCAGAGTTTGAGGCTCAAATGAGGGAGAGACTCACTCATGAGATTACGGAACGGGTGACTGATCAGGTGTATGACCGACTGGACTCCTGGGTGCACGACGCCAATAGCACGTTGGAACGGATACAGCGGATGTTCGACCCGGATCGATCTCCTTTGCGAGTACCACTACCTCCTCGTCCACCGAAGCATCCTCGCAACCGTTCTCCGGAGCATCAAGACGACGATCAGCCTCCTGCGGCGTAGCTCTAGGGTCTTTTTTTTATTAGAATGTTTATTTTAGGATTTAAGTTGAACATTTTTATATTTAAATGTTTGCTAATTTGAATATTAGTTGTTTAAACATTTCATATCTTTAATGTTGCATAATTTTGTTAGTTGTTAATATCTGATTTTATTTTTTACTTTACAAATGGCGATAATTTGTTTTAACAGTTCAACAAAAAAGTTTCTCCCTGACTTACTAAATAAACCGTTGTTATTTGTTTATTTTCTTATATAGTATTTAAAAAAAACAAGATATAAATAACATTAAAAATACAAAATAGCATATTTAGTAGCGGTTTCAGAACCGCTACTAACTGAAGAAATATTAAAAAAATTTAAAGTTAGTAGCGGTTTTAAACCGCCACTAAGTTACTAATTATAAAAATAATTTAATATTAGTAGCGGTTCTAGAACCGCTACTAATGTATACTCAGACACATCTGCCACCTGTTAACTTTCCAACGGTCTGATTGAGTTAGTTGCGGTTTTAGTTGCGGTTAGAGAACCGCTACTAATGTCTAAATTTCATTTTATAAGCCCTTGATTCTTTCCAATTCATTTTCACATTTCATTCAAACTATTAAGCTCTTTCCTTCTTTGATAATATCTTCAGTCATATGATGGATAAATCTTGGATAAGTTTGCCACGGACGTCTCCCCGCTATTTGGTTGGTGTTGACCACTTTTTAGATTTTGCTTTCAACCGCACCGGTGTTAACAATCAGATATTGTGTCCTTGTCCGAAATGTAAATTTAAGAAGTGGCATCCCAGAAATGTTGTGCGTGAGCATCTTATACTGAAACAATTCCCATCAAATTACACATTCTGGGGTATTCATGGCGAGAACGATGATGATGGTGGTGAGGTAGTTGCTCGAACATCTCAGGTTGGAATGCAGATCGACGATGACGACAATCATGTGGATCCATTTAACGATGTTGTGCGTGATGCTTTCGGGGTGCAAGGTGACGGCATCGAGAGTCAGGAAGGGGTTGAAGGACCACTCCCGGAGTTTTTTCGAAGTGAAGCTGCAAAGAATTTTTTCGACCTTATGACGGATTCAGATAAGCCATTGTTTCCAGGTTCTACTAAAAACTGCCTCTCATTTCGTTTCTAGTTTTGTCACATAAACGTTCATTTTAGAATAAGAATAATGTTTATTCAGGGTGCAGTAAATATTCAAAACTATCATTTCTTGTCAAGCTCTATCATATCAAGTGCTTGTGTGGCTTCAGCGATAAGGGGATGTCGATGGTGTTAGAATTATTGGGAGATGCATTCTCTCAGGCAGAAATCGCACCATCATTCTACGAAGCAAAGAAGACTATTAACAAGTTGGGATTGAACTACACTAAAATCCATGCCTGCCCGAATGATTGTATGTTGTACTGGGGAGAAGACGCCGGGTTGGACAGATGTAAGCGGTGTAATGCGTCTCGGTACAAACAGGCGAAGAGGGGTCGAATAGCAACCAAGAAGCCTGCAAAGATTCTAAGATATTTCCCCCTGACTCCACGACTTCAGAGGTTGTATGTGTCATCCAAAACGGCGGAGCACATGCGGTGGCATTCATCAGAGCCCAACGTCGATGGGAAGTTGAGACATCCTAGGGATGCTGAGGCTTGGAAAGCGTTTGATGCTCGATTCCCGGAATTCGCCAGTGACCCGAGAAATGTACGCCTCGCTCTCGCATCAGATGGGTTCAATCCGTTCGGGAATCTTAGCACTACGTACAGTATATGGCCTGTGGTATTGATACCGTACAACTTACCCCCTTGGATGTGTATGAAACAGAGCTCATTCATTCTTTCGATGATTATTCCGGGGAAGAAAGCTCCTGGAAACGATATAGATGTCTACCTTCAACCGTTGATACAGGAGTTGAAGGAACTTTGGACCAACGGAGTTGAGACGTATGACGCTTACAGTAAGACGCTCTTCACACTCCGTGCATCGTTGATGTGGACACTGAGCGATTTTCCCGGACTTGGCACATTGTCTGGTTGGAACGTGCATACAGGCAGAGCTTGCCCCAACTGCAACTTTGACCAAGACTCGGTCCGCCTTCCTCACAGTCGCAAGTGGTGCTTCATGGGTCATCGGCGGTTCCTTCCTGGCGGTCATAGGTTCCGGCTGCAGAAGATTAGATTTAACGGATCGCAGGAAATGAGGGATCCTCCTACGTTTTTGTCTGGCGCAGATATTCTTCAACAGCTTGAAGATGTTCATGTAGAGTTCGGGAAGACCGACGGCATTCAGCCTGGGGGAAGAAGGGGACGCGGCCAGTCCCAGGGGGAAAACGTGCAGCAATGGCGAAAGAAGAGCATTTTCTTCGAGCTCCCCTACTGGAAATCTAATCTACTTCGCCACTGTCTTGATGTCATGCACATCGAAAAAAATGTGTGTGACAATATTTTGTACACTTTACTCAACGAGTCTGGAAAGTCCAAGGACCATCTCCAAGCAAGGAAAGATCTGATGGCGATGGGAATACGTGAAGACGCATGGCCGGATGAGAATGACAAGTTTGCCCCAGCCTCATTCACACTGACAAGAGCCAACAAGGAAGTCTTCCTCTCCACACTTAAGGACATCAAGGTCCCTGATGGTTATTCAAGCAACATCTCAAGATGTGTGGACATGCACTCTAAGAAGATTGCCGGGTTGAAAACCCATGACTGCCACGTTTTGCTCCAGCAATTCCTACCTCTGGCAATTAAAAGCACATTGCCCCCGGAGGTGTCTAATGTTTTGGTTCAACTCAGTTCTTTCTACCGACGGTTGTGTGCAAAAGTTTTGGACAAAGCAGAGCTGGATCAATTGCAGGAAAAAATTGTTCTAACGCTCTGTCATATGGAGATGATATTTCCCCCGTCTTTCTTCACGGTCATGGTTCATCTCACTGTACACCTCGTTCAAGACGCAAAGATGGGCGGCCCGGTTCAATACCGCTGGATGTATCCCATAGAGAGGTCCGTTGATTCATTTTTCCAGTGGTTTCATGATTTTGTTTCAGTTACCTGATTGTACTTGTAATTACAGATACTTGGGGAAATTGAAGTCGTATGTGAGGAACAAAGCATCTCCAGAGGGTTCTATAGCAGAGGGTTATTCTGGTGACGAGGTGTTAACATATTGTTCGCGCTATTTTGATGATGACATCGAGACTTCATTCAACCGCCCTCCTCGTGTCGATGACAGCCCATCAAATGTCCAGTCACCTTCCAACACATTATTCCCGCCAGTCGGAAAGCCAGTTGGAGGAAGTCAGTATTACAGGCTCACTCCCACTGAGAGGTTGCAAGCACACAGACATGTCTTGACAAATTGCCCTCAAGTGGAGCCCTACATTCAGTAAGAATTTTAACACTATATACACGTATCATGTTATTTTTTTTATTTCCAAACCACATAACCCTCTGATATGTTCCGTTGGAATTTAGGGATTTCCGCCGCTATGTTAAACGCCAACTACGAAGCCGCACAAGGTCATCTGCCGAGGTGGACAAAAAGGTCCATCGAGAGTTTCCGGATTGGTTTGCACAGAGGATACTCAATGACAACAACCCCCATGCGCCTGATATGATAAATCTAGCAACCGGTCCACTCGACCATGTCAGGAGATATACGGCATACAACGTCAACGGCTTCAAGTTCTGCACCATTGCAAGGGATGAAGGTTCTCTCACCCAGAATTCCGGAGTCTTTGGCACATTCGGAACAAGGAGTTATGCCAGCTCACGGGATACAGACATGCGATTTGGAGGCGTATCATACTATGGAAAGCTCGTGGACATCATCGAGCTTAACTATCAAGGTCATTTCACCGTGCCTCTCTTCAACTGCATGTGGGCAGACACCAGAACTTCTCGAGGCATTACATTGGACATCTTGGGCATCACGTCCGTAAATTTCTCGAGGCTCATTCACACAGGGGAAATGGCAGATGATGAGCCGTATATTCTTGCCTCACAGGCGCAGCAAGTTTACTATGTGGAAGATCGGACACATAAAGATTGGCACATGGTGATTCATATGAAGCCGCGTGACCTCTACGACATGGGTGACGAAGATGATCTGGAACTAGGCAGCCAACATTTCGAACCTGAAAACTTCGACAACCTCATTTCTGAAGAAGACAGTCATTTACAAGTAGTTAGGTGAGCATTTTCACTACAAATAATTTAAACAAATTTCAACACCTTTAGCAATAGAAATTTATATATTTGTTTATGTTCTTTTTAGGCAGGAGCAAGAAGAAGATGATTGAAGCAGCCAACCATAATTATTTTTTCATTTTATAAAATTTTCATAAAAATGTGTATCAAACGTTCATATATCATATTTTTTTTAATGTAGGTTGAGGTTTTTTTTTAATTAAAGACATTTAGTAGCGGTTTCAGAACCGCTACTAATTCTGCGGCCAAATATTAGTGGCGGTTCTAGAACCGCTGCCCAAACCGCTACTAAATCGCGCACAAATCACTATAAATATCCACCCCCTCCCCTCATTTTTCTTCACACATTCATTCAATTCCTTCTCCCTTTCCATTCAATTTATCCTCAGTCTGACCGTTAATGCCTTTATTTTTTGTTCTGAAAACAATTTATCTTATATTTCTTATTATTTAATGTGTTTTATTTTCTATTCTGAATTAATTTGCTAATTTGTTTGCTACTTTTTTTTTCAGGTAACAATATCGAATCCCATTTTTAGTGATAAAAATGTTTTAATTTATTATTCATATTATTCTTATAACAAATATAATTACTTGTTTATTTTTAACTATTTCTTTTTTATGTGTTTGATATATTGTTTTTTTATATATATGGTTGTTAATATAGTTGAGAAATTTTTTTTATTTTAACAATAAGAACATTTTGTAATACACTAATTTATTATCATTGTTTTTTGATTACATTTGATCATATGACTTTGATTATTTAATATCTAATCTGGTCGTTTTTTAAAATCCTTAAACTTTAGTAGCGGTTTTGAACCGCCACTAATAAATTGGACATTTTTTAATTCTTTTTAATTAGTAGCGGTTTTGAACCGCCACTAATAAGGTGGACATTTTTTTATTCTTTTTAATTAGTAGCGGTTTGAGAACCGCTGCTCAAACCGCCACTAATAAATGGGCCAATTTTTTTTTTTAATTAGTGGCGGTTCAAACCGCCACTAAATTGATAATTGAATTTTTCCACGATTATGCTAATTTTTGACATTAGAGGCGGTTCTCTTTTATTTAGTAGCGGTTTTACAAACCGCTACTAATTAGTAGCGTCTTTGACTTTGTTACACGCGGTTTCTTTAACCGCTAGTACATGTTTGTCACGGACGATTTAGTGGCGGAAACAAGAACCGCTGGAAACATGTTAGTAGCGGTTAGAACCGCTACTAATCGTCATTTATAACCGCTACTAATGCACGTTTTTTTTGTAGTGGCTGCCCCAAAAATTAGGGGCAGCCGAGAGCAGCTGAGAGGGGGGCAGCCGAGGCCCCCCATCCCATAAAAAGTAGAACAGCAAGATCATGGCGATAAGGAACAGGTATAAAAATGATGATATACAAATAGCTACCACATAAAAGACCATAGACGAAAAGGGTTTTCTTTGTTAGCCATAATTTAGTTTTGATTACTGCTATGTCATCATTGTTGCATCAAATATAGGATGACAACGAGGTCTCATCACAGATTATAAAGTTCCCTCGATGATTGTGTGATGGACTCTGTTATCTTGCACCAAATAAATTTCCAGATGATGAAACTCCTAGATGGCTATATTGAGTATTGCCCCATTCCTTGTGGGTCTGTGTCTCTGTACCACCGGACGTAGTGAAGGTAATATTGTATGCATGCATGTGTGTGTTGTAATAAGTCGTTATTAGAACTTAGAAGTCCTAGAAACGACTTGATAGTTAGCTACAAATACAGGATATGGGGATGGTACTTGTGGCCAGTGGCTTATATTTTTGCTGCAATTGTTACAGCTGCGATGATCGCAGTATCATATTTCATTAATCAATCAGTATCCAGCAATTTCAAAACACATCACATTCATAACCTACTTCATGGTAACACATCACATACATTACAATACAAGGTTCATCTACTTCTTAAAATGCATCAAAGATTATCCAACAATTTCAAAATTAACAAATAATAATCATATTCAACTACAATCAGCAGCAACTGCAATCCGCACACTAGTCTTGCTCTTGAATCATCACTAACCGAGCATCAAGCTTCCTACATAGGAAAACAAATCACAATAAACATTTAAAACTATTATTGTGGTTAAATTAAGATATTGGAAAAAGTTGTTTTCAGTTATCAATTACTAATAAAAAAAATTGTCAAGATCAACTCTAAGTTGAGGATTTAAAACATGTCGAATAATTCCCCGACAACCCTAGAAACCTATTGATAACTGTGCAAGTATTGAAATTTAAAGAACGAGAGGCCAATGAGTAGAAGAATAACCAGATCACTTACTAGCTACTGCTTTGCTCTTCAGATCTTCGTATAGATATAAGCCCCTGCTCAGCAACTCACGCAACAAATGTTCACCAGTCAGATGTAGGCCCCCAGCAATTGACTCCCTGGCTTCTGCCAAAGCTTTCCGAACTATTGTATCCCTTTCACTTGAATCCTTATAAAGCTAACACACAGTAGCAAAAATCACCATAACACACACAAAAGTAACATATTATTCATGTTAACCTAACTAAATCAATAAAAAAAATAAAAATCAATAAGTTAATAAATTGAATGAAATCCTATCTAAAAGGATCTTAATTAAAAATTTAAAATTTGAAAAGATATTCTAGATATCCTAACTAAATTTGAAGTTCGAACTTCGAAAATGTAATCTAAGAATCTCAACTAATGCAAATAACTAACTAGATATGGTGACGATAGTTTTGAAAAATATCATGTCACATATTATAACTAAATTGGTTTATTTCTCTTCATTGTCTACCCAAATTAATCAACTAACCCTATATTAAAAACTCATGTAATCAAGATATAAGGTAATTAGAATACCAATCAATTATTACTACATATACCTGGAGGAAATTATTCATAAGTGTTCTTGCATCTTTAATATTTGAACGAGCAATACTCCCAAGTGCAGTACGACTTAGACGTAAGAAGTGGCACAGCTGTTTGGTTCGAAATGTAGAGGGTTGTGGTATGTGACACAACACACCCATGTCTCCACATAACTCTGCCAAGCTTACCACACTAACATCTACTATGCCATCATCATCTGTGGTGACACGTTCCTACACATGACAAAGAATATTACAAATTTATTTAATTTTATTTTTATAAGGAAGAATTGAAGCGAGATAACAAGGGAACATTGAATCTTACAACTACACCCTCAACCAATATATAAATGTCATCAGTTGGTGCATCCTTTTGTGAAATCACATGTGTATCGGGAGGAAAGTACTCTGACTTCATCTCCATGGCCTTTAAAGAAGAAAAAACCCATCAAGATACGTTTATGAGAGTATATAGATAAGGAAAATAAAGTGTCATTGAAGGATAAAGGATGTTACCAGTTGAAAAAGAAAAATATCTGAGACGCCAAGAAATAATTTTTTTCTTTCTACTTCAATAGTTGGGTTGGAGAGGTGTATAAGAATGCGCGACCGAATGACACTTGGCAGAGAGTCGACAAACCGTTCATACTGCCGTCCTTCTGAATCCATCTTGTAATCTACAAGCAGATGCTCTAGGATCTCCTTTTTCAATGACGAAGGCAGTTCGATTTGTCGCATGAACCTCGCGGCAGCTTGAATATTGTCTCCCTAATACATATACAAGGAAAAGAGTATTAGCATAATAATTAATTAACTTTTAAATAAAAGTGATGACTTTGAACATTTTACTCACATAATTCTTGCTTCGCTCTGTGAGAATGATAAATAGCTGAGTTACATTTCCTATAAAGTAGCAGTTGAATCCGTATATGAAGAATATGTAGCCAATTGTAAACACTCTTTCCCTTGTGTTTACAGGATGGAAATCCCCGTAACCAATGGTTGTTAGAGTCGCGAAAGCCCAGTATACTGAAACTACATATCTCCCCCACAAATCATCGTCAGCATCATCCAAATCGGTCAACCATGTGGAAGAAGTGTCACAATGTACTGTCAGAAAATACACCGTGCAAGCCGCAAAATGCAACGTGTATATAGTAATCTACAAAAATGATCAAAACTAGCATAAGAGGATGGATTTTTCTAGCTAGCTACTATTACTTGTATTAGGCTATTAGCTTTTGTGGAATGATAATTTTATGGGGAAAAAAGTAGAAGTGATTTTAGGAGAAAATGGTGAATTGATTTTAGAGAATATATTTTGAAATGAAAAAAGATTGCTAAAAAATGATTTTGATAAAATAAAAGGTATTTGAATAATTATTACTCATGATTTGATGTGGAGAATACTGACAAATTCCTTTTCAAAAATTTAAACATCAAACTTCTCAATAAATAACATAAATTATTTAAACACCAAACTTCGAAATAATTTAAAAGTAAAAATATTAATAGATTGCATAGACCTAAATTATTTTTAAATATCAATTATGTTTAAAAAGTCTTTATAGGAATTATACTTTGTTTATATTAAGGTGAGTAAAAGAGGTAGTTTTTTTCCAAACCTTTGCTTTGTAGCCTCGAAACTTGGGTAATATAAAAAGTGTTTAAATCATTTTTCAATGATTTTAATTTTCTAATTTCCAAGGCCTCGTTTTAAAGCACAAAAATATATTTTTATTTTTGACGTGGTTGGGTAAGAAAAAGTACTTTTATATTTCAAAATTGGGGTTTCTAAAAAAAAGAAAGCAAAATAATTTGAAAAATGTTGAAACAAGTTATTTCATCAAAACCATTGTTTTCGACTACAAATATTACTTTTACCAATTAAAAATCTAATTTTTGGTTAAATTAGACATTTTGATATAAAATATAGTTCAAAGTAGCCCACATTGTCATAAGATGTTTTCCTTAATTTTTCTTTTCTGTATTATTCATTATCTCTTAGAATTATGTGTGTATTTGTTAGTTTTAATTCTCTGTTATGATTTTGATGCTGTGGGATTATATTAGATTCTACTATTATATTATCTATGTGCATACAATTACCTATCAATTAATCAATTAATCGTTTAGAGCAATTGTCTGATTTCAATAAATTTCAAAGTGAATCATACTGTCAAAAGTTTTAGAGATTTTGGAGCTATTATGTAGTGAATCATACTTAGTAGGCTGCTATAGTTTTAGGTTTGTGGGTCTGTTATGTAGCATGATAGATTGTGCATTTGTACAGTTTAGTCATTAATGAAGTTTGCCATTTCACTCGAAAAATAAAATTTCAAATATAATTTATGCCACATAACAATAATTCAACACTATCATTTTATGAAAAACCTTCTTTTTTAACATAACAATTTATCATTTATCAATATATATAAAAATATGATTATGCACCGTCACATTTTATTATAAAAAAAATATTTAATATTAAAACATATCCTCTAAAATCATTGTTTTTTGAAGATATTTTTCAAAAAGCTAATTTAAATATGCACACAGTAAGGATATAAGGGCATGAAAACCATAAATTTGACATTGATGAATAGATGATGAAGCAAATACTTACCCATACCAGCTTCAATACTCGGATCCATATATAGTCCAACTTCCAATTCAGCCCGACACAGTCGAGTGTCCTCCTCCTCTCCCATCTGGTAGGTTGAAGAGGAAAAGAAAATAATGGATATATAGTTTCTTAAGAGAAAATGATGAAAGTACGTTAAAAAAAAAAAAAAAAAAAAAAAAACAGATTTTCACAAAATAGATACCTGCGAAATATAGCACCAGCCCTCCAAAGGCGTAAAACCGAAAGAAGGCGAAGGGGGATGGAGATCAGTTGATATGGTGATAATGACTGTTGAAACCACAAAGGGATGGTAGCAACGACATTATAGCAGAAATATATAATGTAGCTACGTGCAATCTTCCTATGACTCTGAATCAATAGCTGAGTTTTTTTGTCCTCTTTGCTGACAAAAAAACTCATAACCAAATCAATGAGAAATATGGCACTGATAGCCTTGTCAACACGCAGCAGAGCATCTCTAACATTGGGTTCCTCCACGAACGCCACCTCAAATGGGATGACCAGTGCAGTGTAAAATATAAATATCAACAAGAATGCCTCCCAGCGCCGGTAACGAATGCCGGAAGGATCTATGATGAAACTAATAGCTTCCAGGGAGCTGGTCATCCAGTTAGAAAAGCCTTCCAGGGTATCACTCATCTGGTTAAAAAGACCACCGGAACACATAAGCGAGGTAACCTCATAACGATCATTCTCGGGGTTGGGTTCATTGCTAATAGCACCCTCTCCGGTAGTGCCACTAGGTGGAATAGGTTCCGGGGCACAAGGAGTGGTGGCTTGCTCACCAGTCACCATTTGCTTAATGGCCATCCACTTAAAAAGGCCGGAACACATGAGGGAGAAGTTATCGTCACAAAGACGACCCTCACTGGATCTTTGAGAAGGGTTGGCTTGGTCTTCGGTCATGCCACTAATTGCAGTAGCTTCCAGGATGCTCATATGAGGAGTCGTGGCTTGCTCACCGGAACTCTGAGAAGGGTTGCCTTGGTTGATAGTAGCAGTGTCTTGGGTAATGTCACTAATTGGAGTAGCTTCCGGGTTACTCATATGAGGAGTGGAGGCTTGTTCCGCGGCCTCCTTTGTCGGAGACTTGGGAGTCTCAGTAATCTCGCTGGAAGGGAAAGTAATGATGTGCTCGCTAGTGCTGGCTCGTTCCTCCCCGACAGCTTCCTTCTTGGGGTCACTACTCTTAACCTTGGGAATCTCGTCACCGGATCTCTGAGAAGGGTCGCCTTGGTTAATGGTAGCAGTCTCGCTAGAACTGCCGTTACCGCCGCTGCGTACGGTGACGGAATGGGAAGCGTCAGTAGTGGGGGCGGTTGTGTGAGAAGAATCCATTTAAGAGAGACAAGCTAGGAGGGAGGTGATGGATATTTCAGGGCCAGAAACGAGGAGCTGGGAGGTTTAGCTCATTTCAAGTAGGATGGAGCTGGGAGACGATGGAGAATATGAAGATGAAATTTTAAGTGTGAGGACTAAGAAGAGGTATTGACCGTGTGCCCTAACGGGAAGAGACAGAGAGAGGTTTACAGCCTTTCTTTTTTGTTTTAATTCTTTTTTTCGTCAATTCCCTTTTCTCCAATTTTTTTTTTTTTTTTTTAAGTCGGGTTCCCTTACTTTTAACTTTTAAACAAAAGACCTCATCTTCACCCTGTGAATGGTATATTTTGACATGATGCTTTTTTTTTCAACAACATGATGTTGTTTTAATACCACTGATCTTTCAGGAGGTGAAATTTGGGGAGCTAGGTGTATAAATAAAAATATATAGTTTGAAGAAGTATTTTATTTTCAGGTGAAAAAAATAAGAAGTTTTCATATGGAACTATAGGATTTTTAGAAAATTGGAAATAAATCTTCATTTAAGAAATTAATTGAGCAATGAGACATAAGAAACAGTAAATTTGTTAAATTATAATTTATCTCCTATTCAACTTGTTTACTTGTTTTCTTTTGATAGTACTAATGATTAATATTAAAAATCAGAGTTCTATTATGGAGTTCTTTTGGAGAATTCTTACCTGCCACACAAGAAGCAAGTGATGTAGTGTTCTGAGATGTTCACAAGCAAAGAGAGAGAAACTGAATTATATCATATGTACTAAGAGAATATAAGTGAATTTGAATTAGCCTATTTTAATGATTTTGCATTATACAAAGTGAATATATGAGAAAAAAAGAATGAAGTAATACATGCCTATATTTTTTAACTTCCGTTGGAAAAATTCCTCACAGATAATAGGTACATACACATGCTTTTGTCACATGCCATTTAAAAAATTAAATAAAATACAAGCACAAGACTGTTCAATCCAAACCCCATAATTAAATTCTTAGTGCAGTTTACATATCCATTTTCTTTGTGACGTTGCATTTTTCCTTTTTTGTATTGTCTCTCAAGAGAAAAGAAAGATCGAAAACCTAAACTGTGGCGTTAAGGAAGGGTAAGAAATGTGAAAGGAAAACTTGCTCCACCTCACCAGGCACATATGATTACACTCTGCAATTTTTTTTATTTTTTTTTTGTGTTTTATTTTGATTAAATAACATTTCGAAAAATGCAATTTAACAATTTCTTTTAAAGAAATACTTATATGATCGTAGTTGGCTTATTTTAAACAGTTTATAAATTATATAGTTTTTAAGAAAAATAAGTCTATTAACATTGATAAAATTAATAAAATGTTCCTCTTGAAAACAAGATAAAATGTAAGTTATTTCATAATATCATTGCTTAAATTCATATGGGAGAGAGACACAGAATTACCTTCACTCTGCCTTCATAAAAAATGGGCAATGTGATGAAAACATGATCCGCTGGACCGAAGAAGAAAATAACAAGGATTGAGCTGAAAATAGTAGTTGGCAAGAATTCGCAGAGTCTATGTAGTCATAATAGACCTATATATGTGAAAGATTTATAGACTAATTACAGACTAAGGCTAAAAGAAGGACTTTTGAAGACCACGGTTAGTTAGAAGAACTAAATAATCTACTCACACAAAAGACAATTTATAAATAGATGTGTATCACATGCTATATAATTAATAATTATATGTACCGTGCAAAAATAAGGAGCACTAGATTAATACTATGTAGCCAAGGAAATCCAACACCTCCTATATATACCTTCACATAGATAATCCCCCACAACCAATATCCATGTAATTTTTTAAACCATTGAAGCTCTTGAAGCATCCAGTTACAAAGAGGTAGCGGGTAGCAATTCCTCCAACCAAGTTAGAATTATGTATACATAAAAAAAATATATAAGAGTAAAAGGTTGAGAGAGAAGAAGATAGTCAAAAGCATAGTGTCATATCCCAAGAAGGATTTCTAGTCTTCCAGCTGCGCGAGAGAGAAATATTCATATTAAAGGATATTGGATTTTCGTTGAATGAGGTGTCTGAATTTGGATGACAAAGCGAAAGTAAGCTCCTTATATATACCATTTTGACTTGTACCAGGACAGGGAGAGGGGAAGAGAGTTAAAAGATTTTTGTTACTCAAAAAGTGAAATGGGATAGGACAAAACCCCTATCATAACATTTTTTTTTTTTTTTGGCATCAACCTGATCATAACATGCTTAGCATGAATTAACATGTGATGAATAATGAAAAATCAAAATAAAAGAATTAAACAGCATTATAACTTACATAGGATATTAAGGCATGCAAAATATTATATTGTTTGATTGGCATTTTAGTTTTGAGTATCCTGGGCATTTTCTTGCACTCATGTGTATGAAAAATTGGGTTGTTTGTCAATTAAATTGTATGTCCTTTATTTCTACCTTTTAAATTAAGGCCGCAGTCTCCACATTGTGAATAATTCATCTTGACATGATATTGTTTTAATACCTCTCTTGGGCTTTCAAGGAGATGAATTTTGGAAGGCAGTGAGTACAGAAATATAAATATATATATATATATATATATATATATAGGTTGAAGAGGTTTTTGCATTCAGGTAAAAAAAAAGAAGTTTTTATACCATAATGGTATAACTTTTTTAAAAAAATGGAAGTAAATCTTCGTTTAAAAAATTAATTGACCAATAAAGACAGTAAATTTGTTAAATCATAATTTATCTCCATTCCCCCTCCTTTTTTATCCAGTCAACTTGTTTCTTATTTTCTTTTGACAGTATAATGATTATTATGATTCATCTGAGTTCTATTATGATGGAGTGCTATTGGAGAACTCTTACTTGGATACATAAAGGGGCGAAGCATATATATAGGGCACATTCCATTAAAAAAAGAGAAAGCAATACTTACACGTTAATTGGAGCATACTGTCATAGATCTAAAGCTCTACATTGCTTTTTAAGAAAACAAAAGATCCTAGGTTGCCAGTGGAGCAAGTTATAATTCATATTTACAAACCTGAAGAGCACGAGAGTTTTTGACTGCAAAATATTTTGAAATGTGTGTTTCATATTATAGATCATGACTTTCTGATGAAAAATATATTATAGATAATGACGATTTGACTTTGCTATGCAATTTTGTCACTTGTTGACAGTAATATAAAAGGTGAAAGGAGATAGAGCCGGTAATACGGGTCGAAGCCCGTGGGCCAACCCGAAACCCGTAAAAAAAATATGGTTATGGGTTTGAAAAAATAGGGCTCGTATTAAAATGGGTATTTTGGGCCCAAACCCGTCAAACCCGAGCCCGTGACGGGCTAACCCGTTAAACCCGTGGGCTAACCCGAACCCATTTTCCTTTTTTCTTTCTTTTTTTTTTTTAAAACAAAATCAAATTAAACCCTAATAGTCTAAAGTAATACCCTTCCCTTCCTGACTTCCTCACTCAGTCACTCACTGTCCTTCATCTCACTCTCATGTTGGAATAAATATCAGGTTGATCGTTTAACTATGGTAGAAAGAGTTTAACTACACTTTATAAAAAGCTCTACCATGGTGAAAAGAGAACAACATCACTTTATAAAACATCAACCATGATAGAAAAATGACAAGATATAATTTTTTAAAATACTATCATAGTTAAAATGGATTAACCTCGGTTGTAACATCATGATTTTTAATTAGTATAATTTAAACAGCTTTAAGAAATAATTATTTATGATAAATAAGATTTATTGAATATTTATTGGAGTAAATGCTATTTACTAAAAATCTGATTTGTTTAAGGGAAGGAGAATTAAATAATATATATATATATAAATTACAAATGTAGGAAAAAGAAAGTAAAGGAAAAGGAATATACACACACATATTACGTGCTCCTCTGTTGTATAAAAGAAGAATGTAAAGACTAAAAAAGAGAAAAATTAATAAAATACAGCCGCACTTTGTCTTTTTACAGTCTAAAATTTTATCTTATAAGTTCAAATAGGTAATTAAGTCTACTTTTTTTCAGAAATTTTTTTTCATGAAAGTTGTTATGTATAATTTTGTCTTTATAATTATGCCATTTTTGCACTGATTTGGATAAATTTTTGGGTTGAAATTTTGAGTATATTTTGAGTTTTGATAATAGAAGATTATAGGGATATAGAGTTAAATTAGAAAATAATTTTCATCATTCAGATTTTTCATTTGATGACAGTACGAATTTGAAATCATTTTTCTTATTAAAAGCTCTATGTTTTATGCCCTAGATGTTTTTTGAACCAATGAAACTTGGGATAAATAATTAATTTGAGATATGTAATGTACTATATATTAAAGTGCTGATATTGTGTAATGTGGAACAAACTGCAGATTTGTTACTTAAGATTTTTGTTATAATAGAATTAATTTGATGATTAATTTATTAGGCAAATGAATTGTGTGGTTCATTGATGTGTAGGGATTTTTTGTATTTTGGAATATTTGAAGTTGAATAATGTATTCTACGTTTTACTATCATTATTGTGATTTGTAATTTGGTAAAAGTTAAAACTTTGAACTTGAATTTATAATCTTATGTTGTATATTTGTATTATAATTATATTGTAAACCCCGGTCCTCGAGGGGCTCATTCGAAGAAAAGAAAAAAAATGATAAAAAATGGCTTAAAAAACCGGCTTTTTTGGGCCCGCCCGAAACCCGAACAATATGGTCCGGGCCGAAAAATCAAGCCCATATTCAAAATGGGTTTTGTTGGGGCCGGCCCATTTTTTCACGGGTTTTTTTGGACCCGGCCCGAACCCGACGGGCCCGCCCGTATTACCAGCTCTAAAAGGAGATAGGACGTTAGGGCAACATAGGAAAGTTTTTTTTTTTGGGGGGGGGGGGATTTATAGAAGAAAGGGAAAGAGAAAATGACGGTGGCCGAATTTTTTTTTAAATATTATACAATATTATAAAATTTGGGTTAATATAACACTTGATTATTTAATTTGTTTTTATTTTAGTTTTAGCTCTTTCTCTCTGCTAAAATGTTACTCCTTGAAATTTGGAACTGATCTTAACAGAATTAAGTTTGCCGAGGTGTTACTAATGCTACTTTTTTGTACTGATATGTCATGGCAAGTAGGATTTTGTTGCTTTAAAAGAAATGGGATTTTTTGAAATGTTAATAAAAAAGTAACTAGAAAAGACAAATGCCCACATCCAATTGAAAGTTGAAACGCTTTGTACGGTATTTTTCTGATTAATATACCCCCCCCCCCCTCCCCCCTTTTCTCTTTTGTGGGGGAAAAAACAAATGCCCGTATTCAGTTGAAAGTTAAAACACATATAGACTTGTGGGAGGTTGGACAGTGTTTTTTTTTTAATCTAGCTAATTATTTTTTTCTAAGTAACGATCAATGTTCCAAAATAATATTTAATGCACCCATCATCATGAAGTATTTTTTAGTAGCACCTCATAACTAGTATTCACTATCCAAAAGTGTTTTTTAGAACTCAAACCGCTCTTATGTATAAAATCCTAAATCTTGAATTGATTTGTCTCCCTTTTAAGGAGGTATTGTTTAGGTTTCTCTCGTTAACAAATGTGTTAATCCTCATTTTACCCTCAATTTATATTATATATTACATTATCTTTTTTACGGATATATATTACATTATTTTTCATCATTCTTGTTATTACAACTCTTTCATTTACCCACCCTTAAATGAGTCCACTTTCGGGAAAAAGAGGTATAATTCTTAGATATTTATTACTTATAACTAATTGTATATATTTCTTATCAAACCCTGTTTCATTTATTGGGACCTCATATGTAGGGATGAAAGTTGCACTCAAGACTCGGCACCTTAACATATCTTTCTTTTTTTTTAATAAAAACTGGATATCATTACTAAATACGGTTTAACAACATTACATGGAAGAATCTAAGAAAATTAAGTCTCCCTCGTTAAAGTCTGGGGAGGGTCAACAAACCAACAACTTTAACATATCTTTCAAGTAGGCACCTGATATCCTGAAATAATTTTAATGCATCAGGCTAAGTAGCATAATTTTTTTTTTTTCAATAGCACACAATGTCTTTTAAAATGGCTTTTACGGCACCGTAAATTTTTTAGAAAATTGAAAATAAATCTTTCATTTAACAAATCAATGGAGGTATGAGACATCAAAGACAGTCAATTTGTTAAACCACAATTTATCTTTATTTTTCCATCGTTTTTTTAGGCCAATAAACTTATTTTCTGTTTTATTCTGATAATACTAACGATTATTATGATTTATCAGAGTTCTTTTGGAGAATTCTTACCTGCCACGAGAAGCAAGTAATGTAGTGTTCTGAGATGTTCACAAGTAAAGAGAGAAAATTTGAACTATACGATATGTACCAAAAGAATATAAGCGAATTTGAATCAGCTTACTTTTAATGATTTTATATTGTACAAAGTAAACATATGAGAAGAGTTGTATATTTTAGGAGAAAAAGTAATTATTTTCTTGGTTTTATTTTTCCTTTCACACATATACGCATACTTTGAAGCTGCATGCTGGGCGTACATACAGATGAAACATTTAGCTAACCACCGATCAATTACCAACTAACCTCAATTTTTTTTTTTTTTTTAATATTCCGTAGTTTGAATCTAGCATCCATTGCCTCAATCTTGTAAGATGTAATCCCATATAAATCAATTAGAAAATAATTAAGAAAAACAAGTTTTTTTACTGTACTGGAGTTTAATTTTTTTTAGAAAATTGGAAATAAATCTATATTTCACAAATTAATAATTGAGCAATGAGACATTAAAAGACAGTAAATTTTGTTAAATCGGAATTTATTTTCAATCTTCTCCTTTTTTTGGGCCAGTCGACCTGTTTCTTGTTTTCTTTTGCTAACACTTTTTTGGATTGTTAGTTTTTCTCATAGCCACAAAAAAAAAGATTATATGAGGCATCCTAATGTTCATCATCTACATTATCAAAACACGAAGGAGAATCTTATGCATTTTAAGTCGGAGATAAGGTCTAATTTTAATCCAAAAATTTTCGGTGAACACTAATGGGTATACGGAAATAGTTTATAATTGACTTATAGCGCTATGACATGGTCAATCTGATAATCACCAACCTTTTTTCAAATAGACATTTGAACTTGACTAAAAATTACAGAAATCCTTTGAACATGTCATTTGCTTGGATGGAAGGAGGAGAAAAGAAAATTATTGAGGAAAGTGGGGGAGAGAAAGGGGTGGACCCCGTATCCATTTTTCTCCCACATATAATTTTTTTAAAAAAAAACAAAGACAAAAACCACATATGGAAAAACAAAGACAGGGGGACCCTATGTCTCCATATATCTTTACCCTTTGTATGGAAAGACTTAACCAAGTGATCCAAGATGCTATTGAAGGGGGTGACTGGTCCCCAATTCGCCTTAATAGGAGAGGCCCGAAAATCTCTCACCTCTTCTTTGCTGACGACTTGATCCTGTTTGGGGAAGCAGCTAGCTCTCAGGTAGATACCATGCTGAATTGTTTGGAGTTATTTTGTGGGAGCTCCGGTCAAAAGATGAACAAAGAAAAAACAAAGATCTTTTTCTCCAAGAATGTGCATGCTTCAAGGATGTTAGATCTGAGTAATCGAATGGGTGTGGGCCTTACAGGTGACTTGGGAAAATACTTAGGGATCCCTTTGCTTCATAAGAGAGCCTCCTATGGTACATATGCCCCAATCCTGGAGAAAACAAAGAAAAGGCTGTCAGGTTGGAAGAAAGGTTGCTTGAATCTAGCTGGGAGGTGTACCCTAATTAAATCTGTGCTCTCTGCTCTTCCAACGTATTATATGCAGACTATGCTGCTCCCTAAAGGAGTTATCAAGGATTTAGAGAAGCATAGTAGGAGCTTTCTATGGGGTGATAGCGAAGAAGGGAGGAAGCTTCACCTACTCTCGTGGGATCAAGTCCTACAAGATAAGCAGACTGGGGGGTTGGGCATAAAAAACTTAAGGAAGCAAAATAAAGCTTTCATTATGAAACTTTGTTGGGGCTTGATTAACAGGAAGGATGCGTTATGGGTCCAAGTGCTTAGGGCAAAATACAAATGTGGAGATCAGGATGTTCCTTTTGTTAGCAAGAGAAGTAATCCCTCCCTTACTTGGAAAGGCATTTGTGCTGTGTGGCAGAAGTTTCTTTGTGGAATGGGGAGGAAAATTGGAAATGGGAGAGCCACTTCTTTTTGGTGGGAGAGTTGGTCTCAGATTAATTCACCACTGATTGATTTGATTCCTGGATACGAGAGCCTTATTGATCACACTGAGAAAGTGAGTGACTATGTCAATAGAAATGGAGAATGGGACAGAAATAAGCTGGCCATATGGTTTCATCCCCATATCATTGATCGGATTGTTAGTGCTCACCCCCCTTGTGAGGAGAGAGGAGAGGATAAATTCTACTGGAAGCCATCCACTGATGGTTGTTTTTCTGTTAAGTCTGCCTATCACTTTCTTTTTACAGGTACAGCTAGGAGGGAGGAGAACATATGGAGGCGTTTATGGAGATGGCATGCCCCAGAAAAGATTAAGTCCTTCATGTGGCTGGTAATCCATGGGCGAATTCACACGATGCAGCTCAGAGCAAGGAGAGGTCTAGCACCATCTGCGTTGTGTCCTTTTGGTTGTCAAGCTGAGGAGGATGTGATGCACCTGCTCCGTGACTGCCCAAATGCTAAGCAGTGTTGGGATGCAATTATCAAGCCAAGCAAAGTACACACGTTCTGCAGTTTACAAGGTGAGGAATGGGTCAAATGGAACCTCTCTCATGAGGTGGGATTAGATTTCACAAAGAAGGTTTCGTGGTCTGTTCTTTTTGGTTATGTGTGCTGGGATATTTGGACCAATTGGTGTAGTAGGCTCTTTGGGGGTCCCACAGAGGGTGGTGTTTGCAAACCAGTACAAAGCTTCTTTAGAGCTTGTGCAGATCAGGACATGATGAAGCACTCCTCACTTGGGACTAACCGGTTACCCGTGGCAAATGATGTTACTAGCAGTGGCGAAGGGTGTATTCAAATGATTGTGGATGGTTCAGTCTTGGAAGATGGTAAAAGTGGATGTGGAGGGGTCGTTCAGAATCATGATGGAGTTTGGGTTGTGGGCTTCTGTTGCAAGTTGACGAATGTGCCCCCTGCGATTGCGGAACTCTTAGGCCTCATTCAGGGCCTCACTTTGTGTTGGTCAAAGGGTTATAGGAATATTGTTCTATTGTCGGATTGTATAGAAGCCATCAATCTTCTGGTGAGAGGGTGTGAGGAGTCTCATCCCTTCTTTGATATAGTTTGTGATGCTAGAATGCTTATGCATAGGGATTGGATAGTTAAGACTTTACACGTCTGTAGGGAACACACTCATGTAGCGGACAGATTAGCGAAGCTTTCACATAGGATAGATGGTACTTTTGCTATCTTTGATCAACAACCACCTGAGCTTTATCAGGCGGGTATTGATGAAGGATAGATGACCTCCTATTGGAGGCAACTTGTTGTAATTGTTTTTTTAAAGTTAATGTCATCCAGCTTTATTCAAAAAAAAACCACATATGGAGAAATTTGAAGAGAAAATTTCTTTTCTAAAAGCACGTTTGGTTTACAAAAAGTATTCTGACAGAATGAAATGGAAAGAAAGTCAACACATTTGATACACATATGAATGAAAATGAATGGAATAAAAAATTTTACATTTTGTATGATGAAAATGATGATGGAACAGAAAAAGTAAAAAATAAATGACTTTAATGCTCTTCTTTCAGGTGCCAATTTATCCTCCAAATTCAAATTTGAAAGACAACCTTCACCACTTTTCCTCTTCTTCTTCGTCATCCCTTTCCTCCATTGTTTAAAGCTTTCAGATCCAGTCCCCTTTTCCCTTCTTATTCCACATTAGCAAACCCTCATTGTTGAATGCATCAACGGCAACGGTGAGAGTCTCAGGTCCAGTGAGAAAAAAGCCATGGAAGCAGTTTTGACACCGTCACCATCATGGAGGGACAGATCAAAGGTTTCGTTACCCATGCGAGTGACTATTGTTTCAGAGGGAGGGAGAGGCAGCCAGTGAGCAATATGGAACAAGGGTGGGTATTGATGTCTTTTGGGCTTTCAGGTGTGCGACGGAAAATGGGTTGATGCTAATTTTGGTGGGAAGGCATTTTCCCTTGTTCAAAGGAATTTGGAGGGGGCCGGAAATCAACTTCCCATAAACTTTGACAACCAAACAGGCTTCGTCTGCTGGAATTGACGGACTTTCCCTTTTCTGCCTCTGAAATCAGTGAAGCAAACGGGCCCTAACTTTGCCCATCTCTATCCTCATCACATAGGAGAGTGTGGTTCTTTTTTTTTTTTAGAATTTATAAGTAATTGAGAATTAAATAAAATAATTTTATAGTATATAAATAAATAAGTTTTTGAGAAATTAATTAAAAAAATATGCATCTTGTTTTACATAACCATGTCTTTTTTCTTACAATAATCTTTATTTAAATACATACGATTTAATCTCATAAATTATCCCTACCAAAGAATTTGATTCTAAATTATTCGTTTGTGTAAAAGTTAATACGATGTTTTCTGTTGAGATATTTTATTTGATTTTAAACATTATACTTTGATATAAAAGGATAATTAGTTCACATTTTCGCTCATTTTCTTTCCTTCACATTATTTCTCATCCCTCCATACAAGAGGGAAGACAACATTTTCTCTTTACTTATCTCTATTCAAAGCTTCTTTCTTTTCAATTTTCCTTCTAATCCAAGCATAAACTTGGGTAAGTTACATATAACATCTCTAATATTTGAAATTTTAAATTAAGAATCATTATTTTTTTATGTTTTGACTTTAAATCCCTGTTGCTAAAATTAACATTAAGGTTAACGATTTTTGTCATTTATAATTATATTTATATATATATCTATATATATTATACTATTTCATTCAATACAAATAACTCTTAACCTTGGTGTCACAAAAAAGGGGTTAATTTTAACGGTAATATTACACCAGAGAGTTGACAGTAAAGAAAAGAAATGGCAGGGGTCTTAATTTAAACTCTTAAATGTTACTAGAAGATTATGTAATTGAATCAGAGTTCATGGGGATTTACAAGATTAACATTTAAACTTAAAACAAATTTAAATTTTAGACCTTTAAATTTGAACGAGACAAATCTTCTTTCTAAAATTTAAGCGCTATACGCTATAAAAAAAAAAAATTCAACCGCAATATGAGGATTAATAATCTCTGAAACTTCATAAATCATAATGATGCATATACGTTTGCAAAAATTATCGCTTAATTATAAAATAGTGTCATTATTGCCACTCAACTTAAAAAAAAAAACAAAGGTTGAAATCAATCTTTTGGGTAAAAAAAATAAATGAAACAGAATTCTTTTTACTTAAATAGCTTGTTTTACTGAATTGGGAAATTTTCAAGATTTTGAAGCTCAGGTTTCAACTTTATACTAACATGAGATGATTAGAATCAAAATAATTTGCCTTGCAGTGTTTTCGTTGGACAAAGTCTTGGACATTGATGAGCAATCTTGGAATACCCAACCATTTCTCCATATTTTTTCTAATGTAGATATAGATTTGGATACATTACTCACGTACGGATGAGCATCAGTCCTTACAACGAGTGAACCAAAAGCCCAGCTATTTGGATCTCTCCACCATCGCCGCCCCTCCTCTTCCCTCCTGTACCTCTCCTTTTCCCTCACACCATTGGATCCAATGGTTAAAGTTAATATTTTATAGAAATAAATATAACTATAATAATACTTAAAAATCTCATAAATAAATTTAATCTGTCATTATTTAATCTTAATAGTTCACAACTGTAATAAAAAATGAAAGATAAAATCTAACTTTATAATAATAGTGTACAACTCTTTAATGTTCAGACCAAATTTTGATAGATTAAACTTATTATGTGATTTTATGTTATTATAATTATATTTATTTTTATAAAATATTAAATCTTAACCATTGAATCAAATATCCAATGGTGTGGAGGGAAAATGAGAGGTAGAGGATGGAAGAGAATGGGAGGGGGAAGTGAAGAGGATCCAAGTCCCCTTCTCCATCACAATAGGGGGAGGCTGGTTAAACGAACAAAAATTTTCTACCATTATGTGCATGTTTGGTTTATCTTTTTTGGGGCCAGAAGTCCTTCTGAACCGGAGAAGCTAACTGAAAAGAAAAAATCATGTTTGGTTCATAAGCAGATGAAAAGATCTTTTCCTCCAGAAGCCCGATGGAGAAGCAAAAAGCCAGAAGTTAAAAATTTTGACTTCTGGCTTCTGGCTTTTGTCTTCTGATGGGCCCCACACCTTTTATTGTTTGTTATTTAATAAAGTGTGTAGGAAAATTAGACTATTAGACCCCTAAAATTTTTAAATAAGATATTTTCTTGTAATATAAAATTTTCTTTTTATCTCCAAAAATTTACCATAATAATCTCTAATTATTTTCTCCCACAATATCCTCCTTTGAGCTAAAAATATAATTTTTTTAAAATTATTTTCCTTAAAATAAGGGAGAAACTAAGCCTTTAAAAATCATTCAAAAACCCAAATTTCACTTTTTCTTTCTAAACTATAAGAATATATGCATATTATATATGTATTATTTAATAACAATAATGCCCTTTTTAGTAATTTTTCATCTAAACTTACTTTTCAAAATAATCATCCAAACATGTTCTAAAAGTCAGATTGAAAAAAAGTCACTTCTAACATTACTAATCCAAACATAAATCACTTCTACAATCTAACTTTTTTCCAAAAGACCTTCTGAAAAAGACCTTCTGAAAAAGTTCTTCTGAAAAAAAGCCAATCCAAACACACCCTATATGTGACATTTTTGCTAGGTGATTCTCTAGACACGAGTTTTCGTTTTCCCTTGTCAGTGAGTATCCATATTCTATTGTTTGGTTTTTGCTCTTGCTTATTCGTCTACCTTTTTATATCTCTTCCTTCCTGGTTCTCATTCCAGGCTCATCAGCCTGATGAGAAGTCAATCTCTCATCACCCAAAACGGCGCTGTATCGGTTAATGAACAAATCTGAACCGTCCATCAAAAAACAAATCTTGGCCATTCAATTAATTATGTTTTATTCCATGTAAGTGTAATCCAAAAATCTTTTCCTCACAGTAGTCTTCACCGGCGCCACTATTGATTGTATAGACTAATGGATTCCAAATAGGACGAGACCTCATCAGATTAAAACGTGTGGTTCTTGAATTTGATATTCAACTTTTGAGTTCGTTTTTCTTTTTCTCCTTTTCAGTTTTTTATTTGCTTAATTTTGCATCGATCACTTGTGAGTTGTGAAGTAGTAGTTCAAACTTAGAAAGAAGTGATTAAAGAAACCCTGGGAGCATAAGCTTGTTGACCATGGAGGAATAACAACCTCTGAAACACAAACCAGAAGCATGAGCATCATACAGATCTACTTCTTCATCATCGTCCATCTTGTCCTTCCTGGGACGCCGCCTAAATGGCGTAGAGGGCACATAATGAGGTCTTTGGGACGATTGGTATGAAGAAAACGAGGACGAAGACGAAGAAGAAGAAAATGACAGAGCCGGCGGCGGAGGAGAAGGGGCACGCGCTTTCCTTGAGGTACGCTTGGGTAATATAGATTGGAGAAGATTGGACTTGTTATAATGGCCAAGATTTTTTTTTGATCGACGATTCAGATTTTTTTCATTAACCGATACGGCGCCGTTTTGGGTGATGAGAGACTGACTTCTCATCAGGCTGATGAGCCTGGAATGAGAACCCCTTCCTTCAAGGCCAGAAATATTCAATTTTACCCCACTCATGTATTCATCTTAGATAGATCTCCTTTCTTACTATTCTTTCTGGGAGAATTTCACTTTAGGACAATTGTAGAAAATTAATTTGGAAAAAGGACCTAAGGAATCTGAAATATCAGTTAAAAAATTTGGGGCAAAATGAAATTAAATTGACATAAAAAAGACTATATTAACCTTATATAATTTGGGGGAAAAAAATAAGCCACCTCCACCTAAAATTTTCAAACTAGACAAAGCTTCGGGATTAACTAAAAACAAAGAACAAAGCTTTAAAGTTCTTTAGATTTCAGGTTTGTGATGCAAAAATCCGAGGTGAGTGGGAGAGCTCGATGAGATGGCGAGCATTGCCTAACCGTCTTCTCTTTCATCCTTCGAAACTATCGGGCCTTTCTGTTTTTGGGAGGTGTGCTGTCTCTGGCGACGCTGCTTCATCTTCGGGCTTGGTCAGGAGCTGGAAACTTCCTCTATCTTCTCATCTTTTCCTGCATATAACTAGTGGTTTGGATGTAACTCAAGGTAAGCCCCTAGGTGATTCTTCTTCGAGTTTCAAATTTTTTGTTTTGAGAGTTTATGAAAGAAGAGAGACTTTGGATTTAAGCTCTAATTAATGATGGGTGTGTAGATTTTTGGCTAGTTAATGGGGGAATGATGAATGAAAAATGTTATTCATTACAAAGCAGCACATATGGACATGAAGGGAAGAACGTATAATAGGACACCATGGCTTAAATAGGATGGGTTAAGAAATTAGGAAGAATGGCTTGAGCAAGGAAAGAGAACCCGGACTGGACCGGCCGGTTCAACCACGAACCGGCTGTCCCGTCCGGTTGAGCTCTAAAACGGGAGTATAGTTGACCCGGTGAAGGACCGGGTCAACTCAGTCAATATAGGGAACTATAATACCATATTAGTTGGTCTTTTTTTTTAAAAAAAATTATTTTATTATAATTCACCTAATTACTAACTTTCACTTAACTCAATCTTAGAAATTAGGAAACTATAATACTTTAAATGTTATTTTACTTGCATATACTTAATATTTAATTGTTGTTGCTCTTAATATTTGTATTTTAGTCTGTAGATTATAGAATAATATTTATTTTTACGTGTAATTAACTAATATTTTCTCTTTTTCCCTCTATAGAAATATTAAAATATTCATATTTGATGAATCATGCATACCTATCTACATTTACATTTTGATATTAGTGATTATTAATGTTAATATCAATAAAATTTTATTATTTTAATAAACCCGGTTTGACCCCGGTCCGACCCTTGACCCTTGAACCAGTACCTCACCCGGTTTGATGCCCGGTCCGGTTTTTTTAACCTTGGGTTTGAGTCTCTTCTTAGTGCTTACACGTTTTTACGGGAAAAAAAATGGCATCAATTTTTCTGAACATAGCTTTGAAGGCAGTGGAAGCATTTCGAATCCATATCTGCCTTCTTTTATAGACACTTGTAAAAGTTAGATATATTGATGTTAATTTTGAAGCAGCAAATATTTGGAGAGATTATGGTTTATTTTTTATCAAGATTTTGTCAAGTTTTTGTTATCCATTTTTATTTTTATGAAGTTATAATGGGTGAAAGTGTCATCATATCATTGAAGAATGAGGTTGATCATTCCTCTTTGGAAACAAAATTGTGGTTAAGGATCTGTCTTAAATAATTATTCAGAAAATTTTTGGATCTATCATTTTTTATAGTTATACATTTAACATATTATACTTAATATAAAATGGATTACACTAGTATCCTTTGGTTACTTGAATGTTATGATTTATATCAAAGGTCCCAAGCATTATTGGTGGTAGAACCCTTGGATATTTGCATATTGTTTCAGTTTCTTTCTTTTTCCTACTTACATATTGTTTCAATTTTATCCTTCATTTGCTTCAATTTACAATGTGACTTTTTAATGTGGTGTAGGGACTTATTGGCATATGAGGGTGAATTGGTTATAGTGTGTTCATAATGATTTGTTACAATATTGATTATAATGCATTGATTAGTAATGTTTAAGGAGAAGTTATAAAATAGATATGGAGGATAAGAAATATGTCACACTCTTCAACACATGGTGCTCTCTAAACAAGATTGTATCGTTGAACAAGAGGCTTTGCTATTGCGAACAAGTGGTTGAACTAAGGCAAACAAGTGCGTTAACTAGTATGAACAAGTGGTTAAACAAATGCGAACAAATGCATTAACTAGCATGAACAAGTGGTTAAACCCCCCTCTCTCGCATTCTGTCTCTCTCATTCCCTCTCTCATTCTATCTCTCATATAAGTTACAAAGAAATCGGACTAAGGAAGCATGCATGAACGGACCTCTCTCCCTCTCTCTCTCTCTCTCTCCCCCCCCCCCTCTCTCTCTCATATCTCATTTACACCTCTCATTTATTTCATTGTTGACGTGAAGGTGTCTGTGGTGTTAAGTTGCTTATAGTCTTTGCAGTGGGGGTGATAATGTGGAGGTGTTTTTAAGGACCAATTATTGAGTGTTGTTGATATGAGCCTTTTCCTTGTTCATATGAGCTTTTTCCTTATTCATATGATCATTTCATTTGTTCGTGCTCTACTATGTATTTGGTTTTGTAAATTGATTATTAATATTGCATGCTATTCATATGTGCTTTCCCCTTATTCATATGACCATTTCGCTTGTTCGTGGTCTGCTATATGTTCGGTTTTATAAATTGATTAGTAATTTTGTGTATGGTTCAAATAAGCTTTTCCCTTGTTGATATGATCATTTCACTTGTTCGTGGTCTACTATATGTTTGGTTTTGTAAATTGATTAGTAATTTTGAGTGTTGTTCATATGAGCTTTCTCCTTGTTTATATGAGGTTCTCCCTTGTCCATATGACTATTCACTTGTTTGTGGTATGCTATATATTTGGTTTTGTAAATTGATTAGTAATTTTAAGTGTTGTTCACACTACTACAAAATACCCTTTCTATGTCACTAATTTATGTCTGATAATTAAAAATGTGACGTTGAAAAAAAACGCGGTGGCATTTTTGTAAATAACTTAGAAACTGAAGGGAAACAACGTCACATATAATTTAATATGTGACGTTGAAAGTTTCAACGTCACACATAATATATGTGTGACGTTGAAACTCCATTTGAAAAATAAAAAAAAATGCTATTCGTTGTAATAATAGAGTATCAACGTCACACAAAAAATATAGTGTGACGTTGAAACTCTATTTTTTTTTAAAAAAATAACGGAGGAATATTAGAGTTTTAACGTCACACAAAAAATTTTGTGTGACGTTGAAACTCTTTTTTTAAAAAAAAAATAAAAAAGTTGGAATATTGGATTTTCAACGTCACAGAAAATATAATATGTGACGTTGAAAATCTATTTTTTTTAAAAAAAATATTAGAGTTTCAACGTCACACAGAAAGTATTGTGTGACGTTGAAACTTCATTTTTTTAAAAAAAAAAAAAAAGAAAATAAGATTTTCAACGTCACACAAAATATAATGTGTGACGTTGAAAATCAAAACGACGTCACACATAGCATATGTGTGACGTCGTTTTTATTTTCAACGTCACACATTATATAATGTGTGACGTTGAAAATGTCACTATATTAAAAAACAAAACCCGCGTTTTCTTCCCTCCCCTGCCCCTGTATCTTCAGCTCCCCCAAAATCAAAAACCCTTGGCTCCATTTTCCTCCGCCCCCAGCTCCCCCAAAATCAAAATCCCTTAGCTCCTCCCTCAGCTCCGTTTCGTTTACCTTCAGCTAAGGGATTTTTTTCAGCTCCTCCCTCCCTCAGCTCCGCCCCCAGCTCCCCCTCCCCCCACCTTCAGCTTCGTTTTTTCAGATCCTCCTCCCTCAGCTTCGTTTCGTTTTTTCAGCTCCTCCCTCCCTCAGCTCAGCCCCCAGCTCCGCCGCCAGCTCCCCCCGCCGCCGCCAGCTCCCCCCTTCTCCCAACCCTCAGCTCCCTACCCTGTGAGTTCTTTTTTCGTTTTTTTTTTTACATTTTTTTTGTTTCTTTGTCATTATGTCATCGTGCTTAATTTTTTTCCCACCAGGTTTCTGAAAACATTTTTTTTACTAATATATATGCAATTGAAAATAAAATAATGAAATTTATGAGGAAGATAATTAGTTGTGGTGTTGAATGTAGTTTAGTTTTTGGATTTCTGGAATATTGTTGTGGTGCTGCATCGTCTATTTCTCTGGATAAGTTAATTTGTTTGACAATTATCATTGGGCTTTATGTTCGGCCCTGCCTTGGTTTATGTTAATATTCTTCATATTCTCTGGCTTATGTTCGGCCCTGCCTTGGTATTGTTGGAACTATTAAAGGCATTAGAAACTGTAGGAAGTAAGGTGGAATTTTTTGTTTTATAAGGAGTGTTTAAAAGAGTTAGCAAAGATTGACGTTGTTAATTAATATTAATTTAAGTCTGGAATTTTATTATTTTGAGCTAATTAAAGGATTAAGAATATGGAATTGATTGTTTGATGATTGCTGAAAGGTATAGGAATTAAGTACATATTGATATACATAGATGTTAATTGAAGTGAATGATTTCTATATATGTGAAAACTAAGTTTATGTTGTTAAATAAAAAGAAAGGTTGGTTTAAGAGGAAATGAAAGCTTTATTTATGTTTGGTGTTTTAAAAGGTTCAAATAAGCTTTGTTCCATTGAAGAGTTAAATCACATTTGGTCTCTCATACTTTCTTTTTCAGCTCTGTTTTCTTATTGGGTTCAGCAACTTCAATCGTGCGATTCGAGGGTATTTTTGTGCCTGTGGTATGCTCTGATTTTCTTTGTTTTTTTTATCAATTGCAAATTGTAAATGCTGCCATAGAATGTTTAATCGATGAACTGAATTAGATTTGAATGTTTAAATGTGGAAAAGGGGAAAAAAAAGGGTATTGCTGCTGTTACCTTGAAGTTGCTGCAAATCTTGCATACTTGCCAAACTGTTTTGTAAGTCTTCTAAATTGGTTTGCTACTGTATTGAGCTGAAATTTTGCTGAAAATTTGTTCCATAATTCATCTTTTTGGTGATGATATGTGGCTGCCACTTTGCTTATTTTTGTTTGCACTGAAAAAAATGAAATTATAGGTTTTGTAATCACTGAATGGTGTTGAATTAATAATGGTATTATTTTGTATTTACTGGACTGAAATTGGATTGTATGAAGTGAAGTTAAGTGCATAGCATGCCAATTTCTTCATAATGTAGTGAGATAAACTTGACTAGCTTGTTCGAAATGGCATAGGTTTAATATAATGGATCGTAGTTGGATGCATACATTGAGAACCACTAGAGAGTATCAGATGGGTGTGGAAGAATTTATTGAATTTGCCAAGAGAAACGTGCCTAGTAAGAATGGCATGTATCTTTGCCCTTGTGTGAATTGTGCAAATGCTTATCGTAAGAGCGTTGATGATATAAGGGATCACCTTCTTTGTGATGGGATCAATCTTCGTTATAAGAAGTGGCTTTGGCATGGGGAATTGGGAAGTATCGTACATACGTGCCCGTCACAAAATGTAGAAGCAGCGGTGGATGATGTTTGTGATGATGGAATGGACGAGATGATCAATGACATTGGGGCGGAGTCATTTTCTGTGGTACAAGAGTTTGACAAGTTGCGTAGTGATGCAGAGACACCGTTGTTTCCGGGGTGTACTAAGTATACTCGGTTGAGTGGCATCCTGAAATTGTTGAAAATAAAGACAGAAAATGGGTGGGCAGACTCGGGTTTCTCGCAGATGCTTGAAGCTTTAAGTGATATGTTCCCGGCGGGCAATGTGCTTCCGAAGCGTATGTATGAGGCTAAAAAAGTTCTAAAAAATATGGGCATGGAGTATAAGAAGATACACGCTTGCCCCAATGATTGCGTGTTATACAGGAAAGAGTATGAAGGCCTAAAAGAGTGTCCAAAATGTAATACTCCGAGGTACAAGGCGAGGAAGGATGCCGTTGGTGATGATGATGGATCAAAGAAAGGGGTACCTTTGAAGGTAATGTGGTACCTTCCAATTGTGCCACGGTTTAAACGCTTGTTTGCAAATGAGGCAGAAGCAAAGAAACTGAGATGGCATTGTGACGAGAAGATCTCCGATGGAAGATATCTTCGGCACCCTGCTGATTCTCCTCAATGGAAGAAGATAGATTCCATGTTTCCTGAATTTAGTGGTGAGCCAAGGAACCTTCGTCTCGGACTGTGTACGGATGGTTTCAACCCTTTCGGGAGTCTCAGTAGCACACATAGTGCTTGGCCTGTTTTGCTGGTCATTTACAACCTGCCGCCTTGGTTGTGCACGAAGCGCAAGTATGTGATGATGTCAATGATGATTTCGGGTCTGAAACAGCCTGGTAATGATATCGATGTCTACCTGGCACCTTTGATTGAGGACTTGAAGATGTTGTGGGAGGAAGGCGTAGATGTGTTTGATGCGTACAGGCAGGAGACATTCAAGTTGCGAGCTATGTTGTTTACCACAATAAATGACTTCCCTGCATATGGCAATCTTTCTGGTTACAGTGTGAAGGGTTATATGGCATGTCCTATATGTGAGTCTGACACACACTGCCACCATCTCAAACACGGAAGAAAAACTGTCTACCTCGGTCATAGGAGGTTTCTTGATCGGTTCCATCCTTACCATAGACTAACGAAGTGTTTTAATGGCTCATCTGAGTACCGATATGCTCCTACCCCCTTAACCGGGGAGGAAGTTTACCGCCGTGTTGAAAATGTCAGTATGGTATTCGGTAAGAAACAGAAGCCAAAGACCGGTTCTGAAAAGATCATTTGGAAGAAAAGGTCAATCTTCTTTGATCTACCTTATTGGCGATATCTCGATGTGAGGCACAGTATTGATGTAATGCATGTGGAGAAAAATGTTGGTGATAGTCTTGTTGGGACATTGTTGCACATACAGGGGAAGACAAAGGACGGACTCAATGCTCGATTGGACTTGGTTGAAATGGGCATAAGACCAGGGTTGCATCCTATAGTCAGTGAAAATGGCAAGAGGGCTTATATGGAACCTGCTGCTCATACACTTTCGAAACAGGAGAAAAAAAGTCTGTGTGAGTGTTTGAGTGGGATCAAGGTTCCACAGGGTTATTCTTCTAATGTTAGCAGACTTGTGTCTATGAATGATTTGAATTTGGTGGGAATGAAGTCACATGATTACCATGTATTGATGCAACAATTCTTACCAATTGCTATAAGAGGCATTATGCAAGATGATGTCAGGAAGACTATAGCAAGACTGTGTATGTTTTTCAGTGCGATATACAGCAAAGTCATCGACACTGAAAAGTTAGACGAGTTGGAAAATGAGGGTTACATTATATTGTGCCAACTAGAGATGCACTTTGCTCCAGCCTTTTTCGATATTATGGTGCACTTGATTGTTCATTTGGTAAGGGAGATAAGGCTCTGTGGCCCTGTTTATCTAAGGTGGATGTACCCTTTTGAGCAATTCATGAAAGTCTTAAAAGGGTATTCCAAGAACCCACACCAACCTGAGGCATCAATTGTTGAAAGATACTTAGTTGAGGAGGCAATGGATTTTTGCAAATCGTATCTAAAAGGGGTTGAGGAAAACCCACGACATGAAGATGGGATAGGTAAGGGGGTACGGGGCGTCAAAGTAAAGACTATGTGCCGTGAAGAGGTGTTACAAGCACACCTGTACATCTTGAATAATATGGAAGAAGTGCAGCCTTATTTGGACGAGCATAAGAGGATCCTAAAAGAAAAGAACCCGAAAAAGAGTGACATGCAGATTTCTAACGAGCATAATAGGACATTCATTAGGTGGTTCAAGGAGAATGTTGAAAAGGAGATCGGTGGCTGGATACAATAAGATGGTTAGCCGGAGGGCCGCGTTTTGAGGTTGTTACTTGGGGCTCTTTTGACATAAATGGTTATTCTTTCTACACTAAATCTCAGGACAACAACAGCACCATGCAAAACAGTGGCGTGATGGTGGTAGCCGAAGCGATGCACTTCTCCAGTTCGAAAGATAAAAACCCAAGATTGGCTTCCATGGCATATTATGGGGTAATTGAAGAAATTTGGGAAGTTAGTTACACCAAGTTCAAGGTTCCAATCTTCAAATGCAAGTGGGTTAACAATAGCGCAGTTGTGATTGAACCCCACACTGGTATGATCTCAATTGATCTTCACAAGGTTGGGTACAGAGATGAGCCCTTTATTTTAGCAAGTCACGCAAAACAAGTGTTCTATGTAACGGATCCCGCAAATAAGCAATTGTCCATAGTCTTACAAAGTAAAAAGCAAAAGGATCGTGCTCCCACTTTAGATCTTGATGAGATACCACCTTTGTGCGTAATTCCGCTTGAACCAAGCGAATCGGAATTGATAGATGATGACGACCAATTTGCCTCTAGAAATGATCATTGTGAGGGGATATGGGATAACACCTAAAGTGAGAATCTTTTTGAAATATAATGTATTAAGTATTATTGTTTTTGTTTTGGTTTTGTGAAAGTTGTTGCCTTGTAATGACTCATCACATCTTTGATTTGTTAATAGGTACATCATGACGGATGATTCTAACAATCAACAACAAAACAATCCCCCTCGAAAAAAGGGAAGAGGCCCAACGAAGCTCAAAAACATTATTGTCCGTCACGGGACAAATGTTCAGCCTATCCGTGTCGAATTTGACGAGGACATGAATCCTATTGGAGAGATTGGCGCGAATTTAGTGAGCTACGTCGGTTTTGTGGCAAGGAACCGAGTAAGCATCTTGGATGACGATTGGAGGGAAGTCGATAAAGACATTAAGGATCAATGTTGGTCAGATATCTTGGTATGTTTTATCATTATTTATCTGTTTGTTCCTAATATGCATGTATTTGTTTTTTTTAATTAACTCAACTGATGTGTCTTTCATTCTTATTTTTCTTTGCAGCAAAACTTCGACATCCCAAACACCCAATCGTTCAAGGATTTTTGGTTGAATGAATTGCGCAAGATGTGGAAGGGTTTTAAGAATAACCTAACCAGAGACTACATCCGGGGGGACAAGATGGGTCAAGATCCCTGTCAGACCTATCCCTCTATTGACCCGGAGACTTGGAAGACCTTTGTTAAGAAACGGCTAGACCAAAAGTTCCAGGTGTGTATAGGTTATAAATAGTTCTTTTACTTTGCTTCAAAACTGAATTTTGAGCACATTATATTAATTAACTAACTTAGTTTTATTTTCATAGGAGAATAGCCAAAAACAAAAGGAGCGACAAGAAAAGAATATTTACAAGCACACAATGTCTCAGGGGGGTTACAAGTGGGTCGAGAAAAAGTTGATTGAGAAACAAATTGCAGAAATGCAGGAAGTGGCACGGACCGATCCTACCGCTGTTCTACAGCCTCCGCCGCCCATCTCACGTCATACAAAATGGGCTGAGGGAAGGAAGTCTAAAGAAGGAAAATTTGTTAATCTAGAGGTTGAAGCAGTTGCAAAGAGGATTGTAAGTATTTTGCTTGGTTGTTTATTCCTTTAACTTGTGGTTTTATAGCACATTATAACTTAAGATTTTTTCGGTCATTGCAGGAAGAACTTGAGCAGCAGACCACCCAAGGGTCCTTCACACCTTCTGGGAGGATGGACATCCTGGCCACGGCAATTGGGAAGCCCGATCGCCCCGGCCGGGTACTAGGGGAGCCCAGGACTGTAGGGTTTACCAAGTATTTCGGCCGTAAATCCCGATCCACCCGCACATATTCTACTGAGGAGATATTGGCTAAGGCTCGGGCAGAGATGGAGGCCCAGTTGGAGGAGCGGGTTGCTTTGTCCCAGCAGCAGATGGCAGCACAGTTCGATGGGCAGGTGGCCGCGAAGGTCCAGGAAGCTCTTGCGGGTTATATGGGGGAGCAGATCCGAGCGCAGATTGAGGCACAGGTCAGAGCGTCTACCATGCAGCTTGGACTGTCATCAAATTCTTCTCAACAAAGACAGCAGGTTTGACCATCTCCTATATATGTTAATTACCGAATTGTAGGTTTATCAATTAGGCTCACTCTGTATATTCCCATCTCCTGTAGGAGTCCCCTGCTACCGGCGGTCCAAGCGGCAAAGACAGCTGCAATCAGACTGTGCCGTTAGGATCAATTCGTGAGAATGAATCAAATCCCACACCAGACAATGACCCTGAAGTTGGACTAGAGTGTTATCTCCATCTCGATTTCCCTCACCTGCACCCGATCGCAGAAGCTCGCCAGTTCCCGAACGCCTCCTTCATACATAATATGCTTATTCAGGAGGACCAAGTGAAGGTGTCTGTTACAAATATCCTAAATGATGAGGGGGGGACAGATGTACCCATTCCCCATAATGAAGTCACCAAACTATATGAGGCAATCAGGACATTCATCCTGTGGCCTAGACGACGTGTACACAACACTCCACAAAAGGCGCCGATTGATGCGGTATGTACACTTAATTTTTGAGACTCCTTGTTTCATATATTACAGTTTGTAAAAATATATAACATTGGTTTTTTCATCGCCCACAGTTCTTTTCAGATGAATATCCTTCTCTCCAACTCCTGCGGGAGATGCAGCCATCTTTGCTCTCCACAACCATTAAGATGCCTCCAGGAGTAGTCAGTCCGTATCGTTCATATGATTTTCTACTTGATGGTGACAGAGATATTGTGGAGTTTTTGACGATGGAAGAAATTGACCTCGCTTGGCTCGAATTAGCGACTTTGTACATGACTGTTATTTTTTTATGTCTGTGCAATATTTTTACATCTATCCTTTTATAATTTCAATTATTTTACGATAGGTACTTCCACCAGCTGTGCAACCAATTAGGCAGGGGACAATACAGATTCCTTAGTCCAATGGCCTTGGCGAGGAGAGATGATTTTAAAAATGACAAGGCCGAGCTGGAGTATGAGGACGAGATGCGGGCTTATGTCATACATCAAATGTCAGCGAATCGGGGATCTGTCTATTTTGCGCCTATTCTTCAAGAGTAAGTGTCATTATTACCTTTTTCCAACTTTTCATTATTTGCACATTTACAAATGTTATGTTTCTGTGTGGACATAATATTCTTAATGTCTTTCAGTAAACACTGGTCATTAGCTGTCGTTTGCCCCATACAACATCGTCTGGTTTGGTTTGACCCCTTGAGATATAATATGACCTCATATTATAAAACCCTCTTATCTAAGTAAGTATTTCTAATGACTTTTTACTTTGGGCTACATAAATTATTTTTATGTTTATGTGCTAATTTTAGTTCCATTTTTAGGGGCATTCAACAATGGCATTTTGCAGCAGAAACTGGTCAAATGGATGATGCCATCGTGACACAAAGACCTAGAGTAACTACCTTTAATTTAAATTCATTCAATGTTAGTCAATTGAGATATTATTTACTTTGTTATTAATTTATACTATTTCTTGTGATTTATAAAGTGCCCCCAGCAACCGACAAATAAGGAGTGTGGGTATTACGTCATGAAGTATATGTGTGACATTATTGAGTGTGATCGTACCGGATCCTTTACACAGGTATAAATTAAATTCTTATCTATAGCTTGATACAACCAGTACATAAATATATTATTTATTTATCTAACTTTGCATGCATTAATCATAGCATCCATTATTGTTGCAGTTTTATGATGAAAACAACTCATTTGAAGACAGAGACCTTGATTCACTTCGTGACCGTATTGCTCAATTTTTTCTTTCATTTGTTGTTGGTTAAAAAGTGATCATTGCAAAAAATATTTTGTTGTGTAAACATGGAATTTTTTGTGTGTATATATATATATGTTTAGTTTGATTTAGTTATAATATAGCTAGGTATACATGTGTGAATAATGTATACTGTTGATCTGCATTATATCTATTTCTGTGACATTTGCAATGAATATAGATTGGGAAACCAAAAGAAGTTAAAATTAACCATCGTTTTTTTAAAAAAAAAAAATTAACCATGTCACAATTTAATAATTTGTGACGTGGTTTCTCATAAACCACGTCACAAATCAATAATTTGTGACGTGGTTTCTCTGCCACATCTTAATCAAATTACTCTAATTTTTGACAAACAACGTCACAATATTTGTAATTTGTGACGTGAAAAAGATGACTTTTCACGTCACTTCTTGGTGTGACGTTAAAAGTCCAGTTTTCCACGTTAAAAGTCCAGTTTTCCACGTCACTTCAATTTATGTCACACCAAAATGTGACGTGAAAACCCTGTTTTGTAGTAGTGTCATATGAGTGTTCCCCTTGTTCATATGAGATTTATACTTGTTCATATGACCATTTCACTTATTCGTGGTCTGCTATATGTTTGGTTTTTTAAATCGATTAGTAATTTTGCATGTTGTTCATATGAGTTTCCCCCTATTCATATGAGTTTTTCCCTTGTTCATATGACCATTTCACTTGTTCATAGTCTATTATATGTTTGGTTGACTGCACTTGTTAAATATATGGTGGAATGTTGTTAAAATGACATCACAGTTGTTCATGATGTGATAAACACTTGAAAATAGTAATTGGTTTTATAAATTGATTAATAATTTTGAGTGATGTTCATATGAGCTTTCCCCTCATTCATATGAGATTCTCCTTTGTTCACATGACCATTTCATGTCAGTTCTAGCATTTGTTCGCGACAGTTTAACCACTTGTTCACGAAAGTTTAATCATTTGTTTGTGATAATTTTAGCATTTGTTCGCGACAATTTAACCACTTTTTCGCAATAATTTAATCACTTATTCATGACAATTTTAGTACTTGTTCGCAACAATTTAACCACTTGTTCGCGATACTTTAACCATTTGTTTGCGCTAGTTTAACCACTTGTTTGCAATAGTTTTGCCACTTGTACGCACTAGTTTTGCCACTTATTTGCGCTAGTTTCACCACTTGTTCATGACAATTTAACCACTTTTTTGCACTCTTTAATTAGTATAACCAATAGAATGCAAACAAAAAATATTTAATTGAAATTCTTTCTCTTCAATATACAGTCTCATAGGGTGGCCACCATTTTAGCCACCCACTCTAACATATTTTCTTACCTTATCATTGCATACATACTACAAGCTAGTTAACATTCACACCTTTTGAACTTCCCAGTAAAAGTGACGCTATAGTACAAGAAACCCAACATTTCCCACCAAAGAGGAAAAGCCCCCGCTGGTTCATTCATTTTCTATTACTAGAAATTGGACCACATAATCATTATTCTAAATCAATAATAGTTTCCACCCACGATTTCCCCATCTTAAAGCCAAAAATCTCAACATTCATATTCAATTAGAGTCAAAATCCAAAAGCCCACTTTATCCATTAACCCCAAAATAAATAAAAAAATTGGAAGAAGAATGAATGGCCTTACGGCTACGTAAAACTAAATCCATTTCCTATTACCAAAGAGGTTCGATCTTTCAATTCCATTCCATAAGCTTCAATACCTCTAGAATCAGACTCAGATTTACAACCTACGGTTGGGGGAGTCGGTGGTGACGGCAGTGGCGGGGCTTTCAATTTGCGGGTGAAGCCATGGGATTCAATTTTTAGGCGAGTTTGGGTGGAAGATGAAATCTCAAGGTGGGGTAATTTTTTGTGAAGTTGCCCTTTCCCTTCTCCTTCTTTATGTGAAGAAGGTTAATGAAGTCTTTTTTGCTGCCAATTTAATTTCACTTTATCCCACAAGCTTTAAGTGATGTTTCAGAATTTTTTGATCTTTTTTTAAATTAATTAGTTACAGAGGTCCTATATTGAAATTCTCCCTTTTTTCTTCTTTTAAGTGTTTTTTTTTTTACACATTAGATAAGTTTAAATTTGTATAAATATATTATTATAATTAATTAATTAATCCTATACTTCCAACTCTGTCTTACTGTTAACCTCTTGGAATTCATGTCTTTTGGCACATTTTTCATTGAATTTTATACACTTTTGGAGCCTTTGTAGATATTTTGGATACTCAAAGATGGAAAAATATATATGATGTTTTTGGTTGCAATTTGTGCTAAATTGTGCTCATTTTGGGATTTCCTCTTTGTTTAACATGAACTCATTAAATTTAATATTGTGCAAGATGTGTTTTGGGAAAGAGAATTAGAGCCAAGGCATTTGGGAAATCAAAGAGGAGGAAAATGATGGCAAATCATGGATAGAATACTTTATTGCAAGAGAAGAAATCAAATTTTCCAAAAGCAAATTGAACCGCAGCTCAAATCTGGGCAGAACAGAACTAGGCCGCAGCTCAATTTCTCAGCCGCAGCTCATTTCTAGGTAGAGGGAAACTGAGCCGCGGCTCAAATTTCTGGGCCGCGGCTCAGTCATGCAACAAAACGCATAGCTCCATTTTCACTCAAAAATTAGGTTTTAAAAGCTGAAAAACGATGGGAAACGGTCATTCTCGACTTTCTGGGCAACTTTGGAGTATTTTGGGGTGCTAAGGCTTGGTTTTTGAAGAGAATGAAGCAAGGATTGAGCTTTGGAAGAGATTTGGAGCTTAATTTCTTTGGTTTTTCTTCTTCATCTTCTTTCTCTCTCTTGTTTTCTGTTATGGCTGCATATTCTCCTTGAATTTGTAGCTTTTCATTAACTATGAGTAGCTAAACTTGTTATCTAGGATTATTTTGAACCCTTGTATGGATTAACTCTTTAATATTCCTCTCCTTTTGTGATTGATGGTATATATGTGTTTATTTTACTCTTTGCTTAATGCTTCTACATGCTTAATCACCATTTAGATGTTTTGTTCATTTGATTGAAGCTTGAGAGTGCTAGGTTAAATGTAGAACTTGGGTGACATTGTGCAAGAACTTGAAATTTGCTTGATGAATGGATGGTTTTGTTGGTAAGATAGAGATATACTTATTAACCTTGCATAGCCATATTAGGGTTTGAGTTTGGAAATTGGGTTTTATTAATTGTAACAAGAGATTAAGCAATTAATGAAATGAAACACTTGTTCTTGACTTGAGAAAGCCTTTACAAGTATATTTTGAACCCTAGGCTAATACATATATATTTATTATATTGAAAGCATTTGTGAGAGGAGGTTATTTAAAGATTATGAAATACAAGGGGGATTGTTGGAATTTTAAAACAAAATTAAAATTCTAAATCATGTAGATATTATAAAAATTCATGAACATATAAAGATCAAAATCCGAACCGTCATTTGGAGGCTCCACCGGTCTTTGATTCTTTCTCCTGAGTGAGAGGACTACTAGAGTCCTTTTTGCTTGGCAGCACAACTAATCACCAAGGACAGAATTAGAAGGAGGAGTTTTTCACTTTGAGTGAGAGCTCTCTAAATTTTTGTACGTTGAATTAATGGGACCTGGCCTTCTATTTATAGTAGTTGGCCAGGGCTGATTTTATGGATTCCTTAATCCATGCCAAATTAATTTAACCAATCAGGTAATTTCTCATAATTACCTGATTTGTTAATTATCCCTTAATCCATGCCAAATTAATTTAACCAATCAGGTAATTTCTCATAATTACCTGATTTGTTAATTATCCCTTAATCCATGCCAAATTAATTTAACCAATCAGGTAATTTCTCATAATTACCTGATTTGTTAATTATCCCTTAATCCATGCCAAATAGGTTTAACCAATCACATAATTACATGATTTAGTTAATTAGAAAGTAAACCCATATTTTCTCCTAAATCTGTGCCACACAGATTTGACCAATCAGATAATTATTTGATTTAGAAAATAAACTCATATTTTCTCCTAAATCTATGCCACACAGATTTAACCAATCAGATAATTATTTGAATTAATTAATTAGAAAATAAAACCATATTTTCCTAATCAATTATTTTGGCCCAATAAGGGCGGATCTAATTATCCAACAGGGATAAATAATCCTAGGCTCCATTTTATCCTTTAAGTCAAAGAATCATTTGTAGTTATCAAATCTTATTTTCAAAAGCATTTTTCTATTAGTTAATTCTCCAAACAAAATTTTCTTTAGCTCAACTTAATTGAACTTACTAAGCCTTCTGTTTGATCACATTTGTAACCAAACATTTCTATTAGTTAATTCTCCAAACAAAATTTTTTATTTTATATGTATGTATATTACATTTATAGCATGGATCATTATTATATACTCCTATAATTATAATATATTGATAAGAAGCAGCTCTTTTAGGATATACCACTAACGGCACACAAAATATCTTTACTTCACAAATGCGTATTCCTCCCATACATGGGTATTTCACTTTTACATATCCAATGTTTCGGTGTTGACTAGAATTGTATCAAGGAAACGGGAGGGAAATGGAGCGGTGGGCCCCATCGTCAAAGACCGAAACTTCACCTATTCTTTGAAAAAGACCCAGTTCCTGAAATTCCAAATCAGACTCGTCTAGTCTGCTCATTACTGTCTTCCTTTTCTTAATATTTATATATTATATATTTTTTTGTCAAATTTCTTAATATATTTATGCTCACCATTGATTATAGGTCATTTACATATGGGTTAATATAATTTTGATCATTGAACTTTCACTTAATTTTAGTTTCGATTCTTGAACTTCAAAATCGATGGTTTTGACTCTTGAACTTTTGGATAAATTTGGTCTTAGTCCCTGAACTTTATGCCATTTTTAACTTTTGGTCTCTGATTTTTCAAGATTTTTTTTTAAAGTTCAAGGACCAAAACCACCTATTTTAAAATTCATGAACCTAGACCAAAATTGACCGAAAGTTTAAGAACTAAAAATTGTATTAATACTTTACAGATTATAGATAAAGTTTTAAATATTTGGATCAATAGGAGCATGAATAGCTCGTACAAATTAAACTATAAGAATTTATTCTTATATAATGCATGTAAGAATATCTATTTTTTATATTTAATAATCTATTTTTTATTACTTTTATAATTGAAATACTAAATATAATGTAAAGTATATGAATATAAAAATAATGTAATTATTAATATGTAAATTATATATTAATAGTTAACAAATATTTCATAATATATTAAGTTAAATATGATGGTATCCCTATTGAAGTTTGAAAATGCTTGGGCGAAGAGGGTGTGTTGTGGCTTACTAAGCTATTTAATGAGATTCTACCGTCTAAGAAAATGCCTGATGACTGGAGGAAAAGTACTTTAGTTTCTATTTATAGGAATAAGGGAGACATTCAAAAGTGCACAAACTATATAGGCATTAAGCTTATGAGCCACACAATGAAATTGTGGGAAACGGTGATCGAACACAAGTTAAGATGTGAGACTTATATCTCAAAGAATCAATTTCATGCCTAGTAGATCAACTACAGAAACAATTTATCTACTAAGGGGTTTAATGAAAAGGTATTGAAGCAAATGAAAGGATCTACATATGGTCTTTATCTATCTGAAAAAAGCTTATGACTGTGTGCCAAGAGAAATACTTTTGAAAGTTTTGGGGAAAAAAGGGCTGTGTGTTGGTATATCAAAATCATTCAAGATATATATGAGGGGGTAATGACTAGCGTTAGAACACCTGGAGAAGAAATATATAACTTTCCAATAAAAATTGGATTGTATCAAGGTTCAGCTTTAAGCCCATATTTGTCAATATAGTTTTAAACGTCCTAACTGAAAATATCCAAGAAGAAATTTCTAATTGCATGCTCTTTACAGATGATATAGTCATTTTAGGTGAATCAAGAGAAGATATTAACTGGAGACTAGAGTTGTGAAGAAAGACCCTAGAGTTAAAAGGTTTTCGAACAAATACATGGGGATATGGAATTTAAATTGGGAGTCCAAGCTATCCTATAGGTAGATAAGTTTAAATATTTGGGATCAATTATATAAAAGGATTGTGAAATTGATGTTGATGTTAATAATTGATGAATCCCCATATTCAGTAGATTTTTAGAAATATTTCATTATAATTGGGGAGTCATTAATCCAAAAATTGAGAGATTTTGTTGTGATTTGAAAAGATACCAAATTAATATATTATTTGAGGATTTATTTTAAAATACCTTGTTTTGAATTAAAATAGGAAACTACGATGAAAAAATAATAAGTTTCAGTTTTATTGTGATTATTATTATCATCATCATTATCATTAGAGATAATTTAGATTTCTTTGTTTCTTTTTTGGCAGCCACTCATCAATCAATCAATAACCATGATTGTGCAATAAAAAAAAAGAAAGAAAGAAAGGAAATAGGAAGCTGTACGTTTTGAGGGAGGCAATAGGAGACCGAATTGAAGCTTCACGCCCAAGCTGAATCACATATATATGCCGGATTCATTCACACACACGGGGCATGCCGCACGCAAAATAGGGAAAAAAATAAAGGAGGTGCTGCCATTGTAGCGGTGAAATAAGTTTTGTGGAGGAATCATCATCATTCAACGGGAGAAAAAGAAAATGAGAGCTGCTATTGTTCAATCATCTTCTTGGAGAATTAATTGTGGTCTTTCTTTCTATTTTCCTTATGATTTGGAAATCTGAATTCTTATTTGTTGGGATGATTTTGATGGAACCCATGTGTGGCTAGTTTTTCTTTACAACCTAGAGCGCTGTAAACTTATTTGTGACTTAGAGATTTTTCCTACTTATTAGTTATGTTTAATTTTAATTCAGTTTATTTAATCTTACTTTTAATTATTATTGTTTGGTAATTGGCCACTGTTAAACATGTTTAGGAAATTTAGGATTGAACTTGACAAAGGGGATTCTAAATAGACCATGGGATTAAATAATGTGAAATTAGATTTTTAATCTAAGTTAAATTTTAATCTGATTTGTGTCTAGGATAGACATATACCTAGAAGCTCCGCATAGTCAAATTAGAGTGTGACCGATATAAACTGTACCCAGTTAATTTGTGTGAAACATTGCATAATTAATCTAGGTAAGGATATAAGTTGACCGATATGCATTTATAGACACTGGTACTTTAGATTAGCTGATTAAGTTAAAGCATAATTAATTTAGTGGGAATAAAATCTAAGAAGCAAACAAAGGATTAGTGACTCTAAGTTGTTCATTAACTCTTGAATTTAATCTATTTCAAAGTTTGTGGTTTTAATTAGATTTTAGTTAATTTTTCTTCACTTATCTCAACTCATTCCTGTTTCACTCAATTTAAACAAAAAAATAGGAGATTTGATGTCTAAATATTAATTATTTTGAATCTCTATGCGATCGATATTGATTTGCCAATTTACTATTTCTACAGCCCGTACACTTGCGGAGCTTTATTTAAAATTTTGGTAACATCAATAATAGAATTCAAGCAGGGTGATTTAAATGGAGAAAAGCTACTGAAGTTATATGTGATCATAAAGTATAAGATAAGATAAAAAGGAGGTTTTATCATACAGGCTACAGCCATTAGACCAGTTATGTTATTAACCACTTCTTGAAAGCTTGATTTTCGGGATCATATCATCACCACACTTATATTTCTCACGCACCAATTTTACCCATAAAGCATCTCTTCTATGGATCATAGCCCAGCCTAGCTTCATCATGTAAGACTCATTTTGAGCTCGAGCCATACGAATACCAAGCCCCGCTTCATCTTTACTCAACGTGACATCCTTCCAAGCCATAAGGTGGGGTTTGCGAGTCTGAGAGTTGCTTCCCGGTAAAAAAGCTCTACGCCATTTATCCAAATCCAAACAAACCGACACTGGAAGAGGATTTGTTTGCATAAGTTAAGAAGGTGTAGCCAACACTACGGAAGATATTAGAGTGTGCCTGGCCGCAAGAGATAGATTTGCCTCCTTCCAATTAGTTAACTTCAATAAAAACATTTTAAAAAATATTTCAATTCAAATTTAGGGGTTGTTTGGTTATTTATTCTAAGGACTGTTAAAAAAATTGTTTAGAAACTTTTTTTCAATTAACCATTCTAAAAAAAGTTGGTTTTAAAAACAAAAAATGCAAAAACAATTTTGAGGTGTTCTATAACATTTTCTTATAATTTAAGGTATGAATTCGCCACCTATCTACCACACATACTACATCCAGATAACTGCTAGTTATTGATAGTGACAATACTGATAGCGATGACTACCTTACCATCGTCGATAGTGACAACCGCAACAACATTGTTGGTGACGGCTACAGCGATCATGACGTCACTATAGGCAACCACAAAGTCATGGATGATGAAAACAGTAATGATGTCACCGATGATGACGACAACCAAAGCACAACCAAAAGCGGCAACCACCAAAACATCAATGTCAGTGACGATGGCCAAAACATCATCGACGATAACAACTAGGATATCATTGACATCTACAATGGCCTCCACGTCAAATGTGGATAACTACAAGAATATCACCCATGAAGGTCTCAACATTACTGACGGTAAAAACCGAAATGTCGTTAACAATGGCCGTGACGTCATCGAAGACAAATGAAATCATAATGGCACCAACCGCAACAGAAAATGCATCATCACTAATGGTGGCTAGCTACAAATCATGACACCATCGGCAGACTTTACGTCAACACAAGGAGACGGGGCACACAATGTCACCGATGGCGGCCACAATGCATAGACGACGACAGACATTGCAATGTCATTGTCGGCGTTATCGACAGTTGTTATCACATTATCACTGGTGATATGACTTTTATCTAAGTTATTACTATAAGATAAAGAGGAATGTTTTCAAACAAATTTTTATTTTTTATTTTTTTTTAACATTAGTTTTAAAAAAAACCACCAAAACATATTTTTTTTATAAAACTTGTTTTGATAAACAATTAGTCCAACATAACTTTTGTCTTGTTTCCAAGAATTGTTTTGAAAACTGTTTAAAAAAAATTGAACCAAACAACTCCAATATGATTAAATTTTTTAAGTTTTTCAAAAGATCGAGCTTACTATATGTGGAATTATTTAGACATACATAATGTATATGTGCGTGTGAATGTATCACTAAGTCATATATTAATTAGATTTCATTATTCTGATACATGTTGAAATATATACATTCAAATTTAATTTTTAATATATTTATATATATATATTTATTATGGTAATACTAACTACTAATGGAATACTCCTCCAATCCTAAATATAAGATCACTTTGACTTTTTTTGTGGAAGTTAAGGAAGTAAATTAGATCACTAAATTATATCATATGTCATATGAAATTAGATTATAAATTAATTTATAAGTATAATAAATTAATTTTAAAGAAAAAAGATTATTTTTGGGACTGAAACTACTTTTTTTTTATTAAAAAAATCAAAATAATCTTATAATTAAAACAGGAGAGAGAGTATCACTCTTGTGCGTCCTCCCATTTGCGCGCCGCTACCTCCTAGGCCTCATTCTACTCTGACAAATTCCACAAGCACTCCTTTATCTAACGGCCATTTATATAAACGGACATATTGTCAGCCAACTTTTTCTATCTTGAATAAATTAAATGAAAAAAATTACTAAAACAAGCAAACCTATTTTACTTTTGGATATTATGCATCTTTTTCTTATATTATACTCCCTCCGATCCTAATTATAAGAGCCAGTTGACTTTTTTGAAAAAATTAAGGATGCAAAATACATCACTTTAAATTGTTTATATTTGTCTATTTTCCTCAAAACTAAGTTATTTTACTTATAAACTATCATATAATCTAATTATATGTCATAAATATTAAGATTTAGGGGTCTAATTTGTTTCCTTAATATCCCCAAAAAAAGTCAACTGGCTCTTATAATTAGGACCGGAGGTAGTAGTTTTCAATTCCGCTGGTCAATGTTTGAAATTTTTCAAATAAATATAATAAATTAATTGCTATATATATTCACAGGAGGGTGTGGACCTGCAAGAGAGATCCGCAAGGGTACGCATGAATTCTGTAATTCCTCCAAAAAGGAATTGAGATACGTACCTGTCCAATTATTATTTTATATCATCGAATTATCAATTAGCAAATGATCCGTCTCGTTATCTTTACTTATTGCAAACTAGCATTGTTGAACGTGATTAACGAAACATCTTATATTCCGTATTGAATTGAATTGGGGTAACTATATGGGTTTAGGAAATTTGAAGTTGCAAAAGCACACACTAATCAAACAAACATTGAAATTAAAATATGAATAAAAGGACAATACATATTCCTTAATGAAATTCTCACTTGTCGATGATGACTTGTCAATTATCAATACCTAGCAAGAAATTATCAATTCTTGTCACTTTAATATATATATATATAGTTATTATATTTTGGATTAAAAATTATAAGATTAAAAAAAATGAAATCTGAATATATGTTTCTTCAGCTAAATATCAGTTAAAAAAAATTCATACTTCCTTTGAGAAAAAAAATAAAACTAAGCATCATGGATGATGAAGTAATTTTCCAACCGTTTGTATCGTTCAAACGCTTGCCCATCGGAATGCTTACTTTGGTTCCTTTTAAATTTTCTTAGCATGCACAACGTGCATATCCTTTCAATTAAGTATTTCAGTTATTTACCAAATGTAATTGGGATTTATCATGACATTCAAATGGCATATATAGCAACATGATTATTTGGAACTTGGACAAAAAATCCAAAAACATTAATTTGGAGCAACGAGTGTGGCAAGTTAATAAGAAGTAAGAAGTATTTATTTCCTTTAAAATTGATAGCAACCTGATAAGAAAATGTAGCATTTAATTTTGTTGGAAATAAAGGTAATTGTTAGCTTGTAATCCTTTCAATTAAGAGACAAGAAGAAACATAAAAAGCTGCACCTTTAGTGACAGCTGAGCTGATAATTCAGCCAGATAATAAATAATTATGAATATTTTCTTCACCCAAACCATGGTAAAAAGACACCATGTTGTGCACCAATCTGTGACAGAACAAAAAAAGCACCTTGATACTGAACACAACAATTATCATAGCACAAAGTTTCCCTTTCAAGCTTTGTACACAGTTTCAGATTACTTTATCTGACGCTCCTCCTCTCGTTTTTTACTCTTGACCAGATAATATAAGAGTATTGAATATATTATGTCAAAGTCAAACGTAATAAGTGATCGAATCCATCAGTATTCAGTATATTTTGTTCATATATATTAATATATGTTGCTTATGCCCAGGTTACAAAATCAAAAGTAATAAGAATGCCCAGGTTAATATAATAATGTCTGTATATATAAAAATCAGTAATATGATGAAACTTATAAACCTAATTCTTGTTGACTCTTCCCATTTGTATGCCTCCATCTTCTTCTCTGACCACTGTTCATTATTCCCCTTTTTTCTGGCATGAACTTCATTATCCCCTTTAACGAGTGTATATATGTGCATATTCCCAGCCACATCTTTGTATTGTTTTATTCTCTCCCTTCTACTTTTATACTCCTCCTTTTGGCCACCTTCTCATTCATATAACAAATTACTTGTTCTCCTCAATCACGTACATTATTTCCACAATCCCTTCTGTGACGTCATTTTACAGTTGTTTGGCTCTCATCATATAATTATATAAGGTAAATTTCATCTCTCCACTAATATATTAAGTATTTCTATTTGCATAAGTAAAATAACACACACAGAGACAATTTGTTTGTTTGTTTTAAAAGGGTGGCTCCAAAAGTTCTAGAATTGCCCTAGAGAAGTTGCTATATATTGACAACTATTTTTTTTGGGTCAAGTATTGACAACTATTTATGTATACATCTATACGGAGATAATGTAACGTTCTTATAAAAAGTTATGCTTATATTATTAACTTTTTGCTGTTTAAAACTCTTAATTGAAATATAAGGAATAATATATTTGTTAGTATGTTTTATTCAATTTTGATTTTAGTACTTCTGTGTATTTTCATCCTAATTAATTGTTTTAATTTTATTTTATTAGCGTCCTTCGATTCTATACAAATGTTAACAATGCTGATATAATAAAGTTAGATTTGGTAATAGTTGTAGTTGAGCAAAATTAAAAATTTAATTAAGAGATAAGAACACACTGGTGCTAAGATTAAATTTGAATAAAAGTATAGGTATCAAACTATCAATATATAGATTTTTCCTTAATATAACACAAACAAAATTATCCGCCTATAATTTCTCCAAAAAAAAAAGAATTATTTCAAATGGTTTTATTTTTTAGCCAAAGAATTATTTCATAGGGTGAAGGTCCAATTTTGCCTTGGAAGTAACCCAGTAGGTGCTGATTTACCCCGGAAGTAACAAATGGAGCTTATTTACCCCGGAAGTAGTAAAAACGGCGCGTATTAGCCCCCAGAGGACACTGAATACTCCCTTTATTATTGGGCAAAAATCCAATTTCGCGTCGCTTTTGTTACTTCTGGGGTAAATAAGCTTCATTTGTTACTTTCGGGGCAAATCAGCTCCTACTATATTACTTCCGGGGTAAAATTAGACCTTTACCCTTATTTCATTTCATATATATCATACTATACAGGACGGAATGAAAAATTCACTATACAAACAAAAGGACATATAACGGCATCAAAAACTGGTGCCGTATGTTGTGGGGCGTCAAAAGCAGGTGGTGATAGGGTGTGTTTGCTGGCACAAAAAAAAAAAAGGATAGGATATGTTTGGAAAAGTGACTTATTATCTGACTTCTTATGTATAAGTAAAATTGGATATAAGTCTGATTGTGTAATGAGATTTATGTTTGAATTGAATCAAAATGATTTTTTACAAACCAAAGCTTATTTAGATTAGCAGTTGTAAAATTAGTTTATATATATTGTAACAATTTTAAGTAAAAATATTTTATTATTGAAAAATTCAAAATACTTTTCTAATCTTATTTATAAGTTACTTTATCATGTTAATATAATACAAAAACATGATTCTTCTAACATGCATATTTTAGAGAGATATATAACATATATACCCTAGAGTTAACTACTTTATTTAACTTTTTAATCTCTACAAATTAGTCAACTAACTCTTATATTAAAGATCAAATGTAATATTTTTTTCTCTCTTTCATAGCTAAAAAACATAAGTCATAAGCTACTTTTTTTGGCTTATACTTATAAGTTACTATACCCATAAGCACAATTAAAAAAAAAAAAAAAAACTATCACAAACACACCAAAAATAAAAAACACATCCTAAGGCTTATGAGGGTTTTGGCGATTCTGTATCGATTCGTAGGTCAACTCACACCTACCTATCTCCTAATACGTGGCATACCGAATTTCTCCCTTTTCGTTTTTTCATTTTTTACTTTCCTTTTTTACGTTCTTTTAACTTTTTTATTGAGTTTTTATATGAGCTAAAGTTGTAGATTTTCGATGCATTTTTATGTGAATGTGGTGTACCTCATCAATTGTTTTGGTTACTTCTTCTCATTTTTAAAAAAAAAAAACTAAAAATATTTTGGAAACTTTTTTCTAAATAATTCTCAAAAATTAGAAAAAAGGGAAAATTAGGGAGAGGGACAGAAAAAATTATTTTTTGCTAAAGACTTTAAAAAAATAATTATTTGGAAGGGATAAATAATCACATAAATATTTCAAATTATCAAATCAATCCAAATCAAACTCCCTATATTTTTAATTTTAAATTAATAAAATATATTGTTGATATTATACATATGGAAAGATAAATTATCAAGATCTTTGGTATTTTGTTTTGACTTGGAGAAGTATAACTTCAGATTTTATTTTATGACATTAAGTTTAAAATTAATGGTATTGTTGAGATTTCAAGTATTTAATTTTAGCCATTTTCTTAATTTTAATTAAAGATATTGATGACATTTTTGTGATCCTCCTAATTGATTTAATAAAAATTATTTTGGATAAGATAAATACTTACATTTTAATTTTAAATATCCCTATTATCTGCAATACTTCACAGACATAATGAAATGAAATAATGAAATTTACTTTATTAATTAAATTTCAGCTTGTACTAGATAGCAGAGAGACGGAGAAAAGATAATTAATGTGGAAGGAAGGTATGAGGAGTTTCATTAAGGTTGATTTGATAATTTAAAAAAAAAATCTTTAATTTTTTGGTCATTCTAAATAATTAATTTTTTCAGGTCTTTAGTAGATAATAATTTTGTCCTTGATCCCTCTAACTAATTTTCCAAAAAAACAAAGAAAAACAAAAAACAACTTTTAGTATAGTAGTTTTTTAGTTTTTATTTTTTCTTTCAAACGCGGAATTTTTCCCTCTAGTTGAAAGTTTGAGTCTATCATCTATCTATCACCCAAATCACGATCGAGATATCACCTACAATGATGAAAAGTACAATTCACCTACTATGGCTGTTACATCACTGAAAGCGACAGAAATCACAATGTCAATAACGGTGAGGGAAATCACAACATCACCGACAAAGGTTGTGACATAACCGGTGGCGACGACAATCACAATTTCACTGATAGTGATGGAAATTGCAACATCACCGACGAAATTCATGACAGCATTGACAGCGATAGAAATTGCACCGTCACCAACAGCGCTAGTGACATCACTGATAATCAATGTTTGAAAATCCGGACTGGAAACCAGCGAATCGGACATGCGTCAGGTCTGTTTCAGCCTCTGAACCAAGGAAAATGAAACCGCTTTGGCTCAGTGAAACCCGGTGTGAGTCGTTGTTCGCCCGCAAGAGTACGAGTCGCACGTAGTATAAAAATATTGATCCCACGAGGACTATGGTTTAATTTAATGAAGTTAACTAATTTAATTCTGTGTTTACTTAAGTTGACTAAAAATATTGCTTTGAACAAAAACGATAAGAAACAAACAAACAAACAAACTTTGAAAACTACTTTTAAGATGATGAGATCGAAACCTAGGATTTCTTATCCCCTCTATATGTCATGATTTCTACCAAATTACCATTTCTAATGGCTATCTAATATATTCAGTCTTCGTCTGAAATTCAAATGTGATCAGAAACGCTCTCTCGAGTCAAAAATCTGATCTTTATCTTTCAAAACCCTCACACTCTCATGCTATTGGATTTATGAAAAATCGTATTCAAAAGACTCTCACACTCTCATGCTATTGAATCAACAAAAACACTTTTAAGCTTCAGTTTCACTCTAACGATATTGGTTAACAAATGAATCTCTTCTCTGTCAACAAAGAGTTTTCTCTCTAATATGCTTTTACCTAAGTTCTACAATAAAACACCATCTCTCAAAAGATGAATCATTGAACAAGTAAAGTATTGATCAGGCACTTTTTGAAATATAAGCAAGGTAAAAAAAACTGAATTGTATTAAACAACCAACAGAAAGGAAATTCACAAAATCAATCCATATAGAGGTTCAAAGAAACCCTAGTCTAACGTTTAGCTATGCATAATTGAAAGGAATTCAAATATATGAAGTCTATTCATGATTACAACTACTAAACAAGACGAATGAATAAGAAGAACCCATAGAAGCCTCCCGAATTCGCTCCGTAAGACTTCTCTAAAGCCCTAATTTGATCTTTCTCTCTGCACCGTTCGTTTCTCTCTCTCTCTCAATTTTGTCCCAAATGCAGTCCTCCCTCAATTATGCATCTTCTTGGTCTTAAAAAGCCCTAATTTTTTAATCTGATATCCAAAATCAATAATCTGATTTTTCTCTGGTCGCCTAGGCACCCTATTCAGGTGGCCGAGGTGTCCTGGGTCGCTTGGGTCGCCTCAGCACCCTGTTCTAGTGGCCGAGGTGTCCTGGGTCGTCCTAGGTCGCCTCAGCACCCTGTTCTGGTGGCCGAGGCGTCCTGTCCAGCATGCTTTATTTTACTCTGATTTTGCTCCGTTTGTTCCTCCTTTTTTATGCTACAAAAGAGGGGGGAAATTTGTAAATTTATCTATTCATTGCACCAAACGAAGTAGCACAATTTATTATGACAATTATACAAATAAATATATTAATTTCAAACAAAACATGGATAATTGTATGATAAATGTGCTTAGAAAACACTAAATTCCTATCAGTTAACAGTCGCTTAAAACCGATGAACCGTTGGGTCATGAGGGTTGAACAGTTTGGCTTTATAGAGCTTTCAAAAGTCAGAATGTAAACAGAGAAGGAAGAAAAAGAAAAGGGAATCAATGATAAGAGAAAGGTCGACGGAGTTTAAGAGAGACGTTGAAAGGAGTAGGCCGATGAATAAGAAGGTTACCAGATGTATGGAGGAAGACAGAAGTTGCCATATTTGAGGAGAAAGAAGATGTAAATCGCCTGCTCTGAGGAGGAAGAAGTTGGGTCACAGATCTGGATCTGACGAAGAAGATGAGTTATAGTTCTTCTTTTGTCGTCTAAGATTAGTATTTTCAAGCCTTTTACACTCTTCACACGTGACAAAACGACATACAGCTGACCATGTGAGCATACAGGGCTCGGTAGGTATAAACCAACAGTCGACATTGATTGTCCTTTACTTTTGTTTATTGTCATTGCAAAAGAAATGATAACAGGGAATTACCTTCTTGTCATGTTGAATGTAACACCCCAAATTTTAGAAAATAGGAAATGGGGAATTATTTAATATTTTAATAATGTAATTAAAGTATTAAGAAGTATTGAAAATAAATTTATGATGTTTTAGGTCTTTTTAATAATTTTAAGGCTTATTTTCTTTAAGAAACAAAGAGAAATAATTTGAAGATAAATTTTAATTTGGGGAAAAGAGATAATAAGTGCTTATTTGATATCTTGAGGCGTCATTTAAAAATTAAAAAGCCTTATAAACAAATTTATGAGGCCAGGTGTATTCTTAATAATTTTTAAAGCTTATTTTCTTTATTATTTGAGTAAAAATAGTTAGAAGATAAATTTAAATAAGGGAATATTTAGAACATTGAGGTATTGTTTGACATTTAAAAAGTCTTATAAATAAATTTAGAAATTAAAGCATATCTAGAGAAATTATGTTAGGGATAAATTTAGATTTGTTTATAAATGTGAATGGTAAATAAAATTACCATTTAAAGGAAAAATTGAAAAAGGGAAATAAAAATGACAATATCTACCCCTAGTTAGAAAATATCTTCAGTTATAAAAGGAAGAGCAATGTAGTAAAATACCTAACAAAAATATCAGTCTCTCCCCTTTTAATTCATGCCACACACGTGTCCTAAATATTAAATATACTCCCTCTCATCGATTTCACTCTGCTTTCTCCCTCTCTCAGTTTACTCTCTCTCGTTCTCTCCCCTGTTCCTCTCACTCTCTCTATTTTCTCTATGCTTCTGCAGGTTTCAACGGCGGTGACGCCGACGATCGGTGACGGCGGGCACCTCGCGAGTATGGGGGGATGATACTTCAAATTTAGGTGAGTCTATTTCCCTTAGTTTTCTCTTCTTCCCGTCTGATCTAAGCGAGTTTGGGTGGAGGGGTTTGATTCGAATTTTAGGGATTCTGGAGTTCCTAAATCTGTTAAGATGAAGCTTATGTTTAATTTCAACGATTTGGAAGTGATATTAAGTAATAAACTAATTTGATTAATTTTGTTCAAGAACCACCGATTTCTTCTTCGTCGTCGACGTCATCCATGGCGATTTTGGGCAAGAACATACGGGAATACTAATCAAACATGAATAAGAATAAGATTGAGTTAAGAAATACGTTTATACGTTTAATTTTGGAAGTGTTCTCTGGCTGCTCGAATTTTCCTCTATGATCCAATTTCTTTGCTCTGTTTCCTCCCCTTTATTCTGCCGATTTCTGCTTCCTCTGTGATGCTGATTTCTGGTTCATTAAGGAGTGTGTTCTTATGATTTTATTGCTAATGGTGATGAAGGAGAAAGTGGATTGAAATTTTGTACTAGTTATGAGTTTTGTTTTTCTTCCTCCGTTTATTTGATTATTTGCCTTCTTGGTTTCGAAAATTTCTGTCCTTATATCTCTTTATGAGGTGGTTCCTGAGCATGCTAATAGGGACGATGTGGTTGATATTGATTGTGTATGATTGATTTTAAGTGAATGTGGATCGGTTTTCTTTTTCTTCCTTCTTTCCTATTCCGTCTTTGTCAGTGATGAGAAAATATGGATGATGAGTTTGAGCTGGTTAAGGTGTTGATTTAGGTGCTGATTAAGAGGAAGAAATTTTGATAATATAGGTTGATTTTCTTGTCTTCCTTTATGTTCTGTGATAAGTATTACATAGAAGAGAAAGGATTGATGATGTTGGTCCTGTAATTTTTAGAAATTTTGAATTACCGTAGTATGGGCTTCAGTTAATTGTTCTGCTTATGATGGTGTGGTTGTTAGTAAGGGAAAAGAGGAAGGAAATCAGTTAGCATTGAGCTTGGAACTTTGTTCTGGGTGATGTTAAGTTGAAATTGAAATTATTGTTAAGGTAAGGGAAAATTTGATTTTTTTTAATAGAAGCAATAATTTGAAATGAAAGGTGATTTGGAGGTGTAGAGGAAATTAAGTTGGGAAACCTTGAGGTGTTTGGGGATGTCTTAAACTGATTCTGGTTACAAATGTTGCGTTGATAATGGAATGAGATGGGTGGGTGCTGACTTAATTGAAGGTGGATTTGGGTTTTTGTTTCAAATTAGTGATGTTCAACACCATATAAAAGACGAAGTAGAAAAGTTGAGAGGATTTAATGACTAATGTTTATGGGTGATTGATCCTAACCATGTAGTTAAGGAATAAGGTAGAATTAATACAAAGTTTTATATGTTGAATTTTCTCTGGGAATTTGGGATTTGAGAAAAATAGTAATATGTTTTATTAAGTTTGGAGACTTTAATTAATTCCTAAAGCGGGGAAGAGAAACTTGAACTGGTTAAGTTCAAGGTGATAAACCTGTGAAGTTATTTGAGTTGGACAAATAATCATAAATGGGACTTACTAATGTGAGTATGAGGTTTAAAGTAAAAGCCTGACCGTTATTTCTAATAGTTGGAAGAGTAAGTTGATGAAATTATGACTCTGGATAATGATGCGGACATAAAGGATGTACTGTTGTATTAACTAAACAAGGGCATTGTCAATTAAGGACTAAAAGTTGGAATAAATTAGATTTGAATTTTGTGGAGATTGATGATATAGGAAATTTGATTCAATGTGATTGGTTGATGATTTCTAAATTGGATATTGAGGAACTTTAAGAAGAAGAGTAAGTATTTGAAAATAAAAGTTTGAGTGTTAGATTAATATTGAACTTGGCTGTTAATATGGAAATGCAAGATAAAAGACCTCAAAGGTAAATAAGAAATTTCAGGTGTTAAAATATGATTGGAGATTTTTTTAAAATGTTGGTTTAATAGTTTATCAAAGTTTAAAAGGGGCCTTTTCAACATTGTTTGGAAAGTTGTAAAGGCTAAACCAGTATTAGCATAAGGTTGGAAATTTATGATGACATGAAGTGGTTTAAGAGTATGAAGTAGGGGTAATTAGATTCTACTTAAGTAAATGATTTTGTTAGAAACTGGATTAAGAGCTAGCATATGGCAAGAGATAAGTAGAGGTTCAAATATTACTCTAGGTAATTGTAATTTTATGGTTTGAGACTTCTAAATAGTAGTAAATGTTCAATATTTCTAAAGGATGATGGTTAGTATAGATTGAATGAGAGTTATTGAAGAAAATGGTTATTAAATAAAGTTGATTCTAAGTTAGTTCTTTATAGTCTAATAATTTAAAATATGCGGAATGGTTAAAGAGTGGTATGATGATAATAACGATGATGTCGAGAAACAATGGATTTATATTGATTAGAAAATAGGGGTATAGGTTCATAGGTATAAGTACGACGTATCGCTATTTTTTTTATGATTAGTAGAATTCGAGGTAATAGAGTTCTTTTATGTAGTATGAGTGATGGGTGTTAATTGTTGGGAATCTTGGGAAAAGTAGGTTTGAAGTCTGAAACATATATTAAGGACTTAGAGGTTTATTGGCTTAAAATTCATGTTTCATTCCTGGTATGTTGAAGTTTTATAATTTTTGAGGAATTCCGGACTTATCATAGTAATGATTCTTGATTTGGTTGTTTTGTTGATATCGAGGTTAAAGGAGAAAATTTTTGGAAAGTTGAATGACTAAGGTTTAATTAAATTTAGTTAGTCTATGATTTTGTTGATTAGTAAGGTTTATTTCATTCAGTTATGTGTATGATTACATATATGCCTTATTGAAGATTTTTATATTATTAGCTACTACGGGAATTTCTTTGTGGGAAATAAATCAAGAAAGAAAAGACAATTATTAGAAGATAAGGAAGTTTAATGCAAGTCAATTATTAAAACAATCTTAAGTGGTCATAGTTCTAAAAGGAATACGGGCAAAACATAATTTGTCAAGAAAATAGGTTTTGGGTAGTATTAATTAAATTAGGATTCAAGAGAGACGCTGAATAATCATATAGAAGCATAGGTGTTAATTTATTATTTATATGTAAATAGGTCTTGATAGTGGCATAAGTTGAGGAGATCAGTGGAAAAGAAAGGAGCAAGCTTATGATTAAGTTCTGGTATTCCAGGTAGCAGTTTCATTCAATTTCATCTATCATGTATTAATAATTGCATAGCATGTTTTATAAATTCACAGTAAACTTCAGGGCCGAAAGGTCGCTTTAACCTTGTCAGAAATATTCGTGGGATCCGAGTATTCGATGACTAGAGGGCTAGCTACCCCTAGTACAGATTAGATATGACCGAAAGGTTATATTCAGGAGGTTGAGCCTCACAGTAGTGCCTTAAGTGCACTAGCAACAAGGTTAATGTTTACTTGTATGGGATGAGTGCGGGGGCCCACAGAGGGGCAACATCCCTACCCATACATTCATGTTTTCAGTTATACATATTTTATTAATTATGCATGGTAATGAATGAAATGAACTGCGTTAAATTGCTGTTTCAGATAAGCTGGTAGATGGTAAGATGATTGAGATAAGGCAGGAGTACTGGAGGAAGATTAGATGAAGAATTTAGGATTATGTTATAAAAAGTAAGGTGAATTGTATATGATGTAATTTTAAATTATTAAATTAATAGTAGAAAGCATAAAAAATAGAATTGTATAAATTTATAAAAGGGATTTAAATTTTTCAAGTACTATGAATTGAAAATAGATACCCTAAGAGGATTAATGTGCTTTTAATTGTTTTATTAACCGCTTTATTTTATAAAGAATTTTAAGTTATTTCAGTTTGTTTTAAAAGCCCATTTCCAACTTAAAGAAGGTTGGTTTAATGTTTTAAAAGAAAATGTTTTAAATTTTCCGTATTTTTGGGTTTCTGACATTGGAAAGTGGTTATAATTCAATTAAAAATTACTATAATATAGTAAAAAGTTTAGGTGTTACATTGAATGGTAACTTAGACTCTGATGGATTCATGTCCATGCGATGTATAAGAACTTCTTATCCAATGCTGCTCCCGTTGAGAGCAACTGTTTTAATGAAATTCTTGCCAAGATACGTAACCCTCAACCTGGTGCCATTACAAAGACCTGCGGCTTGGTCAATGTTTCTTATTAGCATAATCGGAACTCCGACCTTCGGCTTCAATATGTGATGGGGCATTCTAGAATAATTGATTGAATTCAGAAACTCAATATTGTACAAATCTTCAAACCTATCGTTCACATTGTCTGTGTGGCTGATTGCATCTGAGCTGAGATATTCAACCACATCACCTGGGAGTGAAGAACAAATGTAGTCATTTAAAGTATCGACCACCTCATTTGTAGGAGCAAGAATTGCACGGTTTGTTAAATAGTTTTTCTCAAATAAGTGATCTGATAAATCTGGAAATGTAGCTTCAACTATTGATTTAATAGGATCACCCCCATCTGACAACAATAATTCATCTGGCATTTGAATTTCTGTAGTTCCAACATGTGGTAGTCCAATCTCCCCATCTCTAACCTTCAATAACCAATCGGAGAATGACCTGATTATTACCCGTTCCTCTGGATCGTCTGAGGATTGTAGTCTCATGTTCTTCTTGAGCTCCATTAATGCACACTCACGCCATAAGTTGGACGTGTTTAATGTTGTATCAACAATTTCTGCCCTCCCAACTTTTGGCACTAAAGGTAGTATCTGCCTGAAATCACCTCCCATGACAACGCACTTACCACCGAAGATTGAATTACATTTCATTATATCCCTCAATGTACGATCAACAGCCTCACACTATGTCTCTTTATCATGGGTGCTTTATCCCAAATGATTATGCTAGATGCTTTGATGAGGTTTGCTTCTTACGAATTTTAGGTCAAGCCACAAATTGAATCCTCATTAATCGCAATAGGAATGTGGAACCTGGAATGCGCTGTTCTACCAGATGGCAACAAAGTTGCAGCTATTCCACTTGACGCCACATTTAATACAATCCCCCCACATGCTCGTACTGCTGCAGTGAGTGTATTCTAAAGGTAGGTCTTACCAGTTCCACCGCATCCTTGAACAAAGAAGAAACCCCCGGTTTTTGATTGAACAGCTGCCATCACACAATCAAAAATGATTCTCTGATCGGCTTGGTCAATGTTTCTTATTAGCATAATCGGAACTCCGACCTTCAGCTTTAATATGTGATGGGGCATTCCAGAACAATTGAATTCAAAAACTCAATATTGTACAAATCTTCAAACCTATCATTCACATTATCCGTGTGGCTGATTGCATCTGAGCTGAGATATTCAACCACATCACCTGGGAGTGAAGAGCAAATGTAATCATTTAAAGTATCAACCACCTCATTTATAGGAGCAAGAATTGCACGGTTTGTTAAATAGTTTTCCTCAAATAAGTGATCTGATAAATCTGGAAATGTATCTTTAACTATTGATTTAATAGGATCACCCCCATCTGACAACAATAATTCATCTGGCATTTGAATTTCTGTAGTTCCATCATGTGGTAGTCCAATCTCCCCATTTCCAACCTTCAATAACCATTCGAAGAATGACCTGATTATTGCATGTTCCTCTGGATCGTCTGAGGATTGTAGTCTCATGTTCTTCTTGAGCTCCATTAATGCACACTCACGCCATAAGTTGGACGTGTTTAATGTTGTATCAACAATTTCTGCCCTCCCAACTCTTGGCACTAAAGGTAGTATCTGCCTGAAGTCACCTCCCATGACAACGCACTTACCACCGAAGATTGAATCACATTTCATTATATCCCTCAATGTACGATCAACAGCCTCGACACTATGTCTCTTTATCATGGGTGCTTCATCCCAAATGATTATACTAGATGCTTTGATGAGGTTTGCTTCTTGCGAATTTTGGGTCAAGCCACAGATTGAATCCTCATTAATTGCAATAGGAATGTGGAACCTGGAATGCGCTGTTTTACCAGATGGCAACAAAGTTACAGCTATTCCACTTGACGCCACATTTAATATAATCCCCCCACATACTCGTACTGCTGCAGTGAGTGTATTCCAAAGGTAGGTCTTACCAGTTCTACCGCATCCTTGAACAAAGAAGAAACCCCCGATTTTTGATTGAACAGCCGCCATCACACAATCAAAAATGATTCTCTGATCCTCATTCATTGATGACTTCAACATCTCACACTTTTCTCTATCATGATCCTTATTGAAGTTTAGCTCATGAAGAATAAGTTGGTTCATTGTATCAAAGTAGTCTACTGAATTTGCTCTTGGCATAGATGGATAATATGCTAGACCCTTCCAATTTTTTTGTAGAAGTTGCTCAATTTGACACAGTCCAGCTTCTTCCTTGATCAGTTCATTAAATTCAATATCTGTTAAAACAATATAAAGTGTATCAATCAATCAACAAATTGCAAATACAAATATTGTTGTCCTTCATTTGCAGTCATCAATAGTGAACCAGAAACAAAATTTTTACCTGCTTTGATGGTCCCAAAAATCTTGTCATACCTTGCTCCTCCAGTGAATGATGATGGCAGGATCACCCTTCTCCCAGTTGAAGAAGGATATGTCTCGCCCCTTGTAATTGCATCGCTAATCCCACTGTACAGGTCAACTCTTAATTCCTTCTGGTGCTTCCTAAAGTAGTCTAGTCTGTCACTTTCTACCACTGAATATGCATAAATGATGAATTGTTGCAATAGTTTTTTTTTAATGTAGAAGCACTGCTTGTTCAGATATCCTGTGCATAAACCTGAAAGCAACATATTCTCTAAGCGTTAGCTTCTTTTTCTTTTTGGTCTTTGCCAATGATTCTTGGTTGTGCTGTATGGTAGAATCATATCCATTGTCTCCATAGTGGAAAATGATAGGATATTGTAATGGTATGGAAGCACTATGGAGCTCATCGATCCTTTGAAGAGAGCCGCTTTGTTTCCTAACAATTATATCCCTTTTAGTGTAAGACATATCCAAATCTCCAACAATCTATGCAGCCACCTCTGATGCAGTAGGCATATTATACAATCTGTTATCCACGTTTGTACTTGGGTTTCGAACTAAACGAATGTGCACCTGGGCAACATTGTCAATGCTAATTATGGTAGAGGCTGCCCTGTACTGCTTGACAATAGCGTTGTTGTTGTCAAGACATTGCTTAATTTTTTGGACAATATATGGATCTAAAGATTCACCCCCTCCATAATTGCTGCACGATTAAGATAAAGTGTATTTAATTAAACATAGGTAATCAATTTGTTTTTGGAAGACTTTAATTTCAATGATCATTTTTGTGTTTGAAGAAAGATACCTGACTACTGAAATTTTGTTTGTGACCTCGTTCTCAATGTCATATATATAACTGTGAGTACACAGGTGGGCTGCCTACAGATGGAAGCAAACTACCTATCAAATGATGATTTTGGCCAGACAAAACAAATGAGTAAAGCCCTCCACCCCTACTATTAAGATTTTTTTATTCTTGTATTGATTATCATAGAAGATTGATTTTTAATTAAATTTAAATTAAGCCATTAAGATTAAATTTCGATTTTTTTTATTCTTTTATTGATTATCATAGAAGATTGATTTTTAATTAAATTTAAATTAAGCCATTAAGATTAGCAATGGGTGTCTATGTTCTTTATTAAACCCTTTTTGATTTTTTAATTAAATTTAAATTAAGCCACCATAAAGATTAAATTTCTTTTATAGCCATTAAGATTAACTTTCTTTAATTTCCTATTTAATTTGTATCCTAAAATCATGGATCCATTAAAGCATTTGAATTTGAATTTTAAACTTTGAAACAGAAATTTTTTTTGATTCTTTTATTGATTATCATAGAAGATTGATTTTTAATTAAATTTAAATTAAGCCATTAAGATTAATTTTCAATTTTTTTTTATTCTTTTATTGATTATCATACCTATTTAATTTATATCCTAAAATCATGGATCCATTAAAGCATTTAGATTTGAATTTTAAACATTGAAACAGAAAGATTTTTTGATTCTTTTATTGATTATCATAGAAGATTGATTTTTAATTAAATTTAAATTTAAATTGAATTTTTTTATGCTGACTTGGACCAATGATAGAGAGTTCATGAGATTTAGAAAAGTATATTGATTAGATTTTTCTCCCCCATGCGATGCACGGAAGTTAAGATTAAAAATTAAATAAACTAAATAACATAATTTTTTTGACTAACTATTTTATACCTTATTGTCTAATTTACTGACATATTTAAACACATTAATTATTTTGTAAATTTCATAAGAAAAATTAATAGTATTGATTTTAAATCATATATATGTTTTAATTGTTGCCTAAAATAGTGACTTATTTGAAGATAATAATTAATGTGTATATCTGGAAAGTCAAATATTGCATATTAAAAATTAATATATATAGAAAGATTTTTCTATAAACAATATTACCCTAAGAGGTATGTATGTGATAAAAAAAGAATTAATATAGAATACCTTCTTAAAAGTGTATATATATATGTATTTAATTATTGCTCAATACTATTAAATAACTTCCAGACATTTATGTATTTAATCAGTATTGCTTTGCTCAATTTTAAATAACTTTCAAAATTAAAAAAGTACCTTCCCATAAGTAGAAATATATGATGAGTAATGATTATTTATTGGCAATGAAACTTGAAATTAAGAATAAAACTTCAATTATGACTTTGATTATTTGAACATGTGGACCAATAATTGAGTTAAGTGAAGATGATGTCATTGGACATGTGGACTAATAGGATTGTTGCTAGGAGCTTTCCAGAAATATATAAATTAAGTAATAAGTAATTAATTACTTGCAATATTTGATAAAGATATCTAAAAATGAGTTCAATGGAGGAGCTATGCTGATTTTCAAAACGTATCAAAACTAAAATAATGGGAATTAATTGCTGATGAAGTTTTGACAAATTCAAAATAATTTGGGGGTAAAATATCACAAGTAAAGCCACATTAAATCAATCATTAAATTAACTTATAATACAAAATCTCCTAATACACAATCAACAATTAACAATCCATTTAACCATAACATGGGTTGGGTTTTTTTATCAACAATTGATTATATTAATTAGTTATTATGATATATTATTAATTCCATTATTAATAGACCAAAAAATAATATTTTAAGTTGTTATTAATTAAAATATTAATATATTTCTCGTGTGCACAGCATCGTATGGGGGAAATTCTAGTTTCTATATGAATTGAAAGGTAAGTTTTGGGAGTCCATTGGACGTTACCATATATATATATATATATACACATATTACATTGGCGATAATAAATGTTAAGTTGTTAACACCATAGGAGGTATGATGAGTTTTCAGCTGTAGTATGTGGGTGTAGCTTTGTTTAGGCTAGTGCAGCAGAGTTACGAATTCAACAGTGGACAAAGTGTTCATATGCAGATGGTTTAATACCAAGAAAGAACAATAAATTCAAGACGAGTTATATATATTTGTTGTCAAAGGTTTTTATTTAGATGACTGTTTTGTATGCTTGAATGACGTAAGAGAATAGGAAGTAATAGTTGCTGATATAACTTCATTAATGTTACAATTGTCCAAGCAAAAAATGCTTATATAGAGAAATTACACAGAAATTGATTACAGAAAGATTCGACACATACACGTCCATGAAAAAAAAAAGAGATAAATGCTTATATTTTTTTTTTGGCGAAGATATAAATGCTGATATGCTTGAATCATCTATGTAATCCTTTTGAATTTATGTATTTCAGCATCATCAATATATCTTGTAAATCCCATAGTAACAGTGATCATATGCTGTTGACGTTAAATGAATGATTTCATAGTGAACGAAAAAATGTTTCAGCTTTCTCCCTGATCTAACTCTGTTATTGTTACAGTGAACAATTGAAAAAAAAAAAAGGGACGCATTTATTCTCCACTACTGTTATAGTGAACAATTGAAAAAAAAACGGACGCATTTATTTTAAATTGCAATTGCAATTGATTTCCATTTATGAAATAGGAATAGGAATTGATTTGTTACTGTTACAGTGAACAATTAAAAAAAAGGGACATTTATTCTCCATTACTGTTACAGTGAACAATTGAAAAAAAAACGGACACATTTATTTTAAATTGCAATTGCAATTGATTTCCATTTATGGAATAGGAATTGATTCAGGAAATAAAGTGCAATACAACGCAGATGACTATATCAGTGCAAAAAAAACTACGGTGAATTAAATTAAATTAATGATTAATAATTATTGATTCAGGAAATAAAGTGCAATACAATGCAAGATGACTATATCAATGCAAAAAAAATAAAGTTAAAATTAATAATTAACAATTAGGATGATGATAATACTTTAGCCTCTTCTAATTCATCTACCCTTTTTCTTTTTTGTCTTCTAAACGTTCCAGCTATACCTTTCAAATTCTTCTTGCAAGGTAAATGCTTCCCCTTCCCAATGGTGGAATCCATTCCCTTTCCTTTGGCTTCTTCCTTCATGGTGTTGGTTATAAATATTTGTGCACGCAAAAGCTATCCACTACCCTTCCTGCAACTTCTTCCATGCTAATTTCTGATTTCTGATTCTAATTCTCAAGCTCCATTTTTTATTCTTCATTTGAAGTCAAAATGTCTAACATTCGTCATGATATGATTGGGGATGTCGATGATGACAAAGATACGTGGGTGATTGTTGCTTGTGTGCTTAGAAAGTGGGTTGTTCGGATAAAAGCCCCCCGTATTTGATATGGAAGATAGACATGATTTTGATTGATGAAAATGTTTGTAGTTACTTCAGATCAATCAATATGGTTGTGTTTCTTTGAAAAAATTTAGTTATTTGGCAAACTAAGTTGTCTTTCACCTCTCAAATATAATTAATTTACTAATTATAGTTTAATTCCCTTCTTTCAGTGTTCTAGGATTGAGGCATTTGTGATTCGCAAGAAATTGATTAATCGCTATATGTCCTTCCCGAAAGAGGGTAAAGTTTGTCGTTTTGCAAACTTTGAGGTCTTATCGAATTCAGAAGATTCTAAAGTTATTTCTAATCCATGGAAGCTATTACTTCATTCTTCTACCTTTTGCGAAAAATCCAATGTGGAAGTCCCTATAAATGCCTTCAACTTTGTATCCATTAAAGAAATTGCTAACCACAAAACTCACAATGAGGATTTAATTGGTCTTTGAATTATATATTTTCTCTCATTTGGGAAAGATTCTATGTGGATTGCTTTTTAGGATTAAAGTTGCAATAACAACTTTACAATTTCAAATTTTCGCGAAACTAAACATTCTCACAATATTGCTTACAACAGGGATAATTTCTATCATGTCATTTTAAATGGTTCATCAGCATACTGGGCACATTCAAAATATGCAGAACTCAAAGACAAGAACAATTGTCATTGTATTACAATGGATTAAAATGGACACAATAATTAGTATGTTCACAACAATCCAATATTACTTTTGCTTTAATAGAGTTTATTTACTTCTATCAAAGTTCTAATTATGTATAAAATACATGGTACACTTATTTCACAAATTATGAGGACCACACAAAGATTCATTTCAACTATGCAGATAAAGGTATATCACTACTCAAAAGAAACCTCAAACATCATAGATTCCACACGACGTTGAAATAAATGAGCTCAAAAAAAAATAAGACTTAACAACCACATCCATCTTTATTCCATCTTTTGATAAAAAAATCTGCACACTTTCCGTCTACCATCCTATATATTCAATAAAATATTTTCTTTGGATAGAGGTGTAGTTTTTTGTCATCATATAATTATCAAATGCAATGGTTATCATGTGTACTATTGTCTTGAGGTAAAAAAAAACAAAAAACAAAACCATTCTTACAGTTAAAAAAACAACAAAAAAGAGGTAAAATTTAGAATGATCAACATGAGCTATGAAATGAAATAAAAAAAACTTAGAATAGACAATACAATCCATGCAACGCACGGGGGTTGCGTCTTGTTTTATATAGAAATTGGGTAAAATAAAAGAAAGAAATAATCATTCACAACAAAGTCTAATGTGACTTTAGAAGACCCGCTTTATTCTTGAAGAATTAAAGTGTTGGAGTAATTGTACACCTTTTTTTCCCGTCCATGAAGGTATAAAACTTCAACAGATAAGGAACCACCAATAAAAATGGCAAGTACCAATAGCATAAAACAGAAACTTAATAATTTCTTGATTATTCAAACAAAAAACCAACATTCAGTGGCTTGGAAATTAGCCTAGGTTTATTGAGCTAAGTTATTACATATCACCAACTTTAATGTAAGATGTACCTAGTTAACCCTACAAAACTCGTGGCAAGAAAAAAAAACCCTTCAAAACTTAAAAAGGACAAATTTATAAACCTATGACCTACACATCTTTTTGCCTGTTACATGTCTGCTAAGGATGCCGTGAGAGCAATGAGTCAGCGTAAAAGGCACACAGAGTGGACAAGTCGGGAAAGGAGAAAGGAAGGGCAGAAGAAATCACTTGCACGCTCATGATTCATTTTGGTTAAGGAACCTAGGGGGAGAGGTGTACGAAAATAGCTGGATTGCCCAATTAGGTGATGCAAACCTGATAAGAGGAAAAAGTAAGGAGTCAAAGCTTCCCAAAAAGGTGGATCAAACTTGCAGGCCCAAAGACAAAGTAATGGCACCCATATGCCTGCCCTCAAAGCATTTTTCAATCAGCATATTATAGAGCCATCCAAAAAGACCTACCCTTGATGGAAATTACCACTCTACCACAATCACTAAGGGCCCACACCACTTTAAGAACAGAGAGGACATAAAACTACGGGAAAATTCCAGAAAAAGACCCTCGACTTACCAAAAGGACACTTTGATACAACGAATTTCAGAAATGACCAGTCAATACAAATCCATATAGTGACTAAATTGTCCTTTGACAAATTTAAAGGAAAAATCCAAAATACCCCTAGTTCAATTGTTTTATTTTTTTTAATAATGAGCCACCAGCCACAGCCGGCGATGGGGCCCACAACGTCACATGACGAGCTGTGTGGCTGCCATGTGGCATGTGTCCCTTATAAAAAAGGGACACAAAATGTGGGGGGTGGGAATCGAACCCACCCCCTCCATCATTATATATATATTACAAAAGTAATATATATACTATATTATATTCTTTTTTAATATTTTCCCAGAAACGTTCAAAGGATTCCCAGAAACGTTCAAGGGATTCCCAACTTCCCTTAAGGGATTCCCAGAAACGTTCAAGGGATTCCCAACTTCGCATAAGGGATTCCCAACTTTCTTAAGGGGATTTCACACTCTTGGTGAAATATTTTGGAAGTTGGTAAACGGTAATGTACATGTTGATAATCCCTTAACAAAAGTTGGGAATCTCTTATGAGAATTTGGGAATCCCTTGAACGATTCTGGTAACAAGGAGGAAGAGTTGGTGAAGTAGTTTGGACTCCCTTAACAAAAGTTGGGAATCCCTTATGCGAGGTTGGGAATCCTTTGAACGATTCTGGTAACAAGGAGGAAGAGTTTGTGAAGTATTTTGGAAGTTGGTAAATGGTAATGTATATGTTGGTAATCCCTTAACAAAAGTTGGGAATCCCTTGAACGTTTCTGGTAACAAGGAGGAAGAGTTGGTGAAGTAGTTTGGACTCCCTTAACAAAAGTTGGGAATCCCTTATGCGAGGTTGGGAATCCCTTGAATAATTCTGGTAACAAGGAGGAAGAGTTGGTGAAGTATTTTGGAAGTTGGTAAATGGTAATGTACATGTTGGTAATCCCTTAACAAAAGTTGGGAATCCCTTATGCGAAGTTGGGAATCCCTTGAACGTTTCTGGGAAAATATTAAAAAAGAATGTAATATAGTATATATATTACTTTTGTAATATATATAATGATGGGACTTGGTGGCCTGGTGGGGGTGGGTTCGATTCCCACCCCCTACATTTTTTCTCCATTTTTTATAAGGGACACACGCCACGTGGCAGCCCCACAGCATGCCACGTGGCGCGGTGTGGGCTGCCAAGTGGCGGGGTGGGGCCCGCAGCCACGTGCGGGTGGTGACCGACGGTGGCTGGTGGCCCATTATTAAAATAATAATAATAATTGAACCAGGGGCATTTTGGACTTTTCCTTTAAATTTTTCAAAAGACAATTCAGTCACTGTACAGATTTGTACTGACTGGTCATTTCTGAAATTTGCTGTATCAAAATGTCCTTTTGGTAATTCGAAGGTCTTTTTCTGGAATTTCCCCTAAAACTAAATAATCTCCCTATTCATACAACCTAAATCAGAGGAAGCAGAAAGTCATTTTTACATAAATAATAATGTACGAATTTATTGGTGAAGTTATATTTTTTAACTTATTGTTGTTAATACACATTTATATAAAAAACCAAAATAGAAATATATAACACTTACCAATTTTATTTCAAAATCCACATTTCCAATTTTACATAAGGAGATATAACAATCAATAATAAAAGCAAGAAAGTTAAGGGCAACTTTTGAACCAAAAAAGAAGGCAACCATTTAATCATATTGGGTTATATTTATTGAATCCTGTTTTTATATGATTAATTAATTGATAATTGATCCCTTCCTCCAGGCAATGCCGGATATCCTTGATTAACTCCTATACACAAAAATTGCAACTTATAGTCTCCAATAAAATCGTCAAGTTCAATATACTGCCTCCGGTCTTAATTATAAGAGCTTGAAATTTGAATTGGTTTGGTCCAAAATGTAAGAGCTCACCTTGCATTCTCTCATCATTTAATGCATTTTTTCCAATTTTACCCATACTTCTCTTTCATATTTATTAATGCTCATATATTTCTCTCTCTTGATAGATTCATCATAAATAAGGGTAATATTGGAAAAAGATGTATATTCCAAACCTATTTAATGACTTTCACATGTTTTCTTAAGAAGCGTGTTTTGGCAGCTAGGCTCTTATAAAGACCGGAAGGAGTAACAATTGGCACTCAATGCCACATTATACCGACCATTGGAAGAAGCTATTGTACTGTGAGAGGTGAAGGGATCGATCCTCAACCAAAGCAAAGAGAATATGGAAGCAAGTAGAATATAGATCACCCAATAACCATGGTAGGGGTTCTAGCGACCCAAGAGACTCTTCAAGAATGGGCATAATAAGTGTGCAATAACCCATGTAGCAAAAAACAGCTTCCCAAACAGAGGACCCCATGATTGGTAGCCACTGTTGAAGGCATATCTCTGAAAAAAACTGCACTTATTTGGATTTTTATTTGAATTTTTTAGTCGTAAATAATTGTGTTTTAATCTGAAATATATTTACTTTTTGAAATTTTTCAATAACTTATTTTTCAATATAGGCCACTATTTTAGGGAACAACCGATTTTTACTGATTTCAATTTTTGACTTCCAAATCCATCAGAATGACCATATACGTTACTTTACAAACCATATATATTTACAATAAGTACTTTTAATTTTGTTTTCGAAACCTAAAAAATTAATGCTTTTAAAAATAACGTGTTCCTTAAAAATTAAAAAAGATGAAAATCAATTCTCACGTTAATATGTTTTACTTCACTATTGTTTTTTCTTAAAAAAAAAACAAACTATGCATGTTTTTTGTTTCTTAATCTACAATAACTGAATTTTAAATTAATTGTATTGAGATATGTCACTATTTTAGACAACAATCAGACATATACATTGTAATTTTAACCTTCCATACCTCTAAAAATTTGCACTTATTTGAATTTTTCATCTAGGACGATTTACATCATCAATTTCTTATATGAAATCTTACAATACCAACCCATTAACCCATACACAAATAAAAAATGTTAGATTCCTCTCACCTAGCAATGAAAAAGTACTTATTATTTTTCTATCAGCATTAATTTAATAAACTTAAACTCGTATGTAATTCAATACTTTCCCCGGATTGATAAAAAAAGTACTTAATCGATAAAATAGGTCAAATGATTGAAATGCATACTTTAAAGGTTTATATCTATCAAATTTATAATAAAGTTTAAAAAACAATAATTATTCGATGTATATATTTAATTTGAAATATAATTATATTCATTGAGCATGGTGCCCAGCTGCCCTGTATGCCCACCCGAACCCAGATAAAAATTGCCCAGCCCAACCCAAAAAAGTTGTCCTAAAAATTTTGGGTTGGGCCGGGGAAGACTAATTATTTGGCAGGGCCAGGCATTCAACAGAGAGTCATGCCCTGCCCATTTAACCCAACCTGAAAAATAATATAACATTTATTTAAAATATATAATATCCATAATATATTATTTTATATAAAATACTTATTATTTAATATATATTATTTTAATTAAAATATACATAAAATATGTATATATTCGATCCAATATATCCTAAAATTAATATCGATTTAATTATGATATGTACATTTTCTAATATAATATAGGTAGAAAATCACAACTTATGTTGGGAAACATCCAACCAACCCAGCCCGCTTTTATCCAACCCAGAATAGTTAGGCTTCAACTGGGCAGGGATGAGCATTGGGCTACAAAATGCCGCCCATTCATTCTTAGTGTTGGGCATCAGGCAGGGGCATCGCCCTGCCCAACCCTGCCCATGCCCATCCAAATTTGAACTATTATATTTTTATCATCTTTTTTATAATATATCTTTTTTTTTATCCGAAACTCATTTAATATTAATAATATATCAATAGCTTCCTTTTTCATATTTCTAAAAATCTCAAGGAGGTTTGATTAGTGAATTTTTTTAGATTATTTAGATGGGACGATTATAGAATTTAGTATGCTGTAGCTAAAATTTGACTATCTTGGATTCTATATCCTATTATTTTAATTAATTCTTATTTGATAAATTTTTAGTGATTATGCAATTTAGCTTCTTTTTTTTTTCATATGATAAGTTATGTAACTTACAGCTACTATTAGCAAAATTTTCTTTCAGATCATTCAATTAAGATACTTGAATATATTATATAAAAAGTTTTAGATCATTCGAATTTAATTTTATTCCTCCTGATTTTAAAAATATCCTAATATTTAATTCAACTTAAAAAATCCAAAAAAAAAATTAATTGAATGAATCATGAGAGCGTAAATTTAATGTGGAGCTTGGCCTAGAGCTAGGGTACAAAATATAACATATTAAAAAATAAAATAATGGGAATTAATTGCTAATGAAATTTTGACAAGCAGTTAATTCCCCGTTTAACGAAAACAACAGCAAAGACCTCCGACTCTCGTTTTGACATTTTGCAGGAGGAAGAGACAAATCCCCCATTTAATGCGAAGTCAGAGGCTTTCATGAAAAAAAGTATCTGAGACGATTTGGAAAAGAAAAGAAGCCATGGAAATGAACCTCAATAAGGAAGAAGCGCAACGGACTAAAGGGAAGGAAAGTATGAGCCCGTCCTTTGAATTTGGACAATCGAGTGGCATGGCAAAGGTAACGGAATAAAGCAGATGAGAGGAGAGAGGATGAAGCAATGAGAGAAGCTACTGCAAGGAAAGAGACGGCTGAACCTCAAGGGTAAAGGAAGGAAAGCTAGTAGTACTAGGAAAGAGACTAATGACATAGACCACGAACATATGGGCCCAACTGAGTGACGAGCCCAACAAATCAAATTAAGTTGGGCAATAAATGGATGTCCATTTCACGGCCCAAAAATGTTTCTCTCCTCTGTTGAAAAAGAAGCAAGTCGGTAGAGCCCACCAACTAGTATTTGGATCAATGACAAATCAAGTGGCCTTAGATTATACACACAAGTGAACCTTTTTGCCTTTTGTATCTAGTCTTGCACTGTGGGCAGGATTGGTTCCCATCTTTTCGCTCGTTTTCGTAACAAGGACGACAAATAGGGAAAGTACACTCATTGTAAGCAACAAAGGCATCACCACCATTGGCTGTTAATCCGACAGTTTCTTCACATATTTGACAGATTTGACCATTCATATTCTTCAATGGTTTGGGCTGCAGGGTAGAGGCAGATAACAGGTCAGATTTATTAAACTATATAAGTAGATGAGAGTATCAATCAAGTTCATATCAATTCCTTACGAGAAACATGATGAAAATGACATGCAACTCCCACAGGAACTTTTTTATATTAAAAAAAAAAAAAAAGAATCTTTTGAGGCACCAAAACTTCTATCATAAAAATCTATTCCAAGGGATCTAAAAACGTAAAGAAAAACCCGATCACAGCACACTCCCAACTACAGGGTGCCAAGAAAAAATAAACAAATTTTCACAGTGACACCACCTCCCGACCCAAACAAGAACATAGAGCATGTTTGGATTGCCCGTTTGCAGCCCAGAAGCACGTTACAAAAGGAGAAGTCAAATTTAAAAAAAAAAAAAAATGTTTAGTTTGCTTTATTTTCAGAATGACTTTTAGTCCAAAATGACTTCTGCAACGTGAAAAGTCAGAAGCAAAAAAAAGTTACTTCTGGCTTCTGACTTCTGACTTCTGGTGGGTCCCACACCTTTTGTTATGTATTATTTAATAAAGTGGGTAGGAAAATTAGACTGTTAGACCCCTAAAATTCTCAAATAAGATAATTTTTTTTAATCTAAAATTTTCTTTTTATCTCCAAAAATTTACCATAACAATTTCTAACTACTTTCTCCCACAATATACTCCATTGAGCGAAAAATATTATTTTTTAAAATTATTTTCCTAAAAATAAGGGAGAAACTAAGCTTTTAATAAGAATATATGCATATTATATATGTATTATTTAATGAAAATAATGCCATTTTTAGTAATTTTTCATCTAAACGTGCTTTTCAATATTATCATCCAAACATGTTTCTAAAATTCATATTGAAAAAAAGTCACTTCTATCATCATAAATCCAAACATAAATCACTTCACACAAATGACTTTTATCCAAAAGTCACTTCTAAAAAAAATAATTCTAAAAAAAATCACTTCTCCAACGGTAATCCAAACACACCCTCGGACAAGAGTGAGATGAGAAGTTTAAAAACATGTTAAGTGGGAACTAACTCCACTATCGGAATCGCCCCGTATTCTCACAAGCTCATTTCTGTTGTAGGAGCCGGCCATCATTCCGGCGAAAGCTTCCATCTTTGGTCTGGTTTTCGCAGAGAAAGTGGAGAGTATGATTGACACGTATGTGCGTTGTGCAGACAATGAGCGGAGACACAGAGTTTTGAAGAGCTAGCCCACTCGTTACACAATCTCACTCACTTATGAAGGCTTGAAGCAGAAGCTGCCCGTGTGTGTCGTCTTTTTGTTTTTTGTTTTTTTTTTTTTTTTATAAAAAGGCCAGATAATATTAGCAATAGAAAATAAAGTACATCATAAAAGGCAATATTAGTGTCCTCTTTTTTTTTTTTTTGCAATTTATTTTGCTTATGATATTTTATTACAATGTCAGCTTTATTATTTACCCGTTGCACCAGTAAAATAAGATGGATTTTCATGTAGCCCTGATTTATTTTGTTTCTCAAAATAAATTGAGACTTTTAAATGCCATGTCAAATTCAAACATGTTTACTTATGATTAGTGAGACCACAAAGATATGGTACACCGATTTCACACAAGAATTTCACAATAGTATTCAGTATCCCAAATTAATAATTTTATTGAATCCAACATTATAAAGAGCTTTTTAATTTAAGGTTTTAGATATGAAAAAAGAATTAAATTATTTAATATATTGGCTGACGCTGGAAGAATTAGTTAATTTAGACTACTAGGTAGAACTGGAAGATTACACTGGAAAAATAATTTAGGAATGCTACATGTACTAAAAAATTAGTGAGATACTCATTTCAATTAGAAAAGCATTTTAAGATGTTTAATGCATAATTAATTTAGAATACTTAGTTCCTTTAAAAAATACTTTTTATAAATTAATGCAAATAAAAAATAAATAAATTAAAAACGGAATAATGTCAATTAGTTAGAAGGGTAGATGTAATAAAATATCAAAGAACCCTAAAAAAATTCTTAAAGAGAAAATGAAATAAAATCTTGAGAGTCAAATGACTTAATTATTCTTTTATCATTTGTAAGATATATGTGAGAATTTCTAAGGCAAACATGTAAATTTTCAACACAAATAAAGGTATTTCCAAGATAATAAGTGATTAAAAAATAATAGTAGTTAAACGAAAATTTCTTATTCACAAGATAAATATGAGAGTTTTCAATACAAGTACTCCAATTTATAACACATATGAAGATATTCCTAAGACATTTATTTTCGATACGCATAGGTATTTCAAGGTACAAATGTCTTGAAAAGGCATTTATATGTGCCTGAAAAAAGCATACTTATTTTGGAAATTCTTATATTTGTAAATAATACATTTTTTTGTAAATGTTTATTTTCTCTAAAACATTGCTTGCAATTCGTTTGTTGTCTTAAAATTCCTTCCCTTTTCTTTTTTGTAAATCCACACACTTATCCTTAAAATTATCATATTTATCTTGAAAACGACACATTTTTTTTCTCCAAAGAAGAGATAAGGATAATAAAACCTTTTGACCTTCAAAATTTCATTTCACTTTTCTCCGAAAAGCTGCAGTGGTGTTTTAGAATTTTTTTTGGAGGCTCTTTAGTGTAAATTTGCTTATATAGGAGCGAACTGAAATTTTCCCATTAAAAAATAAAGATGGGCCTCCGCTGCCTACCATGCCTGCTCATTGCATCTATGAGCAGGGCACTCGGACGGGAAGGTGATACTTTATATATACTCCTTGTTAAATATAATATTTAATTAATTTTATAAAAAAATTATAAGAAATCTAAATAAATTACTAATAAATTATTTAATTTATACAAAATTTTATTGTTAAATTTGCACCTTCACCCCATAATATACTCATCCGTTCCTAAATATAAGACATGTTTACATAATTTAATTAAATTAAGGCTACTAGTTAAGTTAATTAAAATCACATGATATTACCAAAACACCTTAACCATATTTTTTTTATCCCTACCTTCAATCTCTTCCTTGTTTATTGTTGAGAAGTATTAATAAGGATAATTTAAGAAAAATGTGAGAAAAAAATAGGAACAAAATCATATATTTAGTAACAAGTTCACTTCCCCAAATAATACATATATTTATGAACAGAATGATTAATATATGTGCAAAATATAGTAAATTAGCTTCCTCAATTAAAAAAAAAAAAAAGAATTAACTAAATTTTATATTAAAATGTTTGATGCGCGCACTCTACTTACCTACCCTCTTCTCTCTCGAGAGTTTGGTGTCTTCTTTCTTTCTCTTGGTCTTGGAGACCACAGATAACCCAACTTTCTTATTCTTCACCGCCGCTTTTGACTTACTCTCCTTCAACGAACCATTGCTTTGCCTCGCATTCCACTACGGTTTTATTTGATCACTCCCACAATCAAACGAATCCACAATATCTTGTTTTTAACTTCTTTTCCGATTCGAGAGCTGAGTTATTCCTTTTATATTTCCTCTTGCCTGGAGACGAATATACGTCTCCTACTTATTATTCTCATCGCGCCTGAATCCACGAGAGCAGTGGATTCGGGCACTCTATAAACCCTAGCAGCAAATTGGTTAAAAGGTTTTCTGATTGATGGGTGGGAAGGGATTTCATCTAATTGATGATAAAAGAGATGTCTTTTTCTCCGTCTGCAATTTGGGGTCTCAGCTGAATCTTCAAGATGGGTATGTGCATCCCGGAGGATTATTTGCAAGCGTTAGTCAGGTGGGAATGGGATTTGGTATTCAACCCCAACCCCAACCCAATCCTTCTGATTCCAGAGATGGTGGTGGATTGAAATTGCCCTCTGCTGAATTATTCGTCAAGTATGTGGAATCTCCAGGGAAAGTTCGGATTAATGGAGTTTTAGAGGAGGAAGGGGTTCTGAGCCAGAAGAAGGGTGGTCTTAAACTGAAAATTAAGATTAAAAATCCTTCGCTTAGGAGGTTGATTAGTGGCGCCATAGCTGGGGCAGTGTCTCGCACGACTGTGGCACCCTTGGAGACTATAAGGACTCATTTAATGGTGGGGAGTAGTGGACATTCCACTGGTGAAGTTTTCAACAATATTATGAAGACTGATGGTTGGAAGGGATTGTTTAGGGGTAATTTGGTCAATGTCATTCGGGTCGCACCTAGTAAGGCCATTGAGGTAATCAACTTTGTGTAGTCAAAATATGTTATTGTTACTTTCATTGGTTCATCTCAGTCATTAGTTGATAATTGATATGGTCGTTTTTGAGGGATGCTCTTCCTATTCTGCATTTAATGATTTTTTTTTGGCTATCTCATTATTATCTTTGATGCCTTGTTATTTGATTCAGCTATTGAATACTGGGTGCCTCCAATTATTTTTCTCATGGAGTTGGTTTTGTATTTTTGGAGGACCATTTTTAAATAAAAGATTGGATTTTCCTCTTGTTCTGTCTGATAAAATACTGGAGTATCTTGTAATGCTTGCAAACTATCACAGTTATAGTCTGTGTCTTTCTATGGGACTACTGATAGCAGCTTGTCTTCATGTAATGATTTATAACTTTTAGATAGTTATATTTGTTAATGTTTCTTTGGGACGGTGAGTGTGACAATTGCCTGGATCTATCAATGTGAAAATTGCTGTTTGTCTGAGATTTTAATAGGAGCTGCTATCCTCTTGAACTTTTCTAGTCCCGTAGCACTTGGTTCAGCGCTTTAATTTGTCTTTCTATGAATTGATACCCATTCATGTGAATATGATAGTGGTTTTCTATTGTTGGGCTTTGGCAGTTCTTATCATCCTTCTTTAGACAGTAGTTGTTTTGTCATTTCAGGAGCTATGTACTCTTAGGGTAATCACATTTCTTCCAGCTCGACTTATTATGATGAGTATTCTTAATTTGACTTAACAATGGTGCACCAAACACATACTGAACTACTGAAGACAAGGAGGCGTCCTCCTTGGTCTGTTTATTCTCAGTACTTTTAGAAGTTTTGTTGCAAATTTTTGCTTGAAATTGTGGAATTGATTTGTTTACTTGATAGACATTGATGAAATTTATACGTTATTTTTTGTCATCTCATTGTAATTTATCATGTTTCTGCAGCTTTTTGCTTATGATACAGTGAACAAGAGCCTATCCCCAAAACCCGGGGAACAGCCCAAGCTTCCTATTCCTGCATCACTAATTGCTGGAGCATGTGCTGGAGTTAGTTCGACTATTTGCACATATCCTCTTGAATTAGTCAAGACTCGATTAACTATCCAGGTAAGTTCTTTTTTGCACAGAACAGATCATTCTTTCCTGCACTTTTGTTAAGTGTTTTAGGCTTTTAGCATCCGTCCTAAACTTCATAGGAGTAAAACTTAATTAAGCTGAGGTGGTTATCTTGCAGAGAGGAGTTTATAAAGGTCTGCTAGATGCATTCTTGAAAATAATTAAAGAAGAAGGCCCTGCAGAACTTTACAGGGGCCTAGCTCCCAGTCTTATAGGGGTAGTTCCATATGCTGCCACCAATTACTTTGCATATGACACATTAAGGAAGACATACCGAAAAGTTTTTAAGACAGAGAAGATCGGCAACATTGAAACCCTTTTGATCGGATCAGCAGCTGGGGCCATATCAAGCAGTGCCACATTTCCTCTGGAGGTAGCTCGAAAGCACATGCAAGTGGGAGCTCTTAGTGGAAGGCAGGTTTACAAGAATGTGGTTCATGCACTTGCAAGCATACTTGAACAAGAAGGGATCCCGGGTTTATATAGGGGTTTGGGACCAAGCTGCATGAAGCTAGTGCCAGCTGCTGGAATCTCTTTCATGTGCTATGAAGCTTGCAAGAGGATATTGGTGGAGGAAGAGGATGAGGAATAATTGGATGAGTTACTCTTCTTGGAGATTTATCTGAGCTAAGGGTTGGAGATGTCTAATTCCTTTTTCTTTTGGCATTTTCTGTTAATTTCTTTAGATTACTGGAGTTTTCATTTTTTTACCGACAACACTTGAGAGAAATAAGCGAGGATGGACTAATCATGGTTTCGGTGTTTTGTTTAGATTTGTCAGCAATTTTGCTCTGTTGAGTTATTTTTTTGCAACCATTGTGGAATAGTTCATTTTTAAGGCCAACAAAGTAAGGATCATCGCCTCATTTTGTGTTTTGTTTTTCATACCACGTGATGGCCCCAATGTCGACTCTAGGTTGTTTGAAAATGACGGAATTGGAGACTAATCATATCATGCAAGTGTTTTAAGATGACGAACTTAAAGAAAGATTGGAAAGCAAACCCCAAGTAACCAATCTTTATGAAACTAATCTAAACAGTGAACAATAATATTAGTGCGTGAATGTTATCATCAATCAATCAACAGAGCATGGGGCTCCGTACGAGCCGTAAGACCTGTATATAATAATGCTGGAAAGCAAACCCCAAGTAACCAATCTTTATTTCCCGAATGTTAACTATGCCTACACGTAACACTATTACATCACTTTTTTTTTATAAAACACTATCACATCTAGGGGTGAGCAGACGGTTTTTCAATTCAAAACCGAACCGAAAAACGAAATTTAACCAAAAATGAAACCGAAAACCGAATTGTTATCGGTTTGGTTTTTTGGTTTTTTTTTTGGTTGCTTTTTGGGCTTTTTTATGTAAGAGGCTTTTTTAAACTGCTAATCTTATTTCTTTTTGGGCTTTAGAAACCATGAACACCAAGTTTGCCATTCATGGACTCAACACACAGGTTCATCATTTTTTAATTAAAAAAAAAAAGATCAACGGATCACAGATTGTGTCCAACAAGAACTTTAAAGCTTCCATTCTTGTGCTTTTGACATGCAAATACAAAGCAACACAAGATACTTTCTACCCTTACAATTTAAGCACCACCCTACCCCTGTAGACATATCAACACGCAGAACTCAAAGGTTCTTGTTCCAATCATTGCATTACAATGTGAGGAACACCATGTGCAGTATCCATGCTCGCCAGTTGTATTATCCTATAATCAGCAGATTTAATCATTTAAATCAAGAAATTCCAAGCCAAATAGAAGGTGTGAGATTATGATAGCCTTAGATATGATATATAACAATCAAATATGCTATCTAATCAGAATAATAAATACAGCGGAAGTCGATATACCTCTTGCCATTGCTATTGTTTGATCAGAGAAGAATCTACTTGTAACTGCAAAACAGAAACTGTCAGAAATAACCCAAAGGCTCTTCTAACTGGAGTCCGGCACAGTGATGGTATCTGTTTGTGATAGCCTTAACCAGTTAGGGAACCCGGAATTCAGAGAGAAGAAACGCTCTCTTGTTGTGGTTATCTGCCGTATCAAAGATGATAGGTGTTGGTATGTTTTCCCCATCAGAAAACCCCCTTTATATAGATAACCTTGATATGAAACCCTAACCTTGACTATTGGGCCTAATGTTGACTACGGGCCACCTAAAGATATTATTATTATCCTAAATATATCTATTGTGATATTATACTAATATTAATAATATTAATAATATATTCTAATATCTAATAATAATAATCTAACATTCTCCCACTTGGCCCGTACTCTGTATGTCAACTGTTCCCTTTAGTCAAATCAATTAAGGTCATACTGCAAGAATCATGGCGATAAGTCCTTTATCATAAAGTATTACCTTCCATGTATTACCAACAGTATTCCTTACCTAATGGGTATTGCTCCATGAATAAACTTTCAAAACATATATGTTTATTCGGTTCCAAAATAAAAACTTAAATGTTCATTAATCTCATCATCACCAAAAAGTGTACACAACAATCATAGAGATAATAAACAAAATCCCAAAATACTCATTGCACACCTCAATTACCCAAAAGACTTACAATCCCCATATGAGGTACATGTATAGCGAACTCTTTTGGTCTCATCCCTTTAGTCAAAGGATCAGCTAGCATTTCCCTTGTTCTGATGAGATCAACAGTAACCTGACCATCAGCAATTCGCTCTTTCAAGCTAAGGAATTTCAGCTCAATAAATTTTTTGCTTCCACTCCTTCTTTTATTTGCTATGGCCACTGCTGCCTTATTATCGCAATACATCTTGATTGGCCTGGAGATTGATTCTACAATCTTCAGTCCAGCAATGAAGTGCCTTATCCAGATAGCCTGTGAACTTGCCTCAAAACACGCGATATACTCAGCATCACAAGTAGAAGGAGCTGTGAGTGTCTGTTTGGCACTCTTCCAAGAAATAGCTCCCTCAGCTAATAGGAAGATGTAACCTGTCGTAGACTTGTTGGTGTCTACACATCCTCCCAGATCTGAATCTGAGTAACCCGTCACTTCAAGATTCTCTGTCCTTTTGTAAGTCAACATAAGGTGCTTGGTGCCTTGGAGATACCTAAACACCTTCTTTGCAGCTTCCCAATGCATTTTACCAGGATTGCATTGGTATCTCCCCAGCATGCCTACTGCAAAAGCTATGTCAGGTCTTGTGCAGACCTGTGCATACATCAAGCTTCCTACAGCAGAGGCATAGGGAACTTTTTCCATCTCCTTTTTCTTTAATTCTGTGTCAGGACACTGACTTAGACTGAAGAAATTCCCCTTTTCAATGGGAGCAACGTTAGATGAACAGTTTCTCATCTTGAAACGCTCAAGAACTTTGTTGATATAGGTTTCTTGAGAAAGGCTCAAAAGACCCTTTGCTCTATCCCTATGGATCTTAATGCCAATGACATAAGATGCCTCACCCATGTCCTTCATATCAAAGTTCTTAAACAAAAACTGTTTCACCTCACGTAACAGTCCTAAGTCATTGGTTGCAAGCAATATGTCATCGACATACAAAATCAAAAATATGGATTTGCTCCCACTATTCTTATGGTATATACACTGATCCACGATATTCTCAACGAAACCAAATGAAGAGATTACCTCATGGAATCTTAAATACCACTGCCTGGAAGCTTGCTTTAAGCCATATATTGATTTTCCTAATTTGCATACCAAATGTTCCTTATCCTTTGCAACAAAACCCTCAGGCTGCTTCATGTAGACTTCTTCCTCAAGAACACCATTGAGAAAAGCAGTCTTAACATCCATTTGGTGTAACTCCAAGCCAAAATGTGCAACCAATGCCATGATAATACGGAAAGAATCCTTAGTTGAAACAGGAGAGAATGTCTCCTTGTAATCAACTCCTTCCACCTGAGTGAAGCCCTTAGCAACCAACCTTGCCTTGTAGCGCTCAATGTTACCCTGTGAGTCCCTTTTGGTTTTGTAAACCCATTTACAGCCAATGGCCTTGGACCCACTAGGCAACTCTACAAGTTCCCATACATGGTTGTTTGCCATGGAGTTCATTTCTTCATTCATAGCATTATACCACAATTTGGAGTTCTCACTTTTCATAGCCTGAGTAAACGTTAATGGATCATTATCAATGCCAATATCACAGTCATTTTCAGTATTATACACTACGTAGTCATCTGGAATTGCCGGTTTTCTTGCCCTTGTTGATCTCCTTAACTCAACCTCTTGGGCTGGGTCAGGTTGCTCATGTGGAACATTCTCTGTCACAACTGGTGGTAAGTCTGTATTTGTGACAGGTGGACCTTCAGGTATATGTTCCACACGTCCCGCATGATCAACTATAGGTAGTGGGACAGTTTCAATTGGCGTGACATATCTAGTGGTAGAAATGTCGCCAACAGCCGATGTCCCTTCCTCAATTGTGCTAGGGGATCCCTCTATGTGATCATCTACAATCTGATCACTCCCACTAATCACATCATTCTCAAGAAACTTGGCATTCCTAGATTCTACAAAACGCACTGAAGGTGGAGGACAATAAAACTTGTAACCCTTAGACCTGTCCGCATAGCCTACAAAGTAAGCTCTAATGGTCTTAGGATCCAATTTCTTTTCTTGTGGGTTATACACTCTTACTTCCGCAGGACAGCCCCACACCTTAAAGTGATTTAAACTGGGTTTCCAACCTTTCCAGATTTCAAAGGGTGTCTTAGACACTGCCTTTGTTGGAACCATATTCAAAATATGTACGGCTGTCTTGAGTGCTTCCTTCCACAAGGAAATTGGCAGTTTGGAGCTACTCATCATGCTCCTAACCATGTCAAGTAAGGTCCTATTTCTTCTTTCAGCTACACCGTTCATTTGAGGTGAGCCAGGCATGGTATATTGTGCAACTATACCTTGCTCTCGAAGAAAATCCGCAAAAGGACCTGGCGCTTGTCCTTCACTAGTGTATCTACCGAAATACTCACCACCTCTATCAGATCTCACGATCTTGATTGGTTTCCCAATCTGTTTTTCTACTTCAGCCTTATATACCTTAAAGGCATCTAGTGCCTCACTTTTATTATAAAGCAGGTAGATATACGTGTATCGCGAAAAATCATCAATAAAGGTAATAAAGTACTTTTGACCGTGCGCGGTTAGGTCTGGGCAACATATGTCAGTGTGTATAATTTCGAGCAATTCAGAACTTCTTTTAGCTCCCTTATGTGACTTACTGGTCTGCTTTCCCCTTATGCAGTCCACACAGGTACCAAGATCCGAATGGTCTAAAGATGGAAGGATTCCTTCTTTAGTTAACCTCTTGATCCTGTCAGTAGAGATATGTCCTAATCTCTTATGCCACAAGCTAATAGAGTTCTCATTCATCATATTTCTCTTAACACCATGCATAGCAGAAAAAACATTTGAATATCCAGAGACAATTTTAAATAAACCATCAATCATAACAACCTCAGCAATTGGAGTAGAGTTTAAACTTAAATATTTCAAATCCTTTTCTAACAAAATACCATAATTAAATGGAATAAGTTTAGACAATGAAATCAAATTCCTCTTGTAAGAGGGTACATAAAAAGTCTCTGGTAAGTCTAAAACAAAATTATTTGAAAAAACAATTCGAAAAGTTCCAACTGCTTTCACCGGATCTCCTTTCCCACTTCCTGATAAGACTTTAGTCTCATTGGGACGAGGAGGCCTGGTTGTTAGAAAGCCCTGCATGGTAGTAGAAATATGTATTTGAGCACCGGTATCAATCCACCATGTATCCTTTTGGATACTAACATTATGTGCTTCAAAAGTAACAAAGGACATTGGCATACCTTTATGCTCGAACCAAGCCTTTCTTTTATGGCAATCTTTCTTCATATGCCCTTTCTTCTTACAGAAGAAACACCTGACATCCTTCTTTGTGTCGGCCTTAGCAGGAGGAGTCTTATTCTTTTTTTCTTTTATCATTCCCCTTTTCCTGCTTCTTGCCGCTACCCTTATTGGAGCTTTCCACCATATGAGCTTCCTTAGGTGCACCCTTTCCCTTTAATAACTGTCTAGTCTCCTCTTGCACACACATGGACATGAGCTCATCAATTGTCCATATATCCTTATGTGTGTTGTAGGAGATTTTGAAAGTTTCATATTGTTTTGGAAGGGATTTCAGAATTAATTGCACCAAGAACTGCTCAGTTGGCTCCATATCGAAGGATTTCAGACGAGAGGATAAATCTCTCATCTTCATGATATGTTCCCGCACCCCGCCAAGACCTTGGAGCTCCATAGAGCACAACTCCAACATGATGGAACCACCCATCTGCTTATCAGTTGGCTTATATTGTTTCTCAATAGCTTCCAAGTATTCCTTGGCAGTCTCGCACTTCGGAATTGCTTCCTGAAGGCATTTTTGGATCCTTGTCCTTATGAGTAGCATAGCACGACGATTAATCTTTTCCCAATAGCTATGATACTCCTTAGTTTCCTCATCTGCTGAATCAGCAGGCATAGGGGGCCTTGGAGTCTCAAGGACAAAGTCCATCTCCATGCACCCCAATTGCAAAAGGACATCATCCTTCCATTCAGAGAAGTTGTTGTTATCCAAAAACACATTCCTACCAGCTTGAGCCAATATGCTAGTGGGAAACATGTTAGTGGGTAACTGAGATGAAATATTAGCTGCGTTATTCAGAGAATCAAAACAGAAATTAGATATATAATTTGAGGCAATCACAATTCACTGTGCCATGCATGCTTTAGAAAACCAATAGAAAGCATACAAATATAAATACGTATCACTAAAATCTACCTGTGGGCAAAGAAATTAGCATAGCATGTATTTATCTCAAAATGGTGGAACTAAAACACATTTATATCTCCTAATACCTGTGGGCAACTTAGGAAATAATAAGGTCATTTTATCCCACCCTAATTAAATATACTCTTATAATTATCTACCTGTGGGCAAAGATTAATTATAATTGCATATTTAATTACAATTGATATTTTCTAACCATATGTGATGTATGCAACTTAAGAAAAGGATGCTGTGGCTACTCCTTTAAGACAAAAGCATATCACAAAATATCATAATGTGCAATCATTAAAATCAATTATATGCACATACTTTATTGGGAATTATTAAATTAATTTGACCTTTATTTAATTTAATAAAACTCCCACTAATTATAGCATCCACAGAAATATTGTTTAATAATTAATCTATAGCATATTTCACTTAATAATTCCAAAATGTGAAATAGCCAAGATTAATTTTCCTAAATTTAAACAATTAAAATGATGCTAAAACAGTTACACATGCTAAAAATATGACTCTACAATTAAAACAATTATAAAGATCAATATATTTAGCCAGATATAATTTCTGGAATTTAAAACATAGAAGCTTAATAATTTAAAATATTAGCAAAACCCAAAATATAATTCCAGAAATAAAAATAGGACCAAAAATGGAATTTTCGCAGCCCAAATATGCAATAAAAGGTTCTGGACAAAATAAAATAGGCCCAAACAATTACAAGCCCAGAACACGTTAAGGGTTTTTTTTTTTTTTTATAATATGAGCCCAGAAACGTAAAGCCCAACATAAAAATGGCCGAAAAAATAAAATAAAGAAAAAACGGCCCGGCCCAGTAGACTTAAAATTTTTTTTTTTTTTTTTAAAAACGCCTCATGGATCCAAGCCCAAAACTGCGCCGGCCCAGCTTGCCAGCATAAGTGAAACGCAGCGTTTCACTTGGGCCTAAACGGCGCCGTTTTGGCGCAACTGAAGAGGGTGGCCCTTATAGTCAAAACGACGCCGTTTTGACTTAAGTCAAAACGGTGCGTTTTGACTTCACCCCTCCCACCCGGATTCCTGTGACCTACCCGACCCGGAAACGCCTCTGACCCGGTTCTGCAACACCCCAGCCGCCGTTCGAGTTCGAAGCTCCAGATGCCGTTTCCGGCGACCTCTAGCTCGATTCCGACGTCCTTAATGCTGGATAAAACAAGGATTTTGATCACAGCCTAATGGAGATTTTATCTCCTTGATTTTCCATGATTTCAAACGCTCATAAATTTGAAAAACCAAACGAAAATTCAAACGAAAATCTGGTTCTTTGTTCTTTATGATTTTCAAAATTTCAGATCCAAAATATTTGCTAATCATCGACAGATTTTTCTCTCAAGAAGAAAACATTAGTTTCCAAAATTTGGTTAATAACAATATCATATCCAAATCAAAAACCAAACGAGAAAAATATAAGCCGAATCTGTAAAGGTTCTCCCCAAATTCTTTATATATGATATTAAACAAAAATATATATAAAAGCAAGATGAGAGAACAACAAAAATTATGAACAAAACCAGATGAGAAAAATTAAGACAATAATTCTCATGCATAAGCAGATCCATAAATGAAATTACGATACAAAAATTAATTTCATATGATCAAAAACAAAAAGCAAGGTAGAGAAAAAGAATGGCTCTAATGCCACATGTGAGATTATGATAGCCTTAGATATGATATATAACAATCAAATATGCTATCTAATCAGAATAATAAATACAGCGGAAGTCGATATACCTCTTGCCATTGCTATTGTTTGATCAGAGAAGAATCTACTTGTAACTGCAAAACAGAAACTGTCAGAAATAACCCAAAGGCTCTTCTAACTGGAGTCCGGCACAGTGATGGTATCTGTTTGTGATAGCCTTAACCAGTTAGGGAACCCGGAATTCAGAGAGAAGAAACGCTCTCTTGTTGTGGTTATCTGCCGTATCAAAGATGATAGGTGTTGGTATGTTTTCCCCATCAGAAAACCCCCTTTATATAGATAACCTTGATATGAAACCCTAACCTTGACTATTGGGCCTAATGTTGACTACGGGCCACCTAAAGATATTATTATTATCCTAAATATATCTATTGTGATATTATACTAATATTAATAATATTAATAATATATTCTAATATCTAATAATAATAATCTAACAGAAGGAACGAAGAATCAGAGCTGATCTTAAGCGAAGGAAGCACTGAAGCATTTCAATGACTGTACAACGAAATTAACTCAAATAGTAAAATAAGGTGAAGAGAAATTAGTTCAGAAATTTCAAAATCCCCTAAACCCCCAAATCGGAACTGATCAGAAGAATAACATATAGGAATTGAAAGAAGAGGCTCACCTGGTTCAAAATTAAGAAGCTTCAAGCCGATGAAGAGAATCCGGCAGAGAGTAAGAGGGAGAGGGTCAGAGGAATCGCCGAATCAGTGGCCACACAGAGAGGTCGACGCTCAACGGCGCCGATGAGTGATGTGATGATGAGTCTTGCTCTCTTGGAGGCTGGAGCGAAGGGGCCGAGGAGGGAGCGTCGAGCGATGAACTGAATGATGATTGTTAGGGTTAGTATTTTGGGATGGTTTATTGTTTATTGGGCTTCCTCAGTCTTTTGGGCTCTCTTGTTCTCCTTTTACATATTATTGGGTTGGGTTTGGGCCTTTATTTTAATGCCATTTTATTAAGTTGGGTTTGGCCTTTATTTTATTGTAAATATTTCGGTTTTCGGTTTCGGAACGAATCTTTTTTACAAAAACAGAAATTTAGAAAATGGAAACCGAAACCGAAAAACAGAAATGTATTGGTTCGGTTTTGCGATTCGGTCTGGTTTTTGCTCTCTCCTAATCACATCACTGGCATTGATCATTCACATGTTCCACATTCACCTGTCATGCATGTATATTTGATTGTGGAGATAGGCAAAGGAACTATCTATATATAGTCTTTCAAAAGTGACAGAAGAGTAGACTTGAGACGATATGATTCAATCATCATCAATCAATCCACTCCTTTAAATTTCCAACTAATGCTCCTATTAATTCACATATCTTATGATGTCATCTTTATTTAATTTTGTTATTGGGCCACGTGTTCGTATACACTGCATCATCATGAAAGTTTTTCTTTTTAATTTTAAATTTTATTATCAATAATTAATTATTACTTATCATATATCTCTATTTTGGGGAGGTGTTCTTTTGAATTTTGAAAGTTATTTTAAATTGAGCTATGATTAATTACATATTTATACGGAAGTTATTTGAAACTTATTAAATAATTAATATTTTTATACATGTCGATAAATCAATACATTGACCATATTTTTATTGAGAAAGTTATTTTTATTCAGAAAGTCTAATTTTCAAATTTGCATCCCCATTGTCAACAATAAATGTCTTCCTAATAATTTAAAATCAATTACCATTATTTTAGGGAAAAAAGCATATATATATATTTATGTTTTTTAGTCAGACATATCTTATATTCAGAAAGTCTAATTTTTAAATTTTCATCCGTAGTCAACAATAAATGCATTCCTAATAATTTAAAATCATTTACTACTATTTTAGGCACACAAAAAAAACATAAATATATGTTTTTTAGTCTGCCATCTCCAAATAGATATATCAAATATACTTGTTATTTTCATCCCCAATGTCAAAAATAAATTCATATCTAAAAAATTAAAATCAATGAAAGTCAATTCACACATAGGTGCCTATATTATTATTCTAAAAGAAATCAAACCATATATAATTAGATTTTAAATCTAAAAGATAAGGCTACAGAAAAAAAATGCAGGTTTTCAGAATTTTAATTTTAATTTTACATCACCTCTCATCTGCAATATTACCTAAATATTACAACGGTGACAATGAATTTATTTTCATTACCTAATTGATCAGCACAATTATGTTTATAACCCATTATTGTATGCTCCAGTCAAATTTTACAATGCAATCATAAAAGTATAATTTAGCCTTCTTCATTTTTTCCTGTGTGATTCTTTCTACTAATTTTATATAATCCTACTAAGTTCAGAAGCAAATTTTATAAATGATAAAAAGAAAAAGAGAGAATATGAAAAACATTAAGCCCAAGAATTTAGTATGCTGTAGCTAAAATTTGACTTTCTCTTGGATTTTATAAAATTTGCGTCTGGACTAATTTTATATAATTATTGAATTTGCGTTTGTGTGATTTTTTTGTTGGGCTGTACTAATTTACTAATCACTCAATTTAGCTTTTTTTTTTCATATGAGAAGTTATGATACTCATAGCTACTATTAGTAAAATGCTCCTTCAGATCACTCAATTAGGATATTTGAATATATTATATAAAAAAAATCAACAGATTTAATATTTTTCTTCCTGATTTTAAAAATATTCTACTATTTAATTCAATTTAAAAAATCCAAAGTGTTTTTAATTGAATGAATGATGAGAGTGAAAATTTAATTTGGAGCTTGGCCAAGAGTACAAAATAACCTTGAGTTGTAGGAGGATTGACAGAAGAAATAATTAAATTAATACTTGCAATATTTGATTAAAATATCTAAAAATTAGTTCAGCTATGCTGATTTTAAAACATGTATCAAAACTAAAATAATGGGAATTATTATAAAAAAAATAGGGGGAATTAATTGCTAATGAAGTTTTGACAAATTCAAAATAATTTAGGGGTAAAATATCACAAGTGAAACTACGTTAAATCAATCATTCAACTAACTTATAATATTAAATCTCGGAAAACACAATCAACATTCAACAACTCATTTAGCCATAACATGGGCCGTATTTTTCATCAACAATCAATTATATTAATTATTTATTATGAGATATTATTGATTCAAGTATTAGTATTAATAGATCGACAAATAATATTTCAAATTTTTAAGATATAATTAATCATTATAAATTGTTATTAATTCGAATATTAATATATTTCTTTTTTTATAACAAAGAATATTAATATATTTCTGATGTGAAGAAATTTTAGTTTTTGAAAGATAAGTTTTGGGAGTCCATTGGAGATTACGATGTGTGTATATAAATATAAATTACGTTGACGATAATAAATGTCAGCCCCATAGAAGCAGAAGGTATGATGAGTTTTCATAGTAGTATGTGGGCATAGCTTTGTTTAGGCTTGTGCTTGTGCAGCAGAGTTACGAAACAGTGGACAAGGTGTTCAGATGCAAATGGTTTAATACCAAGAAAGAATAAATTGAAGACCAATGATATATTTGATGTCCTAGGTTTCTTGCTGACCTTTTGTTCATGTGCTATTTCACTTTATGCAAACCTTTGAACCTCTTCAGGTGATCAAGTTGACTATTGCCACTTCTACGGGTTGTCTCTTTGTTTTGTTTTATCTTATAAAAAATTAGACAAAAAGTAAAAATAAAAAAGCTTGACCATGTGACAAGGAACCATTCTCCCAATACACAGACCAAATAGCACATTGTAGGCTTCCGTGAAATTATTAGCATAAATAATTCCTACTAAGTTCACAAAAAGAATCAGAGAGACGCAAATTAGTACAGCCCAACAAAACTACCTCGTTGGAGACAACAAAGGACATAACTCCCCGGGGGGTGCCAAAATGAGGCTTTCATGCTACAGACAATGCCTTTTCACTTCCTCCAGGCAGTGCCGGGTATACTCGATTAACTCTTTCTATACACAAAAATTGCAACTTCTAGTCTCTAATAAAATCATCATCATCATCAACATAACACAACTTAGCAGTCGATGCCACATTGACCACTGGAAGAAGCTTTTGTGCTGTGAGAGATGAAGGGATCGATCCTAACCCATAGCAAAGAGAATATAGAAGCAAGAAGAATAGACCACACAATAACAATGGTAGGGGTACGATTCTGGCGACCCAAGAGACCCTTCAAGAATGGATATAAATGTGCAATAACCCATATGGCAAAAAACAGCTTCCCAAACAGTGGACCCCATGATTCGTAGCCGCTGTCAATGGCATATGAGACACCAGCCACAATCCCCACCAAGTTTATCATAAGCACTGTAGTGGGAGGGATGAGAAGTGATGTCCATTTGAACACATAAAGCTCTGCGAATTCACCATCTTCATCCGACGCCTTTGATGTGACAGTAAAGTTTGTGTCAATCCCAGCAAGAACTTTAAGAAGCCCTTGGAATACAGCAAAAAGATGAGCAGATGTACCACCAATTACCCAGAATTGTTCATTCCTCCACCAGTCTTCTATACTGACCCCACTCCACCTAAGTTCCAGAATTGAAGTAGCAAAAATGGAGATAAACAGTAGAATGAACCACATGCTAGCAAAGTTGCTTATCTGCATTTAGTTACAAGCCAAAGGCTAATCAGATTTCCAAGATGATGAAAGTTCAATAGTATCATCCACAAAAGAAATGTGATGACTAAAAAGAATTACCTCAGGAATAATAAACTTATTTGTGAGAAGACAAAATGCAGGAAGGATACAGTAAGCAAGCAGGGGAATTGAGGTGAGGGGGTAGACAATAGTGTTGATATAAGCCAGCCTCTGAAGAAGTTTTAGTCTCCCATTGTAGCCATACCATAAGGGACAATGCCTGCTAAGAAAGATCTCAATGGATCCCAATGCCCACCGAAGCACCTGGTTGAGGCGGTCAGATAGATTGATAGGAGCAGAACCTTTGAATGCTGGGCGAAGTGGCATGCAGTAGATTGAAATCCAACCACGGGCATGCATCTTAAACCCGGTCAAGATATCTTCAGTCACAGAACCATAGATCCATCCAATCTGGAGAAGGTAGAAAAGGTTTAATTAAATGTGTTTGCCACTTTATAGTTGCTACCCATATTGATCTAACCAAATGCAATAAAGCACAGTAATAAATTGCTGAACTAACCTCTTTGCCCCATTCCGTCTTGTCTTCATAGCCACAGCTGATGACATGGATTGCTTCCTTTAGGAGAGTTGCAGGATTGGTTGAAGGGGGAAGGCCGCCTTGCTCCATGAAGGTGGCAGCAATGAAAACTGGCGACTGACCAAATCGCTTCTCAAGGCTCTTTTGAGACATCAGAAGACTCTCTTCATCATATCCTACAAAAGGAGAATTCGTTTATACTTTATAGAGCATGAAAGCATTCTGTCATCTTATTCTCATCTTTCTGAAAATTCTACATACAAGTCTGGCAAATAGTTTATATAGCAGTGGCAAGTAAGGGAAGGGATTTCCATTATAGTATACCTTCAATGCCCTCCTCGATGTCTTCGGTATTAAAGATAGGGATGGTGGATTCAGTCCTTTCTGCAGCCCTCTTCCTGACAGTATACTTCCTATTTCCATCTTTTCCCTTCTTCCGAGAACCCCAACAACTTCTCACGATAATGTTTGGCTCTAAATCTTCCTCGGTTAAAACTGGATCATAACCATATAGAGCTTGCCTGTTGAAACAACAACCAGTTCCCACATAGACTGGGCCCTGGATACCATCCAGACCTTTCAAGTTTATCTGATAAATGACAAAGAAAAAAGAAAAACATTAAGCCCAAGAAAACAAATTTATTTCTTGATTTCAACTTCACAAAAAATAAGGTGAGGCCTACATCAAAGAACACGATATTGCGATTGGCATATCGATCACGCAAGTCAATGCCATCAAATCGCTGCGGGAATTGTACATAACAAGTCTTCTTTCCAAGAAAAGGATCCATCATGAAGCACATGGCCTCTTTAACAGCTTTACTATTATTGAAGTAGTGGTCACAGTCCACGTTCAAGAGATAAGCCCCATTGGTCAAGACAGCTGAAACTCGAATCTACATCACATAAGATTGTTTGAAGTTAGATATGGAAGCTTTATGCAAAACTAATTTGTCTGTCTAAAGGAAGGACAAACAACCAATTGGTTCTGGCCAGACGTGAATAAATTAGTGGTGCTATTTTCCGTTTATTTGGTTCTTAAATATAAGTTCAATCACTGATTAAAACCCTATGCCTACAAAAGCACACAAACTTACAATGTACATCTATAAAGTTAAAATACAGTTATTCAACAAATAGATGTACCAGGTAAAAGTTTAATTCAAATTAAGTAAGAAGGTTTTGCATAACAAACCAAAGCATTCATAGCTCCAGCTTTCTTGTGATGCTGGAAACCTGGTCTCTTTTCACGGGAAACATATACAAGTCTAGGTAACTCATTTCCATCTGCATCAAGCCCTCCACTATGGCCTAAGAACACCTATACAAAAATGAAAGAATTATTAACTAAAAACATAAGATAGAGGGTGTAAGGAGTGCAATTGATGATTCAGTAATATAATGAAACCTGTATCATTCCAGGATGATCCCTAGGATTATTTCCAGGCCAAGGGGTTCCATCCTGCATAGTCCAACCTTCTTCTGGCATCTTTTGAGCTTTGGCTACAAGGGCATTAATACGTACTTTGAATTCCTCATATTCTCTCTGTCAATCAAATACGCCAATATTTAATTTTTTGTATTGATTCACTTGAATGAATCATCCATGAATGCATCAAAGGGGTAAACCACAGAATATTCTATATGTTTATTTTTAAAAGATTGTCCTTATTCAAACAAATGTTATAAATTGCGACATTCATGAATTGCAATCCATATTCTTAAAGACAACCTTCATTGCTCGGCGTTCCTTCACAAAACAAGGCTGAATCTTGTCCTTAAGGTAATCTATCTTCTGGCAAAAATAAAATTCAGGGGCTCTGGGTTCAATGTTGTGCTTTTTGCAAAATGGAACCCACTTCTTTGCAAACTCAGCTGTTTCTGATAGAGCTTCAAAGGTCAACATAGCTGAACCATCATCTGATACATAGCATGAAACCTTGTCCACAGGATAATCAACAGAAAGTATTGACAAAACAGTGTTTGCAGTAACAAGGGGAGGCTCCTTGAGGGGATCCACGGTGCTAACAAATATATCAACAGGAGCTAACTGTGACTGTTCTCCTTCACGATCATATCTGAACAACAAAAAAAAGAAAAAAGAAAAAGAAAAAAAAAAACTACTCAATAAGACCATAAATTTCACCTATTAATTGACCAAAATGCACAAAACACTATAGACATGTAATGATTCATCCTAACCTCAAAGCCAGCCGGTCAATGTAAGTCTCACGATTAATGGGAGACCATTTTGGAAACTGATCCAAGAGCCAGGAAAAGGCAAACCAGATCTCACAGATTATAGATGTCAGCCACAGGGGGTATGCATCTTTCACAGGGTGAGTTGTACGATATTGTAAGAAGAAACCTAAAATAATGAGTCGGAGTATGATTACAACTCGGTAAGGGGTCACATGAGAAAAAGGAATAGGCACCACCCGACTCAAAGGCTGCTGAGGATCATCAACCCTGTTGTGAAGGTAAGAAAACAATTAGCAATATTACAAACTACAAGAGTATATGAAAGCTTCTTCACTTTTTTTGTGGGTTGTGAATTTATAATAAAACTTGTTATACACTTTCAGCCGGTAAGGTTGGTAAAATGATTAATATGACCATGAATAAACAAAACTTACAATTCTATGATAATGAATTGGAATGCAATTCAAAGAAAATTATTTTATCTGTCTCACCGAAAATATGCAAAGATGGACACAATATTTCCAAGTTTGATCATCTAATCACTAAACACTAATCCACATCAAATAGGTGGCTTACATTTGGAGTTCATCTCCATTGGAACCAGTCCCTTCCATGTCTCCCTTCCCATCAGTGTATCTACTAGTTGATTGCGCCACATTTTTCTCCTGCTTGAGCTTCCATGCCTCAACCCTCTCTTTCCAGTCAACATTTCCCAGGCCATAAGAGTTCAGATCTTTTGATGGGTCTACAATTCTTACTGGAACTGATATAATAAACATCATTGCCAACTGAGAACCCACTATAACCAAAAAAAAAAACACCAGACAGATACATATGCATAACTTCAAGAAAACTTCTTACTTGGCTGCCTTGGATCAGTAAAGGATAGTGAATGAAACTTTTCAGATGAAGTTTGAACAGATTCGGTATCAGCTGTCGCACATGGAATCTCACCAGACATCTGCCCATGTAATGAAAAAAATTAAGGGATAGTGCTGGTATAAAAAGAAGCAAATACCAGCATAACCTTACAGATAAACAGGCTTCAAATGATAATGAGGACATCATAAATGACGTTTACAATATCCATCAAAGTTCAATTTTATGCCCCACAGATAAAGAACATATATCATAAAACTAAAGGTTGGAAAAATTGTAAAATAAGATCTGTGGCTAGCAATTACAGTAAGGAGATATAAGTAATTCTGATACATTACCGGTTGAACACGGTTGAGAAGGGGGATAGGTTGCTGAGAATCAGGTCTAGAAGGTGAAGAGGGGTCAACATCCTCTTCCCACTGTTGTCTCGCCTTGTTGTCTCCTTGGCCATGCTGGAACTCATTCTCAAGATCATCCACATCATCCTCATCATCATCTCCCTCCACTCGAGGACTCCCTAAAATCCAAATTCAGGTTTATTCCAGAAATAAGATACATGATAAGAGCAAAAGCATAAAGTAGATTATACACACTAGTTCAACCTTTTTGCCTTTTGTATCTAGTCTTGCACTGTGGGCAAGATTGGTTCCCATCTTTTCGCTCGTATTCGTAACAAGGACGGCAAACAGGGAAAGCACACTCATTGCAAGCAACAAAGGCATCACCATTGGCTGTTAATTCGACAGTTTCTCCACATATTTGACAGATTTGACCATTCATATTCTTCAATGGTTTGGGCTGCAGGGTAGAGGAAGCTAAACAGTCAGATTTATTAGACTATATAAGTAGATGCTATCAAGTTTATACCAATTCCTAAATAGAAACATAATGAAAATGACATGCAACTCCCACGGGAACTTTTTCATCTTAAAAAAAAAAAAAGAATCTTTTGAGGGGCTAAAACTTCTATCATAAATTTCTATTCCAAGGAATCTAAAAACGTAAAGAAAATCAGAAAAGGAAGCGAATATTATAGCTATATCCAGAACATTAAACCTGATCACTACACACTCCCAATTACAGGGTGCCAAGAAAAAAGAAACACTTTTTCACAGTGAACAACAACTCCTGAACCAAACAAGAACATAGGCTAAAGCAAGAGTGAGATGAAAAGTTTAAGATAAAGGATTAAGTGGGAAAACTAACCCCACTATCGGAATCGCCCCGGATTCTGACAAGCTCCTTTCTGTTGTAGGAGCCGGCCACCATTCCGGCGAAAGCTTCCATCTTTAGTCTAATTTTTGCAGAGAAAGTGGAAAGTATGATCGAAAGGTACGTGTGTTTATGGAGACAACAATGAGGAGAGGGAAAGAGTTTTGAAAAGTTAGCCCACTCGTTACGCCATCTCAGTCACTTGTGAAGGCTTGAAGTGGAAGCTGCCCGTACGTGTCCTCCTTTTCGTTTTACAATCTTTTATATATATATATATATATACCACACTGATTCTTATTATAAATCCACCTTAACTACTTCTCACACAGTGGAAGAGTAGTATTTAATATGACATATTTTTTTCAACTTTGTCCTTATTTAAGAATAGGTATTAAAGTAATATTTATGCATTATAAACCTTCTCTCTCATCTTCCCTATTTTCAATACAAGGGTAAAATAGTCATTATAACATTAATTGACCCCAAAGTGAACTTATATTTAGGAACAAAAAATTTATGGTAGTTAGACTTATAATAAGGAACAGAGTGTGGACATTTTTTCAATCTATTTTGCTTAGGGAAAATTCCAAAAAAATACCCCTCGAATATCAAAAGGACAAAAAGGTACCTCCAATATACAAAATGACATAAAAGGGATCGTTCCCAATTTTGGATAAACAATTTTAAGGTAAAAAGACCAAAATACCCTTGTCTCCATTAACCACTCAAGTATGACCATTAACCACTCTCGTATAGCGATTAACTACTCTAGTATAGCCATTAACCACTTTACTGATTCATTAGTTAGACTTGTTTTTGTGAAAGTTGTTAACTACTATAGTATAGCAATTAACCACTCCAGTATAGACATTAACTACTTCACTGATTCATTGGTTGGGTTTAAATACTCTTATATTTGTGAAAGTCGTTAACCACTTTAGTATAACAATTAACCACTTCAGTATAGCGATTAACTACTCTAGTATAGCCATTAACCACTTCACTTTGAAAGTGAATGGAGACAGGGGTATTTTGGTCTTTTTGCCTTGAAATTGTTTATCCCAAATTGGGAACGATCCCTTTTATGTCATTTTGTATATTTGAGGTACCTTTTTATCCTTTTGATATTCGAGAGGTATTTATTTGGAATTTTCCCTTTTGCTTATGATATTTCATTACAACGTCAGCTATATTAACCGGTTGCACCAGTAAAATAATATCAGAATATTACTAATCAATTTTGAGTAAAACTGATAATCTCCATCAATAATTTATGTAGCCCTGATTTTGTTTCTTATTGATTAAAAACAGCACTTTGATTACTCTGGGAAAGACTTTTAATTAAATCGTTTTGTAAATAATTTTTGTTTTTCGCAGTAGTACTTGTAGTTGTATATCAATTGTGTTTGGTTCAGGGGAGGGGTGGGAAAAAAAATTTTAAATTGAATTTTAAAAAAATTAAAAAAATGGGGTTATAATTATTAAAAAAATATTAGATATAAAATAAGAGTAAGAAAAAATAATTGAAAACTTTTCATACTATTTCTCTAGTTTTTTTAAATTCAACCTTTTAAAATTTTCCCACTCCTCCCCCTCCCCCGAACCAAACACACCTTAAGTATTCTGTTCGTGGGAATTTGAATTTTAAAAAAAATTACACAAAAATGAATTAAAAAAATTATGGGGAAATAATGAAAAATTTAAGGGGAAAAACACCGATGAGAAACCTACAGCTGGCGGTATATTGTTTCATGTTAATTCTTTTTTCTTTTTTTTAGAATAATACTACATTGTGAAGTGGCCCTATGAAAAAAATTTAAAAAAAAAAAAAAAAGACCATTGTGACTTCACCAACCAACTTAACAGCTTACATCTATTGATTAGTCCCACAGTCAAAAATCTATCTTGCCATTGATGACGCTTGTATCTCACTCGAACCCTCTTTGAAACATAACACCTCCAAACCAATCAGAACCATCTCCCCAATAATTTATTATATTCACCTTCATGTGTGATGATATCATGTCATGCACTACCACTAATTCACTATCAATGCTGAATTTCTCCAATTGTTAGCAGACAAGGTGAGTATTAAAAACTCTGCCAAAAATGATAATAACCATTGAAGAACGAAGTGTGAAAGCTGATATTGAGTTGACAACGCGTTCTCTGGTTGGTGGATCATCCGCACCTCTTGCCACATTTCACTTTTACGTAAAAGATACAATAAAAATGAATTTCGATACACAGATAAATAGAGATAGAGATAGGGGTATGTTCACAAATTCATTTCCAGACTCTAATCTCCATTTATGAGAAAAAGTTGAAAAAGCACCCAACTCCATCTGTAACCGCAATACAATGACTTCCACCAAACGCAACCTTTTTCGATTCGCAATATCTCTATCTGGCCACGCGGCCAATAATGCAGAAAATGGAGCTTCATTTCATAGTGTCATTTCAACAACGATGAATGATAAACCCATGAACTACTACTGTCGAGCTCTCATGATAGCTCAGTGTTCACAGTCACAAGTTTCTTCCCCACCACCTTACTTTTCTATGTTCCTTCTCTCATGTCATAAAGTTCCCTCATTTACACCACCACTGCCTCCTCTTCTGCCTGCAGTTGTGTTCTTCAGTATCTGCACAATGAAACCGCACGAATGTTCATTGACCGTAACTACATATCCAAAGTCCATTTCAGATATGCAGTGCATTTTTGGATTAAACTATTAGACCCCTAAAATTTTTAAATAAGATATTTTCTTTGAATATAAAATTTCCTTTTTATCTCCAAAAAACTACCATAATAATCTATAACTATTTTCTCCCACAATATCTTTCTTTGAGCTAAAAATATTAACTTTTTAAATTATTTTCCTTAAAATAAGATAGAAACTAAGCCTTTAATAAAAATATATGCATATTATATAAGTATCATTTAATAACAATAATGCCATTTTTAGTAATTTTTCATCTAAACTTACTTTTCAAAATAATCATCCAAACATGTTTTTAAAAGTCAGATTGAAAAAAAAAATACTTCTATCATTACAAATATAAACATAAATCACTTCACATAATCAATCTGACTTTTATCCGGTTTTATTTCTAAAAAAGTCCTTATGAAAAAAAACCAATTCAAACACAAAAGTGGTTGATTTGAACTTGATTAAATAAATCAGACCAAGTTTGCATACTTGTCTTAGCATCTGATTCTCGTTCTGCAGAGTGGATAACCTCTCTTCCACCTCCGTATTCTTCTTCTCCAAGTCTTTAACCCTCATTTCCAAATCAGTCAAGTATGCCTTCTTCCTCTCTCTTGCTTGCTGAGCAGAAACTCTGTTCCTCAGCAACCTTCTCCGTTTTCACAACCAATCCAAATCACTTCATTGTATTATAGTAAATTCAACTGAATCCATGTGACAAGGCACAAGAATGAGATTAATTACCTCTTGAGGCGCTTGGTTTCTTTGTCCGCAGCGTTTCTGCCTCTCTTCCTCTGACTCCCTCCTCTCCCCTGAACTCCTCCCACGGCGGTTTCCGGCCGGGAAGCTGAAATTCCGGCGGATTCGCCGCCCAACTCCGGCACCCTTCTGATCTCCTCATCGCTCTCCGGTCCTGAACCACCGTAAATTCAGAATTATATGGGCTACTCTAGAAAACCATACTCTATTATTGTAACAGATGAAGAATGATGTAACGGGAGGCTGGCGCTGGATTTTATGTGAAAGATTGAATTTTTCAATGAGAATAGAGAAACCCATGAACGGAAAATCTGAAATAAATGAAATCCCAGAAGTAGAGAGAAAATTGGGTTGATTTATTCTCTTTATTTAGTTTCAACTGGAATCCGAACACTGTGCCAACAACCTCCGTACCACCGTGACTACAAAACTTGTGTGAGATCTTATGAAATATGTGGAAAAGATGAAAACATTATCCTCAAAGAATATGACCTCGTTTAACTTCGAGGTGAAGAGCAGAGGAGGAGGATTTTTCACTGCTTGAAGGCGGAGGACTTATGGCGGCCTGATCCGTCTCCTGCATTTTGGTCAACAAAAATACAGAAAAGAGTGACTATTATTTTGAGACAGATGAGATGAAATGAGCGGGATGAAAGGAGAGTGGGAGAATAGATGGTTTAAGTGTTAGAAGATCAAAGGGTGGTGAAAGAGGGAGCGTGGGAGAATGTGAGCCATGAGGGAGAAACATACATGATCGAAGGCTGGTAATAAGGAATGGTTTTGGAATTGGATGGATTGGTTTTAGATGGAAGGAATGTTAATTTGGGATTGGGAAAAGGGAACAATATCAATTGGGACCAGCACCTTGACAATGATGTCACCCTAACATGTCTCTTCTCTTTCTTCTATCAAACATCATCGTAATGTAACAACATTGGCTTAATGTTTCCTCAATTATTCACAAGTCTATGCAGGAAACATGGGAAAGATTTGTAGGGCTCTTCAACTTTTCATCCGGTGCCCCCAAAAAAAGGCACTTTTTTGGGCAACACTAAGGTTTCAAAATACAAACACCCTCAACTTTTTTAGAATAGCTTTTAACTGTCAAAACCTAAGTTTCAGTTAAGCCAGACAAGCAGCTTTTTCAGAATAGCTTTTTTGCCTAAAAACCTAGGTTTGAGGTAGAAAGTTTAGGTTTTTCTAGAAGCTATTTTTTTCTCTAATCTCAAAAGCTATTCCTCAGAATCTATTTTCTAAAAGTATTTTTTCATCTTTTTTTCTCTGAATCTATTCTCCAAAAGCTAATTTAAACTGCCCTTAGTACCACAGCTTCCCTTCTCAGAGTTTAGTAAAGTAACTTTAGCTCTTTTTGCTGAGAATGAATTGCAAATCTGTCATGTGCATTAAACGTAACCTACTTGATTGCGTCTCTTATGTCTTTGAAATAGTATGCCCAATCGATAGATAAGCCACGCTTTGTTTGTTTGCTTTATTTGTTTTATTATTTATTTATTTACTTATTATTTATTTGAGGGGACGGAATGCTTAAAATGGAGGGAAGAGGGGCCAGCTTCACATGAATATTCTGCGTCAGATTGTGGCCACGTTCCTGTCTCAAAATTCCTGGAACATATCCATTGTCCACTTCAATCCTTTTGTTTCGTCCCTTTACCACCCCACCCCACTTGGGCCCATATCACTAGCCCAATCCACGGAGCTTTCATTCGTGATCCCCCAAAACAACTATCCCAAACCAAACAACAGGGAAAAAAAAGAGTATGGTCTTCCTTCCCATCCTTGGATTACCTTTCCCACAACCCGATCTTCACTTTAAAATATGATAAGACAAGTTCCTCACAACCTTCAAGGAGAGTACTATAATCTTGAGGTGGTTGGATCATTTCTGAGGATGGAAGCGGTAATGGCAGGGTTATTCGAGGTTAATGACGGTACCTCCTGCTATTGTTGAACTGCTCATTACAACTTTAGAGTTTGAATGGTTTTAGTTTATACTGGACCGAAGGATAAGTAAACATTAGTTTTGCATACTGATTATGTAGAAGCAATTAATGAAGTGATCATAACCACCCCTTCAATAATATTACTAATGAAGTGAGATTGGTTTCGAATAGAGATTGGCGGGTTGGCTTTTGTCACACTATGAGAGAAGACGTTCATCTAGCAGACAAGTTCAAAGTTCTCACATAGTTTGGAGAGTAATTTTGTATTCTTGATCAACCATTACCTGTTAGGCAAGAAGTGTAGATATATTTCTTCTACCATTCCAAGTGTTCTCTAGATGTGTAGATATAGTTCTAACAGAAAGAGGTGATCCCTACAAAATTATATACATGATTCAAACGGCTTAGGCGACAGACCGCCGGTATGGAACACGATCATCGGGAACACCATCATCTGCACGTTTATCTTCAAACCATTTAACAATTCTCCTCCGAGGAAGGTTGGTCACATGCACGATGCTACTGATCATTGCATTCTGCATAGTAATTCAATGCAGTCACATATATGAACATTAAATTAACTGGCTCTCTTCTAAGGGAAAGAGTGAGCTTATTCTAAAGGCTCATTCGGCATGACGTATAAAATAAAATTTGATCATATGAACTAAGGCCTGATCATATCAGCGTGCATGTATTAGATGTTTCTGCAAGCTCTTTAATCTTGCAACTAGTGTTACTGATGCATGAGAAAACTTTTACTTACAGTGGGCCGCTTTGTTCTCCTATAAATTCTTTCCAGAGTGTCAATGTGTGCCCTTTTCAATCTCTTCTGAGCAGACCATCTACGTTGCATAACATGAACAGGTGCATTAGACTTTGACTCTGGCTCCTCATGATTGGTGCCTATTTCTTCGAGAACAGTCTCTGAGGGTCTAGGTTCAGATTCTACTACTGGTACTCTTGGCTCATCAGGTAATGACAGGCTCATCATTAAAAGATTTGGAGGAGGTTCACGAAGCAACTCAAGAACAACGGCCCTATCAAGACAAAGCTCGGCAGCAAGACTTTTGATCTGTCAAATGAGATAATGTTTTTAGAATAGAGTGCAGAAGGTTTGGATTAGCACCACCGTATCATAAGGCATGCATGTTAAGTAAACATCTAGATACAGAGGTTTTCCTTCTCGTTAGTATATCATTTGGAATAATAGTTAACACCTTCAAATTCACAGTCCTATAAAGCAAAATATGCCTGAATTAATTAGAGATCCTACACAATCACTGTACTTGAATTACCACTAATCATGATTGAAGGGCAAGCTGAAGACAGATATCCAACCAAGTGCATACATTTATTCTTTTTCATCTAATCAATAAAATTTTTTCTGTCTTGCTCCTGCTGTAAGAATCCTTTTGTTTATCAGTTACAATGGGAAGGAACACTTGAAGGGGAGAAAGTCCAGAAAATGATTCATAATATTTACTAGCGATAATGGGGTAAATGGTTGCAATATTTCCAGACAGATTTCAGTTTCACAAAATTTCAAAAAACAATGATTATAGGCACTTAAAGCTGGACAGATATCAGGATCACCCGAACATTGGAAGTGTGACAACTCAAGATGATCCCAAAATTCGTTCAGTTATTCAATCAGTGCAAGGCAAAATATAATCGGAACATAGAAAAAGACCACACAACTGAGACAATAGGATGTGCTACAGATCTCTCCAAGGCTTTAACAATCATCAACAAAATCAAGAACTCAGAAATTAAATAAGCAAGACACTTACACTAGTTTTGCGACGGCCAGCTTTAAGGGCTTTAGCTAATTTCCGTAGTTGCCAGCTTCGAAGGTTCACTAGCCTCACGTCTCCTTCACGATCATCAGCATCAGCATCATCTTCTTCTCCATTAGAATCACCATCAATATCTGTATCATTTAAGACACCATCCTCCCCCAGCGCATCAGTTTCTGTATCACTTAAGACTGAGTTAAACGTTTCTTCATCATCTTCCCTCAGCGCATCTGCTAACTCCTGTTCCAACTTGACAAGGTCTTCCTCGGTTATTTCATCATCACCATCACTGAAGGACATATCATCGTTTTTGAGATCTTCTTCCAGTTGCTTGAATAGAAGCTCAAAAGCGTCCTCTTCTTCATCCTCCACTTTAACATGGTTTTGAGACAAATTTTGCTGAAAAACAGGATGCATTATATCAATAATGTACATAAACATAAACTTGCTTGTTCTTTTCTTTTCCTGTTACAATTATCGATGTGAATGATAAATTTAGTTCATTAAGCATTAGGAATGTTCAATGAACACCTCATATCCAGCACGGCAGGCATATCATAAACCACTCACAATATACAATATTCATTGGGCATCAGCTAGCTGGCGATTGGCGAATTGATTGCTCAATTTCAAGACTAAGATGTAACCATTCAACTAAACTCGCCCATGCAAACAAGTACTATTAGCAGCCTACAGACTACAGAGTCCAAGCTCGAATATTGATAAATCAGAAATTGAAGCATAACAGCTAAGAGAAGAAAAGAAATAAATCTCCTGTTTTTAATTTTTGAGCCTGGCAGAGATAAAATCCCGTTGAGGTCTTATCAGAATCTAAAACTTAAGGAGAAAACCTAGAGGGAGCAGCTAAATATGTAAAACATCAGACTTCCTTGAATTGTTTGATTTAGAATTTAAAAATTTAATAACTCATTTTCCAAAGTTCTAGTTCAGGAAAAAATAAAACTTCCCATCACAAATAATATTATCCTTTTAACTAAGCCAATTAGACTAACACTGTATCAACCACTCTCATATTTATGCTTAAGATCTTTCAAGGCACACAGCAATAAGTGATAGAAATTAAACGATTTCCCCATACTCAAAAATAACAAAAACAAATAATTCTCACCTTCTTTTTCTTTTTGCGAGAAGAAGCAGCGACAATCGCAGATTTGAGGTCTCGAGCGCGAGGGTATAGGAGGACGGGGAAGGATGAAGGTCTACGAAACGAAGTGAGACTGCGCACAATGAGATTATCGCTTCGAGTGGATGGGAAACATTGAAAGGCCATGGATTTTGTGCATACCATTGAAGAAACCGCGAAAGCCATCGTTTCTTCAGGATCACCTTCCGAAGGGAAATCCTCTCTAATCGTTTTCTAGTTCCAAGTTTCCTCTACGATTCTTTTTCTTTCTGCTCAGTAGCTTCAAGCAAATCTGTCTATCTTCAGCTCTACTGATTTTCCCTCGTATTATCTCTCTCATCTTTTTCTCATTTTTTTAATTTAATCAACTATCTTGTTTTACATTATTTCCTCCTTTTTTTTTTGTTACTTTCCCCAATTTTATATAACCATTTTAAACTGTAATTTCCTTGTAACATGATTTTAAACTGTAATTTCCTTGTAATGTCGTTAGTTTAAATAAGGATTAATCCTCTATTCTTGAAATTTATCTTCGTTTTAGTTTTGACCCCCCAAATTTTAAATAAAATATTATGGCAAACAAAAAACTATAGAATGACTAATTAAAATAAACAAAAACAGATATGCCAAAGGCCGGAAGTAGAGCCAAGAATTCGGGGTCAAGCTCGTCATGCCTACCCCGTTTAGGCACTAGCTCTTGCCTCTTGGAGGGTCGGGTTTTAATTTTAAATTCTCTATAAGGGAGTTGGGCTTAACGGCCGGCCTTGTAGGGCCGAGGGTTTAAAAGGACTTGCCCGTCAAGTCCTTTTATTTTTTATTTAAAATTGCTTTTTTATTTAATCTTATATATTTGCACACATAAAAGGATTGTTTTATTGATTAAATGCCTGTAAAATGATGAAGGAATGCTTCAAACTTCGATGAATCCATTTGATCATGGGACTTATTTGTTTTTGTACATATAAATAAACAGATTAATATGATTGTTAAATTATGTTCTTCACAAAACTTTTGAAAGTAAAATAATGATGATGACGGTCGCAATGTTGCCGCTTAGTTTTTATGATTGTTTAGTTTATCTTGTGTGCCTTATTTAAAAATACGAATAATATTTATCATTGTTTGATAATTTATTAGTGCTTGTTATTGTTTGTTTTGTAATTTAAAATTAATATTTGTAATTGATATCAAAAAATTGATATTTGTGTTAAAGTTAAGGATTTTATTGTTTAATTTTTTTTTAATGAAAAAAGGTTTAAAATGGTGTATAATCTCTAATCGGGTTTGGCTGACCATTCAACAATTAGGCTTTAAAAAATAGGGATATTTACACTATCCAGATCTAACAGACAGGCTCGTTTACGCCTGGTGAACTGGTGAAGGATCTACTCATATTTCCACCAGTAGAATGCTCCTCGCTGTGACAAAGTGAATTGGATAAGGGCTTGTTTGGCTGGACTTATTCCAGCAAAATAAGTCCTTATTTTCATGATAAGGACTTATTTTCAGAAAAGTTGTTTTGAGTATGTTTGTCTGGACTTATAAAAATAAGTAACTTATAACTTATAAGTCAAAATAAGTATAAGTTCTTTTTTTCAACTTATGACTTATGACTTATAAGTCACTTACGGGGGTGGACCCCACAATTCTGACTTATTTTACACATCCAATTACAACTAACCCAAACATAAATCAATTTTCCAAAAATCCATCCAAACATACATCTCATTACACAAGATGACTTATGACTTATAAGTCACTTATAAGTCATATTTTTAACAGTCAATTCAAATATAAATCTCATTACATTATCTGACTTTTCAATTTAACTTGTTTTCAGTTTGACTTATATATAAGTCACTTTTCCAGAAATCCATCCAAACACACCCTCAAAAAATGTCACTTGTCAATCGGGGAGTAGTGAACTGATTCCTTGTAGCGGGTTGCATTAGTTGCTATCAGCTGCTTTTCTACCCTGGGTATCAAATTACATTTTTGATTGGACATTGTTTTGGATTGATCTGGCTATTCAGGAGCAAGATTCAAGTGATCTGATCTGTTAGAAACCTCATATATTTCATCATCACACATATAGGGTGTGTTTGGCTCACCTACTTGCAGCCAAATAAGTCCTTATTTTGATAAAAAATGACTTATTTTCAAAAAATGACTTATGAGTATGTTTGTCTGGAGTTATAAAAATAAGTAACTTATAACTTATAAGTCAAAATAAGTATAAGGGCTTGTTTGGCTGGACTTATTCCAGCCAAATAAGTCCTTATTTTAAAAAATAAGTACTTATTTTCAAAAAAGTTGTTTTGAGTATGTTTGTCTCTACTTATAAAAATAAGTAACTTATAACTTATAAGTCAAAATAAGTGCATGTTTGGTTTATCTTTTTTGGGCTCAGAAGTCCTTCTGAACCGGAGAAGCTAACTGAAAAGAAAAAATCATGTTTGGTTCATAAGCAGATGAAAAGATCTTTTCCTCCAAAAGTCCGGTGGGGAAGCAAAAAGCCAGAAGTTAAAAATTTTGACTTCTGGCTTCTGGCTTTTGTCTTCTGATGGGCCCCACACCTTTTATTGTTTGTTATTTAATAAAGTGGGTAGGAAAATTAGACTATTAGACCTCTAAAATTTTTAAATAAGATATTTTCTTGTAATATAAAATTTTCTTTTTATCTCCAAAAATTTACCATAATAATCTCTAATTATTTTCTCCCACAATATCGTCCTTTGAGCTAAAAATATAATTTTTTTTAAATTATTTTCCTTAAAATAAGGGAGAAACTAATCCTTTAAAAACCCAAATTTCACTTTTTCTTTATAAACTATAAGAATATATGCATATTATATATGTATTATTTAATAACAATAATGCCCTTTTTAATAATTTTTCATCTAAACTTACTTTTCAAAATAATCATCCAAACATGTTCTAAAAGTCAGATTGAAAAAAAGTCACTTCTAACATTACTAATCCAAACATAAATCACTTCTACAATCTAACTTTTTTCCAAAAGACCTTCTGAAAAAGTTCTTTTGAAAAAAAGCCAATTATAAGTTCTTTTTTTCAACTTATGACTTATGACTTATGACTTATAAGTCACTTTTTTTGTGGACCCCACAATTCTAACTTATTTTACACATCAAATCACAACTAACCCAAACATAAATCACTTTTTCAAAAGTCCATCCAAACATGCATCTCATTACACAATATGACTTATGACTTATAAGTCATTTTTTTAACAGCTCATCCAAACATAAATCTCATTACACAATCTGACTTATTTTCAGTTTGACTTATTTTCAATTTGACTTATCCATAAGTCACTTTTTCAGAAGTCCATCCAAACACACCCTAAGTTCTTTTTTTCAACTTATGACTTATGACTTATGACTTATAAGTCACTTTTTTTTGTGGATCCCACGATTCTAACTTACTTTACACATCAAATCACAACTAACCCAAACATAAATCACTTTTTCAAAAGTCCATCCAAACATACATCTCATTACACAATATGACTTATGACTTATAAGTCACTTTTTTTAACAGTCCATCCAAACATAAATCTCATTACACAATCTGACTTATTTTCAGTTTGACTTATCTATAAGTCACTTTTTTAGAAGTCCATCCAAACACACCCTTGATATAATTAAGAACTAGAATTACAACTAAAGTACTATTGACATGATTGAGGAAAACAGTCAAACTCTAACATGCAATGATGAAAATAGGGAAAATTCTAAAAAAATACTCTTAAATTATCAAAAGGATAATTTGCTACAACAAATTTAGGAAAGAACAGTTTAATACAATGATTGAATTATCCAACCCCAAATTAAAATGAAATGTCTAAAATGCCCTTGATTCAATTATGGGATTCCCAACTTCCTATAAGGCTTCCCAACTTCCCTTAAGAGATTCCCAAGTTAGTTGTAGTAAGGGCATTTTGGACATTTCACTTAAATTTAGGTTGGGCAGTTCAGTCGTTTATACTGAATTGCCTTTTCAGATTTCGATATAGCAAACTGTCCTTCAACTATTTTGAAGTTCTTTTTTTAGAATTTTAACATCAAAACATCTTTCTCCACTTGATGTAACAGAGTAACTAGTCGAGCCAGTATTCATTAAAAAAAAAAAAATTGGCAAACAAGTCGAGCCAGTGTTTTATCTCGAGCTCCCGGCCACATCAATTCTCTCCCTGAGGTGTTATTGACAAATTGTCGTGATGACATTACTACCCACCATGCTCATTGCTTAGACTTGAATCTTATTCTCTTGTTGATAAATAATATAAGATTTAGTTGGAGAGATGAATTTGTTTTTAAATATAATATTTTTTTTCTCGGTTTTTTTTATAAATTATTCTCTTGATATTCTTAAATATAAATAAATAAAAGAGGTGGAAATAAAGGAAGGTGGTCATGATATACTTAAAAAAAATTTTATCCTTATTGCCAATATCATATGATTTTAACTAATTTAATAGTCAATATTTTTAATCTAATTAAATTAAATAAATAATACTTATATTTATAAAAGCATGTTTGTTTGATATGTCTGATAGCATGTGTTTAATTCTATGAAATAGAGAAGACATTGACCTATATTATCACTGAAACAATAAATACTGACAAGACAATTTAAGAACTATTTTAATTATGTAGAGCGGTTTGCAGGTCTAGTTTATTTCTTACCCCTAAAATTATACTCTATACCCGTTCAATTTGTCACTAGAAAGATAGACAAAATGGATGAGGCTTTGGTGTACCGAGGGTGACACTGACAACGAGACTATAAGAGTAAGAGGCAGTGATAAATGGTACAGAGGCAACATATAAAGGCCATTTATTTTTGTTGGGTTCCTATCTGGGGCATGCATATATGCATATATTGAAAGCCCTGTAAAATGATCAAAAAAGCAATGGCCCAACAGGAACATGAGCTAGAGGTCTAGAATGATACCCTCCATTGTCTTAAATATTGGACTACATATATTTGTGGAGTTGGTCTTCATATTAAATACTAAATATAAGACATAATTCTAATTTTTGTCAACTTATTCCCAAATTAACCTTATTAGTGCTCATCCAACAATAATAAAGTAAAAGATGAGGGAAGAATAAAGAAAGATGATTGGGTGTTTTAGTAAAAAAAATAAAAAAATACTAACTAACATAATTAACATCTTCAACCTAATCAATTATGTTAAAAGCTCATATATTTCCCTAGCAATTTTTTAGTGAACTATTTGGACTAAGGGTGTTCATGAGTCGGAATGGAATGGGACGGACTTATTTCGTGTCCTATCTCGTAAAAGGTCTCGGAACAGTAAAGTTGTCTCATGTCCCGTCTCATTACCAGTCTTATCCCATCCCATCTGGATCGGAACGGGACCGGGATGTCCCGCTTATTTTTTAAGAAAAAACATTAACTTGTTTAATGGGTTACTTAGATATTTATTTTGTATTTAAGATATAATATCTTTTCATATAACTAATATCTATATTAAAACAAATTAGTTGTATCTTTAATAAAAGAATAAGATATTTTTATGAAATTTTGTTAAGATATATGAGATATTTTAGTGTTTTAAATATTTCTATTATTTTGTATTAAAGATAAAACTAAATTTTAATATGAGAACATCTTATTATAGAAATAACTAGAATTTTCTCCCTATGTGCAATGGAGTGATGCACAAGAAATATATTAATATTCTAATCAATAATAGTTTATAATGATCAATAATTGTATTTTAAAAATTTGAAATATTGTTTGTTGACTTATTAATACTCGAACTAATACTATCACATGATAACAAATTATACTAAAATAAGATAATAAAAGTCTACTAGTTTAAATATGGATTTAGATAAGATTAAATTTCAAATACGAACATGGAATAGTTATTGTTTTTTTAAATGTATTATAAATTTTATGCATCTCAACCATTTGATCTGCTTTATCAATTAAGTATTGAATTACATATGAGTTTGAATTTATTAAATAAATGCTAATTGGAAATAATTAGTATTTTTTATCTTTAAGTGAAAAGAATTTATTCAAAAAATATAATAATTATATCTTTTAAAAAATAAATATTCAGGACGAGACAAAAAGATAATACGGAACAATGCTCGTCTAGCGTCCCATCCCGTCCCGCTTTTGTCCCATCTCATATATTTTTGGTACAGGAAATTCCGTCCCAAAATAACTGGAATCATAACATTATGGTGGGAATGGAACGAAAGTAAAGACGCCTAATTCGGGCATTACAATATCTGCAGCGCCATTGAAAGCATCCATGCATGCAATTTGAACGGACTCTTTTGCTGTTATATTAAATTTCCTGGTTAACAATCATTTATAGTTTTCACTTTTCAACAACCTAGAAGAGAAGGGATTGACAATTGAGTGATCAAAGTTTGAATTACAGGAACATAAAATGTATCAGAAAATAAAATAAGGCAGTTATTTTAAGCTTTACATATGTGATCCATTTACAGAATGGTCTGATCATATGATAGCGAAATGGACTATAAAGAGTAGAGAGATAGAATTAATAAACAATTTAGTTTTCAACAAACCAGAAGAGAAGGAACGTAAGTTTCGGGACAAAACAAGAAATAATGAAAGCAAACAGGTATCCTGGAGTGACTTTGAAAATGCATCTTTTTATAACGTAACTTTTGTGGTGAGTTTGACCTGTAAACCAAAGGGTTAATAATATAATATAAATGAATTAATTGGTTTGAAGCAGGGAAAAAGGAAAGGGGGAGACTTTAAAAGCTTTAAACATGCAAATGCTTGGGTTGAAAAGAAAAGAGAAAAGAGAAAAAAGGGAAAGTTTTTGAAAGCAGAACTAATTTTTCGTGCATGGAATTGGATAAAAAGCTCTCTTGTTTTTGATACCCTTGACTGTCACAGTGATATAGATTTTCAAACCCCTGGGTGCTTTTTTTTGGTTATATGATGATGCCGTTTGGGACCAAATGACATTTTAAATTCTCTTGATTAAAGATGTTGTTGCTCTGCTTTCATCAACATGCCTCTTTCCGTTGGTCTTGTCTTTGTTACGCTCGCATGCAACCAACAAACTCAAAAAGAAAAGTATTTTTTCAAAAACAAAAAAGAAAAGAAAAGAAAACTAATTGATTTTACGTAATAAGAAACCAGGACTGTTTACTTAATTACACAGTTTTCCGCACTTGATCGATTTATTACTTGTTTGGCATAATTATGATATAGCCACACACACACACACAAGGTTAATCATTTATGATGATGACAGGGAAATTTTCATTCATGGTGCTGAGCAAGACAGAGCTGTTGGTTAAAAGAAAATAGATTTTGATTCAGACAAGGAATATCAGCTACATGTATGCCACACTTCAGTCAGCTTCTTGTTAGCGAAAATCCAAATCCAACACAAATTCAAAGGAAGAACATGTCAAGATTCCATCTTATTGGATGGGAGAAGGCCTATTACACATATAAGCCACACTTTACCTATGAGACCATTCGACGTGACGAACAGACATATGTCTAATATTGAAAATAGTCAGATGGATAAAGATAATAATAGGATTCCAATGTATAAGTTCATGTAAATATGTGAAAATAGAGGGGTTCATATGTGTGTGTATAAACTTTAAGATTTAAAATATGTGGAACATATGCTTTAATTTGAATATGCTAGCAAGTTTAGAATGATTGAGGCATATAATGCATGCATGATGATGAGAAATAGTACTCATAATAATGGAGCTGGTTGGGGAATAATATGAATAAAGCAAGTATTGAAAGAAGAGGAGAGATGGATTTACATGAATGGAAGTATTCATTATAATGGCAAGTGCATGTGTGTGAGTGCAATGAGGAGGAAATTAAAGGGGACCCAAATTACGAAGGAGGAATCTTATGCAAAGCAAGTGATGATCAGTGATGACAGAGTTTTTTAGGCTGAGAATTAAGATCCTCTCCTTCACTCGCCAATAACAAGAGTTATACGTTGGACCCCAAAACGACATGATTGAGGGTACTTGTAAGTTGTAGGCATCAACATAAAAGCGCATATGAAGTAACATAAAGCTTGGACTAAAGTGAACAAACAAAGAATCGTGTTAAAAGCTATATCATGGAGTGTAGCAGCAGTCACTAATTACTAGTAGTAGTGATGAGTGTTATATACTTTTGACCCCATTAACTATTATTGCCATTTAACTTATCCCCCACCTGGTCATTTTGCACGCAGCCATGAAAAGTGCCTATAAGTTCTCATTTTTTAAAAAAGTTTTGGAATCCTATGTGCCATCATATATTGCTCACCCTGTTAATTAACTGTGCCCTTCTTTATTTGCCTCCTTGATTTGAAATCCAGATTATTAAGCAATTGAACATCTATCACTCCCATGTTGTTGATTTTTTCCCTTAATTTGTTTGCCAAAGTATTCTATAATCTTGTGCCTGCTTTTATCTACAGAGAATATAGCAAGTGGTTTTCAATTATATGAAGTATAATTACTCAAAATTAATTAAACTTTTTTGTCGAGTCCGAGATAGAAGGGGAAAAAAGTCATGTTACGGCAAATGAGTTTGGGTGATAATTAGTTCCATCTTCCATGCTTAATTAGCTCCTAGATGAGGAAAAGAAAAAAAAAAAGGAAAGAAATTCTGCATGCAAGCATGCACACACACATCTCTCTCTTTGTGTGTGTATATGTGGGGATTCGAAAAAATATAACTGTTTTCTTTAGACTTAAAATTTCTCGAATGGTACGGAATTGTTTCATTCTTCCATTCGTCATTATGCTAATCGCTATTTTTAATTTTCAACAACAATGATAGATTACTCTAATGCGTTGAGATTGAAAATTGACGTGGATTATTGACATTTTGTTTGGATGATATAACTGTGGAAGACAGTAGAGTAGTGATCCAAAGTGGTCCCTATACAGACGGTTGAGAGAATATATGGGCAAAGCATATTTACACGTAATTTTAGGTCGTCATTCCTCATTATCATATTCGTTGGACCACTTCCTCTTAAAGAGAGTGAAAACTGAAACATCACACATAATGGAAATATAATTACAGTAACGTTTGGTTATTTAGTACGTACGCGAAAAAAATTTCTTTCTTAAAAATGTTTTTCTTCATACCAAACATTGCATATAATACTGTAAACGATAAATAAAAGAAAGGCGTACTGTATTCACCACCGATAGATGAGGAATATAATATTTGGAAGCTCACTTTTAACTTGAAAATCATACATAAACACTGATATTAGATTTGATGACACTACAAGTACATGGGGCGCAAAGCTAGCAGCTGAGAAATACTCAACGCCAACAAAACTCAAAATGAGAGATAATTCATCATCATCAAAAGCTTCCTAACTAGCTAGAAAATAGAAATTTCAAAAGAGAGGAATAATTAAATAGCCATCATAGCAACATATTGGGGCAGGGACAAAAAAAAAAAGTAACTATCACTCGCTGACAGGATAGCTCATCATCATAATCATCAATTCTCTTCCTCTCGGATGGCCAACCTAAAAATTATATAAAGCCACGTGTTAATATATGTACAGTATACAAGAAGGAACAATCATACGTTACTGAATTAAATGTCACATTTATATATAGACACATACGAAACATATACACATATACCATACATGAGATATTTTCTACGACGAATATGGATTCCTGGCGCTGCTAGAATCCCTTGGTGCATTGCATCGATAGCACTCCATTCTATTAGCAAAGTTGTGCTCGTTGCATCCTGACCTGTCCAGTTCAAACTCTTCTCTAAGAATCTTACACAATTCTATATAGCTGAGTGCTGTTATATTTATGACTGTTTATTTACTTTAATTTTCACAGGACATCACTTTTGAAAAACATCTGTTGCGATATGACTATCAAGGGAATCTGTGAATTAATTCATATATATCTAAATAGATTATATTCAACCAGAGTCTTTAAAGTAACTAACCAAAATTTTTTCCTAGCTATAATGCAACATTTTTTTAATACAAATGGTAATTGGTACGTTTTTTGAATTATATTACCAAGTATTTGAATGAACAACTATTTCAGTTCTTCGTGACCTACCCTTAAATACAAGTAACTCTTATGGGATTTGATATAAAACTATAAATGATCTAACGGGTCTTACACCATCTACGTATATGTGTTGGTGATGATTGAACATTAGTATTACAGTAGTATGTGTAAAGTGTCATCACCTGGTGCAAATCCAGTCACCGGATTTCCAGCCAGGGCGGCTGGAGCCGCCACCGCTGCCAAAGCCAAAACCTCTCATTCTGGGGATGTCGGCGTCATAACCGGCGGCGCCGCCACCGGAGGAGGAGTCATCCTTGAGGGCACCGCACTTGAAGCAGCTGGAGCGGCTGGCGAAGTTGTGGGCCCCACAGTTGCCAAGGTTACAGTACCAGTCACCAGGACGAACGTCAGGGCCAGTGGTGAAGCCTCTTCCACCACCAAAGCTTCCATAGTCACCTCCTCCTCCAACAACCCTTCCTTCTCCACATCTCTGACATGACTCTCTTCTCTGAAAGTTCAGGTGGTTGCATGACCTACAGTTCCAATCTCCTGGTCTGCTCATTTTCAACCCCTCTACCTTCTTTCCATATATTAAACCCAATCACAAAAACATGATATATTTATCAGTATCACAATATATATGTGTGTATGAATGTATAATATAAAACAAAATAAAATTATGAGAACGTAACTCACCTAGAACAACTTTGATTGAGTTGAACAAAATGTATTGTGTGTTGTGATTGTTGGGGATGGGGTTGAGGTGCCTTATATACTGCCATTAAGGTCTCGAAAAATGGGTGAGCATTTATGTAAGTAAGTAAAAGGAGAGATTTTTTTTTTTTTAAAATATTCTTTTGTTTTGTTTCTCCTTGAACGTAACAATGATATCAACAAAAACTAAAATTAGCAAAAGGGGAATTTGTTTTTTGAAATGCGACTTTATAGACTCACCAAAATGTAATTAATAGCAAATTCAAAAAGCTGTATTTAATTTGGTGTCACTGCATCTTTTTTAGGGTTTTTTGAGAGAGTGGCCAAGTGCAAAGTGCACGTACACATCATAGCCCTCTTTCATGGTTCAGAATAAAGCCACATAAGTTATAATAGCTGGCTTGTGAAGTTGTGACAAATATTCCATCAGTACTTGAGATCGACATCTTTGGAGTCCAAATAGAGAAAAGTGGCATGTATATACTTAAATATCTCACCATGCACGGCAAAAAAACTATGGGAAAAAATGGAGTTGAATTTGTTCAACTTTGTCAAGCTGCTTTAGTGTTTCCCACATAAATAAAGCAGATTATAGCATGCATCGTAATCTCTAAATAAATCTTTGTAGTGCATAAATGATAGCAAAAATGTCCTTGACTGTGCCTGGATGTTGTTTGACTGAAGGAAAAAAAAGAAGCATAAAAAACAAAATGGTCCTTACTATTACCCCATGATAATCTATCTAAGTGCTTCCTTTTTATTTTTTGTTTTTTTTATCAGTCCTGGATTGGATAAGGAGGAACACAATTCATTGTCTATCGCCAGACAAAATGAATATTCCTCACACTTCAGGGAAAAAAAAAACCTTAAGAGAGGATCGACCCCACTGTCCCCCTTATATATATTCGCAAAATTCAAATATTCAAATATTTATATGTTACTGAGGAGGAGGGGCCATGTCTCACTTTCATTTAATACTTTCAGAATGGCCAGAACCAGTTATATATATATATATATATACACGGGCATTCAGAAAACTATAGCTGATAAAAATGGGTGCTGCTTTTCAATTTTGAATATAACTCTTTTGTACTTGGGACTCAATTATAAGTCAAAATGGTCTAATAACCCAACATTAACTAACAGCTGGTTATCTGCTTTAATTTGTTGTACCATCTCTTCATTATTATGAATTCTGTTAAACATCAAGAATTAATTAATGAAGAAAAGTTTAACTTAAAGCGTCCCACCACCGGCAGTCATAAATTCCAAGCTTTTTAATACTTCCTTATTTTCTAAACATAAGATCTATTTATATGTCTTCAATAAATTAATGATATCAGTTAAATTAATTAAAATCGCATAATATTACCAATATATATTAAATTAATTAAAATTACATGATATTACCAATATATATTGAGATAATGAATTTAATTTAATTATATAATTCATACATAGGATCACTCTTTCATGATGCCCAATATATATATGTATATATTTATATTTATTGCTCAATATAATTTAAATGACTATGGAATTAGTACTTAGTGAAAGAGAGAAGGATTCCCATTGATGGCCAAATATTGATTGCAATTGTATTGGAATGGTTCAAAACTCAAAGAAAGGATCAAAAATTGGTAGAGTTTCGATAAAGAAAGTCGAAGTTGATGGTGATGGAAAAGAGAATTGTTCGAGGTTCAATTTTTTGACCATCTTTTTTTCTTTCTTTTCTTTTTCTCCCTTCATTACACTGATATGGCTTTTTCGCTGTCATTTTCTTTTCCCCTCTCCCTCCTCATTAACGCTCATTATCTCTCTTTCTTTCTCTCCTTTCCCTCCCATATATCGCACTGTGATCAAGAGCGAAAGATGGCGAAGAAAGAGAGAAAACATTTAAAGAAGAACACTAAAGAGAGGAAAAAAAATAAACTTACACAAGTGAGAGATATCACCCACCAATTTTCTTGGGGAATGGTAAAGAAAGGCTGTGGCAAGCTGTGAAAAAGCAAAAAGAATGAGGAGGAAGAGTACTGATTCGATTCTCTCATTGGGAAATGCTTCCATGCATATGATCAAACCCATGTACGCCTAACGTTTACATATGCTTTCTCGTTTCATCTTTATCTTTTCATTATTTATATTACTAGTATTATATTAACCCCAAACACATATAATTAATTAATAAACCCTTCTCATTTACGCTCTGGTCACCCCCAATTAAAAAAAAAAAAATTCTCTGACCACTCCTTAAAATCTTCACCTACACATGTATTTGCTTTCTCTTGTTTTACTTTTACCTTCCCCTACGTCTACACGTGCATGCATGGACATGCACCACCAGTCTTTCTTATATTTAATTATCATTCACTTTAATTTGATAATTTTGCTAAGGATATATTGCATCATCAGACTCGCACTGTTATGTTTGAGATTTTTACAGTTTTTGTGGTGTGGTGAAACATGTGTAACGATTATGTTTACATCTGATGAAATTGGATTTTACGTAATTCGTGTCCAGGTTGCATGCACGTGAGGTGGTAGAAATTATGGGAGTGACGCCATCACAATGATTAAAGTTTTCTCTTTTCATTTTCCAAATAAAAAAAACAAAGTTTTTATTTTATTTTCTTTTACTTTTTAGACCTCCAATATCTTTTATAATATGCTCTGGGAGTCCTCAGATATGTCCATCCATTTTGTTGATTTTACAGTGTTCCACCCAAATCGTTTAATTATCTTCTCTGCGCAAAGATTTGAGTCCCTCTCTCCTCAAAAGCCCGACGTGTCTAATAACGAAAGAGGGAAAAAAAATAGGAATTTTAAGATGCAATATTTATTATGAATTATCATAAATCGTGGTTAGTAACTTAGTATAGGATCATTTTTTTGGCTATATATAGCCAATACAAGTTAATATTATTCGACAATAATTAGTACCATATATATAATATTAAATTTAGATGCTACAACTTTATTTCTGATCGACTACATAAGACACAATTAGTTAATTCAAAAATATTTAAAAAAGCTAAATAAACGAGGAGATGTAGAGTTGCGATGGGAAGAAACTCAAACACAAAGCCACTAAAAATATAGAGGGACCCACAACAACCTGTCAATCTAGAGGTTCAGTATTAGTTTAGATTTTTTAATTAATCATATATAAAGATAAATATAGGATCCACAATGATTATATACGGAGAAGAGTTGGGGTAGCATTATCGATTATGGAGAAAAATTGTAGAAAGTCGCTTGAGGTGATTTGAGCACTTTTAAATAAGACAATTAGAAGCGCCTGTAAGAGAGTTGATCAAATAATGTGGAGTCCTCCCAAAAGAGGAAGATGAAGACCGAAGAGAACTTTTAATAAAGTTATTCAACGAGATCTTTTGGTCAATAATTTACCATGAAATATGGTTATTGATAGAGCATAATGACGTTGTGTGATCTATGTAGCCGACCCCATATAGTGAGATAATGTTTTGTTGTTGTTGTTGTTGTTGTTGTATATATAAAAGTCTATAAGTTTTAAAAAATAATATATTTTGAAAAAGGCATATATGTGTGCGTGCGTGCGTGTTTGATTGAGTAGATATGTAAATTATTGTCAACAAATCTCATTCTTATTTTACTTGAAGTTTGATAGAAAAACCTAATAAAAATACAATCAGCTAATTCCCAAAACACCCCCCCCCCCAAAAAAAAGAAATTATCTCTCATTTGATAAAGAGCCATTTCTCATGTTATTAAAAATTCGGTTATTTCTTGCCACCCACAACTGATGGCATATAATTGAAAACCAAATTTTTCATGAAAAACCCTACTCCATATTAAAAGTAGCTTTCAGATTCCAATCTACCCACTTCTTAACATCCATCATATTAAAAAATACCAAATAATATTGAGCAGGAATAATTTGCATCCACACCTGAACTGTCATAGAACAATCACGCAAGGCATGAAGGACTCCTTCCACTAGCCCAGAGAGTAGCTCCCACATTCCGCAGTCCTAGATAAACCACGAGCTTCTCTAACTGCATATGTAAGCAAACTTTCACGGCAAACTAACCAAAGAAACATTTTACACCGTTGGGGAACATGTAGCTTCCATATCTGCTTCCATGACCATTTAATCGCAGCCAAGTTCGAAGGTCATTGGCTATTATATGCAGAAGCTATAGAGAAATCATTTGAAGAATTAAACCTCTAGTGTGGCTTGTCCTCTTCTTCAGGCCTACAACTTTGAGCAAGAATCATTTGTACCATGTCTTGATGCAAATAATGAGCAAATTTACTAGTATCCCAATACTCGTGAGGATAGTAAACTCAGAAACTTTGATTTCTCTAACTTCTTTTGGGACCTCCTGATTTGCAATATCTTTCAAGCAAGTTCCATTTGGCAACCAGCGATCACTCCAAAAGTGAGGTGATTCCCCATTTCAGCAACCATTGGATTCTAGACTAAACCATGTCCCAAGTATTTTTAATGCCCTGCCATACTTTTGAACCCAATTTCGATCTATTAATATATGGCATCAAATCAGATCCACAACCATACTTTTCTCTCATTAGGCGAACCCACATCGTGTCTCTGCTTCTTATTAGGCCCTAGCCTAATTTCATCATAAATGCATTGTTCTGCAATTTTGCCTTCCTCAATCCAAGACCGCCTTCTTCCTTCTTCAAACAAACTTGCTCCCCCGAAACCGGGTGGATCTTCTTTGCTGTTGCACTACTCCCCCACAAAAACCTCCTACAACACTTATCAATTTCCTATCAAGTTAAAGAATGCAACGGAACGGTTTGCATAGTATACGAAGGAATAGTCGACATAACAGATTGAACCAAAGTATGACGAGCAGACTCGATAGAGATTTCACCTTCCACATTGATAATCTCGTATCCATCTTCTTAAGAATATGCTCAATATCCTCTTCGTGACCTTTTTATGATGAAGAAGTACTCCAAGATACTTACCCAAGTCAGCACAAGGCGTGAAACCCATGAACTGACTAATCTCATTAACTCTTGTATGATTGACATTCTTTGAGAAGAAAATTCTTGATTTTGCATTATTAACTCTCTCCCTAGAGGCTAAACAGAAATCATCGAAATAGGCTCTCAATATGGCAGTCCCATTTTTCCTTAATCGAAAAGGCCTCTAATTATCCTCCTCCACCTTCTTATGAATCAAATGGGCAAATGTTCGCCATAAATTGCTACCGCAAGTGCACGGGTCAAGTTTTAGTAGTATAGTTCAAGAAAGGGTTGTCGTTCCACTAGGACCACGTTAAAAGCGAGTTCATTAAATTCATTATATTCAAAATTAGCAATGGGCAATAGGCAAGTGATTTAATAAAGTTAAAATGACTAAAGAAAATGCAATTGTAAAATAGAACACTTGAAGTGAAATTTAACACAATGAGAAAAGCCTAAGCCTATTTATCCACTTGCATTTCATGACACCTAATTTCCCCTTCCCTAATGCCAATTTATGCCTATTATGTTATTGCTTGAAGTCTCTTGTGTTCAAATAGCTCTCTCAAGCCTATTCAAACCTTAATTGGTATTAACTTGCATAATCTCTTACTACATGCTATTACCAATTAGTCTCTTTAATCACCCAACCTCAATTTTCACAAAACTTGGTTAGTGAATATCTCTATCTCACTAACAACTTCCAATTAGTTAAAATTGCAAGACAAGCTTGGTTTTAGCCTAGTTCTTTCCCCAATTAATGCTCTCTCAAGCCACTAATTAAGCAACAATCCAAATGTTGGCCACCATTTAGAAAATCATAAGCTCAAGCTAAAACCATAACATAACATTCATTAATTTAGCAATAGGAAAGAAAATCATAGATGTCAATCCATACAAGCTTCAAAATAGACCTAGAATATGAGTTTAGCTACTCATAACACAAGAAGTATCAAGAATCATCATCAAATACATCACAATGCTCAGAAATAAGCAAGAGAAATGAAGAAGAGAAAAGAAATGAAGAGAAGCAAACACAAGAAATTTCTGCTTGAAGCTCAAAAATCTACTTCTCCCAAGCTTCCCAATCTTTCTCCAAGCTTTCTCTAGCTTCTCTTGGTGTTTCTCAGCCTCCAATTTCGTGCCCAAAGTGTTCTCCCTCGCAAACTCGGCCAACCCTAGCTTTTATCTCCTTGTTTTTGTGTGTTTCAGACCCAAAACGCGCAGCAGAACTGACGCGTTTTCGCTGCAGCGAGAAGATGTTCTCGCTGCAGCCAAGCAAACAGAGAGGAGGGGGATTCTGAAGAGGTTTCTCGCTGCAGCGAGAACATCTTCTCGCTGCAGCCAGGAAGGCAGAGAGGAGACCCAATTTTTGCCACTTGTTTGCTGCAGCTAGAAAGTGTTGTTGCTGCATCCAGGAGCTCAGTCATGCCTCCTTTAACTTTGCTTTGTTATCCTTGCTTCCCTTTTTCTTCACTCTTAATTTCTTCTTCTTTTTCCTACAAATTAGAGAGGGAAATCATCAATTCATCTCAATCTTAAGGTGATAGGAGTTCACACATTTTTCACATAATGTTCTTCCTTACAAGCATATTATCAGGCATATATGAGCTCAAAGCATGTGAAAAATGTGCGAAATGTGTAAAATTTCTAAAGGTTAACACCCCCAAACTTGAACTTTTGCTTGTCCTCAAGCAAAGCTGAACAACATAATTTATGCAATTGCATTTGAGTCCTCAGAATGTTCTTGTTAATGCAAATAGCATAAATGACCAATTCACATGCGACTTATCATGCTTCACAATATTGAATTGCACTTTAATGAATTCCTTAAAATTGTATCATTTAGAGTCCAAAATTGAGAATGATTTGAAAACTCTGATTTTCAGAAATTAGCAAGAATTTGAATCACATACACATATTCAATTAGACCCACTCATCCACATCTTCTCAATTTCTCCCCTTAGCTTGCTCATCACAAAGACTCAGAAGCTACTTTTCCTTGTTGCTCATTTGAGTTCTTTTCAATCTCCCCCAAACTTAGAATTTGTACCATTCATAACTTCTTAGGGCATGAATACTTTCCTTTTTTTTTGTTTTTTTTTTGTTTTTTGTTTGTTTTTAATCTTGAGTCGTCGTAATTAACCTTTTTACGCGACCTTGCACATGGGTGGTGCAATACCGGTTACTCAGTTATTCCAACAATCGCATCAAGAGGCTTTTGCCCAACTCATAACCCTTCTTAACTTAACCGTTTGACGCGAGTGCCAACATTGGAAAATGAAGTGCCCCCGGTTACTAAGTTAAGTCTTTAGGCCAGCGGAGTTGTTACAATTTCTTCATTAGTACTTTGAAATCCCATGACAATCTACTAAGGTTTGAAACTTTACAAAGATGCCTTTGAATTGATGTAATTACAAATGTGTATGTAAAACAAATTGTCACTTATTCCTTACTAAAAAAAAATTCTCAAATCTTTCTTGATTTTACCCATGCTTCATTTTTTTGTTTAAAAAGTCCCCGAAATTCACAAAGTGCCAAACCAATATCAAGATTCATTCTAAATTACTTGTGAACTAAATTTTCTACCATTTTGAATGTTGAACAATTTAATTCTAATCATTGGACTCTATGCAATGCAATCATTAAGGTCAAGCTTCACACAATACAAATAAAATTTCAAGTTTGTGAAATTTTACACATTTCAAAGCGGAGGAGCTTTCAAAAGAAAATTTTCAAAAAGTTTGCTCCTCTCCCCCAAACTTAAATGGGACAATGTCCTCATTGTCATTGGACCATCAGTAGTCCAGGTAATTTCCTGTGCAAAACATAAGTAGGCAAACAAGAAGTAAAGCCATCAGTAGCTCTAGCAGATGCAACACACACGAGTCAAATATGCAGAGATATAGCAAAATAAAACAGAAGGCCAGCAGTAGCCTTAAGAAGTGTCACTAAGCACCAAGAATCCAGGAAAACAAGTAAAACATCAAAAGGAACCATCAGTAGTTCCTACAGCTACTGTCTGCCTGGCTGCAGCGAGCAACTTTGCTCGCTGCAGCGAAGAAGACAAAACTTGCTCCCCTAAACTTATTGCCCAAATTTATAAACAATCAAACCATGGCAACACATCAAAACATAAACATCTAAAGCACCCAAAAACACATCAAATGCAGTTCATAACCAGCCAAAAGTATTCCAATTCATCCCAAACAACAAATATCATTCTTAACATAAATTTTCACACAATATCATTAAGCATTCTAAATATCAAACCATCAATCCATAACAGAGAGTGTATCATCAGTAGCCTCAGTACTACTGCATTTGCAACAAATCAATCCATATTTAGTATAAAAGATAGGTTCAAATACTCCCCTTTGGAGCTCCCCTTTTTGCAAGCAATGTCTCTTAGCTTGAATCCATGGCATCCCTCAATCCTTGGCAATCTTCCATCATCAAAGCAAGTGTGGAATTTCTTTCCTACCAAAACACAAGATCAAACATAACTCTAAAGTCTAAAACAAACTAAAATAAAATGAAAAAGAAAGATAAGTTAAAGAGCTTGGGTTGCCTCCCAAGAAGCGCTTGGTTTTAAGTCATCAGCCCGACTTTGTCGCTTCAAGCTTTATCATCCAAGTAGACAGTAGAGATGACTCTATCTACTTGTCCTCCCCAATAGTGTTTCACCCTTTGACCATTAGCTGAAAATCGATCTCCCACTTCATTCTCCAACTCCACATTGCCGGATTTAGAGACACTCACAACTGTGAAAGGGCCAGACCACCTTGACTTCAGCTTACCAGGGAACAAGCGCAGCTTTGAATTAAATAGGAGAACTTGTTGTCCCGGTTCAAAGATTTTAGGCACAATGACCTTGTCATGTTGCCTTTTGGTCTTCTCCTTATATAATCTTGAGCTCTCATAAGCTTCTAGCCGGAATTCATCTAACTCATTGAGTTGGAGTAGACGTTTTTCTCCACAAGCTTGTGGATCAAAATTCAGTTTCTTGATAGCCCAATATGCACCATGTTCCAGCTCAACGGGCAAGTGACATGTCTTACCAAATACAAGGCGAAATGGGGACATCCCAATGGGAGTTTTGTAAGCCGTCCGGTAAGCCCATAAAGCATCGTCCAGTTTGGTGGACCAATCTTTTCTTGTAACATTCACCACTTTCTCAAGAATGTTCTTGATTTCCCGATTGGAAATTTCTGCTTGGCCATTTGCTTGAGGGTGGTAAGGTAATGCAATCTTGTGCTTAACACCATATTTCTTCATCAAAGCTTCAAATTGGTGATTACAAAAATGGGTTCCCCCATCACTCACAATGGCTCTTGGAGTGCCAAACCTTGTGAAAATGTTCTTCTTGAGGAACTTAATGACAGTTTTGGCATCATTGGTCACACATGCCGATGCTTCCACCCACTTTGAGACATAGTCCACACCGACCAAAATGTATTCATTGGTGAAAGACTTAGGGAATGGCCCCATGAAATCAACTCCCCATACATCAAAAAGCTCTACTTCAAGCATGTTGGTTAAAGGCATCTCATCCCTTCTTGAAATATTGCCCACTCTTTGACATTTATCACATTGCAAAACAAATGTGTAGGCATCCTTGAATAGAGTAGGCCAAAAGAAACCACATTGAATCACCTTAGCGGCGGCTTTCTCACCTCCAAAGTGGCCACCATAATCAGAGGAGTGGCAACCATGGAGAACACCTGGTTGTTCGTTTTCTGGTACACAACGGCGAATCAGTTAATCGGGACACCGTTTGAACAAGTATGGTTCATCCCAGAAATATTTCTTCACATCATGCAAGAATTTGCGCTTTTGGTGAGAATTGAGATCCGGAGGTAGGACTCCACAAACTAGGTAGTTCACAAAATCGGCATACCATGGAGTAGAAGACATATCCACATAGAACAAATTCTCATCTGGAAAAGATGCATTAATTCCTTCACTCTCATCAAATTGAGCCTCAGTACTCAACCTAGACAGATGATCTGCTACTTGATTCTCGGTTCCTTTGCGGTCTAGGATATTCAAGTTGAATTCTTGGAGTAGAAGTACCCATCGAATCAGCCTAGCCTTTGAATCTTTCTTGGTAAGCAGATACTTGAGAGCAGAATGATCAGTATAGATAATCACCTTGGTGCCCACAATGTAAGACCGGAACTTCTCACAAGCAAATACTATTGCAAGCATCTCCTTCTCTGTGGTAGTGTAATTAACTTGAGCACCATCAAGGGTCTTGCTAGCATAGTATATTGGTTGGACAATCTTCTCTTTCTTTTGCCCCAAAACGGCCCCTACGGCATAATCACTGGCATCACACATAACAATGAATGGGAGACCCCAATCTGGAGCAACAATGATAGGAGCAGTCACCAACCTTTGCTTGAGCTCCTCAAATGCCTTAATACACTCTTCATTGAAAACAAACGGCATATCTTTTTTGAGCAAGGCACAAAGAGGCTTGGTAATCTTAGAGAAGTCTTTAATAAAGCGGCGATAGAATCCCGCATGGCCTAGAAAGCTCCTCACACCTTTGACATTGGTCGGCGGAGGTAGTTGCTCAATCACGGCAATCTTGGCTTTGTCCACCTCTAAGCCATCTTTAGAAACTTTGTGTCCCAACACAATTCCTTCCTTCACCATAAAGTGGCATTTCTCCCAATTTAGCACAAGATTGGTCTCTTCACATCTTTGCAACACTCGGTTCAAATTATCCAAGCACAAGTCAAAAGAATCACCAAACACCGAAAAATCGTCCATGAATACCTCAATGGTATGTTCAATCATATCAGAGAAGATAGACATCATGCACCGTTGAAAAGTGGCAGGTGCATTGCATAACCCGAATGGCATCCTTTTGAAGGCGAAGGTGCCATAAGGACAAGTAAAAGTTGTCTTCTCTTGATCCTCTGGAGCAATGGCTATTTGGTTATAGCCGGAGTAGCCATCAAGGAAACAAAAGTACTCTTGTCCAGCCAACTTGTCCAGCATCTGGTCAATAAATGGCAAGGGGAAATGATCCTTGCGTGTAGCATTGTTGAGCTTCCGGTAATCCATGCAAATCCTCCACCCGGTCACAGTGCGAGTGGGAATGAGTTCGTTTTGGGTGTTAGCCACTACAGTCATGCCCCCTTTCTTAGGAACACATTGGACTGGGCTCACCCATGAACTATCAGAGATGGGGTATACAATTCCGGCGGAAAGCCATTTGAGGATTTCTTTCTTCACAACCTCCTTCATTACCGGGTTTAGTCGCCTTTGATTCTCAATAGAAGGCTTGTGATTTTCCTCCAACAAAATCTTGTGCATGCAAAGAGAAGGGCTAATACCCTTAATGTCAGCTATGGTCCACCCAATAGCTCTCTTATGCTCCTTCAACACTCTTAGCAATTTCTCCTCTTGCAAACTTGAGAGAGTTGAAGAGATAATCACTGGCAAAGACTTAGAGTCACCCAAATAGGCATACTTTAAGTGTGAGGGCAGAGGCTTCATCTCAAGAGTTGGTGCAACTTCAATAGATGGCTTCAATGGAGATTGTAATGCTTGAGATACATCTAAAGGCTCAAATGGCTTGAACATAGATGGAGGGAAGGCTTCCATGCTAAATATCCCATTAAGCTCTTCTTGGTTGAAATCTTCAAGATTCTTTTCACCAATAAGGAATGCCTCCAAAGGGTCTTTGATCATAGGCTCATAAGATTTCTCTTGAACAACCGAATCAAGCATATCTACCATGAAGCATTCACTAGATTCATCATCATGAAATTTTAAAGCCTTGGACATATTGAAAATCACCTTCTCATCATTCACCCTTAAAGCGATCTCCCCTTTTTCAACATCTATGAGGGTTCTTGCCGTAGCCAAAAATGGTCTCCCCAAGATGATAGGGATTTTCCAATCAACCTCACAATCCAACACAACAAAATCCGCAGGAAATATGAATTTATCAACCTTAACCAAGACATCTTCTACAATACCTCTTGGGCGGGCGGTGCTACGATCGGCAAAGAGTAGAGTGACCGTAGTAGGCCGTGGTTCACCTAGTCCCAATTGATTGAAAACAGCAAGTGGCATAAGATTGATGCTAGCTCCCAAATCACAAAGAGCTTTGCCATTGAAATTTGTGCCAATGTTGCATGGGATGTAGAAGCTCCCCGGATCTTTCAACTTAGCCGGTAGCTTCCTTTGGATGACCGCACTACATTCTTCAGTTAGAGCAACTGTTTCAAACTCACTAAAACGCCTTTTCTTAGATAGCACATCCTTCAAGAATTTAGCATATTTAGGCATATTCTCCAATGCTTCGGCAAATGGAATATTGACATGTAGTTGCTTAAACATCTCCACAAACTTCTTGAATTGAGTATCCTCCTCTTTCTTCTTGAATCTTTGAGGATAAGGTAGAGGAGGTGTAATGGAGAAAGAGGTAGTCTTCTGCTTCTTTTCGTCACCTTTGGCTTTGGTCTCCTTAGGATTTTGAACAACTTCATCAAGACTTTTATCAACTATCTTCCTCTTTTTAGTATCATCCCCTTCAACCACAATGTCTTCACCAACTTGCTCATCCTCATCAATTTCAACTACCTTGGGTTCTTGAGCAACCTGAGGTTTCTTGGTCGGCACAGAGGAGTTATCCACAATGTTACCACTCCTCAAAGTGATTGCTTGACATTCTTCCTTTCCGTCCCTTTTTGGATTGGGAATGGTATCACTTGGTAGCCCTTGTCTAATCAATGTATTGACTTGAGAAGCCAATTGACCCATATGCACTTCAAGGTTCTTGATAGCCGTGTCATGAAGAGAAGTCTTGGTATTGGTTACCTCTTGGTTAGCAAGTATTTGAGTAAGCAGCTTCTCAATTTTTGACTCATCAAGCGGCTTTTGTTGAGGTGCTACATATCCGGGGGGTGCTGGTGGTCGGTATGAAGAAGAAGAAGCTTGAGGTGGGTTAAGACTTGGACCACTCTTCCATGACATGTTTGGATGGTTTCTCCACCCTTGGTTGTAAGTGTTGGAGTAGGGATTTCCTTGAGGGGCCCTATTAGAATTGTTCATGTAGTTGAGTGATTCCATAGTATGATGGCAATCTTGAGAAGGATGATCCCCTCCACAATTCTCACAGGATTGAATGGAGCTCTGAAGTGCATGCACACCTGTAGGTAAATGAGTTTCTATCTTCGATTGAAACTTTTTGAATTGCTTTGTCAGATCTTCAAGTTGAGCACTAATAGCACTGTTATCACCAGAGCTGCTTCTGTATTGCATTGTGTTAGCAGCCAAATTCTCAAACAATTCTTGGAGTTCTGAAGTTTTCAACTTTGTGATTTCTCCCCTAGCCGCCATATTCAACATCACTTTTGTGGCTTCATTCAAGCCCTTTTGAAAAGCAGCCAGTAGAACAAAGACATGCTGACCATGGCTAGGACAATTTCTCCACATATCCTTGAAACGCTCCCATGCTTCATAAAATGTCTCACCAGGCTCTTGCTGGAAGGTGAGGAGTTCACCTCTTTGAATAGCCCTCAAATCAGTAGGAAGAAACCGGGCCTTGAACTTAGTTGCCAAAGTATCCCAATTGGTGATGGAATTCGCCGGAAGGGAATTGAGCCAAGCAAGTGCCTTACTCCCTAGAGACATGGGGAATAGGCGAAGACGCAATGCATCTGCAGAAACTCCTTGAGTCTGGAAATTGCTACACACCTGAACAAACTTGGTGAGGTGCTCGACCGGGTCTTCAATCTTAGTACCATTAAAGGTACCCATAAGTTGGAGCAGCTGAATCATCACCGGCTTAACTTCAAAGTTCCTTGCAGTGATGTTCGGGAGTCTAATGCTAGAGGAATAAGTGATTTCCTCTCTCGCCAAGAACTCCTCCATAGAGATATCTTCATCTTCCGCAACTTGACCAGCCATTTCAGGTCGAATGGGCGGGTCTTGCACAGGTGGTTGAATTGGTTCCTCCGGTTGAATAGGTGGTTCCAACAGTAGTGGTTGATGTGGATCTTGGTCAAGAGCCACCTCCAAATCTCGTTGCATGCAGTTGGAGCGAATACCTACAAACACAAGAGGATCCGACGAGTATCAAACTTATCACGACACTTGAACAAAGTAACTTAAGAAATGCTATCTCTAACTAGACAAGTAGAAATAACACAGTTTCAGTTACCAAAAGACAAGAAAGAAAAAGCCCAAAGATAATCAAGCTCACAATGTACTCAATGAACTCTTGAGTGACTTAAAACACAATCCCCGGCGGCGGCGCCAAAAACTTGTTCGCCATAAATTGCTACCGCAAGTGCACGGGTCAAGTTTTAGTAGTATAGTTCAAGAAAGGGTTGTCGTTCCACTAGGACCACGTTAAAAGCGAGTTCATTAAATTCATTATATTCAAAATTAGCAATGGGCAATAGGCAAGTGATTTAATAAAGTTAAAATGACTAAAGAAAATGCAATTGTAAAATAGAACACTTGAAGTGAAATTTAACACAATGAGAAAAGCCTAAGCCTATTTATCCACTTGCATTTCATGACACCTAATTTCCCCTTCCCTAATGCCAATTTATGCCTATTATGTTATTGCTTGAAGTCTCTTGTGTTCAAATAGCTCTCTCAAGCCTATTCAAACCTTAATTGGTATTAACTTGCATAATCTCTTACTACATGCTATTACCAATTAGTCTCTTTAATCACCCAACCTCAATTTTCACAAAACTTGGTTAGTGAATATCTCTATCTCACTAACAACTTCCAATTAGTTAAAATTGCAAGACAAGCTTGGTTTTAGCCTAGTTCTTTCCCCAATTAATGCTCTCTCAAGCCACTAATTAAGCAACAATCCAAATGTTGGCCACCATTTAGAAAATCATAAGCTCAAGCTAAAACCATAACATAACATTCATTAATTTAGCAATAGGAAAGAAAATCATAGATGTCAATCCATACAAGCTTCAAAATAGACCTAGAATATGAGTTTAGCTACTCATAACACAAGAAGTATCAAGAATCATCATCAAATACATCACAATGCTCAGAAATAAGCAAGAGAAATGAAGAAGAGAAAAGAAATGAAGAGAAGCAAACACAAGAAATTTCTGCTTGAAGCTCAAAAATCTACTTCTCCCAAGCTTCCCAATCTTTCTCCAAGCTTTCTCTAGCTTCTCTTGGTGTTTCTCAGCCTCCAATTTCGTGCCCAAAGTGTTCTCCCTCGCAAACTCGGCCAACCCTAGCTTTTATCTCCTTGTTTTTGTGTGTTTCAGACCCAAAACGCGCAGCAGAACTGACGCGTTTTCGCTGCAGCGAGAAGATGTTCTCGCTGCAGCCAAGCAAACAGAGAGGAGGGGGATTCTGAAGAGGTTTCTCGCTGCAGCGAGAACATCTTCTCGCTGCAGCCAGGAAGGCAGAGAGGAGACCCAATTTTTGCCACTTGTTTGCTGCAGCTAGAAAGTGTTGTTGCTGCATCCAGGAGCTCAGTCATGCCTCCTTTAACTTTGCTTTGTTATCCTTGCTTCCCTTTTTCTTCACTCTTAATTTCTTCTTCTTTTTCCTACAAATTAGAGAGGGAAATCATCAATTCATCTCAATCTTAAGGTGATAGGAGTTCACACATTTTTCACATAATGTTCTTCCTTACAAGCATATTATCAGGCATATATGAGCTCAAAGCATGTGAAAAATGTGCGAAATGTGTAAAATTTCTAAAGGTTAACAGCAAATTTCTCCATTATCAAAACGAATAAATAGGGCGATAAAGGGTCCCCCTGTTATAGGCCTTTAGATGGCCAAAAGGACCTCCCCTTGTCCCCATTCCACAAAACTCGCACGCTAGCCGTACTAAAGCACCATCTTATGACATAATAACATTTTGAGGTAGGGCCAGCTCCACTAAGCACTTCTCTATAAATGACTATTTCACCCGATGATCATAAGCTTTTTCTAAATCAATTTTCACGGCCATAAACCCTTTCCTCCCCTTCTTGTTATTCATAGAATGAATCACTTCCTAGGCAACTTTAATATTATCCGCACCCTGCCTACCGGGAACAAAGCTACATTGGTCAAGAGAAATAATTTTCCCCATGACCCTTCATAAGCGAGTGGCTATCACCTTTGTTAATATCTTATAGATAACATTACACAAACTGATAGGGCGAAAATCTCGAATAGATTCTGGTTGACCTATCATTGGAATTAATACAATATTATTATCATTCACTCTTCTAATCTCCTCCTTATCCGACCACATACGAACTACTTTATTCACAATAGAGTTGCCCAAAAGCCCCCATTGGTTTTGAAAAAATAAAGGATTTAGCCCATCAGAGCCCGGGGCTTTCAAGGAACCCATTGCAAATAAGGCCTGTCTAACCTCCAAAAGAGATATACCCCGACCAATCAAACGAAGATCCATATCAAAAAGAGTAGCGTACATGAAGATGAATGTGGATGGCTCTTGTGTAGATGATGGTAGGCGATTGGCATGTAGTGGAGTTATGAGAGAACATAGAGGAATTGTGATGTGAGGCTTTCTATTAAACATGGGTGAAAGGGACAGCTATCTAGCAGAGCAGTGGGGCATCCTTATGGGGTTGAAGTGGAGTTGGGATTATGGTGTGAAGCAATTGGTGGTGGAGACAAACTGTCTTCAGCCGGTTGAGGAGGTAGAGGCTTTGTTTGGGGATGTTAGTGATATTTCTCGTCTGATGGGAGAGATAAGTAGTCTTATTGATCGAGATTGGGAAGTATTCCCTCCGATCCTAAATATAAGACTACTTTGACTTTTTTTGTGGAAGTTAGGAAACAAATTAGACCACTAAATTATAACATATGTCACATGAAATTAGATTATAGGTTAGTTTATAAGTAGAATAAATTAGTTTCGAAGAAAAAAGATGTTTTTTGGGACTAAAACTACTTTGTTTTTTGGACTGAAAAAAATCAAAGTGGTCTTATAATTAGGACCGGAGGGAGTACATATTTCTTGGGTTTACAGAGAGGCAAATGAGATAGCAGACCGCTTGGCAAAATATGCTCTGGGTTTGGGCAATGGTTTGTTTAATTTTTCTGAAGCGCCGGAGTTAACTGCAGACATGTTCGAGCGGGAGAAGCAGTGGTGCAATAATTGAGTTTGTAATTTTGTTTTATATTATCAAAAAAAAAAATAATAATAAGTAAGCCACCGTTATACAAAACAGCATTTCCTTCTATATGTAGTATTATTTTCTTCGTCGTTCAAATCTTGTAACTATTTGACAAAAAAAGAAACAGCCATTTCTCACCAATATTATGGCCCAAGCCCATTGGTTAGAATTTATTGAAGGTGCATGATTACTGTCCCGATCTCAATTCGGGCCGGAACTTCTTTACTGGCCTGTACCTTCGAAATCTAATGGGCCCATCATCGGATCCATTCTAACTAAGAAATGGGCTGGTACAATGAATGGGCCAGTAGACAGGGAAAGAAAAAGAAAAGTGGAGAAGGTTGGGCCCAAAGAAAAGAAGAAGGCCAGTAAGTGCAAGTAACGCTGCTTCCCGCTCTGAATTCAAACCCCGCCCTTCAACTTTCGCCTCTCTCACGCTCTTTCCCCCACAGGGTAAATCCCAAAAAAATTAACTGAAACCAAAAAAAATAAAACAAATAATATTGGCATTTCCCCCGTCAGTTTCATTCACTGGAAGGCACAACACAACACATAACACAAGAGCAGAAAAAAGATGCAGAAAGCTGAGTCTAGGGTTGTTGACAAAGGATCTTGATGCTCATGGATTCTCCTGATGTTACCAACAAAACACCCATTTCCATCGCCACTTCCGATCCTGCTGCTGCTTCTTCTTCTTCTGATTCTCCTCCTGTTCAAGTAAATTCACCTCCTCTTTCTTCACTTGCCATTTACTGGACCATGCCATTGTTGTTTGTTTCTGTGCTTTAGATCGCTTTACGATTCTCTTTTTTCCACATTTAGATGTATTTATTATCCTTCGTGTTTGTGTTGATTGCGTTGGATTGTCGGTTATTTTTGGTAATGACTTAAGTGCTGAACTCTAGTTAGGACTGAATGCTGTACATATGCTTGCTTGCTAATGACGGGAGGTTGATTAAACTGTTTTCTTTGACCTCCTGTCAGCTAATTGACAAACATTCAGGTATTCAGTAGCTGCAATGGTTAATGTATCTGTCTAAAGCATCTCTCAGTTAACTAATTGCTTGTCAAGGCCAGTCTTATTGGCAAAATTATGGGCAGTGGGTGTCTCATTTGTTTAGTATTTTCTATTCCAGGAATCCCCGTTTTTCAGCTTTATAAACAATTTATCCCCAATAAAGTCTGTCAAGGCTTCTCGTGTTGCTCAAGATTTCCTAGGACTGAATTCTCCCCCTGTCGTCTTCACGTCACCGCGTATTAATATCCAACGTGGATCCAAGTTCTTGGAGAGGTATACTGACTTCATTGTAGCAGACATTCTTTTCCCTATGCTTTTTCACTGGTTGTTCGCTCACAAACTTTTTCAATATTAGGCCTCCTTGCTCTCAATCAGCCATTGTACAAATTTCTCAAAGTGTCAATGGAGTCAAGAGCCTTGTTGATAACCCTGTTGATTCTGACAAATCTGCTTCTTTATCGCCGGGATTCATAACTCATAGCAAAAATTATTCAAATAGTCAACACTGCGGCTCTTCACCGTGTGTAGAATCTGTAGATGAATACTTAGCTGATCCTTCAGATATTGATCATGCATCTTTGGGGCATTCAGTCAACCCCGATGTGAAACAATACAATGAGAACGCTGGATCTTCACTAAACGACTTAACTCACTCAAAAAAAGCTGTATCAAAATTTGATGTTAAAAATGGTCCCGATGACAAGATGAACAGACCTTTGCTTTTGTTAGAGGAGTCTGAATCCAGCTATCCAGAAAAGCCAGGACTAGTTGATGAAGCAGGAAAAGTAGAAGGGGAGAAAGCTGTTGAATTGGCTTCCCAAGAATGTGCAAAGTTAGAGACTGTTTTGTCTGCTGACCATGTTTTTCAGAAGCAGCGTTCTGATGAATCAACTGTCCAGGTAACGATCCAATGCTGCTGTTTATATTGACTTAGTACATAAACAGTCAGTACATGACTCTGTTATCCAGTGTTTTTTCCCCTTGATTTTTATCGATTTACTAAATTTTGAGTTTCAGTGCGCTGGAAATGAAATGCAGGATCATTGTGATTTTGCCTCTCAGTCAATGCTTGAGCCTTTGCTGGATGTAGAAGAATGTGAAAATGGTGGCAAGATGGGGACAACCTCTCATGTTGTGCAAAATATATCACAAGACAGCACCAAGGTATAGATCATCAGACTTAGTTTTTGTCTATTTGCCTTTATATATTTTGGTTTTCTTATGTTGTTTTGTCTGTTTGCCTTTATATATTTTGGTTTTCTGATGTTGTTTTGTCTGTTTGCCTTTATATATTTTGGTTTTTTTATGTTGTCCATGTAGTCATTAAGAGTAACTTGATTTTCACCCAACTTTGGTTCATGTTTCATGTTATTCATTCTTCTGATCTGGATATGGTATTTCATATTGAATAATTGTAAACTTGGCTATCTTTATTCAGTTTTCCAATCGTTTCTATTTGTCCATGTCAATCTCAATCAAGAGAGCAATAATCTTTGTTGACTGTGGCATTTTGTTAGTTGTTATGTAGCCAGGCACGAACCATCCTAGAAATTTTTTAAAAGGAAATTAGAAAAAATTATATGCAAATAGAAAATTTCATTTCATAGTCAATCATGAGAGGATCTCAAACTTTATTAGACCGAATTAGGCATCACGTGGTTGTGGGGATCTCTTCAGTTAAGGAAATGGGACCTTCATTTATTGGAATTATCTCACGTTACTGGTTTATCATAGTTTCTTGTTAAATGTTTGAATTAGGTACGATGAAAATATGGCATTATCTGCTTGTTAATTGACCAATATTTAGTCAAACTTTTATGGGAAAATAGGTAGCTGCATGTTTTTCAGGCATTGATATTGTTTGTTATTGAATCCATTAAGATTGTTCCTGGGCAACAGATTGAGTATTACGTATTAACTAAATATAATCAATGTAGGCCAGGCAAAAGCACCGAGGCCTGCTTAGACGCTGCCTTCAGTTCGAGGAGGCTGCATCAACTGCTTTTGGAAATTTGAACAGCTGCCCACTTCAAGCTCATGTTCCTGTAGACTTAATGCCATCAGCTAACTCCGCAGAGTCAAAAGATTTAGAAACTTCTCATGTTGCACCAAATGACACTTCAGGTGAGGAGAAAATGATCAGGCAGTCCAAACCTATCACCACCACATTTTCTCCACAGTGTAGTGGAAGCTTCCCGGTGAAAGGTTCCAAACCATCTGGTATTGGGTTGCACTTAAATAGCATTGTAAATGCTATGCCCCATGGCCGTGCTGCATTTACCGGTATGAGACTAGCAGAGGGCTGTACAGGTTCACATGGCGAGAAGTCTGTTACTTTACTAAGCTGCCAGAATGCTGAGGACTTAAAGAGGGGCTTAATTTCATTAAACATGGATGAGAAAATATCAGTTGGCAATAAATGTGAGAGGCACGAAAGGGATGCTTCAATATCTGCAGATTCTCTCCCCCCTGGGTCTCCAAGCTCTATAGAACCTACCAATTTGTCGATACATGTTGAGCATCCAGCAAATTTCCAAGATGAGAGAAAATTAAGCTCTGTAGGTGATGGAAAGTTTGAGGATTCCAATCAAACAAGCCCCAAAAAGAAAAAGTCAGTTTTATTTTTCCTTTCATCGCTAAGATATTTTGTTCTTTGTATGTTTGGTGGGATCACCAGATGCTACATCTTTCTTCAGGAAGAAAACATCAAACCCCTCTGATGACGACGGTTGTAAAAGGTGCAACTGTAAAAAGAGTAAATGTTTAAAACTGTAAGTTAATTCTTATATTTGCTGCCGCCGCCACTTTTTTATCATATGTAGTATGTATTTTGATCAATTTGTTTGCAGTTACTGTGATTGTTTTGCTGCCGGATTATTTTGTGCTGAGTCTTGTGCATGTCAAGACTGCTTCAATAGACCAGAACATGGAAATTTGGTTCTAGAGACAAGGCAGCAAATAGAATCCCGCAACCCACTTGCATTTGCCCCCAAGATTGTGCAGCATGTGACTGACTTTCCTCCAAATAATATGGTATGAAAGTCATCTAGTACTCCCCTTCTCCTAATCTTTTGTTTCAGAATTAATGATTACATTTCATGTGCCCCTTACAGGACGACACCAATATAACGACACCATCATCTGCAAGACATAAAAGAGGGTGCAACTGCAAAAAGTCAATGTGTCTGAAAAAATATTGTGAATGTTATCAGGTAGTGTTTATCATGCGATATTCGTTAGTCTTCAAAAATTCCACCACTTTTTCTCATTTGCACGCTAATTGCACCTTTTTGTTCAATTTGGAAAGTGCTAATATATAACCTTTTTTCCATTTTGAAAAAGGCTAATGTTGGATGCTCCAGTGGATGTCGATGTGAGGGATGTAAGAATGTCTTTGGCAGGAAAGAAGGTAAGATTTTATATTACAAGTGTTGGTTGCTCATTCTTAGTGCCCCCACAAAATTTTATTCAGTTTGTGTCTGATAAGTAATTATACTTTCATCTGAGCTAAGGCCTCTAAAAAGTTGTGAAATTTTTGTGAAGGAAGTTCGAAATCTAACTGCCATGTTAAATGGAATATAACAAAAAACATGTCAATTTTTTTATTCAAAAATATGAGGGAGCAAGATCTATAAGAAATGGGTCCGTGTGTTTGTATCTCAGAATACGTTACCATTGAACATGCTTTGAGTGAAGAAAGGAGAAACAGAGCAGAGGAAGGATCAAACAGTACCCTTCACAGAGAGCTGGAAACGGAAGCAAAGAAGACGGATATGTCACATGGAGAGTTGTATGATTTGCACTGCCTCTCTCCAATAACACCGTCTTTGGAATACTCAGAGTATGATCCCGTGCTCTATATATCCTTGTGGAATGTAAAAGTCGTAATCTTTATTCTATAATACAAGTTTTCGGCATGTGCTCTCATTCTTGTCATTTAATTTTGTATCCAGCCAAGGAAAGCAAGCTGCAAATTTACGAGTTCCTGGGAAATATATTCCAGCCACAGAGATAAGAAACGCCTCTTGTGAATGGCAACAAGATAGCAACATGGAAACAATGGATCAGTCATCACCAAGATGTGATTCAGTTGCCAAAGTAGGGCAGCTGGCTATTTCAAATTCCCAGTCAATGTCCAATGCTTCATCCTCAGCTAAAACAAGGGATCAGACGCATATTCCGCGTATTCTATCTGGCGGGTCCCTTCGGTGGCGTAGTTCACCAATCACCCCAATGACTAAATTAGGTGAAACTAAATCTCTAAAGTGTCTTGAATCGAATAGCAGACTTTTTGACATTCTAGAAGATGAAACTCCTGAGATGTTGAAGGAAGCTTCAACTCCCATTAAGTCTGTGAAAACAAGTTCCCCTAAGCAGAAGCGAGTTTCTCCTCCTCACAGTCATCTACGTGGACTTGGTTCAAGCTCTTCAGGAGGGTTGAGAAGTGGCAGGAAATTTATATTGAAAGCTGTACCTTCTTTCCCACCACTGACCCCATGTATTACTTCGAAAGCTAATGGTCATGAAAATTCAGAGAATTGCAAGCAAGTGACGGACGCCCCAAATGCTGAAAAGATCTCTCAATGAGTATTGCTTTAGGTTTTATCATCCAATCCGAAACAGAAAGGGATATTAAAAAAAATGTAAAAAGATTGATTCCGGAATGTTTTTCTAGCGCAGAAGTACAGACTCATGTAATGTCTCAGATCGTCCTACCACCGTCAGGTGCGGGCATGTTAGCGAGTTACCTGTGTAATTAGACAAACTTGTAAGCGTCACATAAAACTGCTATATGCATGTAGTTGAATTGAACTTGCTCCAACCAAATTCGAGTCGATGATGATGAAGGGTCGGCCTAAAAGCCTTAGATACCGGGCGTGTAGTTGTTAAGAGTGTAAATATCACTTCATTGTCATCTTGTTTCTTAACTGTGATACCAAACACTTTGAACAGGATTCGCACGTAACCTATTGGATAAACTCGGAGGGACGAGGGAAATTCGGCCATTCGGAGGACAAAGGGTGTCTGTACAATTTTTACATTAATGGATGATTTGCATCAATGTCTAATATAAAAAAAAAGGCTTAGGTGAATTAGTCCTATTTGCATCAATATTATATGTAAGCGCGTGATTAATGGATGCATTGCTCCCAAAGAAAAGTGCTATAGTTACTTACAATATGGGCTTTACCTGTTAGTATCAACTTTTTGTTGTTTTAAGGGTTAAAGGTCACCGTTGCCCCGGAAGTATGCAAGGTGGATCATATCTGCCCCGGAAGTTTTTTTGGGTTCACCGTTGCCCCGGAAGTGTGTAAAGTGGATCATATTCGCCCTTTATCATTAAAAAATTTTTACCGGTAAAGGGCGAATATGATCCACTTTACACACTTCCGGGGCAAAATTGGACCAAAACAAAAAGGTAAAGGGCGAATATGATCCACTTTACACACTTCCGGGGCAAAATTGGACCAAAAAAAACTTCCGGGGCAGATGTGATCCATCGTGCATACTTCCGGGGCAACGGTGATCCTTAACCCTTGTTTTAAATCTATTTTGCCCCCGACTAAACAGTTTCCATCAGCCTGCTAGGCCTTAGAATAAAGGAAAGTTAATTCGGCCCAGCCCAACTAGTTGTTTATCCTTTTATTTTCTTTTTTTTGATACATCATGAAATCAAAACACTACAACTAGAAACAAAAACAATAAAAAGACAGAGCACCCCCTATCAGAGCAAGGAATATCTTGCTTCACCTGGAAAATACCTGACGTTGATGTCTATTTTTGTGCATCTATTGTAAACACCATGTAAATTTCTGATATATTAATATACCCCATTTCATACAAAAAAAAAGAAGACAGAGCACTCCCCATATTCTTTTATTTTCTTTAGGCCTACTACAACTACAACTAATTTTGAACCTCCAAGAAAAAGCACCATAAATTAATGAAATTTAACCAAGATTTGACTTTATTTGAACCAAAACACAGAAACCTGAATATCCACTGTTCACAGGACATATTGAGCGAAATAAACAAAATTTGCAGGATGTGAAGGAATTATCCATGTCCTCCCCACCAGCAAGAAACCTAGCGACCCTTGAAAAAGTTTATTCAGAAAGTAAGGTATACCCCACACCACTATCTATTTCTATAGTGCCTTTCCATTGCCTAAAAGGACGCTTCTAAGTCAGTTTCCTCATTGGACTCTTTTCTAGTTCAGCCGAAACCCCTCAAGTCCCAAATTTGCAGTCAGCCAACTGCAAACCTCATCAGTCTCTTCAGGCACAGTGTAGTGACCCAATCTGCACAGAAAAAAGAATGTTTTAGTGTTCATTGGAGTGCTTTCCTGGGCAAACATTACAGGCTTTGCAGAACATAGTAGAATACCCATTATAGCTCCTAAATATAAGATTCCTGAATCCAGCTGAGCTCAAGGTCTGTGCAGATTGCTCTCCCTGCCTAAATGCAACCACATCATCAGCTGCAAAAAGAAATCAACTTCCCCGGTGAAACCTTTTTGTATAACATCGAACAGGCAGAGATCATTCTGGTTACAATTATAAGCCGTTACTTTAGATGACAATTAGGTACTTGTGAAGAGATATCATACTCTCAATCTTTCTCTTGCTTCTCACCACGACATAACTTTATCTACACTTTCAGCCATTGTCATGCTAGGGGCGATATACCTTTCTATGTATTTTCTAAGGCCATCATCATCAAGAATTGAGATATATTCAACACTTGTTCCACATATAAGCCTTATTAAAGAAGAAAAGGAAACTGAAGCACTTAACAACAATGATTTGCTCATGGCAAATCATGACCATGATCTGAGTTCTTAATAAATGGCCGTAGATATGAACCGACCAAAACAAGATATCTGAAAAACTATGCTAAGGAAGTCGACCAATATGTAACATGCAAAAAACGATTGGAAATCCAACAAAGAAATCTATGCTGGTGAGAACTCAGTTTTACTCTTCCCATATTAGCCTTAACCAGTTTTTCAAGTTCAAAATACGCCACAGCACATAGCACATGTGAATACACGTGCATGGAAAGCATCAGGAAAGGCTATCTATTATGTTTTGACTTCTGTTTATACCCCCACCTTACCATTACTACCTAACTATATAAATAATTGAATCTACCTCAGCATTGGGAATTTGGTGAGAAAGATAGATGAGGCAGCTAAGCTTCCACGTTAATCAAGGAAAAAATCCCAATAAATTCAAATCTATGAATACCTAAGCCATGGCAGAGTAATAGGGGCAATGCGGCTGCACGCCTTAAGGCTTCATGTGATCCTTCAATTTGATTTTTGAGGGTCCTGCATAAATAGAAGCCTCTGAGTTAATTAACCTTCCCACTGACAAAAGGAATGCCTCGCAGCCTTGGTAGGTGCACCTTTATGACAGTATTTTTATGTGTTGGCCTGTTGAAATATTACAGAAACCAAACCTTGAACAAGGAAGCCAGCCACTTAAGCCAACAACTGCACTTAAGTTGACGGGATAAGCATTTCCATTTCTGTACCGCCCCAAAGCATGGCATGTAGCGGAATAAAGTGCAGTTGCAGCACCCATACTGAAGCCTCCAACAGCAAGTCTGACTATATGGTCAAAGCAGCAATAGCATTGAAGTCAAATCATATGCCGCATGGAATTGTAAATAACAATCTCTTGTACAAGTTCAAATTGTCAATATTTGCTCTACATGCTTCAATAAGGAGTTTTTTGACTGTTTTCCCCCTTTATGATGAGTTAGCCAAAACTCCGAGAGCAGGATAACAGGCTTCAAAAAATTCTAAAATTACAATTTCAGTTACTTAATTTAATAAGCAGACCTCAGATTAAATAAATATGCTTATTATATGGAATATCATGAGAAAGTCTCAAGTTGTCATCTTGAGCTTTTAAATCTCACAGTAGTTCTTTCTTTTCGTTTAATGCCACATACAAGGAACCGAAGGAAGGGTAAAATGGAAGAGTAACATTTTCTACTAATACTGAAGTGTATGATTAAATAAGTTCATATAGAGCCAATGGAATGTGGTTCGAGTGTGACCTTGTATTGGTCAAAAATAATATATGTAACAAAAAAAAGGCTCCCTCCCTCCCTCTAACTCTCTATTCCCTATGCACTGAAGTCTGAAAGAAAACTTAAAGAAACCTTATTATATGACGATTTTCCTCGCTGAGATGGCCGATATTAAACTATTCGAGGAAAAATCCAGCAAAAGTTACGGGCATAAAGTGGTTCGCTACTTCAAAATTTTTAAATATTTTGATCAATTCCTAAGGGGAGCTTCCTAAAGTGATTGCAAATAATTCAGTATACCACGTGATCTGATGAAAAGAAATAGTATTCATCATATTTTATAAAACAAATACAAATAATAGTTTCTCAAGTGATCATGGTACACAGAAAACCTACTATTTGGAGGCTCTGTTGACAGAAGATTGGCAATGTGCGCTGCAGAAGCATTTAAGCCTTCTAAGTCATCTGAAGCATTTTCAGAAATATCTCCTACATCAAACCCTGGGAGAGATCACTCCATCAAATTAGACTTTTGCTACTATGAACAAAAGAGTAGACATTAAACTTCAAGACTGAATGTAGAGAATGAAACAAAGAATTGGTGTATGGTATTACTATTAAATAGCAAATTCTGCAGTCAAAGAAAAGAAGAAAAAGAAAGGCAACGGTGCCGAGTTAAAAACATGGACTTTTCAGGCAGCACGACTTACAAGCAGTGCAGGGAAATCCACCAAATATGGCCACAGGCCTTGTAGGAGCAGTTGGGCAAATCCATTTAATCTGTTATATAAATTTCCAGAAAATATATCATAAAAGAATTTCAAGAAACAACAGTTTTCCTAATGTTACATAATTAAAGCATATTCTAGATGCACGATAGCAATGGAAAATAATGTAAAAAGAACATGATTATTCTTACATTGGGAAGAGGAAGAGTTTCCAAGAGCTGAGACCAACTGCAAAACAAAGCGAAGCACTTTCATTCACTAGTGGTTGATCTTAAATATTGCAACTAGGCATACAAATTTGCCGAAGTATAAAAATATTAGGAATATCCAAGAATCAATAGTTATGTCAGGAAAGATGAAGATAGTTGTAACTATTATAAAGTTTCTTTAAAAAACTTCATGAAAAGTATATCACCTCCTACCTAGCTTTGGGACCACATAATCAAATGGCATATGTGATTGCATGAATATATGCACTAGCCAACCCAAGTCACCAAGAATTAACTACTTAAGCAATGGGACAATGCATGACATTGTTGGGCAAATAGTATATTTATGTCTTCTACGTTTTGGTAATAACATAGGTAGTGAAGTTGTGGTCCCATGTTCCATTATATGGTATATATATTTGTATAAGATTTGAGGTAATGAGGTTTCCTGAACTGAAAAAGTAAATTAATTGATAAGAATCTTCTGAAAAGGGGTATGGAGCTCCAAAACTTTAATTAAAAAACAAACTCCTCAACCAGAAGGAGACAATATGTTGACATTCATACTCCTCCCCTTCATTTTATCGAAGCAAACAAACCAATGATTCCCCCTTAGGCATATTCTCAAGCAAAAGAAGAAAGCATCCACGCAAACCGGGTTTGCCCAAAAAAAAGGAATAACTTGTTGACATAATAATAGTTTTTTTCCTCGCCGTTGAGCCATGCACATTGACAAGGACAGTAATCGAGCAAATCAGTGGTGGTTTGTAGCTGCAAGTAAAATGAATTTTCAAAACTTGGTCTTTCACACTGTGTCAACCTGCTCAAAAGGAAGAAGACCATTCCCTAACGCACGCACATACTGACGAGTAAAACCTTTAAACAATCCTTGCTACTGTTTTAAAAAGATATACGCATGATAGCCACATACCTTGAGCCGTTGTCACCAAGGCCATGTAACCAAACTATAGTTGCCTGGTGGTTAGCTTTAGGCCTGACCACATGAGTCCTTCCAAACTCAAAGGTCCTTCTAGCAGTCCCACTGCCTGAACATTGCAGCACAAAGTTAACATATCAAATGCCAGAAATCCTAAATGATTTAGCTGCTGGAAACCAAGATATTTTCTTCAGTAACAAATCTATATACACAGAGCACTGAAGATGCCATGGGATAGGAACTGACCTGAACTCACAGAATTGTTGTAACTCATGTTTTGGTATCAAAACAGTTAATCCTCACAGGCCACTGTCACAGCGCTTAATATGAGTGGCTGCGATGAAGAAATACGAGCATTAGCAATCTCTATTTATACACAAATGGGAAGGTGAAAAGGAATAATAACAATGAATCTGCATCGGCTACCCTGCTTAAACTAGCTAATCATAGTTGAAACCTCCTAGAAATTTGACAGAAAGCGAAATGCACTGAAAAAAAAATAAATAAATAAAGTAGATAGTTACTAGAGGGACCAGAAAATAAAAAAAAAAAAAAAAGAAGCTATAGCCCTTTTCATAAGCAGAATCCCCAAGTGATGAAGCGCAAAATGTAGAAAACGAATGAAGGGGAGTGTTTACTTTGTAATGAACGGAGAATAGAAGAGCAAGGGGGTTGAAGCATCTAAAGCTTGTGGACATTGGGTAACGACTAAGCAAAGCACTTCAACCAGGACAAGTAGAATATTGCCCAAACTTAAAAAAAATAAATTGCCGGTGGAAGATTGCACATTTTGCCAGGTTGATCACTGAGAAATTATCAATGGGGTAAAATAAGTTGAAAATGGTCATTCGGTGGCATGAACTTGCAAGTATTTATCTTCATACACATACATGTATAACACAAGAGAATCTGTAATAAAGAAAGTATATTTATATTGAATGGTGAGAAAATAAAGTGGAGGGAGCTATCTTTACACCAACCTGATGGGGAAATAAACCCCAAAAAAGCATTTGGCTTTTCCCTTTTCTTGTTGACGACTGATGACTTCCCCTTTGCTCGTTCCCACGACTTTCGCTCTTCGCTTTGTGTTGTGTCAATTCTCTCTTCACACAGAAACACCCAAATCTTGTTGATTCCCCACGTTTTTTGTTGTCCATAATGCCCCTTTTCACGTCAGCTTTTATTCCTTTCTTCCATCCCAGTTTTTCTATTTCCAGTATCGTTTAGTTTATTCCTTTTCCAATTCTTACTCACTCATCTCCTCAACACATCACATTGTTAATACTTAACTCCATAAGTTTAAGAAAAAAACCAATTCCAGTGTGCTATAGTTTTATCAATTTTTTAAAATAAATATCTAGTTTTTAAGTAGAATTATTTTGTGGGTTCATGTGAGGATTCGTTATTTTACAATGGGGGAGGTAAAATCCAGTGACATTGGAAAATGATTTCCCCTGAAAGCGAATTCTTTAGAAAGACAACGTAAGATAAAAAGCTTGATTTAGTTTTGTCTGTTTCTGCAATAATAATATAACAGCTCAGAATTTCAACCTCGAAAGCAAAGCAGTGTTCACACCTAGTATCAAGCCCTTTTTTCCTGTCCTCTTTTCCAAAATGTCGTCCCCTTTTGCTTCTTTACAACTTATATACAATATGTTTTCGGGTTGTTATATCTTTTCTTGAATAATCTTTACAACTTTGCGTTGATTCTAAACAATCTGTACCGATAATATATTCTTCATCAGCAACCACAATTTAGTAAACAGTGCAATGAGAATCCCAGTTGGTAGTATAGGAAAGAAACCATTTTCTATTCCCACGACTCGCAGCCTACAGATTGCAGAAATCAAATGATGAAAAAAAATGATATTCTTGCCTTGTGAATCATATAGATGACAGAAGATTATGTCATTGACATGTGTCTCTGTGTGTGTGTGTAGAGAATGTTGAGAAAGAGTAAGCCTTGTGCTGATAGACTGTAATGTGGAAATTAAATAGTCTAAAAGTGGCCATTATTTAAAGCAAGTGAAATGGTGTGTGTAGGGCATCTTTGAAGAATTGAGATCTTTTAGCTATACTTGATCTCACGTCCCTCACAGAGATATATATTCCAATGACACCAAGTTCAGTATCTGTGGTTGATTAAATTAAGATTGCTTTCAGATGACACAAAGCAATTGTGGGGAATGTCAAGTTTATGGCTTTTTGCTGGTGGAATATATGACTTTTGGAGAAAACATATGGTAAAAATGGAATTGCAAAAGAAAACCCTACCTAGAAAGCTTAGAGTGTAGGTTTACACTTAAAAATACGTGCAATTAATTGCCTTTTTCTGTGCTCGAGAAAATGATTACATGTCACTCTCTCACACAGACACACAAAGTCACAGACACAATTTTGAAGCAGAATAGTTTGCTTAATTATATCATATAGTGAGGAAGGATATAATCAATAATCAATAATTCAAACGTACTGTGTGTGGGGATGAATAAAAAATCTTGCAAGACGTACTGCTTTGAAACGTATGGCTATGAATCATGATTTTTATTTTTTTTACCTTGAAACGTATGGCTATGATGGCACAATGATAACTTGCAGTGTCCCACAATTATGTACTGTATAAGTACTATGTGATGCAGGCAATAAAATTATATTCATATTAATGTGAACGGTTTTAATAAAATTATATTCATATTAATGTGAATGGTTTTAAGAGAGATATTCATTTGTTCCACCGAAGGTTGATGTGACGGTGTCCTACCTCATGGACGATAGAATTTAAACAAGAAGGAAATTAGTGGATCAAATCAATATTCGAGTAGTTAAGTTAATGTATTGTGGTATGTTTTTTTTTCTGGGGGTTTATAATGGATGAGGAATGTCAACTAAAGAAAACCAATGGCAAAAAGGCAGAGCTTAAGGTGAAGTGGGCAAATTGATTGGAGCAATTGAAAACGTTATGAAGCAAAGGAAAGGAAAAGGACCATATGTCTAGGTTGTACAGTACAAAGAGTCACCCCACCATTCAATAATGTTTCCTCTAAATCCAGATTTTCTCTACGGTCCTGAAGACACTGCCCCAAGATACGGTCCCTTTCCCTCAGAACTTGGGCTTCATTGTTTCCTTTTACAATTTTTTTCTGAAGGTAATTAATATTTAATATAGCAGAGACCAGAGAGAGTTGAGATTTGAGAGTGATGGTGAGGGACATTGTTTCAGAGGCACACGTGACTCCCTTCAAAGAGGGCATCTCATGACATGACTCTCTTGTCACTATTTATTTACCATCGAGATTATCTTTACCCTCCACCCATAAGCTTCCCCTTCTTGCAAGTTGCAACGTACACCTACGTTTTGATTATTTCTCCAATATCTGTTTTTCGCTCTAATGTGTCAACGACTCCATTACTTGGAGTGCTTTATGGTGTACAGTTTTATACACACACACTGCCACAATTCCCTGGTGTTAACATCAACCCAGATGCATATCCTTGAAGGGTTAACATGTAAATCTAAGCATATGTGAGTATGCACATAACGCCATAAAGTTTTTTAATGTGTAAAAATGCATATAAAGATAACCAAATTATGTAAAAAATATCACGTATGTTAACTTTTGTATGGGGCGAGGCTCACACTATTGTTCAAGTGTATAAAAGTAATGGACATTAGGTTATATCAATGTTTGTAACATTTTTGTATCAATTTTAACATTCATATGTAATTTTACAACTTATAAGACTTTATGGTGTTATGTGTGCATTCACAAACGCTTTTTTAATATATTTACACTTTAACCCCGCTTTTGAAATACACAAGGTTTAGTTTGGATTTTCCACATGTATTATTATCCTTATCTATAATGAAAACAAAAATTTTAATCACAGAGGCACTTAAGAAAGAGAGAGTGAGAGGCCGGCATTTGAAAAAACAAGCAAATACTTATGTTAAGCTAGGCTAGCTCAAGTGGTGAAGGTTAAACATTTTTATGCATAAGAAAAAAAGCAAGGAATAAGAATAAGAAAAGCTTGTAGTTGTAAATCAACAAAAAGTAAAAACATGACAAATAAAATATTAAAACCAATTTCGCCATTAACCCAATCCACGGATGAGACCTGGCTAAAGAAACAGTTTTACACTAAGTGCCATTATGTGTTTCAAAAAAGAAAAAAAACCTAAGTGCCATACTAACTTGGGAGCTGTTGATTTTCTTATTTCGTCTACTCCGAGGTTTTCCTTGACCATTTTGTGCAGCAGCTCAATTACCTCTCCTAGATTCTCAGGCTCTCTTTGGTCCATATCACACAATTTATTTGTTAATAATACATGAAGTCAGCATAAATAAATAAAATTTGACATTAGAAATGTTATTCTTGATCAAACAGGGTTCAGACAAGAATGGAGCAGAATTCAACGCAAGGAAGCATTGTTCTTTTGTTTAAATATATAGGGTGTTCCCTTGCACGGTAAAGGCTAAATTCACGTCGGCCATCTTTCTTAGGAGCAATTCAGCTTTTTCACGAACTCTAATTGAACCCCTCACAGAAAGATCAGCCATCACCACAGAGAACTCAGGCAGCATAAGAGCCTCTTTGACACACTCCTCACTATCATCAAAAAGTCGAATAAGGATATCAACTGCACCTTCCTTACTCATCAATGACCTCCCTTTCAACACACGCAACATCAAAACCACTATCTGATCAGTGTTCTTCAGAGCACTAAGCCCTTCATCAAACCTAGCAAGGAGATCAAGAACAGCAAGGGCAGTTCCAGCTAAGTCCTCGTTTCCAGTAGTTTGAACCACTCGAAGCAGTATAGGAACTGCCCCTGCTCGCACAGCCAAAGTGCAATTCCCATGGTAGTGAACGAGCTCAGCTAGACAACTCAAAAGGTGATGAGACTCATAATCAAGAGAGCTTGATACAGTCTTAACTAACAACTGAACCGTGCCAGCGACTCCGAATTTGGCCTTGTTCTTGTCGAGCATGGCTAGACTACAAATCATTGAGGAGGCTAATCTGGAGGAGTCAGGGGAAGTTGGTGAGCTGATGCGGGAATTGAGGTGGTAAATGATTTCCATATCGGCAAGAGATTGTTTTAAGTCAGGGTTCAAGGAAAGGTTGAAGAGGATCAATAAGGAGAGGGTTTGGATGATGGAGGAGGAAGCATTTGTTAGGGAAGCCAGAAGAGGGATGGCTCCATCAGTTTGAGCAAGGAGTGATCTGTTTTGAGGACTGACCCTGGTGATGGAAGCCAGTGTTTGGAGGGCTTTTTCCAGGTCTTCAGGAGAATCTGCTTTGGCAAGGGACATACATTCATTGATGGTTTCAACAACACGAGCTGAAGACATCTTCTCCATACCTTATGCCTCCTAGTAGTTTCAAGAGAAATGACTCCAATTTTTAACGAGTGTGTTGGATGCAGGGAATGCACTTCCTACTAATTTCAATGCTATGGAAAAGGCATCGGTATTAGCTCCGCTCGATGATCCCACAGCCCCTGCCCTTTCTTTAATCTTTTTTTCGTTCTTTCTTTCTCGTTTCTTCGTCTCTTAGTTGGGGCCGGATTGCAATGGTTTGGCTCGGCACAGGACAGCAGAAAAATATCAAACATAATCCTGAATAATGTCCAGAAGTTTTTTATTTCCATCATCACGGAAGACGTTGTTTTTTCTTGTTTTTTGCTTTTTTTGTGCCTTAGACACATGCTCACGCCTATTGCTAATTTAGACGATCTAACAAGTGACTGGAATATTATTCTCACGCCATTAGCCACTATTTGGGTATAAATTTCGTTACTATGCGCAAAATTTAAGAGACTGATTAAATCACGAGCGTTGACCATGCAACGAATCTTCAAATGTATCAGAAGCAGTAACTTCAAGACACCAACCCACCCATCTCACATCATTTAACTAATCGAGGTACATATTTAAAAGTTAAACTCACGACACAACCACATCGGATGGTATACTTTTGCCAGATTCCAACTTGAAGAAATAGGTGCATATTTTCTGGTTGCCTTGGAAACTGTCAACCAGAACTAGTGAATATCTCTAGCCAAAATTTGAAACCCAGTTCAAGGATGTAATTACTACAACATAATAACCTAGATTCCCACACTCTAGCTGCCGCCAGCAAATACCTCTAACTAAAACCGCACCCCAAAAGGGTCAAGTACCTTCACTTATTCTAGAAGATATCGTTCAAACATGACATCGCATAAAAATCACGCCAATCAGGTGCAGAATATAAATTGAACCCTCCAGTTCATGAGGTGATAGTTTAACAAGACCCAGAGGCCGTCAAGTTACCTTTGGTCTGAATATGGAGAACCATCACCATATGAGACCAAGCCTGAACCCTCCAGTTCATGAGATGACAGTTTAACAAGACCCAGAGGCCATCAAATTACCTTTGGTCTGAATATGGAGAACCATCACCATATGAGACCAAACCTTTCTTTCCATCTGGGCTTCGGGAGGACGACCTAGATCTGTCTTTACTTGCCCTCCGAGGAGACTGTGATTCAACAGAAGACCTAGATTGCGATAGACTGCGGCTTCGGCTTCGAGAAGGTGACCTGCGTTTCTCCATGCGAGGAGAAGGACGAGATCTATATGGCTCAACAGGGGAACGACTGCGAACTGGGCTTCGGCTTAAGCTTCGGCTATAGCGGCGAACACGATAGCGAGGAGGGCTGCGAGACACAGAGGGTGTCCTCCTTCTGCTTCGGTACCTACACATAAGAGTTCCTTTGATTATATTATTCAACAAAAAAAGATTGCTAGCACAACTTATAAATATCCCAAGAAATTCAATATCACAGGAAATGAGGGGGAAACCTGGGTGGCGTTCTTCCTCGAGGTGGGGGGCTTCTGTAGCGCCTAGGGGAATACCTTCTGTGACTAGAATATCTGGAACAGTACATTGTAAAATTATTATTTCTTTGCCATGAATGTTCTATATTCCTAAGATTACTTAAGTCACATTCAACTCTCAACAACACCAAAAGTTATCAGTTTACCTGTCTCTGTCACTTCTTCCGTTGTACCGATAAGACCTCACAGGAGACCGAGAAGGAGTTCGATACCTTCTTGCATAAGAGTATCTCTCACTAAAGCCTCTTCCCCTTCTGATACGCTTTGGGGATGCATCAGGTGAGACACTCCTCGACAACCCACGAGATGATCTTGGCCTACGAACAGGACTAGGACTCCTAGAATAGCTGCGACGATTTCCTCGGCTAGGTGACCTCACAGGACTTCGGCTGACACCTCTCCTTGATGGGACCCTGCCAGAGCTTCTGCTCAAGCTCCTTGCAGAAGATCTAACTGGACTCCTACTTATACTCCTCCTTGAAATTCTTACAGGGCTTCTACTGACAGATCTTCTTGATGATATTCTGGCTGAACTCCTGCTCCGGTGGCTAAGGGATGGGGATCTCTCAGGACTCTCACTGACACTTCTCCGTGAGCGGGTTCTCACAGGACTCCTACTGACATATCTTCCCTTTGAACCCCTCACTGGGCTCCTGCTGATGCTTCTGCTTGGGCTTCTACCAATGCTCCTGGCAGGACTTCTGCTGAAACTCCTCCTAGGTGGAGATCGAGGGCTTCTACTGCCACTAGGGCTTCTGCTGATCTTCCTTTCTGGACTAGCACTTGGGCTCTTGCTCTCACTTCTCCTGGGACTAATACTCATACTCTTACTCATGGCCCTCTTGGGACTTATACTTCGACTCCTGCTCATCAACTTTCAATATAATACCAGATCTGGAAGAAATGATAAGCATAAAGAATAACTGAGGTGTGACAAGGGTGGAAAGTAGACCTAGATTTGCCAGGATTATCATCCATCACATCAGGCTGCCTCTCCTCACTTCTATCAGATCTAAAGTCAGCTCCAATACCATTGCTATGTCGTTCTCCATTTTCTTTGGGGGATGCTTCCTCATTCTCCGGTGTGTCCGCTTCTCCCCTCCTTTTATAATGCATGGAATGCATTTCTCTATCCCCAGCTAAAGGAGATTGAACTTCAGCTGCAATAATAATATTAAAAAATTGAGGCATCGGATAAAATAAATTAGCCAAAAAGACAGACCGATAGGAAAGAGTAATGGACTGTAAATCAATTAAATGTTCCATTCACACATGCTTCCAGTTTGTTGGAGCTTCGTTTTAATTACCAAAAGAAAAATGAACCAGATATACAATTTAAATTGTCTAAAAATCAATTAATGGTTGGTATATTGAAAGTAAAAATAGGTGAACACAAATAAAATGTTATTAGAGAATTACCGAGGAAACACTGCATCAAATAACCAAGAGCTGAATGAACTTTCATTGTAAACAATCACATATTTCAGGACTTTTCTCCATCAATATCCCAAAAAACAAAATATCATAGATGAAGCGGACTATTTTGATCGTGAGATATTTCGTTGAGTTTACTATATAAAAATAATACCTTCTTTCAGAGTATAATCTCTGCATTTCTTCTCTTTTCCTGGAGCATCAAGACTTTCACCACCAGAGCTGCTGTCACTTTTGCTTTCACTATCAGAATCAGTAGCACTCTCCGAATCCCTGCAACAGCACAACTTATGAACTCAAGAGGTATGACAAATAATGTTGAAACCTGGCCTTTTCCAGGTTCATCTGACTGAACAACAAGCATGAGATATGATCAACCCTTTCAAAATAGACATAGCATAGACAAAATGGACCCAATCTTGTGACAGCATGCCATCTAATGAAAGCTATTATTTGTATACCAAAGCAATAATGAACAACCATAATCTAAAATCCATGCATCTGCTACCAAAAGTTTATCAGTATCAAGTAGTCAATACCTTCTAGATCTGCGCTTTGATCTTTTCTCTTTTCTTCGCCGCCTCTTGTCACGACGCCTATCCCTTCTTTTTCTGCGTTTATGTTTGTCTTTCCTAGAAGATCTTTTCCTCTTTTTCCGCCTGTCATCACTGGAAGAACTTATGTCAGATGATGATGATGACAGATCTGAGTCAGAATCACTATCAGATTCTGATGATTCGTAGTCTGAATCTGAATCACTATCTGATTCAGATGAGTAGTATCTTTTTCTCCTTTTCCTTCTGTCTCTTGAAGCCTTTTTGTGCTTCCCCTTCCGCCGTGCCTCATGATTATTGGTTTCAGAAGTCAATTTATTCATCTTCTTTCCATCTACAAACATAGGAGACAAAGTCAATAGAACACATGCATGTACAACCAAGACTTAAAGGGAGGGACACAAATAATATGTTACGCTTTGGCATCTGGTGTTGGGGGTTTCAAACACACCTCTAGGATGATTTAACTAAAATGATCCATAAGTCTCACCTTCATTATATTCACCACAATGGATGATTTTAACAGTCACAGATGGATGCCCATCTTCATCACCCACATCTTCAATTTTCTTCAATATATCAAGTCCTTGAACAAGCTTTCCAAAGACCACATGCTTCCTGCACAACATTCCATGCAACTGAAAAGGATTAACAACTTAGAAACTTCACCAAATGGTAAAGTTTGTTCCCCTCAAAACAAGGAGGAAAATAAAGCAGAACATTTGAGGGTAATGAATGCCCTCAAGAGTTAACCATACAGACAAACCTATCAAGATGGTGATCAGCTTTCAATGTGATCATAAAGAGAGAACCATGAGAATCACGACTAGCAATTGCCATAGACAGAAGACCAGGTGCATCATGCTTAAGCTTAGGAGACTCGTCTGAAATAAATCAGAAACAAAACTTGTAAAGACTCTGTTCAAAAAAAAAAAGTGAAAAGGACAGGCATATTGTCTTCTATGCAATAAGAGTAAAAAGTATGACAGCATGATCCAGCACTCACCTGGGAAATTAGAGCCATATATGCTTTCTCCACCAGTCCCTGCAATAAGAGAGAAAATATGATGCAGAAGTGCTACAGAAGATATTATTACATCTAGGGATGAGAGAAATGACTACCAGATTTGGAAATTGGACATATATAGAAAATTAAGGATTAAACTAGAAGAAACTTGCTATCAACACTGTGATTACGAAGAACCATTTAATTCACAGTACATGCTAAATAAGATAAAATACCGAGCTAAATCTTCAAACAATTATAATACAAATACAACAGAAGTTGGTGTTAAGTTAAGAACCATACTTACGATGATACACATACATATCAACAGTTACAACCAGTTTAACTAATGAATTCCCAAAAGATACACTATTAAAGCACTAGGAAATCTGAGATGATAACATTTTAAATTAAAATGAGGGAAAAAAATGATCAGCTCATAATCATCAATAGCTTGAGGAGGCAATCCTATTATTCATCAACCCAAATCATCAGAAAACAAGAGAATATAAAATATCTTCGCAATCAATGTATCAAATATATATATTTTAAACTTTAAAGGTTGTAACAAGCCGTGAAGTATAGCTCATTCCTCAAACTTTGAATAATGCATAGGAAATCATGTCTAGTTCTAATCAACTGCTTCTTGTGATGACTCAAAATAATACGACAAGAAAAATGATTCCAACCTCATATGCCCATTTGAACAAATAAAACGGGGTTAAAAAAAACAGGTGAAAGCACAAAAATAGTAATATCCAGAAATTATTAAAAATTTATAAGGAATTGCTTCCAGACCGTAATAAATAAAGGCCGTTTTGCCACTTGCATAGGAACTTAGGTGATTATGTTCCTAATCAACTTAGAAAAAGAAATTACCATTGTCACAGGAAACATGCAAATGGAACAAGGCTTGCAACTCGGACAACTGAATAACCAAATGATAAAACATAGAGAAAAGTGACTAAATATATTGTATCGAATTACAAGATTCAAAAACTAGATAAGTTTGTCATCCCAAGGACAATGCAATGAAATAATACGTACCGTTTCGATTGACAAAATCACCTCCCTGCAATAGGAAAACCAGCTATCAATATATGCTCACAATACCATATTGCTTACTAAACAGGTTTTGACATTGCAAAGCTTATTAGCATTATAAGATGGACAACTTAGTAAGTTACAACCTTAAAACTATATCACAAGAAAAGCAGTCGTGACCATCATCCCTGTATCCTACAGCATAAACAAGGGTAATTGACTAAAGGAGGGACATTCACTACTAAGCCATGTTCAACCACAACATGATGGGTAGATCTACAATTACTGAAGAACAACCTTAGATATCACAAGGGTAGGAGAACAATAGCATACCTCCGCAATGGAGCCTTTCAAAATGCGATGAAAGAAGGAGCCCTTGTAGTGTAGTGGCTTCCCTGTTCGTGGACCAACTCCCTTTTCTCCTGAATAAAGAAAACATTAAATGAGAAGCGGACAAGCCTATATGAAAAAATCAATAAATTAGCTGACTGTAATTGTAGAATGGAAAGGTTTAAAGAGGGCAAGGCAGATTAAATTATCACCTGTACATAATGCACGGAAATTTTCTGCAGTCTTGGGAGCAATATCATAGAATAGCTGTGCGGACCAAAGAATTAATTAGGTTGCATTTCTACCCACCCTCCAAGTCAAAGAAGTTGCAAATGAAAAAGTTGTCGTATCATGAATTATGACAGTTACTGTAATTCAAACATATTAAGATATAAATGTACCTCAAAAACCATCCTTTCAACAGGGTCTCCATCTATAGAAACATCCATAAAAACCAGGGGATTCTTCTTCTTCGTCATTGTCTTTCTTTTATGGATTAAAAATCAAGCCAACATAACTCCTAAGTCAAAAACATCAGAAAAGAAACACTAAATATTGCTGTCAATATTGCATCAGAAACAAACATCGATACTGGCACATATTATATTAAAGAAGCAACACAGCTACGTTTGACAAGCAAAAATTTACTAATAAGTTGTGCCAACACAAGTGGTTCCTGCTGAGCAATGGTAAGAGGTAATTATGGGTATATTTATGCTCAAGAGCAATTACAGGGACAGAAGATTGTACTGCAGCACCATCAGTAAGCTATGATTGGTAAAAGCTACCGCCTCAACTATCTTTTCGTGTTAAAATCAAACCTGCGGTCCACTACCAGTTCAGTGACGCAAAGCCACGATGAAATAGGGCTTGGACAAAGTATTCAGACGAGTGGATTCAGTCTCAAGAAGTCACAAGCTCACAAATCAAAACCCTTCTCAACCGTCTCGGACCGCCGAAGATAGTGATGTCCAAAAAGGATAGTGCTAAAGTTCACTTAAAATTTTGATGGGTTAAAAAATCATGCCAACAGATCACCAGTGAATCACCATATTCCACACCCAAGGAAGGTGCTCGGTATACATCAACTTTGATAGAATCAACACGAAATATTGATTAAGCTGGAAAACTTAAACCCTATCTACACATTTCGGGAAAAAAACCCCCCAAAGTACGAAACATGTTGCATAATTAGTCCGCCGATATTGGTCTACAAAACTTAAGAACACTTTCATCGATAGGAGCGAACAACATTACCTAAAACCTGATATCATGATTATGATGCTAAAACTTAAGTGCGCCAAGATAGATATAAGCAGATAGATCAGTGTCAAACATGAGATAGTGAGAATTGGTAGATTTTTCCAAGAAGCAACGAAGTAACAAGAAAGAAAATTAAGCTTAACTGTTCACCTGAGAAACGCAAAGGAAGGAATCGCATAGAGCAATGAGAAGAACGCAGAAATGTGCCGGAAACCTAGGTTTGCATTTAAAGGGAGAGTCTAGCTGCTTCCACTGGAGCTTCAAGTTACCGGATTGTCCCTGACCATGATGTAGAAAGACAACTATGTCCCTGAAGCCAACAGCATCTAATTTTCTCTAACCTTCCTTTGGTGAGTTAGATCATACGGGGATTCTGAAATCAAATTCGAGTTTAAGGGCTTGTTTACGTGTTGGTAAAAATGGCTTTTCTTCTGATTCTTATTGGTAGTAAATTGTTATTTTTGTATATAGTTATAATTTTAAGAGAAGTGTTAGCTTTAAAATTATTATAAAAAAAAAACTAATGTATAGTTGAGAGGATTTATAAATACCAAAACACTTAATTAGATATAGTGAAATGATTCCAGTGAAAAAAATAGATTTAATGGATCAAAGTGTCTATAAACTACAAGTCATGCTAATAACAAAATTTTTCACCAATCGTAATACAAATCATAGCTGAAGTCATAAATTTAATGCGGCAAAAGAAGTGATATTTTAACTTTTAAGAAATTAAAATAACGATAACATTCAGGCCAAAAAACAAAACGATGACATACTTTTTTTTGAACTGAAAACGATAACATACTTTCGAATTCTATAATTTAAAAAAAATTCATGAATTGACAATCTTATATATTTTAAATTTTAAAATTATTAGTCTTTCTTCTGATAAAAAAATTATTTCTATGACAGGATTAAAATTCAAATAAAATAAAGATATACTCCCTCCACTTAGGAACGGAGGGACACTTATTTCATCAATTTCATTGTATTGTGAGAAATAAGAGAAAATTCCAGAAAAAGACTCTTGAATTACTAAAAGGACACTTTGATATAGCGAATTTCGGAAATGACCAGTCAGTACAATTTCGTACAGTGTCTGAATTGTCCTTTAACAAATTTAAAGGAAAAGTCGAAAATGCCCCCGGTGTAATTATCTTTTTTTAATAATAGCTCACCACCACCACCCGTGGGGGCCACTCCCGCCACGTGGCTGCCCCACACCACGCCACGTGGCATGTTGGGAGAAGGGGCAAAATAAATGGAAAGTGGAGGGAGTGGGAATCGAACCCACCCCCACCAAGCCAACATGTGTGTATGTTATATATATTGCAAACAATATATATATTCTATGTTTTATTCGTTATCAGAAACGTTTAAGATATTCCCAACTTCGCATAAGGGAATCCCAACTTTTGCTAAGGGATTTCCAACATGTACATTACCATTTACCAACTTCCAAAATACTTTACCAAATATTCCTCCTTGTTACCAGAAACGTTTGAGGTATTGCCAGCTTCGTATAAGGGAATCCCAACTTTTGTTAAGGGATTCCCAACATGTACATTACCATTACTAACTTCCAAAATACTTTACCAAATCTTTCTCCTTGTTACCAGAAACGTTCAAGGGATTCCCAACTTCTCATAAGGGAATCCCAACTTCTGCTAAGGGATTCCCAACATGTACATTACCATTTACCAACTTCCAGAAACGTTAAAGGGAATCCCAACTTCTGTTAAGGGATTCCCAACATGTACATTACCATTTACCAACTTCCAAAATACTTTACCAAATCCTCCTCCTTGTTACCAGAAACGTTCAAAAGATTCCCAACTTCTCATAAGGGAATCCCAATTTCTATTTAGGGATTCCCAAAATATACATTACCATTTACCAACTTCCAAAATACTTTACCAAATCTTCCTCCTTGTTACTAGAAACGTTCAATTTCGCCCCATCCATTAATAAGTTTAATTTTGACTGTTAGTTGACTTTATTTTGCTGAGTTGGCAGTGACACATAAGATAAATAAATGCCATGTATTGATTTTTGGTATTTTTTTCAGGGGTGAGAAAAACCAAACCGGAACCGAAAACCAAACCGAACCAGATGGTTTTCGATTTTTCGGTTTCGGTTTTATGGTTCAATTTTGGTTTTTATTTTTATCATTTTCGGTTTTGAGTAATAAATTTTGGTTTGAAACCGAAAAACCAAAAACCTTATGTTATATATAAAAAAAAGCCCAAAACCACGAACCCAAACCCAATAATATTTAATTTAAAGAGACCCAAATGGCAAGCCTAAATAGCCAAGACCCAAGAGCCCAAGATGCAAACCAGCAGTAAGCTCCCTCAACCTCAAGTCATCACTCATCAGTCACCATCACCCACCCATTGACCCACTGTCGAGCAAGAACAGAGGGATGGACGGCGGCATGTAAATGGACGTCGGCATGTTCACAACCTTCACCTCAGAAACACCACCACCTACATTAAATCAAAGTCAAAACACGGACTCACAACAGATCGAATTCACCTCAACGAAAATTAACCCGAACTGATCTGCAAATCAAGAATGACCTTTGAGATCTACATCTTCTCGGTGTTGGATGTGATTGTGCTCTCGATCTAGGTACTCGGTCCAATCGCTTCGCTTCTTCCTCTTGTTCACGGAGAGATTGATGAAGTTACTGTCGCCGTCGTCTTGGTTTGTGATGTTCGTCGATGTTGAAGGACTGGACGAAGGAGCGGATGTGTTTGGCCATGAATCCTTGAGCGAAGACCTTGCTGAGCTCATGCGCCGGCAAACTCGACCTCCTGCGGCTCCTTGCTCTCTCGAACGCTCTCTCTCACGGAATGATGGTTTGAACGGCTAGATGGACGAAGACGAGGAGGAAAAACATGGTGATGGTGATGGACTGATGAAGTACAGAGGCAGTACGGCAGGTGAAGGGGAAAGAAGATGGAAGGAAAATAAATTAGGGTTTGGGGGGAGAAATTACAGGAAGCCCCTAAGGAGTAATCTGAAACTATTTTTTAAATGAGGGTGCTATTGTCATTTTACACTTGTATTTTCTATTTTTTTCCATTTTTATTCTTTAACATAGCTGATGGGCCAGGTCTTTTTTTTTTAATTTTTTTGTTGAATTTTCTATGGCCCAAATTTGTAACACAAAAAGGAAAAAAAAGCCTATAAAACCGAAAACCGTTAAACCGGAACTGAAAACAATTCAGTTTTTCGGTTTCGGTTTTGTTTTTATCCCAATTTCGGTTTTCGGTTTTGAATTGAAAAACTGAACCGATACTCACCCCTAATTTTTTCGCACCTCTTATGCTTTTATGGATCATCTCTTTCCTTCAACCATTCGACCCCTCCATTGTTCATGCCATGTTCATCTGAAGAATCTTGATAGCCTCTACTTCACTAACCTCCACTTCACTTATCAGTAAAACAAAGACTATGTTCAGTTGGAATTCCTGAGATTTCTTTATCACTTCCTCCACGAGATTCTCAGATATTCCATGGTTTGTGATCTTCCAAAATATTCACACATTGTTAACAGAAAAAGGATTGATTAATGGAAGGACTGAAAAACAAAGATAGGTTTGGAAAACGACCATGAAGAAACCTCATTCAACACAGGCCTTGTCGAGTCAAGAAACGGCTTCGGCATGGAGAAGAGGGGTCGTCGGAATGGAGGAGAGAGAAATCGATGACGGGGATGGAGGGAGCTAAGTGGTCAGCAATGTTGTTTTGGGGTCAACGATGAAATAATAGGAGGAAGGTATGGAGGAGGAGAGCCCATCGGAGTCAGAGAAAGCTTTGATGCTTCTGATGTCGGAGGCGTGAAGCTTCGGAGGTGCCGACAAGGAAACAAAAGGTGTAGGTGAAGCCATGGGGATAAGATATGTAAAATCAGAGAGTGTGTGGTTACTGATTAGTGAAGTTGAGGTTAGTGAAGTGGAGGCTATCAAGATTCTTCAAATGAACATGGCATGAACAATGGAGGGGTCGAATGATTAAAAGCAAGAGATGATCCATATAAGCATCAGAGGTCTAAAAAAAATACCAAAACAAAGTGGCAATTACTTATCCTATGCGTCACTACCAACTCAGCAAAACAAAGTCAACTAACAGTCAAAACTAACCTTATTAGCGGATGGGGCGAAATTGCTACCTTTTGTATACTTCCGAGGCAAAATTGATCTAAAAAAACTTCCGAACACTCAGTGATCCTTACCGAAAACTTCCGGGGCAAATTTGACTATTATCCCCATTTTGATTTGCCAGAGTTCACATAATAGAAGGCATGATATTAGCCAATTTTTGGAGTTCTCTCCTAAGGCAGATCTGGAAAGGTACTTGGGTGATCCGGTCATACATAAAAGGGTATTCAAACATACATACTCTTCTCTATTCAATGGCTATAGCTGTCCTAATGTATACAATGCAGACAACAAGCTTACTTGTCTGTACTTGTGATGAAATTGACAAAAGATGTCAAAAATTCTTATGGGGGTTGAATAGTATTGGGAACAAAGTTAATCTTGTCTCTTGGAATGAAGTATGTAAGAGAAAAGAGGAATGGGGCTTATGTTTGCGAAGTGCAAGGAAACAAAATGCTGCATTTATGATGTACCTGGGACGGGGAATGGTGCAACAAAGGGAAAAATACAAATATAGGAATGACATAATCCCTAAAATCAATCCTACTCATGGTGGTTCTTTGGCATGGTGAGGCGTTTCTAATGTATAGGATAAGGTTGTAGGAAGTTTATGATGGAAGATCGGGACTGCTCATCGTATAAAGATTTGGACAGATTTTTGGCTTCCCGGTTATGATAAACTCTGCTCATATGTTGTTAGACAGTTACCAAGTCATATGATGGATGAAGTCATTTCAGATTATATTACTTCCTTGGGTGGTTAGGATTCGGATCACCTAGCTTTGTTCCTTTCACAAACTGTGTTAAAAGAAATTGAGAGATTTTATCCAGTTATATGAGAAGGAAATGATGATATACGTAAATGGAGACATGGCTTTAACGGTGAATTATCAGTTAAATCAGCTTATAATTTATGTGGTGATCAAGAATTTCATGAGAACAGTAGTGTTTGGAGAAGGATTTGGAAATTGCAGGTGCCCCAACGGTACAAGACTTTTATGTGGCTTTGTAGGAAGGGTAGGTTGCTCACAAACTACTCAAGAGTGAAGAGAGGGATGCTTCAGTTCAAAAAAAAGAGAGGGATGCAGAATGATGAAGGATTTCAATTGTGTGGTGGGTCTAGGGAAGACATATTGCACGCTCTATGACATAAGCACGAGCTTCTTAGGAACTAATGTTGCCAGATTGTTTCAAAAACAGACTCTTTAATGTTAATAATATGCTTTCGCGGCTTGATATGATCCTTCGGCAACATGGTAGGGTGTTCGATGTGGAGTGGAATGTGTGGTTTGTCCTCGTGTGCCGTCATCTATGGTCAAATATAAATTCAAGTATATTTGAAGGGAAGGCTTGTGAGAGTGTTTCATTAGTTGCTATTGTCAAAGGTCTGTCGAGGTAGGCCAATATGAGTCTACAGAATTTCACTCTTAATGGGTTTAGTAAGTCGAGATGGATGAGTCCTTCTGTTGGAGTGATTAAGATTAATGTTGACAGATCTTCGGTCCAACACGAAGGAGCTTCGACATGTGGAGGTGTGGCAAGAAATCATGAAGGACAGATGTTGGAAGGGTTTGTGTTTAATATTGGGCCATGAAGTAGTATGCATGCTAAATTATGGGCTATTCTGTGGGCAGTAAAGAGGGCATGGGATTCCAACTGGAAGAAAATCATCGTAGAATCGGACTTTGGGAAGAAGTACATATTTTTGAGACTCTAATATCTGAGATTGGGAGTTATCTAGACAGATCTTGGGATGCACAAGTGGTATGCTACAACCAAGAAAGGAATGTTGTCACAGATAGATTGGCGAAGGAGGCTTTATCATTGGCTGACGGGATTGTCTTCTTTAGATATTCGACTATTTGTATTAGAGGGTTGCTGACTATGGATATGTGTATTTAATTTTAATTGATTCTATCATAAATTATCACTTTCGATAAACATTTTTCCTGGCGTTGTGTACTTTCTATTATCTTTTTACTGAGTTTACTCCCTTTATTTCTAAATATAGGACATATTTGGGGAAGTGAGCTTGTTATTAAATATAAAACCTCTTTCTATTTTTCTCACATTTCTCCTAAATTATCCCTATTAATGCAAGGGAGGGAGGGTATAAATAAAGGAGTGTGATTAGGGTGTTTCGGTAATACTTCCTCCGGTCCTAATTAGACCACTTTGACTTTTTTTGGAGAAATTAAGGATGCAAAATTAATCACTTTAAATTGTCTATATTTATCATCTTTCCTTTAAACTAATTTATTCTACTTATAAACTAACATATAATATAATTACATGTGACATTTGTTATAATTTGTGGTTTAATTTGCTTCCTTAATTTTCACAAAGAAAGTCAAAGTAATCTTATATTTAGGAACGAAGTTCATGTGATTTTAACTAACTTAGCTAACATCTTTAATCTAATCAAATTAGGTAAATATGTTTTATATTTAGGAACAATGACAGTATAATTTTTTTATAAGTTTTAGGAAAGGGGCTAGACTCACCTACAATCGGCAAGGCTCCTAACTCATGATTCACTGAGGCCTGTTAAATAAACCCTTTTTTTCTGTCTCCATATGTAAGTTTCGTCCAGCTTTATTTAGTTGTGGAGATGCCTAAATTAACGTAAATGGCATGTTTTTTTGTCAATGCAATAGCTTGGTACTTTGAATATAATGTTGGCTTAAAAAAAGGAATATTAGATATAAATATTTGCTCATTTGCTTTAATGACATAGTTACCTTATAAATTTCCAAATCTCATATAACAAATTTTTATTAGTTGAGGATCGACATATATTAGTTGCATAACAATATTCACAACTCTAAAGCACTATGAAATTTTGATCTTCATAAATTAAATTTGTCTTTATCCAATGAATTAGCTTTGTTCCATCCATGATGACAAAGTTTCAAATTGGGGCAATGGAATTAGCCTCTACCATGGCTTCCTTTTCTTGCCAACCCATGGCTTAGTCAAATAATAGTTAGCTCCAACTCTAAAGATTTTAGAAAGCAATTCGCAATTTTTTTTGGCGCCCCGGGGGCGGGGGCGTTGGGGATAACAAACGAGGTCCACTTCCAATTTGTCGGAGTACGTAATCAAATAGATGACTCAGAACGAGAAAACTCCATGGCCATCTCAAGAGATGACGGGCAATCCAAACAGAAATACTGCATATAAGCTAATAACTCAATTTAAGTGAAGACACCTCAAAAGATGAAATCTCACATCCTCAAAATCCCATATGTTAATGATACAACCCAAAACATATAATTTGGCATCCACAAATAGCAGCCAGCTCAGACAATGGCCCACAGACGCACGCTGTCCTCCACCCTCCTGGGGCAATCAAAACATCTAACTTACTCAAATGCGTCATCATCGTCATCCGGAAGGGGCTGGGCAGCAGCTTGTGCAAGTTCCTGCTCATGCCTGCAAAAAAAATCAACAAATACCAGAAATTAACCATTGTTGATTCGAATCAAGTACCAATAAGAACCACACAACATTTTGTGCGGACTACTTATTAACCTAGCATCAAAGTCCTTAAGAAAACTTTTCAAAAACAAGCAAAATTGCTCTGCCCGGCTTAGGAGCATTTGCTCAAATCTATCAGTACTGGGCATAACTGAACCATGAAGATATATGTATCTGCTGATACAAGGATTCAACCCTCAAATGATAATACAAAACTTACTGTTGTTGTGCGGCCAAATCAATTTGAACTTCTGGTGGAGCCAAGGCAGGAGACTCTACAAAGTGCAAGTTGGGATCACTGCAAAGTTGACACGTGAACTATGTAAGCCAAGCCAAAATACATTATGATCAATGCCATGAAAATAAAAACAAAAGGGGCTAAATTATCTACCCTGCAAGTTTCCTGGCAAGATACAGGAAAGGCTTCTCGAAGTTGTAGTTGCTCTTGGCAGATATCTCATAATACTGCAAGTTCTTCTTCCTGTGGAAAGTAACCTGCTTTGCCTTAACTTGCCTGTTCTTCACATCAACCTTGTTGCCGCAAAGAACGATGGGAATGTTCTCACACACCCTGCAAATCAAATATACAATGAATGCACATGAGAAACTGCAAACAAATCAAGGCTAATCCAACAAAACAGAAAACTCAAATTCACTTACCGACAAAGATCCCGATGCCAGGTTGGGACGTTTTTGTATGTCAGCCGTGCAGTAACATCGAACATTATAATAGCACATTGTCCATGAATACTGCAGTGTAGAAAATCAGGATCAGTCAATTAGAAAGAGAAATACCATAGATAAACATTCAACACGAGAACATAAAGGTAAGATAATTTCTTGTGAAATTAGAAAAAACATGGTAAGACATTTCTAAAGCAGTCGTATCCGTTGCCATTTGTCATTGAAAAATGTAGATAAAATCCATATGATTAAGCTTCTCCACTTCGTCTTCACAGAAGCAAAATGCATCCCCCTCAGACCAATAGAGCTTCAGTTTAAAAGCAATAATAACAAAGCTGTGCAAGCGTCAATGAACCCACTGAGCCGGCAGATAAGATCATCGACACATTAAAACAACTTGTAGGATAAAAAAGTTTACTTATAAAAAGACTAAGAACAAAATAATCCCCAAACACATTGCAAGCATAATAAAACAAAATCTTTACATGAAAGCAGCTTGCACATGTAAACAAAATAATCCTCAAACACATTGCAAGCATAATAAAACAAAATCTTTACATGAAAGCAACTTGAACATGTAAAGGTTTAAATAAAGGCAGTGTAAATTATAAAAACACATCCAAAATCTTTGCTGACACTGAATTAAAAGCGTACATATATAAATACTCAAACGTGCTTTAAACACCAAAGTCAATAATGCTCTTCTTGAAAACTTACTAATATCCATCCCGAAGGCCACCAAACTTCTCTTGACCCGCCGTATCCCAGCAGTAGAATCGAATCTTACCACAGTTGGTAAAAAAATCCAGCGGGTGGACCTCCACACCAATGGTTGCTGTTCACAGAGATATACCCAAATCAGTTCGCATAAGCATAATGTGACAGCCTCAGAACCCTTCTAAGTCAACCAGATTCTATTTATAAATCTTACGCTCATATTTCTTCTCAAATTCTCCTGTAAGATGCCTTTTCACGAAGGTTGTCTTCCCTGCAATGGTTAAAAATAATTTACTCAAATGGAAAAATGTGAAAACGACATGCATCAAAACCCAATCTATATCGTGCAAGCTGAAAACAGTTAAGAAAGCACAGGATGTTCGGGAAGATATGAAATTTAATACAGAAAACCTCAAAATTATAAAGAAGAATAAATTAAGACGCGTGACTTCAATATAGGGTGCCCAATACCCATCTGATGAGTCTCAGTTCATTATTTAATTCGAACCCTAGCTGCCTATCTAATCCCCAAAAATTAGCAGAAGCCAAACAGATCACGATGTGAAACAAACAAGACGGAAACGAAAAGTACCTGTTCCACCATCCCCAACGATAACAAGCTTAAAGCTCGGGTAATCAACTGTTTGCTGATTCGGCAAGGCCTGCAAAGAAGGAGACAAGAAGAACCAACCAATCATGATCAACAAAACAGGATACAACAGAAATCGGATGCCGGAAACATTACGCATAAGGTTGAAATCAAATCAAAGTCAAAATCAAAATGCAAAATATTAATCGAAGAAGACACAACGATCAAAAAAGAGAGAGAAGGAACGTCATACCATTGTAGCGGAGGAATGAAGAAGGCAAGAGGAGAGGGTTGAAGAGATACAAGAGGGAACGAGAGAGATGAGATTCTAGGGCTCAACAAGGGTTTATATGGAAGGGTCTCGAGTTTCGAAGAGCCCTAGTTTCGCGTTCACCTGACGCAGCCACATCAACCGTCGATTAAATCGCGCCTTTGATTTTTTTTTAAAAAAAAACAAACAAACAAAAATTGTAAAGTGTGTATTGAATTTTGAAAGAAACTATAAAAAAATGTGAACGAGAAGATAAAGGAGGTGGGCTCATCCAATAAGTAAGCCCACCATGGGCACTTGATCTACTCAATAATACTCTTACATTTATGAATTATAAATCATTTTCAACCCAAAATACTTGACAAACAAAACATCAAATGCAAAACACTTGTTATTGGGCTCGTTTGTCACTTGTGGTGTGGGCTTTAACTTATTAAAATTTTTTATAACATTATTATCATTGAACATTTGAAGATGGATTAATATAACTTTTGGTCCCTGAACTTTCACTAAGTTTTGGTTTTGGTCTCTGAACTTTAAAATTTTTTGTTTTGATCCCTGAACTTTCAGTCAATTTTGGTTTTGATCCTTGAACTTTAAAATTGATGGTTTTAGTCTCTGAACTTTCAGTCAATTCAGGGACCAATACTAAAATTGACTGAAAGTTCAGGGACCAAAACCAAAATTGACCGAAAGTTTAAGGATCAAAACCAAAAATTTTAAAGTTCAGGGACCAAAAGTTATATTAACCCTTTGAAGAATTACAAATAGATCTCAAGAGAATTAATCATAATCAGATTGAAAAAAGCCATTAAATTACATTAAAGTCCCTATAAACCTTAGTGATATTAAATCATATGTGTTGAGAGTTGTCAATATAGCTCAATGATTTGTAATTGATAACTTTTTAAAAATCTAATTATTACTGACAACTCATTGAGCTGCATTGACAACTCCTGACACATTTGATCTAATATTACTCAAATCTCTAGGGACTTCAATATAATTCAATGACTTTTTAGGACATGATTGTGATTAATTGTTTTCCATAGGACCTAGTTGTAATTCTCCCTTGAACATTTTTTCCTTAGTTTTGTTCATTTTTGACAAATAAAAAATAGACATCCACTCGTCAATCCCTTTACACCCTCTTTTTATCCAATATATCCAGGAAAACATAAATATCAATTTAGTTCAAGAAATATAAGTGGTTTTGTCCATGAAGATTTTTCTAAAACGTTGTTGCCCTGTAGGTATGATAAGCGTAACAATTAGCAATCTTGTCCTGAACAAATGGAGGTGTTAACAGATGACACTTAATTATTCACGTCGGAATGAAAATTTCAGGGACAGAATCGCTACCTCTATGACTAAGTTGGTATTCATTCACAATCAAAATAATTTTTGGATAAGGTGGGGATTTGGAGGGGTAATGGTTTTTATATGGGGTGAAGTTTGGATTTTGTCTCACCATTTAATGCATTTGTTTATATTTATTCCTTTGGTAATTATATGTCTCCCACTTTTTTTTTTTTTTATTTCACTCCACTCGCCCTCCCTGTCAAGAAAAGTTGTTTAGGAAAATAAGTTGATTTTCTTCACCATTTGTTTCAAATCGGAGCAGAAATTTTCAGTTTAAAAATCTTCTTAGACCAATTGTAAACATGAAGGATGGTACTTTTATATTCCGTTCGTCGATTAATAACAAGCTTAGATAGAACCAATATCATTTTACCATACGATCCTTTCCATATATGTTATTGAATTTCAAGTGATTTTATAACTATTTATTTGCGTTCATAATTCTACATGAGATTAATAGAATTGTGTAAGTCAGGAATACCATATGAATATTGATAAGCCCATTCTTGTTTGACATGTGTGTAAAAAATCCTGTCGTATTTCAAATGTGTATGGTCATTAGAATATATACTTACATGAAGCTTATTGTATTCGTTGTGTTAAGTTATTCGATCATATATAGTCGTGTCCTTCTTTTTCATTCTAATTTCACATTTAAGTGAAAGAACTTCGACAAACAAAACATACATGATCATGTAATAAAAAATGGACACGATGAATGTAAAGAACCCGTGATAATATTTTTCTAAAAGTTGTTGTTGAATCGTTAATATCAATTTCAAAACAAACAATAGTTTGAGTGGATGGAACTCTTTGTTGTTCAGATATATTCCAAGGCTTGCCTCTTAAGCAGGTAAAAAAAAATTAATGAGAGTTACATTAGTGTTGGAACATGAAATAGAGAATGACAATGGTCTGGTTAGATACTTTAGGTTTGGCAAAAAATAAAAAGATATTTAGAATCATCATAGACCAATAAGGATATTTTTTTAATGTATTAAATGACAATCAACGCATTTTTTGAATCATATTATCTGTTATCCTAGTAATCGATTAATTAATTTTTGGGGGTCATAACTTCCCCTCTCGATATAAGTGTTTCCTCTAGGACTCGAACTCGAGATTTTAAGGGATCTGTCGGGGCCTTACACGCTAAACCAATTATATGTTGGTAGGTTGGAATAAGGATATTAATCCATTGGAATTATGACTTATTTATCTTTAATATCGTGCACTGTGGCAATGAAATATGATCTATTTTTTATCCTTTTAGATTAGAATTTGAATTTGATTTATTGCGACTTCAATATCCTTTATACTGTAATATACCCAACTTTCACTGGTGAGGGTGCTCTGAATCTAGTAGTGTTGCGGGCCAGCCGGCCATGAAATTCGCTGTATTTTTGTTTTTTTTTTTAATTGTGATCTTTTCTTGTGAGCCCGTAGAGGATCCAAAATCTGAACCAAGAAGTGGGCTGACTTTCACTCCTAACACTGTGAATGGTCATTTTTTTTGCCCACGTGAATGGACATATTCAACCCAAGGCCTTTATCTATTTAAGAAATGTTCATATGAAAGAGACTTTATTCGTTCCTAAATATAAAATTTATTTAAAAAACCGAGTTTGTTCATAAATATGGTATTTTTTTTTTATGTTTTTTCTCTCATTTTCCTAAAATTATCCCTATCAATGCTATTAAATAATAAATAAGTAAGAGGGGGAATGTAGAAATAAAGGAATGTAATTAGGATATTTTGGTAATATCATGTAATTTTAACTAACTTCATTAATATCATTAGTTTAATCAAATTAAGAAAATGAGTTTTATAATTATAACATGAAGTATAAAATCAAACATTTGACGAGCCGAAGTGGCTCATTTTGTGACATGTGGAATTGGTACTTCTCATGTCAATATTGGACTTATTACCATTAGTTTCTATAATGTTCTCCATTTATTTTGACATGTCATTGCAGTCACAAAGCAACGCATTACATTATATATACCACACACTCCTATATCTTCATAATATATATTTATATATATATATATTGAAATCACACCAGAGATCCATATTTTCTTCCCTTGTAAATTGACATTAACATTATAACTGAAACTCATCGCCTCAGAATATTGGCTTCTAACACAACACCCTATGGTTTACGAAGACTGAGCAGCTTAACATCATCAATCACAGGTCCACACAGAGAAGAGAAGTCATCACTTCTCATAGTGTAGAAAGTGCTCAAGAACATAATACGTGTTCTTGTACTCACAGCCACGAACTTAAGCGCAGCTCTCTTATACCCACCTTTCCCTTTGGATTCATAAGGCACTTTAATGGTGTCTTTACCAGCATATCCTTCCACAATCATAGACCCTTCACAAGCATTACTGGCATCTCCCACTGCAAATGAAAGTACATATGTCTTCCCAGGTATGGTCCTCACTACTTGTGCTAACACACTCTCTTTCCCAGCCACAAGCTCCACCGCTCTCTTCCCTTGTGGAACTGAAAAATGGCCAGAATCTATGTACTTCACCGCCTTTAGCGACTCCACCATCCACCCCGGAAGTGGAGAGTGGTCGTCTTCTATGTTTGGTGGGATCAACACGCCAGAAGATGAGTTCGGAAACACATATGGCCCTTCCTCAAAATCACCATTCTTCAGTATGTTTTCTGCAAATTGTCATATAATCAAACACTACGTGTTAGTGCATGTTAATTGTTATAACAAACAAGAACAAGAAAGTGACACGTTAAATGAATGAGAGATTAAATGTATACTCCTATATTCTAGTCATGATGGTTAAATTACTCAGTTCAAGAAAACAATTACAACTTGTTAGAAGTAATAAAAACATGAAAATATCCTTTTCAATTATACCCCAAATGAATTATTATAAAAGAGGGGGGGGGGGTACAAAGTAGAAAGAAAAAAAAGTACTGTCAATTGACTTAGTCATTTAAGTCAGTTGGATATAGACACTATCTTAACACACATTCAGTCATATATATAATTATAATAGTAATGAATAACATGGTGAAGATGAAGATGAGCTTACTGTTGGAGGGTTTAGGTGGATAGAGAGCTCTGAGAGCGATGGAATCAATGAGGGGTCCACAAGCAGGGTCTTCTTCAACACCTGGGTTATGAATCACCAAGTCCACTTCAGGGTACTCTGCTTGAAATGCCCAAGCATAAGCATCCCAGCCATTGCTACTATACAGAGTTTGCATTGGTAGTACTCCTGAATCTGGAGACACCGACACATTCAATCGTTCTTCTTGGGCGCATGTTCTTGCTGCAACAAATGTAATGGAATAGTACATTCCCTTCACCACCTTTAATCTCTGCTTTATGGACGCTTCGTTTCCTAATCTCACAGCATAAGCCCCTTCTGGTACAATCAGCAACATGTCACCTTGTTTTTGACCAGATTTCACATATTCTATGTAGCCTGATATCTCCCACTCCGGTATGGAGTTCCGGCCGCCGATCACCACCGTGCCTTTCATCTCCGACGGCTTTGGACCCAACTCGAAATTCCCATTTTCCAGTAATCCTGCATTAATGAAATGGATTTAGTTGAACATTTCTTTTTTTTATAATGAAGGGAAGAAGTGAGTGGGACAGGGGAAATTTAAGATATCAGGTGAGCAAAAGCAGGGGGCCATGTGGATGTACAGGGCACTCTGCATCAACCTGCATGTATACTGCCTAACGTGGTCCCAAGAAATAAAAAAAAAAAAAAAACAGAAATTTATGTCTGAACTCAAGTTATGATTGAACATTTAGCAAGAACCGCTTGCTCACAAGATATATATCCCAGGAAGGAAATGAGTGAGTGTTACTTAAGAGTGATAAGCCTCGGAAAATAAGAAAAATGACAATAGAGACACAAGTTGGTAACCATGTTCAAACTTGAAAGGAGATCGATTCAATGATATAGGTTCCAAGAAATCTGGGTAAGTTGTCGAAACTCAAAGACTAACTAGGAACACAGAAACAACACTTTATCTATGAAAGTAAAAACTCCATGAGAGTTGGTGAAGAAGGTTCAAGCCTTAAGCTTATAACATGAAAGCATTAAAAGAGGAGTGGAGGCTGACCGTCGGTGAGGGAGAAGGAGACATGAAAGGCGGCGAGGAAAAGCACCGACAGAAATGCAAGAGTCGGCATTGTTAGATGGTGAGAACTGAGGGAGTCTGCAAATTTCAGAAACAGGAGGAGGGAAAAAAAGGACATAGGAGGAGAAGGGGTTGTAAGGGGGTATATATGGATGGACGCTTAGGAGAAAGCACTTGGACTTCGAGTGAAATAGCAAATGTGCCACTGTTGTGCTCATCTAACTATCTCTTCCCACGTCAATTATTTTCAGAATGTGTAAGAATGGTAAAGCTGCGATTTTTTAAAGTAAATTGACTGTTTAGTTGTTTGTTGGGTGAGGGTCACCAAAGCACATGCTTCATTTAATTCCAATGTTTATGACTACCAGTTGACAACCGCACTTCACAATATTTTATACATGTGTGTGTATAAGAACAAAAGGTAGAATAATCCTTCAATATGAAAAGGGATCAACCACATCCCAAAAAAGAACCAGATAGTAACAACAGTGCATTTGATGTGTGTTCGTTTTGTAGATGCTTGGAAGGACAAGAATTGAACTCATGGTGATGATCTTCAGAACTAATAATAGGGAGTATTTTCACCCAAAAAAATAATAATAATAGGGAGTAATGAATATTGATGAGATGAGACATCACATCACTTACCAGCGTTTGGCAGAAGAAACAATCCGAGCGGAACATGCCGTCTTGTGTTGGTTATAGAGCCGGAAATATGGGCCGGAGCCTGTGAACCAACCGAAACCCGTAAAAAAATATGGTTATGGGTTCGGAAAAATAGGACCCATATTAAAATGGGTATTTTGAGCCCGTGACGGGATAACCCGTCAAACCCGTGGGCCAACCCGAACCCGTTTTCTTTTCTTTCTTTTTTTTAAAAAAAACCAATATAATGAATATAATAGCGGTGGTTAAAAAAGTAAAAATATAATAATATTTAAATGATAAAAATATAATACTTTCTTTTTTTTTATTAGAGTTATTTTATTTGTTTTAATCTCATTTCTTTTATTAGTGTTATTTTATTTGGTTTAGGGTCCTCACTTGAGTGAATGCTGAAGACAGTCCTCACTTTACTAATTACTCCATCCGGTCCTAAATATAAGATTACTTTAACTTTTTTTTGTGGAATTTAAGGAATTAAATTAGACCACTAAATTATTTCACATGTAATTAGATTATAAATTAGTTTATAAGTAGAATAAATTAGTTTTGAGGAAAAATGATGAATATAGACAATTTAAAGTGATTAATTTTGCATCCTTAGTTTTTTCAAAAAAATTAAAGTGATTTTATAATTAAAACCGGAGGTGTATATTGTAAAGCCGGACTCATTCGAAAAAAGGAAAAAAATGAAAAAAAAAAGGGCTTAAAAAGGGCTTTTTGGGCCAAGCCCGAAACCCAAACAATATGGTCCGGGCTGAAAAATCAAGCATATATTTAAAACAAGTTTTATTGGACCCGACCTGAACCCGTCAGGCCTGCCCGTATTGTATTATCAGCTCTTGGTTATAGAGTAAAATACTGGGATCTAGTTATTAATGTGTAAGATCTATAGCAATGGTCAGAGAATGAGTTATTAATAATTTTAATAAAAAAGTTGTAAAAAACATATCACGAGGCTAGTGGGCAGCCGAGGCCCGAGGGCCCCACCCAAATGGTTAGGGCGGCCCTTTCAAAGTTGGTCATGGATACAGGTCTACTGGATACACTCCAGATGTATCATTATTCAGCACAATAAAAGTATATACACTCATGTATAAAAAAAAAGTACACACACACATAACATATATATAGAAATTGAATAAAAAAGGATACATCCGTACTTGTTCTCTTTATTAAAAGGCATTTAGTAGAATATTTTTTTACAAAAAAAGAAAAAAAATATTAATGAGGATTGTCCTTTATCTTTGTAATACATTTTATCCTTTAATGATAATTGTCCTTTATAAAAAAAAAAGTAGAATATTTTATACCTTAATTTAATTATTAAAATATTAAGGATACACGATTAGTTTTTTGGTACAATAAATAATCATTTTGAATGAGTAAAAGGGAAATAATTTGCAAGGTGCATAAGTATTGGTTGTATTGACAATCCATGTGTGGCCTCCATTTTAGATGTCATGCCCTTGGATTATGGGTGAGCTTAACTATTTTTCTAAAATTCTCTTAAAAAATGTCGTAAACCTAACAATATTTATAAGTACAGAAAATTGGTTTGAAAAAAGTTAAAATATAACAACTTTGAAGTAATTTATTATACATTATTAATCTTTCTGCAAAAGTTAATTAATATCATGTTTAGAATTAAATGGGATATATTATTAAACTTTCAATATAATTAAGGCCTCTGAATTTGTTGATATATGATTTGTGATTTTGAGAGATGTAATTTGTCCACTTTTATTAGTGATTTATAACGACATAGAGATGTTGGTTTTATTAGTTTGAAGCTATTTGTTCCTGGTATGTTACTTACTTTCAATCCAAACTATGCTGATAAATTCGGTTTTTTAATATAATAAGTTTTTTTTTTCTTGATAAGAGAAAGGATATTACTCCCTCCTTTTGTTATGGTGGCACCCAATTGGGGAGTTGATATTGGTTATTAATATAAAACATATCTCTAATTTTGTCATCTTTTTTTTTTTCAGATTACCCATAATGTTCTTTCAACAATAATTTAGGTAAGAATGGTGAAGAAATTAAAGACGGCCGTTGGGTGGTTTGAAAAAAAAAATCTATCAACTAAGTTATCTAACATACTTTATCTAGTAAAATTAGACATATAGAAGTAAGTCACATATTTAACAATCCATAAACCTATCTTGAAAGTAGCATAAGAGCAAATGAGAGATAGAAGTGGTGTGTGTGTGTATTATATAAAGGGTCAAGTTGAGTTGGACTAAAAGGTAGGTGGTTGACTGAGACTGATTTTATTGGATGGTGAAATAAAAAGGCAAAACATGATAGGCCAGCGTACATTTTGGGAAGAAATACTTATTAAAGGCGGTTGGATGGATGAGACAGGTAATACATATGACAGCACTTGGACTAATAATGGGGTTTGATCTGTACAAGGAAAGGGCATGATGATTAACACGATAATGACCATGCAGGCTTTTCATATAACAGTGCTTTATTAGCTTAACCCTCACTAATCATCAATAACTACTATACCAGCATATACTAATACAGTGAAGAAATATAAAGAAATAGCTTGTATCAAAAAAAAAAGAAAAGAAAAGAAATAGCATGAGCGTATATATATCTGTACTATAAAAATGAGATTGAAAATTAAAACAGATTAAGGGAAGGAAGTGGAGAATGGGCGTGCCAGTGTCTGAAAGAGACCCACCAATATTTGTATGGATAGTGTGAAAAAAGAATTAAAGATCTACAAAATTTCCACGTAGCCTGCATTTAAAGAAGCTGTCTCCTCACTGGTGATGATGATCATGCATTTCCTGAAAACAAACAAACAATAAATAATGTTTAAAAACAAAAAACAAAAAACAAAAAAGAGGCTTATGGAAACCACTTCTCACTTCCCCCATCCCCTCCAACAAATTTTCTTTTTTCCCTCTAAGTTTAAACAATTATATAAGCCAACGCCAAGAATAGCGAAATTTCAAGGCTCTCTCCCTCGTCTCTCTAAAATGACCCCTCAATTCCCCTGAGTAATGAGGCTTCTCATCTCTCGTGGGTTCACATGCAATGTTCAGTGGACATATATATAATTTCATGAAGTTGCTCTCCAAACAAATACCCACCTCTCCAGATCATGTACAACACACACTCTTAATCAATTAATTACCTAGCGGTTAATTACGGTAACAGGTATAGTATACATGTATGGTTACTTTGTCTCATTTGAAATCAGGATGCACAACCCCACGGGAATGGTTGATCGAGGAAAGGACGGTACGGACAATGATGGACCCATAATTATGCAACACCGACACTCACAAAGATTTTGCATAGTTGATCGATAAGGCCGATGAGGATACATACTGTATCATTCATTGAATCTATCTCATATATTATTGCACCAAACACTGTCATATTACAACTTGGTGTTTTAATTTCTCACACTTTATATGAGATTAGGATAAGCATGCATGCCATGGATTTATAGCTCAAGATGGGATATGGTTCCCACCAGAGAAGGACGGTGAAGGATGAACAACATAAAGAAAGCTGTCTCTTTCCACTCGTCCCTCTAACTAACGACACTCGCACATGATGATAAGCAGTACGTAATGTGTTCTGGACAATAGGATTTTTCCAAAATTTGCTGAACGAAAGGGATTTGAGTGTTATATATATATATATATATAAACGAAAAAAGTTTTACTCGTTTTAAGACCCAAATGAAGTCAAATATCTTATTCATCAATTTCGTACTCATGGCTTAATTTGCGAAAGTAGGAATGCACTCGCCATCAAGTCAAAACTTGGAATGGCAAGTCAAATAGCTGTTCGGATTGAATTCCAAAGTAGTCATACCATATAGGTATGAAGTATATATGTGCATACAGGCACGAGGCCACAGGATGTGTAATCATTTAAATTGATCTAGTAATTAAAAGTTATGAGTTTGCTCACATATATATTCATCTTATAATATTCTCGAATTTAAAATCAATCAATATAGGAAGTTACAACGCCTGCAATGCACATAATGACTTGCCCCAAGTTTATCAGACTGGTAATAATGATTTTAAGTATATATAGGAGCATATAAATTAATTCGAACAGTTTAATGTTTGGCAAATCTATTTAAGTTGGAGCTTGAATTATTGGAGAGGGCAAAGGGGTAACCATGTTTAATTGTGCTGCAGTGTGAAATTTAAACATCATCTCTCCTGTCCTGACTTTGTTTACTGCTTCTTCGCCTGCAAAAACTGAAACATAGAGTCAGAACTAGTTATAATGTAGCAAGAAAGTGTCGAGAATTCATCAAAAAATATAGCTTGTTCAGTCAAAGTAAATTGGAATGAACAATTATACACAATACACATCACATTTTGTGTTTCCCAACTTTGTTTTAGACTCAACGGCCCAAAAGCTTTTTATTCATGGGCCAGCCCTTCACGATAAAAACCTCCCTTCATGTGTGCAAAGAAGATCATTGGAAGAAGTATTATTAAAATATAGGTAAATAAAAAATTGAAGACAATCCTCAATGAAAATTTTGAATAAGGTCTTTTAGCTACCAATATGAAATTTGAATAAGGTCTTTTGGCTACCAATATAAATTGAAGACGATCCTCAATGAAAATTACTGCATGCAAACCGCTGATATCTTTGCTTGAGCCTTTTAATTAAGCAGCTTTAGACGCTGAATTAATTGCACTCTGTCTTACCACCTTCTTGGGGTGTGTTTGGCAAGGTTCAAAGAACTAGAACGGACATAGAACCAAACAAAGCACTGGTTCAATAGTCAATGGTCGGATCGGTTATATTAAAATAATAAAATTTTATTGATATTAACATTAATAATCACTAATATCAAAATGTAATAAATATAGATAAGTACGCATGATTCCTCAAACATGAAATTTTAACGTTTCTATAGAGAAAAAAAATATATTAGTTGGTTAGGGGTGTAACTATAAGATATTATATTCCCTTATTTTCCTTTAGCCTATCATTGACATGTAGAAAGCACTTTTGACGATCGGTCTTCACGGATCTGTCTAGGGAATGTTTTACATGGGTTTTGAATTTATATATTAGCTAGTCTATTTAGGTTAGCCATGCTACGTAAATAAAGATACTCCTCAGATTATAATGTTAGATCAAATTACTCCAATTGATTGCTTCAAATGTGTATGATGGACATAAAATGTAAGATCATTACTCTATAACGATTTTGGCTAGCTATCTTCTTTTCGATGGAGTTGATGAAGTGTGAATATCACTCCGTTTTCATGTAGTCGCACTTCACCGGATAATATCTCCTTAATTTAAATATTATGTCTCACTTCAACTCTTTGTCAATGGAAACAAATTGAAGTATCTCTAATTTTCTTGTGACCTACTGGAACTCGTGGTCCAAAAGAATGTCATAGAATAGGTAAGTCTATTTGAAATGACAGGCCCTCGGCTGCCCCATGATTTTGGGCAGTTTTCTTATATATTTTTTCTTATAATATATCAAAACGTCACTCTTTTAATATAGAATTTAATGGTATAAAAATACAAAATATATATATATAAGAAAACTTCCCAAAATCATTGGGGCACATTACAAAAAAATATATCATTAATAACGGTTTTTTGTCACGGTTTACCACAACTGTGACAAATGTTTGGAATTTGTCACGGTTAGACCAAAAAACCTGGACAAACATTTTTTTTTGAAAAAAATATATTGTAACAGTTTAATCCGTTATAGAGCAGTAACGGTTTAAACCGTTACTAGCCGTGACAAACTATTTTGTCACGGTTTAAACCGTTACAAACTTTGTCCTACTTTGTCACGGTTTGAACTGTGACAAAGTTGCTACTAACGGTTTAAACCGTGACAAATTGTGATAAAGCCTCCTATATAAACCCCCATTCCCCTTACTTTTCACACATTCTTCTCCTCTTCATTCTCTTCTCTTTTTCCTCTCATCCGGCTTATACAAGTCTGATTCATTTTTTCTGGGCGATTTCATTTTAAACCAGTTATCTTATTTATTTGGTTATAATTTTTTTATTTTTGTTGCAGGGTGTTTATTTTAGAACAATGAGTCATATTATTCTAAATAAAAATACAATCAATTATTTCTGTAAATATTATTTTTAAGGAAAAGTTTAAAAGAAAATTAAAATATGAAATATCAATTTATTTACCTAAAAAGAAAAAAAAATTATTAATCATTTTATTTAGCTAAAATCTATAAATTCTTTAAAAAATGAAACAAGTAATCAGTACTCAGTAGTACAAATATTGGCTTATTTATTTGGATCCGAGACAAATATTCAGAAGAAAAACCGTGACTAGGTGTGTCATGGTTTAATAAAAAACCTGTGACAAATTTGTCACAGTTTAAACCGTGACAAGCGTTGTGACATAGCTTGTCAAGGTTTAAATTATGACAAAGCTTGTCACGGTTTAAATTGTGACAAACCTGCTTGCCACGGTAGGATTTGTCACGGTTCTAAAAGCCGTGACAAATCCATGGTTTTATGTCACGGTTAAAACCATGACAAACCCATGGTTTTAACCGTGACAAATCAACGTTTTTTTTGTAGTGACAGCTGAGGGGGGTAGCCGAGGCCCGAGATCCCCCTCTCATTTGAAGTAGAGTTTCTGTAAATTGTTATTGCTTTGTTTTGTATTGCATATAAGAATGATAATGAGACTTGATTATCACAATAACTTGCTGTAGGTTGTTAGTGAGGCTAAGGTAGGAGATGTGTTTGGAGAGTTAGGTGTACTATGTTACAAGCCACAACTCTTTACCGTTCGAACCAAACAATTGTGCCAGCTTTTACGTATTAATCGCACTACACTTTTAAATCTTGCTCATTCAGATGGGACAATAATCCTTAGTAATTTTCTTCAGGTTTATAATATTTGAACCACTTATTCACATGTTTTCTTTTTCATTATTTAGTTTCTTAAATATGATGAATCTCCTAATTACACCTCGTATTCAGCTAGATTCCACGATTTTGGTGTTTGATTTTTTTCCTTGTTCAAAGATAAAGGATTTCATAACATGACGCTCATACACTCCTTTTGGACCCATTATTGCAATTTTGTAAAGGTTTTCCCCCTTTGATAAGAACGTTAGCTATTGGATCTTTCCTTACCCATTCTCCTAATATCCATTTTGAAAGTTTGGAACATAACTGTGTTGACAATCTTCTTTATTCGCTTGATCTTCAAATTGATTTTAGCTACAAAATGTTTTGCTGGCTTTCCTTTTAGTGAAAATGTACATCTTTGTAAGGATGATGATAAATTTCATGTCATAAAAATCAGTTCTTTAGGACGAAACAAACTGTTCATTTCCCCCTTCATGATATATTGGTGTATCTTATTGAGGTTTTCTTTATGACTTGTCGTAGCACTTGAAGGAATCAAGCAATCCAATGATGGAGGGAGTTTTGTGGGAAACAGAGGTTATGCTTGCTTGGGGCAAAATGGATCTGCCTATCAGTCTATGTTTAGCTGCATACAGAGATGATGATATGTTGTTGCATCAGTTGCTGAAGAGGGGCTCAGATCCAAATGAAGCAGATAAAAATGGAAGGAGTTCATTGGTTAGCAGATTTGTCTTTCTCCTCTATGATTACTTCATAAGCATATATGCATAAAGTCTACCCAAGAAACTTACCATTTTTCTGTCTTCTTGAACAGCATATTGCTTCATCTAGAGGCAATGAACATTGTGTGGTTCTACTTCTTGAATATGGAGCTGATCCCAACAAAAAAGGTGCTCTCTTAAAACTAGTAGTAATTAGATGTTTCTTTTCTTTGTATCATGCATATAAAGCCAATCATATTGCAGGTTATTTTTTTTCTTGTTTATTCGGATTTGAATGGGAAGCAAGCATGGGAGGGCATGAATCTGTGGTAAAGTTTTTAATAGACAATGGTGGAGACCTATCATGTTCGGATGCAGGGCATCTAACATTCCTTGCTGTGGAACAAAACAACTTGGAATTGCTGAAAGAAATTGCCAGGTATGGTGGCGATGTGAGACAGCCCAGAAGAAGCAATGGCACAACGGCACTTCACATGGCAGTATGCGATGGAAACCCAGAGATAGTGAAGTTGCTCGTTCAGCAACGAGCTAATATCTATAAGGCAAGCAATTATGGATGGACTCCTAGGACCTTGGCAGATCATCAAGGCCATGAAGATATCATAGAGATGTTTCAAAACATCAAGCAGGGAAAAATACCCTAAACTATTCCCACCCCAAAATTGATTGGTTGGAGAATTGTCCAAGGCGAAGAGCCAACCATTTTCACAACTCTATCTTTGGGATTATGTCTGCTGCTTCTAGCCATGGTATGTATGTACACTTTCTAGTCCTAAATATAAGAGTTGTTTCTCTAATTTGACTATATTAAATATATTAGTTGATTTATTCAATATGACATATTTTTTTAAAGCACTTTAATTATCTTTGTTATTTTTCTCACTCCCTCTTTTATACTATTATTATTGTTAGAACATTAATAAGAGTGATTTGATAATAGAATGATATAAATTAAAATTAAGTTTTATATCCAGACGTAAATAAATTCCTCTAATAAGTCCCCATTTTTTGGACCATAATGAAGTTGCAGAGAACACTTGCACCTAGAGTAGTTTCGAGTTGTCCAGAACATGATGGGAAGCTTGTGTTTCTTCCCAAGGCCGTAGAGGAACAGATGGACATGGGTGAGAAAAGGGGAAAAAGACAAAAAAATCCCTTTCAATTTGTAAAATCCCAATAACAACTTCATGATAGGTATTAACAACTCAATATTCCTTATTTGGGATTTTGCAAATTGGAAGGGATTTTTTTGTCTTTTTTCCGTGAGAAAAACTTCGACTTCTTTTCCAACAATGTTTTGACAAAAAAAGGAGATTAGATTGAGGATATTAATCTTATCAAAGATAGGGATCATCTTGTTCTTGCATGTGGTAAATCTCTCGAGAGTCAGTGGTAATGCCCTATGAAGAAGGCAGCTAGACATGCACGTAGAGAAACAGAAGTAGTTGGTAGAATTAGATATGAATAAAGAAGTTTTTCTTTTGTGGAAAAAGGAATTTTATTTACTTTTTACATAGTTAGAATCTATAAGTTATAGTAGGTGGTAATACGGGTCAACCTATCAGTTATGGGTTGGCCCATCACAAATTGAAGGTCTAGTGAATAAGATAATAAATATCCGTTTTAATATGGGTTAGGATTTATCCAACCCAGCCATTTTATGCGGGCTGATCAACCTTTTTTTATTTTTATTTTTTTACATTTTTATTTCGTATTTTTTAACCACATAATGAAACACAAGTTTACCAATTAAACATATTACAATTCAAAATGTTAATAAATATCAAATTTAAGGTTTTAAATAGAATTTTTGTGTTTACAAACAGCATTATGTTTAAATTTGTTAAAGCTCCAAAATAAGTTATGTTTTAATGGAAAATTAAGATTTTTATTTGCTTGTTTTTTTATATATTTTGGGGGTTACTTTTTTAAAAACATAAATAAATACGGTTTGGGCTAAAAGGACTTGTTTTAATATGGTTATATTTTCTCAACTCAACCCATATATTTTCACGGGCTAGAGTTTGGTCTATGGGTTTCAACCCGTTACAGCTCTAGAGTTGCAAAATGGGTGAGTATTGGTTTTATATCTTTCTTTGCTAATATTGAGTGTAATTCTTGTTTCACTGATCTGGTCATGAATTTTTTTTTTTTGGGGACGAGCTAAGTAGAAACTGCACCCGATGGGCGGCCATGAGTTTGTAACTTAAAACGAAATAATACTACCTTTCCCTTCTTTTGCCAATAAAAGAATAATCTTTTCCTCGTCCCATACTCCCATCTACTTGTTCATAAATGACATTTTGTTTAATATTACTCTTAATTTTTAGAATATAAGAAACCCAATGATATTTTTTGTTCAAATATGCATGTGTCTCATGTGTTGAATAAAAGATGAAATACCCTACATAATATAACACTTAAAAGTAAAATGAGAAAAAAAAAGACATTAGGAGGAAGGAGAACGAATAGTGTAACGGTTATAAAATATTCACAAAGATATAGATCTCAAAATCAACAGAAACAACGGATTGTTTGCATATATTCATTCAACTAAATCTGAATACAAACAACAGGCATACAAAAATATAGAAATGTTCAGTACATAACAAAATGACAGAAGAAAGCTGAGAGAAAGCTGAAAGAGAGGGAAAGCTAGAGAGAATTTGGAGAGAGAGAGAACATATTCCACCATAATAAGAATCAGTAAGGAAGGAAGAATTTGCAGAAGAGGAATTCCACAATCACTATGACCATGGCCAGAGGGAGAGAGAGCAGAACCGAGAGGAAGCAAGAGAGACTTCACAATATTCATCCACACCCTCCTCTAACTGAATTTGACCTTATTATACTGATGTCTTCCCTCCCAAATTGCGCCGCTTCCAAGTCTTCTTCCTCATCCATGGGCTTCTCCATATGGGCTTCTTCTTGGATCAACTTCCAGGCCTAAGGCATATGGGTTGTTACATTTAGCCAGCATTATACTGTATGTATAGAGAACAAAAAAAACATGTTAGTACTTAGTAGTGGATCAAGTTATTAAACAACGTGAGGCCTAAGCATAGTAACAATTATATACACAATAGATCGCGCCAAATATCATACTCTTTGCCGAACTCCTACCTCAATTTTGATGCCCAACGGCGAAGCAATAACATCTTAATTCCACATTCTAGTGCTTTTTCATACTAATGGAATTCTTTCTATAACATTCATTCCATTTCGTAATTTTTTTTTACTCATTCTGCGTTTCCTCCCTCTTTTGATGCCGCTCATTTGTTTCCTTTCTCCTTTCATTGTCCAAAGTAGACCATCTTCAACTTTGATTGGCTACACAAGAAGTCAGTGGCTTCCTCTCTCTTTTTAGACAACATTTTTCAAAATAATTCTTCTTGATGCTTTGGCAACAATGATTAAGTAAAATAGAGTATAATGAGATTAAGAAAGATGGTTATGGTGTTTTAGAAAAATCATAACACATTAACTAATTTAACTAGCACCCTAAATCAAATCAAATTAGATAAATCAATTTTATATTGAGAATTGGAGGAAAAATTGTTTTACTATCTTCTTTTTTAGCCTCCCACGTGTCATGCTCCTTTTTTCTTTTCCCTTTTTTTTATTTCACTGCGCCTTTGACTCCCTCTTTTTCTCATCCCACAAGGAACAACGAGTCCCTATACCGATGTATCATAAATTTCATGATTAGCTCAATCATCATTATCCACAGGCATCGCAAGAGAAGGAGGTGTGGATGGTTAACCCCATCCATAGGGCATAATGTAGGGATTGTGTCATGGTCACAAAATATCTGGACTTAGCAGATGACCCAAGAGAAGGCTGTAATGGACCCAAAGGGATTGGGCCTGTAATATGGTCCAAAAAAAGGCCCTGCAAGGTAGGCCAGGCCAGGCCATAAGTATAAGAGGACATGAGTGGTGTGATGAAAGGGGCATGAAATGAATGATGTGAAGTCTCTTCCCTCTCTTGTGTCTCCCTTCTCTCTGGCCGGCTGCACATTAGTGTGACTGGATTTCTCCCTTCTCTTCTGTCACTCTTATTCTATTTCCCTGTTCTAGTTGTATCGATTCTTGTTGTTTTCCCTTATAATCGTTCATATTGTTGAGTTCAGTCATATTATCTTGTGATAGTTCCAATGATTGTTACAGATTGAAGGGGCCAAGGGGAGAAAACGAGGTTAACAACATAGGAGTGATAATTGCTCTATTTTAAATAATTTGAGGGCTAAATTGCACCTTTAAATACTTTGGAGTATTTATTACACTTCTAAAAATTAGGATGTTGATTGCACCTTTACCGTAAAATGAAAGCCGTTATTGCAAGAAACGATTTCATTGCTTCACTAAAGGGGCATGTATGACAGCCTTTAATGATTGTGATTATAGATTTGAATAATACCTGTAAGCAATACGCTTTCCAGAAAAAAAATAAATAACAAATGGCTAAGTTGTTCCTTGTGTAAACGATTTGTTCACAAATTTGAACTCGTTTTGACAGAGAATTAGTTTAACCATAACATATTGGTTAATATTTTAACAATGTAATATCTTAGTATATATCAGTGAGTAAAAAGGGGTAATGGAGCCGGTTATCTCCTTTTCTTGTCAGTTGTTATCTCCCACCTAGAGAAAAGTTTTTCTAAAACTAGTATACAAAGCTATCAGCTAAAAAATAAAATTATTATTATCAAATCATCATAGCAATCAAAGAGATGAACAATTGTGAAAATAAATAGTAAACTTAAAATATATCCGATTCTCCTCCGTGTTTTGGATAATGTAGATGAATGAGATAACGACAATTTAATAATAAGGTCAATTACAATATTCTCACTTTACTCATTATTACATTGAGATGCCTGGTACCATCTTTTTGGGACAAAAAAATGTTGGCAATTAAAGTTAGAATAAATACAAATAAGCTGAGGAATGAGAAATAATACTCACACATTACAATCATTGACGTATGTTAGTTCTCACTCCTCAATTAATTTATTAAGCAGTAATTTATCCAGAATTACCAAATAAATTATGATGCTATATAAGAATTCTTGAAAACATATATTTTTGTCTCTACCCATAGATTTTAAAAATTCACCTCACAAAGATCTCAAAGGACGTAATATGATTGCAAAAAAAAAAAAAGTTATACCATGGTTGCATGCATTGTTATATTATACTCCCTCGGTCCTAAGTACAGGACCTACTTAGGGAACTGGTATTGGTCCAAAATATAAGATTTAATTCTAATTTTTGTCAATTTTTTCCTAAATTATTCCTATTGGTGCTCCTTCAACAATATATATCAAGTAAGAGATGGGGACGGAATAAGGAAAGATGATTATGGTGCTTTATGGAAAAAAAAGCACAACACATTAACTTATATAACTAACATCCTTAATTTAATCAAAGTAGTTAAATATGCCTCATATTTAGGACCGAGGTAGTAACAAATATGATGTATAAAAAATTATAACAAATATGACTTTAATTTTAAGAATAAATTCAACTAACCAATCAATTTGCTCTCATATTCTACAATCTCTTTGTAAGGGCTTAATTCATAACTCATACAATTGTAGGTTCAAATGTTACTACTTATACAAGTACAAGACTTACATAAGAAGTTATTTAAGCATCCTCCTAAGGACAAAAGCACCCAAAAAAGTATATTTTGTGTATCAAATATTAACACAAATTGCGATGAATCTTTCAAGTCCCGCCCAATAACCCAAGCAAGCCAACACTCTAACAAGAAATTTGAGAAATACAAAGCATGACAATGTTGAGGTTAGCATCTATTTAGACAAGGACATGATAACCCAATTTTTACCCAATATTTATGTAGATAAGCGCCTTTTTTTTAGAGTTGAATAGTTTAAACCAAAATAAAATATTTCAAATCCTTTATGCAAATATATAGATAAGGATAACCGAGTTGTAATCGCCTGAAAAAATCATATGAATAAGCAGGTTTATCAAATTTTTGTTGTTTTCTAATGAAGTAATTTCCATGTTGATTTGGGTTTTGTTTTCTTTCGAAGTGTGTATAACATTCTACTTATATTATTTGAAAATTTAAAAGAGTATTGTGTCACTGGTAAATTTCACACAATGTAACCATTACTGATGTATTTGAGAGGAATAGGAATATAATTGATGTCCCATTTTCATTTTTTTTGTCATGGAGTATATTTTAAGGTGTTATTAGTTTTCGGGGAGGATATTCTGTAAAGTGAAACCAATAAGATGGTGTATATCCACAGTTTGGTTTATCTCCTTAAATTTGTCCAACCAAAACATGTGATTTTTTTTAGGTCTCTCATCTTATATCATATTTTTAAAAAAAAATACAATATCAATAAATATTAAAATGGTTTATGTAGCCTTATATAGTCCACAGGTAGGCCCATGCCCAGTTACTAATTAACCTTTTGATTGACTGAACTTGCATTTCTTAATTTGTACCTATATTCTTATGAAAATGCTGTCACATTGACTCAATCCAGTTATCAGACGCGGGCACATTTACTCAATCTGAATATCAGACGTGGGTACATCGACTCAGTCTAAGTATCAGACGCTGGCACATTGAGATGTTGGCATATTGAGCCTAGTTAAGTAATGAGATATTAGACTATTAAGTTGCGTTATTGTCAAGTATTAATATGATCTATTTTTTAAAGTTGGATATAATTTATAAAAATTCTAGCTAAATTTGAAATATAGTTAAGTGCTCGAATTTTATTTATATAACCAAAAGACTAAATACTCCCACTTCACTATAAATACTAATAATCCATATTTAATTTTTTTGAACCAAAATCTAAATTAGAATTTGATATTCACGATATGCTCTTATTGTACTATTTAATTTACAAAGATTGGTCTTTCTTGATTGAGATACTAAACTTAAGTCAATGTAATAACGTCTAATACCATACTCAAATAGATATGTCATCCTATGATACTAAATTCGAGTCAATGTGACAGTGTCTAATAACATGCTCAAGTCGATGTGACTACGTCTAATACCTTGCTCAAGTAGATAAACCATCATATGATACCAAACTCAAGTCAATGTGATAGTGTTTAATACCATGCTCAAGTCAATGTGACAAAGTCTAATACCACGCTCAAGTAGATATGATATCATATGATACTAAACTCGAGTCAATATGCCATAAATAATTAGAATTACAATTATCAAATTACCATAGCAATTAAAAGGATAAATAACTATGTAATAAATTGCAAACATAATATACATAAGATTCTCCTCTTTTCATTTTTGATATAGATGAATGAGTTAGCTATATATTAATAAGCTCAATAGTAGTATAATCACCTTATTCATTATTACATTAGGATGCTCCGTACCATCATTAGCGGTAAAATGATATAAATGGCAAAAATTGTTGGCAAAAGAAAAAAAAAACTAGTTGCATGGCCTCAACATTGGTTAAATTAATTGAGAAATTGTACATAAAATTCACATTTCTCTATTAATTTATCAAATAATAATTTATTCACAATTTTCCAAAAAAAATTCTAATGCTTGCATACATCATTATATAATAGCAAGTATGACTTTAATTTTAATAAGCAATTCAACCAGCTCTTTAATTTTTCTCTCATATCTTACCATCTCTATTCTCTTTGTAAGAGCTTAATCCATAAATCATATAATGGTATGTTCAAATCTTACTATTAACACAAGTACAAGACTTATATAAAATGTAAATAAAAATCTTTATAAGGGCCGAAACATGTCTTATATTTGATAAGTTTTTGCAAACCAACTCATAAGAAGCACACATATATATATCTGTACATAAATATATATATATATTGTATATAAAATATTTCATGTTAATTAGACACGTACACAAAAAGCCTATAAATCTCTCAAGTCCCGCCTTAGAACAAGAAATTTGAGAAATACAAAGCATTACAATGATAAGATTGGCATTTATTTAGATATGGACATAATAACGCAATTACTATGGATGCTAGCTAGGATTAAAACAAAAACCTAGTTGCATTACCTTAAAAAAATTAAAATTAGGGATAATCAGCATGTAACAAATTAATTGAGGAATGGAGCATAACACTTACACATAAAAATCATACCTAACACATACCATGTCTCATTCCTCAATTAATTTATCAAATATAAATTTATTCACAATTTCCTTGAAATAAATTCTGATATTATATAAAACTTCTTGAAACTATATTTATATATATATATATATATATATATATATTTTGTACCTATAGCTTTTCAAAATTCAGTTCCTGGAGATCCCAAGAGTCGTATTATGATCACCAAAAAAAGTCATATTATGTTATGGTTGCAAACATTATTATATTATAACAAATATGACTTTAATTTTAAGAAGATATTCAACCATCTCTTTAACTTTCCCTCATATTTTACAATCTCTTTATAAGGACTTAATTCATAACTCATACGACTGCTTGTTCAAATCTTACCATCAATACAAGTACAAGACTTTAATTGAAACGCCTTTTTTCATTATCTTTTTTTTGGGCATGAAGATATTTTGAAGTGTTGTTATTTTGCAAAGTGAAACCAGTAAAGGGTGGACCTCCACAGTTTGCTTTATCTCCTTGAATTTGTCTCGTGTAGCAACCAAAACACGTGATTTTTGTCTTTAGACCTTTCCTCTCTTATTACCAGCAACAAAGTTGAGCATCTTTCTTTTAAGAAAAAGCTGCAATATTAATAAATATTAAGGAGGTTCCATGTGGTCTTATATGTTCCACCAGGCAGGCACAATCTCAATTAATAATGAACACATTAGAAAAGTTCAGAACTTGCCTTTCTTAATTTGTACATGTTTCCTCATGAAAATTCTGTTAAAAGAAGAAAGAAAGACCGAGCTTTGTAAACTAGATAGTAGAATAGATCGGGAATGGGAAAGTCAAGTTCAAGGACTCAACAAGTCAAAGTCATTGCTTTGGTCATTTTTCTACTTCATTGCAAATTGGATTTCTAGGTTAGATGTTGGGTCAGGAAAATACATTTTCCACTGTAAATAACCTTGGCTTACTAATATTTGTTAGGGAAATAGGGATATTCAAGTTCGAAATAACTGTTTCAGAGTTGAGGCGACGAACTCATGATAGCAAAAGGCAAAGTGGTTCATCATATTTTGACCACATTGCGAACGTTTCTGATACGATCAGTCTGCTTCATATTCCAGCAATGAAGTCGATTGCAACACTTACCAACCTCCCTCGTCATTAGCTAATATTCCCTCATATCCTAATTATAAGACCACTTTGATTTTTTTTGGAGAAAATAGGGATGCAAAATTAATCACTTTAAATTGTTTATAGTTTATCTTTTTTTCTCAAAACTAATTTATACTACTTATAAACTAACATATAATCTAATTACATGTGCCATATGTTATAATTTAGTGGTCTAATTTACTTCCTTAACTTCCACAAAAAAAACCAAAGTAGTTTTATATTTAGGACCAGAGGGAGTACACTATTATGTTCTCCCTCCTCGTGGGACAGTGGCAACATAAATGAAAGCCCCCTCACTTTAATTCTTTGCTGTTGTCCCCTTCCATTTGTAAATCATACTTTTTGGTTATATAAATAAACTTGGAGCCTAGCCATTTTCCAAATTCAGCTAGGATTTATATGCATTACACACATCTTCAAAAAAATAAAAAAAAAGTCATATTGATACTCATCAATAACGCAGATTAAAATAGTATTTCATAGGCCCAGCCCTTTAGCTGAACGGTGCCCCAGTTTGAGAAGCCCTAATCATCAGGGTGTCAGTTTCGGTTTGCATCCAAAAACAGTTTTTTGGCATAAACAACCAAAAACATTTTAAATTGTGAAAAATAAGTCAATTTATTGTCCTTTTGTTCCGCAAGTAAACCCTATAAAAAGGCAGCTAGCCATTCGTGTCAATACATCCTTATCATGGGCCAACCCACCAACCCCATCATGCAAATGAGTGGATGGAGGCCTATGTTTTGCTCACGGGGATAATCAAAAGTATTATCTTCCTCATATTACATATGGCCACAAATCAGTCAAAATGATTCGTCTGGCTAATCTCCTCAATAAATTCTGCAGATATCATTTGGGAAAATGTACTCAGAACTTGGAAGTTGGAACACAAAGCAGACATCATCACAACATTTGTTCGAGTACAAATACAAAACACTCGGTAAAATTATCAGGCTTCCTGCCAACATGGTAGAACATGCTCCTTTAAAATGATATACTGCAAGCTGATTATAGGAGAAGTACTGGTTTTATATTAATATTCAAACCTTTAATATTGTCTCACATCTTTAAATTCAAAGCTGACTAATTCAAGCCCTTTTAATTGCTGGGAATGATGTTTGATATCCTAGCACCAATTATAGCAATGGAATGTTCCTGGCCTGGGCATCTTGCAATGTTTCAGTTCAAAGGGAATCTGCAACCACTAAACTAACGAGAAAACCATAACAAGGTCCCAAAGAAAGAAAGTACGGACTTGATTCACCAAACCACTGAGTTTCCTTTCAAATGATAGTGCAACTTGACATCAGGGAAAACTTAAAAGGGGGGAATGAAAATGGAATTTTCACAATGCATATTCCGTAACTTTCTGATGTAGTACAAATACAATTTTTCACAATTCAATCCTACCGTAAATGTACCTACAGAAGGGGACCGCAAAGAATGTGTGAGCTCAGTTCAGTTCCACTAACAAAAACGAGAATTCACTGAATCTAATAACCACATTTCAACATAATCACACAAGATCCCAACCGCTATTTAACCCCAACATCATGTGTCCGTTAAATCCCAGGTTCATAATACCAGAGGCCGAAGCTCGTCAAAAGAAACAACATGATGAATACAGAAGCATTTAAATCTTATAAACAATGTTGCTACAAGAACATAAAGTCGAATTAAGGGGCAAGAGAAGAGACCAAAAATAGAATGAATTGAGATCCACTCCACCAACATTGGCTTGTCTTTATGGGATACATAAAACTAATCTCAAATCTGTGATAAAACTACAAACTGGGCAGGGCTAGCCACCCATAACAACAATAACAATTTTAATAAACAACATACCGAATTGGAAATCTGTCCACAGAGATATACCAAAAGAACAGAGCACGTAGACGAAGTTCCCTTTGCTTTAAAACCAAATTCTGCCATTCCTCGTGTCACTTTCTTTCTTCTGCATTTTCATTGTTACTAACTGATCTATTGGAACTAATTCAATTCTGTTCCTCGTTCTTCTTACCCATTCCATCACCTTCCCGATTCTCCAACAACCTCCCTGCCTCCTCATCAGCCTGTGCAGCCTTCTTCTGAGCTTCCTTCGCCTTCAAGGCCTGCAATTTAGAATGGTTGTAATACCCCACCCCCAAAAACGCCAATCCATACCCAAACAAGTTGATGGGCGTCACAGTGTCCTTAATAACAGACCAAGAAAAAGCAATCAACAACCAATCCTTCACCACACCAGCCACATTCATGGTCAACGCAGAGGTCTTCCCAACAAGGAGGAAAACAGCAAGATTCAAGGCAAAAGCACACAGAGAATTGGTCCCAAATATCACAAAATCGAAATGGAAGCTCGAACTCTCCTTCAACACAGGGTACTCCACAAAGATCCAAGGCACGAACAAGAAAACGAAACAGCAAGGAGCCACATAATACAACGAAGTAATCGGATTCAACGAGATCCCCTTAGATGTAAGCAAGATTTGGATCAAAACCAACCTGGTAGCCTCAAAAGCAACAGCACCAAGCTGAAGCAAAACACCCCATGTATCAAATTTAGCCTCCCCATAAGCAGCAATTGCAACACCAAGCGAGATCGAGACCATATTCGCCATGGTATCATTCTTAAAGGCCTCTTTTTTAAGCATAACCCCAATTGAATAAACAGCAACAGGCATAAGGGCCTTGAGCATTTGAATGAATGAGACGGAGAGGTAAATGTAAGCGGAATTAGAGAGCCAAAGAGAAAGGGCATAAAGGGCACCGATGGGAACAACGGATGAGATGTAGAGATCGCGAGACATGGAAACGGGATCGACGATTTTGAAGACACGAACGAGGAGGAAGGCGAGGGAGGAACAGAAGGACATGTGAATCATGGTGAGGGAAATGGGGAAAGGCCAATTGTACATCTTGCGATCGAGGATGTACTTGTTGTACACGATGACGGTGAAGCTGAGGAAGATCCATACGCCAACGTAGGCGTAGGAGAGGACGATCTTGCGGAGGACGCCGTCGCTGAGAGATCCGCCTTTTCCCATTGTTGGAGAGCGAGGAATGGTGATGGCGGAGCAGATCTCTCTCTGCGTGTGTGAGTGAGGGTGAGAGTCTGAGAGCTAAGCCTGCACACAGGAAGAAAGGAAGAAGACGGGAGATTTTATATTATATTAGTGAGAGTGTGAGAGTGAGAGAGAGAGATATGGGCTTTTGATTGATTTTTTTTATTTTATTTTTTTCTCTCTACGTGCTTGCCCCTGTTATGGTCCACAATTCTTACACTTCACTTTTGGAGATTTACTTATGATTTAGGACTTGTGTGGATTAAAGGGTGAGATATGAGGTTTATATAAGTTTCGATAAAACTCCTTTCATATACTTATTTGGTTGGTATATTATCAATCTCGTCGGAAAATCGGCTTTTATTGTCTGTCCAAGCAAGTTCATCCAACCAAGTTGTTGACGACTAACGAGTGGGTGATAGTTCTATTGTTATTGTGTCCGGTCTGATTCTAACATAATTGAAAATTACTACGACCCACAATTCTAACACCTCAATTTTGTAGATTTACTAATGTTTTAGGACTTGTGTGGATTAAGGGGTGAGATGTGAGGTTAATGTAAGTTTAGATAAAATTCGTTTTATATACTCGTTTGGTATGTTGTTAATCTCATTGGGGAAGCAGTTTTATTGTCAATCCTGATAAGTTCATCCAACCATTACGAGTGGATGATGGTTCTGGGGTTCATCTATCTGGTTTGATAGATTCTAACATCATTAAAAATTACTATGATGTACTAAATAGGAGATTTAATTATTATAAGATTACATTGACATGTGAACATGATCAACTAGTCATTGTATTTTCTTTTTCTTTGCTTTTTTGTTTTTTCTGCTGTTGTGGTAATTTTTAGTGATTAAATGCCATACCTTAGATGAATTTTCAATTCAAATTATAGCAAAACTTCCTAGGCCCTATGTACATTATAAAACAAGAAACTCAAGTCTCATGTATAAAATTCAAACTTAGCAATCCATAATTATAAAATACGATAATGGAATTAGATATTTCTGCCTTCTGGATTTCACATTTTAAAAAGAATAAATTAATTTAGTATACATTTAAACGATAAATTAAAATGCAGGATGATATTTTTCCATATGTATACATCATTGAGTTGTATAAAAATTGAGAGGTACATTGGCGGGTTAGAATCAAAATGTATTTGAAAATGAATTTTTTTTAAAAAAAAAATTAGCATTAAATAAAAAATCAGGTGTAAAAAAGAAGTTGTATAATTAGCAGTAAATGGAGGTGATTGAGATTGAGTCAGACAATATGGATACGGATCACGGAGGCCCCGAGTGTGAACGTGTTTTGCCTTTGGGGTTTGGAGGCGCCGCGCCCCCCCCCCCCCCCCCCCCCCCCGGGGCGGGGGTATTGCAGTACATTTTTAGATGCTAATTGTACATTTGTACTTATTTCATTAAAATCAATGAATGATGGTTAACTTACTGAATTTGTTTTAAGTTTATTTTTAAATTTTTTCTCATATAATATGATGTTCTCAATGAAAGAAATAAATACAATGAATCACATTTAAGGATTACTTTTCAGGGTAAAATAAACATTAATTATTTTCTAATTAAGTTTTATTATGAACCAGAAAATTTTTCTTTGTGTGAGACCAGAACGATTATACTCTGTGCCTACTACATTTCATTGAAAATATATCCTCATATATAGATAGGATAAATGAGAGATGATAAATGAAAAAATTGAAAAGAATGCATGAGAAAAGTTGTTAATAAAAAATACATTAGAAAAACGTAATGTGTATAATTAATTAAGAACACAGATTTAAAAAATGTCTTACATGTTCAAACATATTTAATGATCTGTTTTAAAAAAGAATATGTACATTCAAAAAACTGTATCTTATAAAAATAGATAGAAAGAGAATGTTTTGATTATGGATTTTTTTTATCTGATTATCATGGAATGCGTATTTTAGAATGAAATTAATCTCAAGCGTAATTAAGAAAGATAATTATTTTTTGCCAACAATTGAGAAAGAAAATTATCTCTATTTTTTATATAAAGAATGTAATAAACCATACTAATTATCCTAATCCATTCTTATGGAGTATCAACTTGTTTTAATCTTTTTAAAGAAACGGAATCAATGACTATGGAGGGGATTGCAACCCTACTAAATTTGTCAATAAAGAATGAGCTTTTGTAGCAAGAGGATCCATAGGACTAACTGAATTTATTTCACGATCACATAACACAATTTTAATTGCTTAACTTTGCTTTAGTTAGTACCTTATTTCTATTAAAATAGCATAATCTAGATTATCAAAGCAAATTGCATATATATTAATATATATTAACTTGCAGCAATAGTCACTCTCAACTATAATTATATAAAGGCCCAAATCTTAAGCCAGTTTCATAGCCAAGCGAACACTCCTGACTTTAGTATTAAAAATCAATCTATTATTCACTTTGAATATGAAACTCTTACTGAAAACTGCATTATGATCTCACGCTATACCACAGCAAGAACATACCCTAGCATTCGTGTGAAATGAATCGACATTAAATTTATAAGAACAGATTGGCGGAGAATTCTAATTGGACCATAATAAATTATAATCTTTTCTATGTATAAGATCAAGTTGACCTCAAAATAGACATGTTTGAGAATAACTTATGAGATTTGCCTAATCCGAGTCCATGACTCAAAAAATTCTTTCATTTTGAATGAGCTGAATGTTTCTACAGATAAATGCAAACTCCACTTGCGATCGTCTCCTGAGCATCTATGTAGAAATTCAATTTTAGCCAATAAAAAACATTATAGGTGTCAACAATATAACACACCAATGAGATGGAAGTTAGCCTTCCACAATTGCATCCCAAATGAGCAATCTCAGAGAGAGTGAAAAAGCATTTCATGTTCTTCCCCGCATAATTCACATAAAATCGAGTGATGCAAGCCGCACTTGGATCTCATTATGTTAGTCAATAGCGGATCATTGGCACACACTCACATAAAATTAATACCAAACTTTTCTACCATACCCTTATTTAAAATATAAATGAACATTGTATTGAGAAGTCTCCTGTATTGTTGATAAAAAAAAAAAAGAAGTCTCCTGGATTGGATTAGATTGTACTCCATGAAGTGCACATTATAAAAGGAAGTCAACTATTTTACATAAACTAAAAAAATATAGTAGGGTCATTTATTATAGATAAAATTAATGTCATTTTCCAATGTGAACCAAAAAATTCCCTTATTAACTCTTATTGAGGGCAGTGAAATTTCAGATTGTTTTGACGGGGAATCTAAAGTTAATTTTCTCCAGTAAAATTTTTTCAACAAATAAATGCAATTTGCTCTTCAAGTGCCTAAAATTGTGTGCAAAAAATTATTTTAGTGGTCACCAATACCGGGACCAAAAGCGAGAGATGACCAAAGCAAATTATATAACATAAAAAGTTTTAGTGAAAAAAAAACAATTGATTTATTTTACCCTGTCATTAGTTTTGTCATTTATCTATTTGGTAATGCTAATCCGGTCCTAATTTTAATATTAAGTTAATTTTTTGTAGATGTTTAAAAAACAAATTAGACCATTAAATTATAATATATGCTACGTTTAATTATATTATAGGTTAGATTATAACTAAAATACATTAGTTTTGAGGGAAAAATTATAAACAATTTAAAATGATTTATTTTGTAATCTTAATTCCTTAAAGAAGATTATTTAATTTTATAATTAGGATTCTCTCGTAACCATTACCCCCAAAACTAACTACTCGTAACATAGAGCATGGGATGTTATCAATATAAAATGCTGACACAGTGGCACCGTACAGTTGTCACGTGGGCGCTGCATCCGCCATGGTGTTTGGCGTTTCTTTGGGATGTGACTTGCGCGTAATGTCCAAACTCAGAATCTCAGATAAAAAAGAAAAAAAGAAAAAAAATAAACCCACTCATCACCTTACCCTAATTTTGATTTCCCATATATATATATATATATACTTCATCAGTCTTAAATACAAGATGGTTTTGATTTTTTTGTAAAAGTTAAAGAAGTAAATTAGACCACTAAATTATAATATATGTCACATATAATTAGATTATAGGTTATTTTATAGGTCGAATAAAATAGTTTTGAAGAAAAAAATAACTATAGACAATTTAAAGTGATTAATTTTGTATCCTTAATCTTTTTCAAAAAAAGTCAAATTAGTCTTATAATATAATTAGAATATAATTAGGACAAGAGTAAGTACATCTCAAAAGATATCAAATTCCATGTCTACTATTGAGTATCATGTTCCCATTTCTAGTAAAACAAATTAAAATATAGTATATTTTATGATCAATGCCATTAAGAAATGCTCATTCGGTTATTAAACCTAATTTAATTTTTTTGAAAAATTTTAAGAAAGTAAAATAAGTTACTTATAAATTGATTTTTTTAATTGTTTTTAAATTAGTTATTTTACTTATAAGCTAACATATAATCTAATAATATACAAAATACGTTATGATTAGTTGCCTCGTTTTGCTTCATTAATTCCTCTAAAAAAATCAACTAGATCCTATATTTAGGAACGGATGAAGTAATTAATAATAAATAGCACTATGCTATACTCTTTATATATATTTTATGCGAGCATGCATTCATTTCATTTCAATTATTACTATATAAATAAAAATTGTTAACGTAAATAAAATTTAAATAATGTACAAATAGTATAAAAATTCTAGGGTTAAACTATAATTTTAGTTATTTATATTTGTATCAAGTTTCATTTTAAACCTTTATGTTTAAAAAATGCATTTTTCGTCCTTTTTTGTTAACGCCGTTAGTTTCAATTAATGGAAAATGCTGACTCATCAAATTTTAAATGGTGAATCTAGAATTAGATGTTGACAAAATATAGTTAAGTTTAAATTTTTAGTATAATTATTCTTATATATTAAAAATTAGTCTTGTTTTATCTCCGTTTAGTTATAAAATCACCTTTTATATTTGATGAGTTATCGTTTTCCGTTAAATGAAAGTAACGGTGTTAGTAAAAAAAAGACTAAAAGTATATATACTTTTCAAAGTTAAATGATTAAATTAAAACTTGATGTAGACATAAAGGACTAAAAATATGCTTTAACCAAACTAAAATTTTAGCTAGTCAAACAATTTATAAGCTATTAATATCAGGCCCGCTCTAGTTGGAATAAATTATTAAACAAAATCACCATCAATGTAATTAAATACAATAATATGTTTGCTTGTTGTTTCCCACTTGTTGCATGCCAATTATTTAATAATTAGTTATACCTCCACCATCATGCACAGAATTGGACTTAGACGTGAAGTTAACCAAACGTGATATGCTATGGTGAGTATAGCTATATATATATATATATATATATATTAGATTAGATGTCCGGAATGGGTCACTAAATAGTCCATCGTTATCTTCAATAATTAGAAATACCCATTTGCTTTAAATAACTATATTCACACACTGTCACCCAAAAGCAATGTGTTATTTTATGCCTTAAATAGACGCACCACAAGCCTCCTACATAATAGAAGTACTCCTTCCAGTTATAATTATAAGATCACTTTGATTTTTTTGGAGAAATTAAAGATGCAAAATTAATTACTTTAAAATGTTCACAGTTATTTTTTTTCCTCAAAACTAATTTACCTTACTTGTAAACTATTATATAATACAACTACATGTAAAATACGTTAAAATTAGGTGGTCCATTCGACATCCTTAATCCACTACAAAAAAACACGAATTTACCGACGGAAAATTCAGTTTTCCGACGGAAAAAAATTACTGACGGAATTTTTTCCGTTGGTAATTCATTTACCGACAGATTTTCCGACGGATTCCTTCGGTAATTTTTATTATTATTTTATTATATATAAACTATTATTTAAATTTATAAATAATATATTAAAATAAATTCCGTCGGTAATTCCATCGATAATTTTATGTTTTTTTGTGGTGATCTCCACAAAAAAGTTAAAGTAATCTTATATTTAAGACCGGAAGGAGTACCTTAGTCCCTGCATTTGTTATCGCTATGTCCCCATACTAAGAAAATAATTTACACTCATCATCTCACATTTACGTAATAGTAAATGATCAACTGATCAATAGCATGTACCAAAACCATGTGTTCACGTACATGTCCTTCATTAAATTCATTCTGTTACTTGAATCTGTAAACATACAACAACAACAACAACAAAGCCTTATCCCACTAAGTGGGGTCGGCTACATGGATCGCACGACGCCATTGTGCTCTATCGGAAACCAAATCTTTAGATATATTATTTATTAAAAGATCTCGCTCTACAACGTCATTAAGTGTAAGCCTCGGTCTCCCCCTTCCTCTCTTAATCGGACTCCAGACTGTTTGATCTACCCTCCTCACTGGCGCATCTAATGGCCTTCTTTGTACATGTCCAAACCACCTCAAACGATTTTCTACCATTTTCTCACTGATAGGTGCCACTCCAACTCGTTCGCGTATATGATCATTCCGAATCTTATCCTTTCTTGTGTGACCACACATCCATCTCAACATCCTCATTTCAGCTACCCCCATTTTATGTTCATGTTGACCCTTCAAAGCCCAACATTCACTACCATATAATACTGCTGGTCTTATAGCAGTGCGATAAAACTTCCCTTTTACCTGATTGGGTACTTTTCTATCGCAGAGAACTCCAGTAGCTTTCCTCCACTTACACCACCCAGCTTGAATTCTATGATTGACATCGTCATCAATCTCACCATCTTGTCTTATAATTGATCCCAAATACCTAAACTTTGTCACTTGAGGGATTGTTTGCTCTCCCAGTTTAACCTCCAAATCACCTCTAACTTGTTTATTTGCAAAATTGCAATGCATATATCTCTAATTTATCATTAATCTCCTCTCTTGATTCGGCCAAAAGGACTATATCATCAGCAAAAAGCATGCACTTAGGGACCTCTTCTTCTATAGGCTCAGTTAGAGCATCTACCACTAAGTTAAACAAATATGGGCTCAAAGCTGATCCCTGATGTAAGCCAATTCTTATAGGGAAGTCTTTTGTCTCACCTCTCGGCGTTCTAACCTTAGTCAATACCCCATCATACATATCCTGTATAACTTTAATATAAGCAACACATACTCCTTTCTTTTCCAAAGCTTTCCAAAGTAAATCTCTCGGCACGCGATCATACGCCTTTTCTAAGTCAATAAAAACCATATGTAAGTCTCTTTTTCTACTTCGATACTTTTCCATTATCCCCCTTAGTAGATATATCGCCTCAGTTGTGGATCTCCCTGGCATGAACCCAAACTGTCTCTCAGAAATACTAGTTTCTAGTCTTAACCTATGCTCAATCACCTTTTCCCATAGTTTCATTGTATGACTCATAAGCTTAATTCCCCTATAATTTGCACAATTTTGTATATCGCCTTTGTTTTTATAAATCGGAACTAAAGTACTTTTTCTCCAGTCATCAGGCATCTTCTTGGACCGTAAAATCTCGTTGAACAATTCAGATAACCATAACACACCCTCTTCCCCTAAACATTTCCAAACCTCAATCGGTATACCATCAGGTCCAACTGCTTTACCATTTTCCATTTTCTTAAGAGCTTCTCTAACCTCCCAAACTCTAATTCTACGATAAAACGACCTATTAAGTCCATCTTCACTAATTGTCAAATCTCCCAACTCACAAGATAGACCTTCACTTCCATCATTGAATAACTTAGAAAAGTAGGCCTCCCATCTATCCTTAATATCTTCGTCAGTAATCAAAACTTTACCTTCTTCATCCTTTACACATCTTACTTGATCCAAATCTCTCGAGTTTCTCTCCCTACTCTTTGCGATCTTGTAAATCTTTTGTTCCCCAGCTTTTGTCCCTAACTCCTTATAAAACCCCTCGTATGCTTTAGCACGAGCTTCACTCACTGCCTTCTTAGTCTCCTTTTTAGCTAAGCGGTACTTTTCCCAATTTTCAGTAGTATTACACAAGTGTATAGCCTTAAAACAATTCTTTTTATTCCGCACATTTTCTTGGACATCCTTGTCCCACCACCAAGTCTCCTTATCTCGCGGTCCAAAACCTTTTGATTCTCCTAAAGTAGCTTTAGCAACCATTTCAATCTTCGTAGCCATATTCTTCCACATGCTGTTAGCATTTCCTTGTGGCTCCCATACCCCTTCATCCAATAGATTTCTCTTAAAAATCTCTCGCTTCTCCCCCTTTAACTGCCACCACTTGATCTTTCGGTTCAAAACTACCCGGCGCCTTTGTCTTATACATTTAATTCTCACATCAAGAACTAGAAGTCTATGCTGAGCGGTCTCCCCATGCCCAGGAATCACTTTGCAATTAGTACATAACCTTCTATCAGGGTTTCTTACCAAAAAGAAGTCAATTTGTGACTTGTGAGTTCCACTTTTGTATGTAATTAAATGTTCTTCCCGCTTCTTAAAACATGTGTTAACAATCTTAAGATTGTATGCTAAGGAAAAATCGATAATTGTTAGCCCTTCATTATTCAACTCCCCATAACCAAAACCACCATGCGCCCTTGCATATGATCCCGCCTCTTTCCCAACATGTCCATTAAGATCCCCTCCAATAAAAATTTTCTCGGTTGCCGGTATACCTTGAATCAACCCTTCAATATCTGCCCAAAACTTCTCCTTAAGATGTGCTTCTGCCCCTACTTGGGGTGCATATGCACTAATAATATTTATTGTATCATTTCCCACAATTACTCTCACAGATATGATTCGGTCCTCAATCCGCTTAACTTCCACTACATTCTTCCGCCATTCTTTATCTGCAATGATACCAACACCATTCCTCCCATTTACCTTTCCTGTGTACCAAAGTTTAGAATCATTAACTCCGATTTCTTTAGATCTCTCTCCAGCCCATCTGGTTTCTTGTAAGCATAATATATTAATCTTACGATCCTTCATAACTTGTGCTACCTCAAAAAGCTTCCCATTCAGCGTCCCAATATTCCAAGAACCAAATCTGATCTTACTCTCATGAACTAGCTTCTTTAGCCGCCTCCGTCCATTAGAGTGCGGTAGCCCTTGCTCATTTAACACTGCATTCAGGCGAGGATGCAGCGGCTCTTGCTCTCTTATCACTGTACTCGAGCCATACAGCGCGTTACAACCAGGCAACGACCTATCCTTTAGCCCTTGCTCTCTTAACACTGCATTCAGGCTAGGATGCAGCGGCTCTCGCTCTCTTCTCACTGTACTCGAGCCATACAGCGCGTTGCTTACGGGCAACGACCTAACATTTACACAATTTCTTCGTTGATCCATGTTCATGAGATTCGACGGGGTTTTTACGCTGGCTGTCGGGGCCTAACACAACCCTCCTGCTTCACCCGGGCTTGGGACCGGCTATAAACATAGGCGGAGTTTTGAATCTGTAAACATAGTTAAAAAAAAAAAAAGAATCATATGAATATGTCAATTCAATCCAAAAATATATGAATATGTCAATTCAACTTCTTTGAATGCTTTCCCATGGATTTTGATTTTTTCCTATGCCCTGAAATCATATCATTGTGGGATAAGATTTTTTGTGTTGGTTTTTTATCATTATATTCTATATAAAGCGAGTCACATTTTCATATTTTATGGGTGAAAAAATGGTTATTTTTTTAACATTTTATATGATTTTTAAATTTGTAATGATTTAACTTGAAAAAACCACATATTATTATAGCATTAAATTTTTTATATATGTTTATTTTAAATTTAAATTTAAAATATTATAAAATGTGCCTGGGGTGGGGGAGGCATAAGGAATCTCATTTTTTATATATTATAGAGGTATCTCATTGACTTGCAGGGTGATTAGCACCGATATAAATGTATTTATATAACCAAATAATTATTGAGGAAAACCTTGGCTGCCACCCGTTATTATATAATACTGTTCTCCCTTTGTTTTCCTAACATCAGTGTTCTTTTTATCAACACTAATTTGTTTTTGGGAAAATGTTCATATCAAAATTATTTGGAAGAGCTAAGAGTGACTGTGATGGGCAAGGAATCCCTCATTTTCCTTATAGTCGTTTTCTCCCTCTCTTCTCTAATCCTAACCATTTATAAAATTTAATGGCTGAAAAATGAGAATGAAAAAGGAAAAAATCATGGAGAGATAATGTAAGCGGGGATTTAAGAAGTGAGAGAGAGAATATAAGAGATTTGTGTTAACATATTTTACATTTTTTCAGTTATTAGATTGAATGGTTAAAATTAGGGGGGAATGACCATAAAAAAAGGAGGTTCCTTGTCCAAAAGCGGGATATGATATTCGGTACCCATCCATGTTAAATGTTTCAGCGTTATCTTTATTGACATGCAAACGACTTTGCAGATGTTAAGTCAGATTTAATATTTCGCCGTGAGATGAACGTACATATATACATAATACATGTAACTGATGAGTGAAATTGAATTCAAATTTAATACCATTCATACGAAACTCGACCTCACTTCACATGGCCACTTGGTCATGCACTCATGCTCACTCATGTTAACAATTGTTATACTTTTCATAAGTAATTTACTGTGAAGAAAACTGGAACAATTTTTTAATATAAAATCTATTTGACTGATTTAAAAATATTAAAAAAGTTAAATAAACTATTTAATCATAGATCATGTTACACGATATTTTTAAAAGAAAATTGCTTCTATCATTAAATTATATATCAATTTATTAGTAAACTAGTTTACAAAAATTGATAAATATAAAATGAAAATCAGCTTTTGTTTAGGATTACATAAGCTGACTCTTATATTTTAACTTGGAATTAGTAAATATTTTTTAATTATATTTTTAACTCAAGTCTTTTTCAAATGCAAGTGAGCACAGAGCGACCACATACTCAATTAAGATCTGCTCTGTCAACCTCTCTCCTTTGAAGGGGTTTGGGTATCAATTGAATGAAAAGGCTCTTACAGGAGTATCTATGTTCTCCTATGTATAACGTAAAGAGAAAATGTTGGATGCAAGTGTATTCTGTGAATTTCCACGCTGAAAAGAACTAGAGTTAGCCCTACGGCTGAAAACATGGACAGTACCCTTATCACTTGTGACAGCAAACCACTGAGCAGTAGAAGAGAATGCCAAACTATAGACCACTGCCGGGTTTGCTGTTTGCACCCCTTCTTACCTAAAATAAATTCCGACACCACATCATCCAAATAAATCTGGAGGATTTGAGTAAAATTACATTTCAAACATGAATACTATATGTGAATTAATGAATTTTGATATAAATAACTTATTATCGTAATAAAGAATATACAATCAAATATTTTAATATTGAACTTAATCTAAACCATTCAATTGTTAATGTAATGATTATAAAAATGGAATAAGAGAGAAAAGGTGGGAAAAGAAAAGGAGGGGATCCACTTTCTCTCCGTGATAGAAGTGCTTAATAGATCATTTACGTATTAATATACCACCCCGTTCCTTATTATAAGTCCACCCTAACTACTTCGCACATACCAAAGAGTGGAAGTTATAACATTAAATATATCATATTTTTTCAACTTTACCCTTATTTAAGAATATGTGTTAAAATAATATTTTATACATTATAACAATTCTCTCTCATCTTCCCTATTTCCAACACAGAGGTAAATTAGTCATAATAGCATTAATTGATCCCAAAGTGGACTTATATTTTGAAACAAAAAATTTGTGGTAGTTGGACTTATAATAAGGAACGGAGTGGTACCAACTTGATAAATGCAAATCCAATTAGGAGGATTTTTTTAATTTCGACGAAATTAAAATACGGTTGCCACCATTTTTAGAAAACGAGCATTTATAAGAAACACATAGAAAAGAGCAACTTTGACTGCAAAGGCAATAAATGCGGCTGGGGGGGGGGGGTGTTCAGTGGATTTCACGTTACGTGTGTTTAAGCAGAGTGCTTAAAAAGTATAGGTTCACGATGGAACATGAAATTAGTCATAACCGCGTCGCAATAAACAACTAATAATCACAGAGTTTACCGGGAATATCTTGTAGTGCTGACTTGGAATTTTTGAACAATTAAACCGGTATCCGCCATATGGGAAAACATGATTGCTTGGTACTAACAGCTTGACAATCAAAATGTGTTTTTTAATAAAACTGTTAAAAATGAGTCAAAAATCATAAATATGTATATGAGTTAGAACTTTTTTTCAATAATTCTCTTATTTATATTTTGTTATCCTCTTATTTAAAATATTGTTTCTTTCACTCACTCCTCGTAAATATAAGTATCATTTATTTAATATTATATTTCAAATTATTTATGGGCAAAATAGAGAAAAAGGATTAAATGATTGGACAATCTATTTAAGACTACGGATTTTTATATTTTAATCAAACCAATTTAAAATACATGTTATAATAAGCACAGGATGAAGTAACGAATAAACGATCCATCCAATTTATTGTAGGAAGGTGGTAGAAACTAGAAAAGGCCAAAGTAGAATTTGAGCCAAAAGCAGGAGTGAAGGATGAAAGAAAAGAAGAGAAGGAGGCGTCGGTGGGAAATACTAAATCCTGTGTGGGTGGGATTTGGACTTTGGAGGGGCTGAAGGGTTTTAATTGAAAAGGTAAAGGATGGGGTCCACGGGTGATGGGGACCTCTGACCAGGATAGTACGGCAAGACAGGTGTGGGACGCACTTGTTAGGAAACAACCACGTGTCCATCATCTCACGCTTTGGGACAAAGAGTCCATAGCTGTATCTGCATGGTCCTTTCCCACAATACATTCTTTCCCTTTTATGGGACCACCACTTCATTTCAACGAAATCTATCTGCCCAACTCAAATATCTTAGCGATCCCTAAATGGATAGATCTTCTTACTATTTAGTATAAGCATCTTACCAGTACAGCGTTTGTAGTCCAACGGTTAGGATAATTGCCTTCCAAGCAATAGACCCGGGTTCGACTCCCGGCAAACGCATCCACCTTTTTTTACCATTAATTAGTCTCATTTGCAGAGTGATTGATTCAATTACGTTTCCTTTCATTCTTTAAGCGCAATTTGGTTTACGGAAGTTATTCTAGGAATGGAACGGAAATGAATAGAAATGAAAGTTTACATGTTTGGTACGGAATGGAATTAAAACTTTTTTGTTTGATTGGTTAAAAATGTTTGAAAGGAAATTAAGAAATGTGCATAAATGATCATATTGTCTTTAGTGCTTATTTATTAATAAAATTTATATTTAAATTCAAAAATCAATGAATAATACAATATAATTATTTAAAAATACAATAAAATATATTTAAATTTTCAAAACAATTAAAAATTATTATAAATTTCCAGAAAAAGTTATATATATTATTAAATAATTGAAAAAATAAAAATATTAAATAAATGAAAATATATAATAATATGAAGATTGTGTCTTGTTAGTATATGGCTGTGGAATCTATTTTATTTTAAACCTCATGACCTTATATAACAAAGGTAATAAATAGTAATAAAATGAAATAAAAATAAAAATTAAATAATAACAACCTAAGTAGATATTTGATAGTGCCAATAGTGATAGGATAATAAATGATATGGGGATTTAGAGAAATATATGAATACATATTTATTTGGATTACTTTAGATATTTTAATTTCTATTTATCGAGAATAAAATAACTACATTCCTGTGATCGGAAAAGAAATCATGGCGTTGAATTCAAATTTGCATCAAATATGAATTAGTTGTAAAAGAAATCAAATTTGATTTCTCCTCAAAATTCAAATTTCACTCTTGAATCCCTCAAATTCGAATTTGACCCCTTCAAATTTGAATTTAACCCACTCACATTCAAATTTGACGCTTGACTCCATCAAATTCGAATTTGACCCGCTCACATTCGAATTTGATGCCTCACATTCGAATTTGGCGCCTCAAATTCGAATTTGCATCAACAAGTATTGCTATCTATTATTGTATAACTCTTTGCCTCTATTGTATGCATATCGAAACAGAGTAGTAAAAAACAACACCTACAGAACAAATATCCATCTTATTTACTCCAACAAAAGAAAATGCAAGTGAAAGAGTATTTGATGGGAAAGTCCTGATTTAGCACAACGTAAAGAATTATTTTAGAAGCAAAACAACATATAAAATCAGTTTAAACCATGACCCTAGCTTTGGAAATTCAAACAAGAAGATTGGGTAGATTCCATTGAAGCATATCTCCTGGGAATGCAAGGTGTACGGACATTTTGGCATTTCTTTGCATAAACCAACATGAGATAACACGTGGGTAGTTCCATCGAATGAATTCAAAGAGTAGGTATTCAATTCAAGTAACCCAATAATCTATGCCCTTGTCCTTGCTTTTATCGAAAAAAAATCACCAGGATTTTCGACCTTGAATACGTCTTCCTTCTCTAGGATTTTCTAGAAATACTGATCATCTTCAACCATTCTTTGCCTTTCTGCTTCTCACAGCCTCAACCATTCAACTCATATTCACGACTGGAGCAGGGGCATTTTGGTCTCACGTCGATTCCATCAAGCGTCGGAAATCAGGTTCCCACCATTTTTGGTGGGAACCCAGTTCCAATCTTTTAAAGGAAAATTGGGGGAGGCGGGAATTGGAATTGTTGAATGATCCGTGAACCAAACACATCTCGCAAGAAGGAATTTGGTGACTTTCCATTTCCATCGCTGAATTTGTGCAAAGCTAACGGGGCCCTTAACATTCGCTCTCGTAACTCAACTTCGATTTCCACTGGTAAAAAAAAACTCAAATTCAATTTCAAAATTATTTAAACTATTTAATATTTATGTCCATAATCACATTATCACTTATTGCAATTTTCATATATTCATTCTTTTGCTTTGTCTTTTTTATATTTTTTTCTTTTCTTTTAAAAACCAACTGATGCATGTAATGGCAAAAATCCTCCCGGTAGACTTAAAAAATGTGAATAAATTTTATTTGAGATTCAATAATTATAGAATATAGCTTATCATAGTAAATACTAGTATTGAGAAGCAGCAATAAATAATAGGCGGTTGTGTACATAACGACTGTACATAGCATCAGCCCAGCAAAAAGCTAATGCTGAGAATACTTCTCTTTTTAACACACTAGTCACAAAGAATATGAATGGATTGAATTTAAGAGCACATTACTATAATTTACGTATAAATTAAGAGTGATTGCTAGCTAATATACAGCGGCTAGCTCATGGTTGATCATACACAATCGAAATTTCATCTAAAGATGTTGTTCCTGATTGAATAATCGGAAATGAGTCCACACCTCTGGAGCCAAAGTTAGAATTAGTTGAAGTAGATGAGGAAACCGACACATAGACTCCAAGAGGCCTCACTATTGGTAATTCCATCAAAGGCTCGTTTGGATCTAGCAAAATGTGCACCACTTTTCTCATTTTTGGCCTAAACACTGAATCTGGAGATAAACAAGCCAATCCAACCATCAATGCTCTTCTAACTTCTTCCTCATCAAACTCATCACCTAATAATGCATCCACACATTCAACCAACGCATTCTCACTATGCATATTCCAAACATAGTCCACCAAACTATTATCTTCAGCCGTGTTCTTTGATCTTCTTCCACATATGAGTTCAAGCACTACCATTCCAAAACTATAAACATCTGAATCTGGTGTGGCTTTTCCTGTGAAGCCTATTTCTGGAGCCAAATATCCAGGAGTTCCTGCTAGATTTGTGATTACTGATTCTTCATTTTGGAGCAATCTTGCAAGGCCAAAATCTCCTAGATAGGCGTTAAAATTTGAGTCTAGCATTATGTTGTTTGGTTTAACATCTCTGTGTACCACCGGGTTTCCACATTCTTCGTGGAGGTAGAGTAATGCTGATGCAAGTCCTACTAATATCTTGTGCCTTGTTTGCCAGTTTAGAGTTTCCTTGCCTATGAAGCGATCTAAACTTCCATTTTGCATGTACTCATATACTAAGAGAAGATATTCACCTTCATGGCACCACCCTAGTAGCCGTACTATGTTCTTGTGCCTAAGTCGGCCTATCGTACATATCTCAGCAAGATACTCTCTTTCCCCTGTTGCAGAAATCCCAAAGAGTCAAACTTCTACATAACTTGACTTTTACACAAGTAATCACATTTCAGCACTTGATTCTTGAAAACATTTTGCCTACTGATATCAAATACATTTAGGTTATGAACGTTAATGTCAATCAGATATATATAACACCTATATACTTCGAAGTATAAGAGCTAATTGTGAGTTTGATTTGGTTTTAGATATAAGGCTTCAATTTAGTATATCTTCCAAATTTTTAATTTTTTCTACAAGCATCAATGAAGGTTACACGTATTAAGGGGATTTCAATGTATGGGTAGACATGATAAAAAAAGTACTTAACTTGTACCTCCGTTCCAATTATAAGATCACGTTGACTTTTGTTTGGAGAAATTAAAGATGTAAAGTAATTACTTTAAAATGTCTATATTTAATTTTTTTATCATTTTTTCTTAAAACTAATTTACCTTACTTATAAACTATCGTATAATACAATTACATGTAAAATACGTTAAAATTAAGTTATTGATTTGGCTTCCTTAATCTCCACAAAAGAAGTCAAAGTGATCTTATATTTAGGACTGGAAGGAGTATTTGTTACAAATAACTAATTTAACTAATTTTCCCAAGGATTGGGAGGTAGTACCGTCGACCAAGATGCGTGCTATGGGTACAAGAAAATCTAACACTACAGTTTTATATATGTTAATAAGGTCAACCATCTTAATCCTGTGTGCGTGTGTTTTCTGCTGTGTATTAGTAAGCTAAAAGGTTTACATACCTTGTTTTGAGTTTGCTGAAATCTTCTTGACAGCTATGGTTTTTGGGGGATTAAAAAGGAGGCCTTTATAAACACTACCGAATCCACCTCTTCCCAGAAGATTCTCCTTGCTGAAGCTGCCAGTAGCTATATACAATTGCTTGAAAGTGAACTCTTTGGGGATATCTATTGGAGCAACCATTGATGAGCAGCATTCTGAATCATATTTCCTATTATCATCACAACCCTTCTCATCAATCTTCTTTCTTTTCTTCAAGGCTTCCCATATAAATGGAAATAAGCTCGCCAAGATGGCCAGAGAAATGGGTATGACAATGATGAGAATGGTCTTAATGATCTCTATTTTGCTGGGCTTATTATTACCATATGATGAGGGTAAAGGCACCGAAGTGAACACCCAATTCAGAATTTCATGGCTTTCAGGCAAAGTGTTGCCAGTGGAAGCAGTGAAACCAACATAAACTGTGTTCGGGACAAATTTTGGCAGATCAAGTGTGAGATTGAGAACGCTCATTAACTGACTTTCGGAGTATCCAAGAGAGACATAAAGCATGTTAATGGAACCATCGTACTCTATTTTGACTTGAATAGTTTGTCCACTGTTTAGTCTAATTCCATAGGAATTTAGACTCTGTGTAGTGACTGGACTTATGGTGCTTCCTGTGACAACTCCAATGTGGTTTCCATCTCGATCAAACTCGTTCTTGAATGTGTCAAACTCAACTGCCATTTGTTGCGAAAATTCACCTATACACAAAGAAGGGGCAAAAGGTCTCATATGCACCATTTTGTGGCACAAGTTCAAACAGAACCAAATTCTTGTTTTGTTTAGGTAGATATATAGAAGTATAAATAGGTTCATTGGGCCATCAATGGCTAGTCGGTCTCACATAGTTTTCTCTTGTGAAATTTTATTTTGCGTTAAATATAATGACAAGCTTTGAATGCAGTGCGTGTGTGTCAGATCTCACTCAACCTGATTCATTATAATAAGTAGAAACCAAAACACAATAGAGTTTTCATGATATATCATAAAAGCATAAAAATGTTCCTTTTGCACGAATATGGAGATATTGATCTATTGAATAATTAAACACCCAACTGCTTGTTTCATTAAATGTTAAAAGTTCCTATCAACTCTTTTTGTGATATACTCCTCTGGTCCTATTTATAGGGCAGAGAGAGAAGGTTTTATTTGGTCCTATATATAAGTCACCTAATTAAATATTAAGTATGGATGTACAAGTTTACCCTTCATTTATTATGTATTGACTTTATTTTCATGTGGTATAGTGGATATTTAATATGGGTAAAGTTGTAAATTTGTTGGATTTTAGTGGAAAGTTAATGAGTTTTAAGGCTTTCCTTGGTCTGTGTGAAATATGCTAGAAGTGACTTATAAATAGGACCAGATGAGTACTAAGCTAGCCATATATTCAATTGTTTTTTGGTAAAAGATCTGCTATGCCGTATTGAAACAAAAAGGGGTCAAAACATCTACCAAGCTTGCTTATTATGGCCCAATAGATAACCGCTTAGCATGCGAGGAATTAGGCCGGTTCGTGGATGCGGACCAATTTCAGCCGAGGGTGGAAACAAAACGTTTTCCTTCCCAAGACTTCTTTGTACCAAAACGAAATTTAATCTTTGAAGCAAAATCTTACAAATCAAATTGTGGTTTGTTTCCCGAAATAGAATATAATTCGGTAAAAAAATCTTTCAAAAAATTTGTAATATGATTATGATTACTCTATATATAACACATACTATGAGAGACAACATCTATCCAACATCTTTATCAATCAAGTTGATTCATTATTGCTCATAGTAATGATATTCAAGCATAATTTTAACTTTTAACCGTACATATTTACAATTTTAAATAAGAATTTTTTTTTTGTAAAACGAACTAATTATTTTCATTTCAGATTATATATAAACTAAAATTCTTTAAAAAATCAATCTAAATCATTTAAATTAGAATAATTTGTACTGTACACAATGAGGATCATATTTTAGTGCTCGTTAGTCCACTTAGCACTGAGGCTTGTTACGTCCATAACCAGACAAACACACACATAATAAAGGAAATATTGCAAATAAAAAAGTCGTGTGATTATATATCTTCCAAATATGTATAAAAACACATAGATGTACCTTGAGTAGAATGATCAAATAAGCCAAGAGAAGAGCCGTAGCTAGAAGGTGGTGAGGGATTACGATCACTTGCAAAAACGAAAGTAAGACCATCACCAGATATGGTTGACTTATTATCCATGGGAGTTATCCTCATTGTGAATGAGGTACTTATTAAGGCAGGCCATGCCCTAACTCTTTGAGGATACAATACCCTTCCTATTTTGTTCATCGCAAATGAAGGCGGCCACGTCAAACTCGAATTGATCAACGGCTCAGGAGTGAGCCTCAAGTGGCCCTCACCTGATGTCGCTGACCCCATACACAGCAGATCACCCTTGCTACAACTTTCAGGGCTAAAAGATGAGAAAGAGAATGTTGTAAGGTCTATCATAGAGCCTGAACATGCTTCCACTAGCATGGCTGATACACACAGAACAAGCACCAACATGTTGCGCACTCTTGTGTTGTAATAATTAAGGGCTAGTTATTATACACACACACACACACACATAATGTACCATATGATTCGCCTTCACTTGATAGAAAAGGCCAAAGTTAAGGTAAAAGCTGTAGATAACAAAGAGAACAACGAGTTATACCTTTTTTGTTTGATTCGTAAGATGTGAGCAGAAGAGACGGATTTGGGACAGAGTTTCAATATATGCTCGTTATTGTCTATGATATCGGAAGGCAGGTACGACTCTTGAGGGATAACGATCGAAGCATACAAAGCAGATAATTCTTAATTTATATATAATGACATGCAAATGGCATTTGAACTAGCTAGAATATTGTTTCCTCTTTATTATCCAATTCATTAAGTTTTTTTTTTTGGACCTGTCATCCAATCCATTAAGCTATGTCGTGCTACATGGTTGTTTCTTTTTCCTCAACATTTTCGTTACTTGTATTGACTAATACAGTGAAATACCTACAGAGTACGCAGCCAGCATAAGTTCTCTGGTCAGTAGACGATCGGTGAGAATTCAAAAAAATAAGTTAAAAGACCACCTCAGTTTTCTTTCTGCCATATACAAAGTTATGTTTCGTGATAATTCTTCGTCCCCCTGTAAATATTACTTATGTATTATGCTCGCCCTTAGGCGCCTGATAAGTCATAAACGGGAATTTTTCAGCTATGGATGACGAAGACAGAAACTATTATTAATTGTATGCTTTATAATTTTAAGACTGCATAGGAATTCATGTCATTACTTTACCATACGTCAAATGATAATTAAATATGTTCAAGATGTATGGGCTCGTTTAAGTAGAAACTTTCTAGCGGTGTAATGTATGCATAATTTGCTTTATTATTAGAATATAGCATCTCTTATGGAATTTATCAAAAAATATTAATTCTCTTAAATTAAAAGAATATAAATTTCGATAATGATTCTGGCATCGCACAAGTGGCAAATTTCTATTTTCCTTAGCGGTTTTTTTATTTCTTCTTCAATCAATTCCAGACTTCTTTGTTGCTTTGACGAGAGAACACACTTGGATGAAATACTTTGTTCTATATATACTACTGACATGGGAAATACGGATTATAAGTTGTAGCTCGATAACAAGAATTATTGATGACAATGTGGCCATAGACTCGGCGAGATTGTTATTTAGAAATTAGAAGGCAAAAATAGAGATATTACGCCTTCCTAATATTAACGATCACCCAGACACAATAAACAGGAGGTGTCTCACCTCCAGTTATTCTTCTTCGCCCCAGCCATTTTTTTTTTGTTCTTTCTGCTTTCTTCTCATTTTTCTTGTGTGGGGATATGTTGTGCCAACTCAGTTTTAATATATAGTATGCTCGTTCATGCCTACCAGGCAGGCAGGTAGTAGGTAATCATGAGGGGTAGGATGAATGCAAAGCAGATAATTCTTTATATATATGGAACTATATTGTAATAAGTTATTTGAAAGGAATGGCATGTAAATCGCACTTGAACTAGACTATTGTTCCTTCTCTCTATCCAATCCAAGAATATGGTCGGTTCTTTAATTTGCTCAACACTTCTATTGATTAATTAGTTACTTATATGACTAATACAGTGATATTACGCAGAGCACGTAGCCAGCACAAGTTTTCTAAGCACTTGGTGCTAGTTTTTTTTCCTTTAATCAATTTCAAACCTTTTTAATTCTTTATTATATTATATATAAAGCTTTGTCTGAGCATGATATAATTGGAAGATGGTAATTGATGATATAAAGCAATCAACTTTTTTATCTGAAGATAAATGTAATTATATCAGAACAGCCTTGGGAGATTCAGATAACATTGATGTTTCTTAGTTTTTACCATATATAGTCATTGCATTCCAATCTCTCAATAAGCAGTTTTATTTAATTAATAATAAAGACAATGAGACAAGTGCCTTTCCTTTTTCGAAAAGAGAAAAAACCGATAAGTAGAAAATAGTACACAACGCATTTGTATGTATATAAGAACTTACGTACACCCAACAACCATATATATTCACTAATCATGTGACTTTTGGATGCCTTACTAGAGAATTATATGTGAAGGTCATGGAAGAATCATTTTCAAACAGAAGATTTATTAGAAATTAGAAACGTAAACCATTCTGATCAGGCCGCGCGAGTTGTACTCCAGGTTTTACTACAGAAAGCACACATTATATTTATATATATATATATATATATATATTCACAAGCACATACACGAGAATGTTGCTATATGCTGCATTACAAAACATGTGCTTCATAAGACACAGGAAAAAAAAACAAAAAAACAGAAAGGATACTAATAATAATCATACTTTTTTTTTAATTAATTACATACATAAACAAGCCTGTAACTTTTTATATTCTTTTGTAATTTAGCTAATTTTAGAACCTCATATAGCCAGGTCCCACCACCATTATCCACGGTGGCGCACGTCAGTTTCCGCCGGCGCCGCCTTCTAAACCACCACAACTCGCCGGAGCTCATACTTACGAGCCCAAATATCCTTCCCATTAATCTTATACTTAGCAATCCTCTTCCCAACCAAAATCCTATCCATAGTCTCCACACTATCCACCAACATGGTCGCATAAAGAGCCTCCTCCTCCGGCGCCGCCACACGCTCCTCCTCCACCAAACTCCCCATCAACAACACCGCCACACATCTCTCCCCAAATAAACTCCTAAACAAGTACAAAACCTCGTACTCCGCCACCGGGAAACCCTTAGAGAACGTAAGAAACATCGTCTTATCCTCGTCCAACACGTCACTTGACGGCTTCCACCGCCTGTCATACCACAACCGCTCGTCCCTCAGGTCCCACTCCGGCCGGCACGGCGAGAAAGCGCCGTACACGGCGTGTGGGAACCCTGGTATCATCACCGGGACCCTGGGCCCACTATTGTAGCTAGTGCCAGCAATACCATACACATGTGACAAAATGTCAGTGAATATCCTGCAACAAATGTTGTTGAGGATGCTTTTGATTCCTGTTATGATGGTATAACGTCTACGGTTAAATACGGTGAGGGAGAGATTGTTGTTTTGGATGATTGTGGCTGTGAGGGGTATGGCGGCGCTGTAAGAGAAAGGGTCTCCGGCGTCGGAATGTTCTAGACACTTGAGGCACATTTCTGCCTCGTTGGCTAGGGCGTTGATGAGGGAAGGGTTGAGGTGTGAGATTTCAGGGACGAGATTAGGATGAGAGACGTATTCGAGGTAGAGCCAGAGGGCTATGGTGAGGATTGATTGGAATGGGTCACGGCCAAGTGTGTAGATGAGGTACATTAAAATGTTACGTTCTTTTGAGTAGAACATGTGGAGTTCTTGCACTGTGATGAATGCCATTGATGTTACAGAGGGAAAGTGATGAAAGCGATACTACTGCTGTATTATGTTGTGTGTATATGAATGTATTTATAGAGAGAGGAATGGATTAGCACACAGGAATTGGGGAGCTTTTAGGATGAACTGATGAGAGATGTGTCAGCAAATACGAGGTGTGGACCTGCTTCTTGGTCGACAAACAAACTCCTCTCTTCTCCCTCGCGTGTTCCTCACTCCTGTACTACTGTTACTCTTCCATGGGTTTTAATGGGTTGATGTGTGTGGGCTAAGTTGTTACTTGCTTCAAGCAACTCGAAGTAATATATCCGTCCTTACTTAAATATAAGAAATATTTAATTAATTTGATTAAATTAAAGATGTTAATTAAAATCATATGGTATTTCTAAAACAATATAATCATCATTCCGTATTCCTACCCTCCCTCCATTGCTTACTTATTGTTGAAGAACATTAATAGGATAATTTAAAAAAAAATTGAGAAAAAAATAGAGAAAGGCATTATATTTAGAAACAAGCTCGCACCCCAAATATGTTTTATATTTAGGAACAGAGGAAACGTGCCTCTAGTATTTTAAATTATCTATGGTTCATTTAATACTAGGAAGTATTTTTCTACATGTTTTTAATATCATAAAATATTTTGTAATTTATCTAACACGCTGAAATATTTTCCTAGTTTTGTCGAGTATTTTAGAGTATTTTGTGATTAATCCAGCATGTTAAAGTATTTTGTTCATAAAGTATTGTTTAAGATCGATTTTAATTTAAGTCTTAAACTCTCAAAACATCCTTTAAGTGAAGGTGAATCAGACTCTCTAAAGTATTTTTCAAAAATACTTTAAGATGTTAAGATGTTAGATGCCCTTGAAATAAACCACTTGAAAATGTTGGACGAGATAGAAAAATACTTCATTAGATAAAACACAAAATACTTGAGAGTATTAAATGTTTATGAAAAATAGCTTAAGGTATTGAATGCTGCTAACCCATCACTTATTACTGTTTATTGAAAAACTCTAGTTATGCATTAAAGGATATGATCATATCATAAGAAGCGTGTAAAAGGTTGCATCTAATGTTTGTGTGTATTTAGGCATTTATTACTCCGGATTTTCCTTTTGAGTTATTGATATAGTCTTTGGATGCTTCTCCACTTGCAGAGCCGTTTCGCGGCTACACACTAAACCAACCCAGCTTTTGAATATAGTTTGAGTTAATGTACTTTAATTTCTGCTGCTTTACCAAAATTTGACTCGCTATTTTTAGCTCGTCTTCTGATTGTGAACTTTTTTTATTTTGTGTAATGGAAGTAAGTAAAAGGTCTTAAAAAAACCACGTTATTCTCTAAAGGAGAAATGTGTATGTGGAACTTGGAAACCCAGTTTCAAAAGAAAAAAAAGAGAGAGAGAAAAGAGGATACGTAAAATATATACACACACATATGTATGTATGGCTTCTCAGACTGATGATACCAATTTGCGAAATGGGGTTTCGTTTGTTTCCCAAGACGATCAACAGTCAACATCTTCTAATTAACTTCATTATTTCCAACAAAGCGAGGAAACGACGAGTCACTAACACTAAAATAATAATGTTAGTATATATATAAAGGGAAAACGTTAGCATCTTATATACTCCCTCCGGTTCTAAATACAAGACCACTTTGACTTTTTTTGTCGAAGTTAAGGAAACAAATTAGACCACTAAATTATAACATATGTCACATGAAATTAGATTATAAGTTAGTTTATAAGTAGAATAAGTTAGTTTTGAGAAAAAAGATTTTCTTGGACTAAAATTACTTTTTTTCTGGACTAATTAAAAAAGTCAAATTGGTTTTATAATTAGGATCGGAGGGAGTATATTATAAGGTTAGGTGAATTCACTTAAAATATTACTACTATTTATTATGCCAGTTTTACATTTCGCTATGGCTTTGCTTTTCTTAATCTCATGATGCATCTTATTTTTGCACAATATATAATTATAATATACTGTAAACTGGGATATGATTATCGAATATTTCAACCAAAAAGAGTAGAATTTTCTCTCTCTCACACACATACATATAACTAGGAGAGAAGATTCTCTCTTGGTAGGTCGTCTCTATGTGCATTATATGATTTTTTTTTTCTTTACCAAAGATAAATATATTAAATTATGATGAAACCTAAAGGAAAAAGTTCTTTTTTTTATACACATCGATGCACAACTTATTTATCAACATATCATAAGACGTCATTGTGCTCTATCAATAGCCAATGTTTTGTGATAAATTATTGATCAAAAAATCTCATTGGATAATTTCGTTAAGAATTATCTTCGGTCTCTCTCTCCCTCTTTTAGGAGGATTTCACGCTATTTGATCGACTCTCCTTACTGGCGCATCTAATTGTCTTATTTGAAAGTGCCCAAACCACCTCAAGTGACATTCTACCATTTTCTCTCCAATCGGTGCTACCCCGACTCTTCTTCGGATATGATAATTGTGGATCCTATCTTTTATCGTATGCCCACACATCCATCTCAACATTCTCATCTCTACTACCACCATCTTATATTTATGTTGTCTCTTTAGAACCTAACATTCACAACCATATAACATTACTGGTCTAATGGCTGTCCTATAAAACTTCCCTTTTACCTTATCTTGTACTTTATGGTCACATATAAACCCAGTAGCTTTTCTCCATTTAAACCACCTGGCTTAAATTCTATTATTAGCATTACCATCAATTTCACAATCTTTTTGTATAATCGATCCCAAATATTTAAATTTGTCCACATGTGGTATAGCCTGATCTCCCAATTTAACTTCTATAACCCCATGTGATTGTCTCTTATCAAAACTACAGTGCATATATTCTGTCTTACTCCTGCTTAGTCAAAAACCTTTGAACTCTAGAGTCAATCTCCATAAATCTAGTTTCTAATTAATTTCTTCTGTTGATTCACCTAAAAGGACTATATCCGGGAAAAGCATGCACCTAGAAAGTTCTCCTTGGATATTTGCAGTTAGGACATCCAAAACCATATTAACCAAATACGGGTCCAAAAGCCGAACCTTGATGCAATCCAATTTTTATTAAAAAATCATTTGTTTCTCTTTCATGTGTTCTAACGCTTATCATTACCCCCTCATACATATCTTAAATGACTTTAATATATCAACCGCACCCTTTTAACAAACATCTTTGTGTAATTTTCCTCTTTGATAAGGTTATTCAGCCCACAATGAAAATGATCACATTGATCAAATGCTTTTGTCGAATTTTCTGGAGTATTAATGATTGGTATTGGGAAGGCAGCAGGTGTCATTGATCGTTATTGGTAGAACAGAAGGGCAATATTGACCATTTCGTGTAGTTCCTGCAGAGTTTCCTTCTTTATGTAATGACATCATCTCATAATTACTCTACTTCTTTTCAACTTTATTGTCTGTTATCCTTCATTGTATGCCACTATGTTAAGTTACATATCGTTGTATGTCACATATATACTTGTAATTTGTAATGGACTTCGTTCTTTTATCTGAAAGAAAAAGTTGTCGACTGTTTTATTAGGAACTACGGCCTAGCTTACTTTAGGTCTGACCTAACTTTATAAGTAAATAATTTATGCTCATTATCAGGCTTGTTGTTAGGCCTATTTGAGTAACCGAGCCAGGCTTTTTTTATAAAGGCTTAGCCTATAGGCTTGACTTATTTATTTATTTTTTAATTTATCTTATGACATATAATTTAAAATAAATTATATAAATTATTTAAAACATTATTAATTTAACTTTAATTCTAAGCTTAACACTTTATCATTCATACATAAAACCCAACTTTTTAATTCATTAGTCGTTTACTGTTTCTATGATAAAAGCAATAGAAAAAAATTTAGTTTCATGGTCATAAAAACCTTTTAAGACATACATATAGACCTTTAAATAGATTAAAAGGTAATATATCGAATAAGAGTTATAGAATTTTAAGCTTATTTAAAAGTTTATATTTTAAGTATGCTTTTAAAAAGGCTTTCATGTCTTGTTAGGCATTTTAGAGGCACAGGCTTAAGCCGAAAAAAAGTTTACATACAGGCCCAGACCAAGGCCTAAACTTTACATTTCTGTTGTAGGTCCAAACCTATTTGCATATGGCGAGCTGACAATAATGCCCCGTTTGGTACATTGGAACTGTTTTTTATGGAAGTGGGAGTGGGAGTGAAATTAGAATTGAAAGTGCAAGTGAGAGAGGAAGTGCATTTTAAAGTTTGTTTGGTTTGCCAGTGAAATGTAATATTAATTTTAATTTATATATGTATTTATTATATCAAAAGACCAAAGTAACCTCACTTTAAAAGAAAAAAAAATTGGGGAAATTCCAAATAAATACCCCTCGAATATCAAAAGGACAAAAAGGTACCTCCAATATACAAAATGACATAAAAGAGATCGTTCCCAATTTGGGATAAACAATTTTGAGGCAAAAAGACCAAAATGCCCCTGTCTCCATTAACCACTCAGGTATGACCATTAACCACTCCCATATAGCGATTAACTACTCTAGTATAACCATTAACCACTTCGCTGATTCATTAGTTAGGCTTGTTTTTGTGAAAGTTGTTAACTATTCTAGTATAGCAATTAACTACTTCAGTATAGCGATTAACCACTCTAGTATAGTGATTAACCACTTCACTGATTCATTAGTTGGGCTCAAATACTCTTATATTTGTGAAAGTCGTTAACCACTCTAGTATAGCAATTAACCACTTCAGTATAGCGATTAACTACTCTAGTATAGCTATTAACCACTTCACTTTGAAAGTGAATGGAGACAGGGGCATTTTGGTCTTTTTGCCTCAAAATTGTTTATCCCAAATTGGGAACGATCCCTTTTATGTCATTTTGTATATTGGAGGTACCTTTTTGTTCTTTTGATATTCGAGAGGTATTTATTTGGAATTTTCCCTCCTTTCAGATGCATTCAGCATTCATCATCTCTCTCATTCCCAATAACTTCCATCGTTCCCAGCAACCACCGCCTCTGGAGGGCTTCTTTCACCACCGACCCCAACAGTAGACGAAGCTTTAACGACACCGGCGAGTTCATTCGAGAAACCACCCATAGTGAGCTGTCGTATGCTGCTGCCTCCCCTGCAACGCCAGAAATGGATGTCGCCGGCGAGGCAGCGCCGCCGCTCGTGCGGCTGCGACAAGAGAATCAGATTCACCCAAAGTGCATGGTGGAGGCGTATGTGTGATATGTAGACGACGGGATATGATGATGGAGTTGAAACAGTTGGAGGTAGATGGTGGGGAAGAGGACATCGCCGTTGGTAGTCTGTCAACCGCCGTCGACCGGCATCCGCCTTCTGTCAACAGCCGTCCGCCGCATGCCGCCATCCTCGTCGCTATGCTCCATTGTTGATTTGGGAAGAAAGTATGAAGGGGCAAAATGGTCCAAGATCCACTTCCATGGGAAGTGGAAGTGAGTTCCCATGGGTGCCATGGAACTCACTCCCATCATTTTTTATGAAATGGCTTCCAACACACCAAATAAATAAAAACATTGGTTCCACTTCCACTTCTCTTGCCTCAATTCCACTGAACCAAACGGGGCATAAGGGATTTTCGGTTGGTTCAGCCTACAACCTGTTTCAAACAGGAAACTGGAACAACCTAAACCTAAGCAATCAATGGCAACTCGCATGAAAGTGGCTTGGGCCCCGACGAATCAGAACCTTCCTTTGGCTAGCTATCAGCAAGAAGCTCCTCACTAATAACAAATGTTACCGCCGTCATATGGCGCAGGACGACCACTGTGACCTATGTGATTAGACACTACAGAGGACCTTGACCATATCCTTAGGAAGTGTTCGCTACCTCAAGATTGTTGGAGTAGTCGTCATCCCCTCTGAATGACTCCAGATGTTCCATGATTGCCCTTTCCACACCTGGATCCTAGGCAATCTGAGGCAAGACCAAACCAGACCCAAATGGCCCATCCTTTTCAGGATCATGTGCTGGATATTTTGGACCGCAAGAAACTGCCGAATCTTCTCGAGAGAGCAGGTTCAACCTTATAGACTCATTTAAGAAGCCCTTGCCTTTCTTGATTACATCACCAAAGCAACTGCTTCCTTGCAACAAATGCGTCTTGAAGGAATATCTTAGGATCTAGTCCCCCCGTCCCATAATATAAGATCCATTTTTTTTAATGATCTTGTCCCACAATATAAGGTCCTATTTGACTTTGTTTGAGTAATAAATGCTTATTTTCCCATTTTACCCATACATTAATTTTCCCACACATTCTCTTTCATCTTCTTTTCATAATTACCCCCTCTCTTACTCATTCATAAATAAGAGCAATATGGTATATTTTCTACACATTTATTGTTTTTAACTAACTCTAACTAATTTTTTAGGAACCCGCAATTCGGTTAAAAGGACCTTATATTATGGTACGGAGGGAGTACTATGCAATTTATAGATTTGTAATTTCAGTGCTGTTAAGACACCTATACATATCTTTTGAGTAATATACCACACTTTTACTCGGAAAAAAAAAATCTAGTTAGGTCTAACATATTTCTATCCCTACTTAAACGGGAAGAAACATGAGAAAAAACACCATGAGAACAACCATTTCCAATACAATGTTATGCCTGTACTTTACTTTTGAATTTAGATTAGATTATTGTTACTAATAAAGAAAATTATTAAGCCAGATAAGTACAAAATAATAACTATAATTTGTCAAATATTTACACACATCATAAAAGTTTAAATAAAATTATTAGTATTGATTACATCAATATTTTGTGGATACATCATATATTGTCGTTGCTAATTGTCATCAATCATACCATCATTAAAACATTTATTGTATATCCAAAAATATTGAGTGGTCAGTTGCTCGAATACATAATAATAGGATTTAGAAAAGCCGCTGATTGTAAATTGATAAAAAAAAAATTTATCGTATATCCAAAAACATTGAATGGTCAGTTGCTCGAATACCTGATAATATGATCCAGAAAAAGCGCTGATTGCCAATTGATTAAAAAAATGTATTTACATGCATCATAAAAAGTTAAATGTTGCTATATGGTGTGACTCGCTTCTAATTATGATAAAAACTCACTAATTACACCACAAATAACATTTAGTTTTGTGGTATATTTGTGGAATGGATAAAAAGCTTGAATAGCAGTTAAAAAAAGCAGTGAGGCGGAATTTAATGACAAAATCTCATTAATAAAGACAAATTTCTGCCGTTAAATAATAAATTATGTTAAATGCGGTGATGATCAATTTTAAGCAGTGTATAAAAAACCAGACCGAACCGGGTTGACCCAGAAACTGGTAACCCGACATGGTGTCCGACCCGAGTTAACAGAAGAAGTAGTGTGACATGTGAACCGGAATAAATTGTAGCGAACCGGCGCAACCTGGGTTTGTGGGTTGCGCTGGGTCACTTATATATAAAAAAATTGCTCAGAAACTGACTTCATTTTGCTTCCTTTTTTTTCTATTCTGGACTTTATTGTCAACGACTCACAGGCACAAACTCACCATATTGTAATTATTATGGGATCTGGAGATTTTAATTATAATAGCTTAATATCCGCATCATATTGTATTGATTTATTTATTAAAATACTATACATATACAAAAATGATCTGCCATTATAGGATCAGTTACATAGACCCATTCAAAATGCTTGCAGCATGGAATATATATATTTTTATTAACCCCAGTCTGACCTACAGGTTGATCCTTAGTCTAACCTATTGACCCTTAACCCTCCACCTCGACTGGTTTACTATCCGGTCCGGTTTTTTATTCCTTGATTTTAAGGCAAATTTTATCACTAATTCCATCATTAATCCTTTTTTTTTTTTTTTTGCTTAGTGTACATTGATATAATGGAGAGGCCTAATTTATGACCCCGTGGATGAAAATGAATAATGTTGATGGAAGGAAAATGCGCAAAAAGTATACCGATTATACAGTAATTATGACCGATGGTGCACGTACAGCTTTCTTTTTCTTCTTTAATTTGGATCAATATAAAAGTACTTTCACAAAGCCAGCTGACTCAATTATTATACACACACACATAAAGACACATAATAACTATCTAAAAGATTTGTTAAAATTTGGTGTATTGTTGAATTTGCCTAAAATTTTAATAGCTTTTTGATGTCATGTCCTTGAGATTCATGAAATGATTATTTTCCCATTTTAATCTTTCTCTGCTTAATTAATTATTGCTGTATGAGTCTATGGGGAGGAAAAAATTGAAAGCTAACAAATGGTACAAACAAAAGAAAGTAATAAATTAAATACTTGGTTGAGAAATTTAGGGAAAATTCTATATAAATACCTCTCGAATATCAAAAGAACAAAAAGGTACCTCAAATATACAAAAGGACATAAAAAGGATCGTTCTCAATTTGGGATAAATGATTTTAAGGCAAAAAGACTAAAATGCCCATGTTTCCATTAACCACTTGGATATGGCTATTAACCACTCCCCGTATAGCGATTAACCACTCTAGTATTGCCATTAACCACTTCACTGATTCATTAGTTAGGCTTTTTTTTTTGGAAAGTTGTTAATTACTCTAGTATAGCAACTAATTAACCACTCTAGTATAGCCATTAACTATTTCACTGATTCATTAGATGGCCAAATACTCTTATGTTTATGAAAGTCGTTAACCACTCTAGTATAGCAATTAACCACTTCAGTATAGCCATTAACCACTTTAGTATAGTCATTAACCACTTCGCTTTGAAAGTGAATGGAGACAGGGGTATTTTGGTCTTTTTACCTTAAAATTGTTTATCCCAAATTAGGAACGATCCCTTTTATGTCCTTTTGTACATTGGAGGTACCTTTTTGTCCTTTTGATATTCGATGGGTCTTTATTTGAAATTTTCCCTGAAATTTATCAAAATACTTCGATTTAATTCTAAAAATTTCAGCAAATACATCTTTTATTTTGGGTATTTAAAATATATAATAATTATCTAAAAAACAATAAATAAAAGATATTTTGATCAAGAATTTGATGGAAGAGTATGGCTGATCAAGCTTTAAAGGAAGACAAAGCGTGGAAACATTTATTTGATTGTTCAAGTATTGGTTGCATCCTCGTATTAAAGTAAATTCTGAAAGTATCAATAGACTAATAATCAATGTTGTATAGTAATGGTCAGGACTCAGGATTATGAGAAAAAGATTTTTTCACTGCTTTTTTTTTAAGAATATTTGTCCGATTCCCTCTATTTGGTTGGGGCTACAAAGGACAGGTTTTGTAGGAGTCTCATTCTAATTGTCACATTAATTTACTAGCCAATCCCTACGGACTCTTGTATCATAATCTTAGTAAAGCAGTAAATAAATGCGTGTGTATCATAAGTTCTTGAAGTATGTGTGATTTGTTTTAATTGGGGTGCATATGCAATAATTCACATTAAAAGTAATCATCGAATTAGCAGCAGCACGTAGATAATGGTTAAAAAGAAGATCGCACAATGAAAGCATAATAATAGTAATAAAGAAATTAAGGATGGGGATATATATTGAAGAAGGAAAGTATGAAAACCCATAGCCATGTATTATAAGACTATATATAAGAGTGAAATAAGGATACATCCTAGTTTAGAGGACAAGGATGGTTAAGTAATTAATTAGGGGGAGAGCCAAGACAAGGAACAGGAGGTGAAGAGTCATGAGCAGATCCAAAAGCGTGATTGCAGATAGCAGAAGCAGTCTTCTTAGGATCAACGGAAGTTAAGTCTATTTGCTCCACTTTTATGTTCCTGCATCCCACCTCTGCACAGTCCAGTACTATTGCTCTCTCGTCCATGCACGTCCCTCTTACGTCCGTGAACCTTACTTCACTCACTATCACTGCCTCCTGCATTATAGTATGCATACAAACATAATCATCTTCAACAACCTCATTTACTACTTGGTTCGTAACTACTACTACTTTCGATCCTTAATTAAGATCGATTTTGTAGTTCAATTTTTTTTCTTATTAAAATTGATTTTATATATGTTAATAAGGATAGGAGGGAATACTGATTGACCTCTTCTTCTATTTGGTTGTAATGTTGGTCTATGAAAATGGGCTCTCTGGTTTGGCTAACTGTGATGTGTTCAAATGAGATTCTCTTGGCGGATCCTGTCCCTCCCGGCCATGTCTTTATTCTCGCAGCGTTTTGAGCTCCTTCGAAGTGACAACTCCACACTCTTACATCTTCTACGTGCTCTTCCACTCCTTTTCCCCCTAAACTCCCTACACTGATATCACCAATTCATATGTGAGACCACAACAAGTTTAACTTGTGACAATTCATACGTCAGTCAATCGACTTTGTTGGTGTGGATTAAGAAGGTAAAATAAGTAAATTAAATTATATAAAAATACTAATTAATTTTGATTATACATAAGTTTATTAGTCATACAAATTAGGGATTGCCCAACCTAATGCCATGACCTGGTCCACAATGAATCTCCGTAACGTTGATGAAATATGAGTCACCTTTGATAGCCACGCAGTCATCACCTATATACGTGTTTATATATATATATATATATAAAAAGGTCAAAGTGTCAAACATTTGTGTATATATACGTGTTTGTAATGTTTTTCTGACAAATTGATAATAACGACAAATAATGGATTGAAGTTAAGAATGAAATTAAGTAATCAATTACCTGTGCCGATGTTACAGTTTTGGATATGGACACGTTGGGCATGTCCCACATCTATTCCATCGGTATTGGGACTGTCTTTTGGTGAGGCAATGGTTAGATGAGAGATTGTTACGTCGTTGCTTTGGTCTGCTTTTACATGTGATCCCGGCCCATTAACATGGGTCAGCCCACTTATTTGAAGTTCATCGCAACGGTAAAACTCCAGCCCCTAATCCTCGCAAGTCCCAACCAAACCAAATTATTAATATATACCACTCTGTTCTTAATCTGTTCTTAATTATAAGTTAACCCTAACTACTTCTCACATACCAAAGAGTGGAAGTTAAAGTATTAAATATTTCATATTTTAAAAAAATTTCACCTTTACCCTTATTTAAGAATAAGTATTAAAATTATATTTTATGCATTATAAACATTCTCTCTCATTTTCCCTGTTTCCAACATGAGGGTAAAATAGTCACAATAGCATTAATTGATCCCAAACTGGACTTATATTTAGGAACAAAAAATTTGTATTAGTTGGACTTATAATAAAGAACAGAGTGGTATATCTACTATTAGTAATTATTTTATGAGGGTTTAATATATATATATATATATATCATTTATTTCATATGAGGAGTAAGGAAAGGTGTGATGAAAGGGGACAGAAGTTGCTAACCGTAGGCAGGCCACCGCATCGGTCAAGCACCTGAAAATAACTTGGATGGATTAGTCATCTGAACTTTAATTAAGGAATTAAAAGACATTAATTACTACCTCTAGTTTTAAATATAAAAATTTTGTGGCTTTGACTTTTTTTTATCAAAGATCAATGTCTCTTCCCACCCGACAGGTGGGAGACTAATCCTCCGCTGATTTGTAGGCACCTCAAGGGTGGGACAACTAGCCCTGGAGATTTAATGCTTCTCCATACCCAACTCCAAGAATCGATCCCTCGGCAGTTGGTTAAAGTCCTTGCCTCTCAACTACACACCCCAAGTTATTTTTTTTTTTTTAATTTTATCATAAGTATCAGAATTTTTTCATTTTATCTCAAATAGTTATTATTTTTTCTAAACTGATTTGTTTGACTTATAAACTTATATATAGCCTAAAGATGATACATAAAAATTTATTTTAGAAACATCATTTAACATATAATACTATCTCCAATCCTAATTATAAGAGCCAGTTGAATTTTTTTGGAAAGATTAAGGAAGCAAATTAGACCCTTAAATCTTAATATATATGCAAAATGTAATTAGATTATATGATAGTTTATAAGTAAGTTTTGAGAAAAAAAGACAAATATAAACAATTCATAGTGGTATATTTTACATCCTTAATTTTTCTAAAAAAAGTCAACTGTCTCTTATAATTAGGATCGGAAGGAGTATAACTTAGTATTAATTTTTTTCGCAAAAAACATGAAGTAGTTTATTTAGTCTTAACCATTTAAATTTAGTCAATTGAATCTTGTATTATAGTAATGGGATGTAACAGTAATAATTGACTTTGAATAATTATTACATGTTGGTCAGTCCACCAAGTCTGACCTTGACCATCAACTGTGCCGGAGCCATCAACAATCAATCCCTTAACCTCGGAGATACTTAACCACTTTTCTGAACACCCTTCCCATGCATCTTTATGAGGTGCTATCAGAGTCCCCAAAATCTGCATATCCACCACAACTCAATATACTATATAGTAGCATAACCGAAAAAAAAAAAAATTAAAGCATACGAACATATAATTTGACCGAATAGTTAAAATAAATTGAATTAATAATACCTGAATATATTCCTGCACAAAAATAAAATAATACCTGAATATGAGGTCTCTTAGAGGAGCAGGGTCCCTTAAAATTGGTTTGCTGCAGTAAAAAAGAATGACCAGATGGTATCACCAGTATTGGTGAATCTTCCTTGGCTCCACAGAAAGCTTCCCATGCTTTCAGGAATGCCTTCAAAGCGTATAATCACATTAGAGAGAGATTTACTGCGTAAGATTCAATGATATTTGACGGTTCTTAATCATTAAATACGAATGTTTCATATTTGCTCTAAAGAAATACTTGATGATCATGGTTCCAAACTCTCAAATATTCATGAAAATATATTTGAGAAGAAGAAAAAAATGACATGAGAAAGAAAAGTGAGTTACAGGGGAATCATCTGTGCGGGCATCTCCTACAGCACCATACTGAAGGACGTCAAAGGTTGTTTGAGAGAGACCAACCCATATGCTGAAACATACAATCCAAGCTACCAAACACACTCTCATTAGAGACCATTCCTGCATGTGACCATAAAATGTAGTTTTACATTATCAAAGTTAATTACCACACACATATACAGAGTGAGACTGAAAATTTTGAAATAAAAGGAACAAACCATTGTGATATGATCGATGTATTAAAGGGAATCAAAAGCCAAAAGTTATCACTTGTTTGTGAAGCCTGGGAAAAACATTTCTGCCACTGTTATAAATATATATATATATATATATATATATATATAAATATGTAAGCTGAAGCATTTGCGTCGTCTGATTTAAATATCTTAAATTGCTACATTGATGTTTTTGCCAATATTAGGCTGACATAAATGTATTCATCGGGTATTTAATGTAGTATTAATATAAATATTTCACATACACCATTTTGGTCCTTTGACCTAAGAGCCTTATAAGTTCTAACTACTACCCCATCAAATCCTAATTATAAGATCAAGTCAACTTTTTTGTGGAGAATAATGAAACAAAATAGACCTTTAAAGTTTAACATATGCCACATCTAATTATATTATATGTTACTTTATTTAAAGTTTAACATATGCCACATCTAATTATATTATATGTTACTTTATAAGTAACATAAATGGGTTTTGAGGAAAAGAGATAATTCAAAATGATTTAAAATGGCTTATTTTACATTTTTAATTTCTCTAAAAAAGTCAATTTGATTTTATATTTAGGACTGTAGGGATTATTCTATTACTATTTTCTAACACTACCATTCCATTAGATTCATTCTATATTAATTAATTTTAAGTTGTTTCTTAATATTTCTCTACAATATTGACAAGGACATTTAAAAAGAAAAAAGAAAGAAAAATTCAACGTCATTAACTTTTTGTTTAAATTTTCTAAGATTACACTACAATTAAGTTCAATGCATCTTCATTACTTTTAATGTATTTGTTAATTTCTCATTACAATATAATTGATGATTATAATTTGGGAAAAAATATAATACCATTGACTTTTTGCAAACTGACACACAAACACATATTTTGCGCGTAAACTGACATATATTTAAAATTATACAAACCTTCTTAAATATTTTAGATTAAGGAGGGAAGCGGCATTGAATTAATATATTAAACAAGTATTCACATATTTTTTCTCACCATAAAATTGCAAGTGGTTACTAACAAGTGTTAGTTTTAGTGGGAGGGGATTTAACCATTTAAGCATGAGTTCTGGAATTGAAATTTATGTGAATGCAGAAAACGATGTTGGGAGAATTATTTCTGATTGAGCCCAACAATTTTCAAATATGATGCAGTCATATATACATGTAATGAAGTACAACTAGTGGACACCCACTAAAAAGGCTTAATATAAGAATTATGATTATAATACTACTATTGCTAATAATTTAATTTTATAAAACCACATTCTTACAATTTTTATTGCATTGATTTCACTAAATTGCATATAAGACATTCTTACAATTTTTATTGCATTGATTTCACTAACTTATATAAGACATTCTTACAATTTTTATTGCATTAATTTCAAGTACATTCAATACTTGTTATAAGAAATTAATTATAGTAAACTCGCGAGTAGTGTTGTAAGAACCAGATCGGACGGTCGGACCAGTCCAACCGTCGACCCCTTCACATGTCGGCTTGTACTTAATGGTCTTGCCGTTTAGTATGTTAAGCCGGATCGGGCCGCTTTTAATCGGACATTGGACTGAGAGTCGGAGTTAACCCAGGAACCGGAGCTGGTTTACAAAAACCTAGCAGCTCAATATGAAACAAAAGAAAGATGGGAAAAAAATAAAATCAAGCCCAAAAAGACCCTAAATCCTTAAAAGAGAAATCTAAATTACATCCCCAAATTTATTGGCTTTATATCTTTCTCTCAGATTGAAAACCCCTTCTTCAATTGGAGGGATCAATCAAACAAACATAGTTTTAATTCCTAAGATTGGAAACCCCTCCAACTTGAAAGAAATGAGACCCATATCGCTTTGTAATGTCAGCTACAAGATTATCACAAAGATCATTGCAAACAGACTTCGTTTGGTGATGAGTGATTTAGTAGGACATCATGGGAAGATCAAGTTGTGATAATACTCCCTCCGTCCCATAATATAAGGTCTTTTTAACCGAATTGTGGGTTCCTAAAAAAATTAGTTAGAGTTAGTTAAAAATAATAAATGTGTATGAAATATATCACATTGCCCTTATTTATGAATAAGTAAGAGAGAGGGTAATTATGAAAAGAAGATGAAAAATAATGTGTGAAAAAATTAATGCATGGGTAAAATGGGGAATTATTACCCAAAGAAAGTTAAATAGGACCTTATATTATGGGACAAGATCATTCAAAAAATTGGACCTTATATTATGGGACGGAGGGAGTATCATTGTAGCATAAGAAGCAATTCACCTGATGAGAAGCAAACCGGGTGGGAAAGGGTATGTGGCAGTGAAAGTAGATATGATCGTCTCGACTGGGGTTTTTTGGAGAATACCCTTCAAGAGCTTGGAATGCAAGAAGGACTGATCCAGGTTATTACCGGGTTGTGTCAGAACCTCCTCAATGTCGGTATTGTGGAATGGGGAACCGGGGCCCACCTTTTCTCCTACTCGTAGGGTGAGACAAGGAGACCCACTGAGTCCTTATTTGTTTGTGCTATGCATGGAAAGACTGAGTCACCTAATTCAGGAGGAATGTGAGAAAAATATATGGAAGCTGTTAAGATTCAAGAATGGTGGCCCCCAAGTATCGTACTTGTTCTTTGCTAATGATTTACTGCTCTTTGTTGAAGCTTCAATTAGCTAAGTTGAAAATATGAAGAAGGTAATGACTAGGTTCTGTGAAGTTTCGGGACATAGGATCAACCTCCAAAAATCTAAGGCCTTTTTCTCAAGGAATGTAAATTTCCACATAGCTTTGAATTTGAGTAGAAGACTGGGGATTTCTATCACTCCAGATCTGGGGAAATATCTAGGAGTTCCCCTTATCCACGAAAGGATCACTACTACAACATATGACCATATTGTGAAGAGAGCATGTTCTCGTTTATCCTCTTGGAAAGGGAAATTCTTAAATATGGCTGGGAGGATGGTACTGATAAAGGCAGTGCTGGCAGCAATATCGACATATCAAATACAATCAAGGCTCATCCCGAATGGGGTAATAAGGGAAATTGAGAAAATTAGTCGGAACTTTGTTTGGAGCCAAGATGAGCACACGAGGAAAATGCACCTTATATCTTGGGAGCAGGTAATGAAGAGTAAGGGTCTATGAGGCTTAGACATAAAAAATCTGGAGCTCCAAAACCAAGCTTTCATAATGAAGTTGTGTTGGGGCTTAATAATGAAGCCGAATATGCTATGGGTCAAATGTCTCCGAGCAACCTATGAATGTGGGTTAGATAAGATTCCAATGGTTAGTAGGAAGAAGGCAAACTCCCCTACAGGGCAAGAAACCAAATCGGTGTGGGAGAAATTTATCAAAGGAGTGGGCAAGAAAATAAATAATGGAGAGGATACTAACTTCTAGTGGGAATTATGGTCTGGCCTAGAACAGCCCCTCATTGAATATGTACAGACAAACCATGACCAGATAGATCATACCGCTACAGTTGTAAGCTTTGTGCTTCCATTTGGAGGGTGGAATATGAAAGCATGGAGTAGATTCCTACCTTCAGAAATTATAACAGGACTAGCAAGAGAAAAACCTCCGACAAATACAAGGCCTGATTCGTTATGCTGGAGGGGTGCATCAGATGGACTCTTCTCAGTTAGGGCAGCGTACAATATGCTCGAGGCTAATCCAAGAATAACGGGATGCGTGACCTGGACGAAATGTTGGAAATGGCAATTACAGGAAAAAATAAAGATTTTTCTGTGGCAAGCAACCATGAGAGAATTCTTACTAATGCCCTTAGAGAAAGATGAGGGATTTCAAACAGGAGTGGTTGCCCCTTGGGGTGTTCCCATGAGGAGAATGTAATTCATGCATTAAGAGACTGCAAGAGAGCAAGAGAGATATGGGAAAAATTGATTTTACCTAACCATTACAATGTTTTCTTTTCTTGTTCTTTGCGGAACTGAATTAGATGGAATGCTACTCATCAACCAAACACACCGAGAATAAGTTGTTGGCCATGGCAACAAATTTTTGGATATGCTTGCTGGTTAATTTGGAAGGCTAGGTGCAATCAGATTTTTAATGGGGGAATATGCTGTCCAAAGAGATTTACCACCATATTATGCATCATCTCATGGAGGAAAGTGTGCAAGGGAAACTTAAGCATAAATTTTTTCAACAGGACGGGGTAAAGGAATCCACATGAGTACCACCTCTGCCAGGTACCCTCCGCTTAGACGTTGATGCATCAGTCAAGGAAGGCAAGAATGTAGCGTGTGGAGGCTTATCCAAGATGATAAAGGACAATGGGTCATGGGCTTAAGGAAAAAACTAGGAACTTATCCCACGGTAGTGGCGGAAATGCTGGCCATTAGAACAGTGCTAGAAGTATGCATCTCTCAGAATGTCCAAATTGTCCAGGTATTTTCTGATTCACTTGAAGCCATCAATATGTTGAGAAGAGAAAGCTGTCTAGAACATCCGTTTAGAGCTGAAATCGAAACAACAAGGGAACTTCTGTATGGAGAGCTAGAGGTGGAGTTATTTCACGCAAATAGAGAGGTATTAATCTGCGCTGATGTCCTGGCAAGAGAAGGCCACATGGCACCGAATGAGAAGGTGGAGCTGCTGGAGAAAATGCCCCAAGGCTGAGGGACCTAGTCATGTGCGACTTAGGCAATGAGAGGAGGACCTCTCCTCAGATTCGATAGAGTTGTGTCGTTGACAACTATTTTAAGCGGAAGCTTGCCATGTGTTACTAAAAAAACCCAGTGGCCAATCGAAAATCTTAGGGGCTATGAAATTTGATCTCTAAGACTCCAACCAATTAGTGAATATTATCTCTCTCACCACTGCTCTCTTGTTGATGGTTAGCGTCTCTTTCCAAGCTTTTGTTCTATATTTAGCACTTGTTGTCTTTCTACATTTTTCATTTCTTTTGAAATTTTTATCAGTTACATATTCTATCTCTTACCTTTTGCATAAGAGAATTTGCTTGTGTTCCTAACTTCCTAGCTCTTCCATCTCGACAAAAATTTCTTCAACTGTAATGCTCAAATGGTCCTATGCGCCTTCTTTGTTTTACTTAGCTAAAGACAAAAAACTGATTTGTTTTTTAAGTTTCTAATAGCTATAATATTTTCTTGGTTAATGATTTTTCATTAAAAATTAAGAGGTGAATGGACCACAATTTTCTTATATGTTTATATGTAAGGTATGTTTAAAAGTCATATATATTTTTTCCTTAATTATTACGTTATCGGTCCGACCTTCAGTTCGACCGATCCGACCGTACTAATCGTGACCCAATGCCTTATCCGGCTCGCCTTCCAGTCCGGCTTTTACAACATTGCTCGCGAGTTGGCTATCTAAATTTATTAAATTTTTATTGTTATCTTACAAATTTGTGTTATGAATTGTTTAAACTTATACTCCCTCCGTCCTTTATTAGAAGAACCAATGAGGTAAAATCACACATATTAAGGAAGTAGTTGAGAGAGATAAATATGTCTGAAATAATTTTGTTTTCTCAAATTTGTCCTTATTTATGATTGACTATATAAGAGAGAGAAATGTGATAATAGTGTTATAAATGAGTATGAAAGAGAATGTGAATAAAGAGAATAATGCTGGGTAAAATGGGAAAAACTGATTAAATGTTTTGACAAATTTAGCCAGGCTCTTATAAAAGGAACAAAACCATTCAAATTTTTTTGCTCTTATATATAGAGACGGAGGGAGTACTTAGATGTAAGTTTGGTTGAACTAATGAGTTCATACACACACACCTTAACCATTTTAACATTCTTACTTAATAAAATAATCATGTCAAGTTACTCTTAATCTCATGCAATCCTTTTCAATTTATCATATTCAATGATTTCAGGTACAAACTTCACATAAATTTTTTCATTAGTTATCATAACTTACAATGATGAAAGAATTAATGTCAATTATTCGTATTTAACATATATTTAAATCAAATTATTGTCATTTTTTATACTCCTTCCGTTCCTAAATATAAGACATATTTACCTAATCTGATTAGATTAAGAATGTTAATTAAGTTAGTTAAAATCACATGACATTATCAAAACACCCTAACCACATACCTCTAATCCAGTCTCCCTCCCTTTCTTATTTATTATTGAGGAGTATTGATAGAAATAATTTGGAGAAATGTTGAGAAAAATTAGAAATATGTCTTATATTTATGAATAAACTTTGCTCCTCAAATATGTCATATATTTAGAGATGTAGGAAGTATTTATATAATTTAAACACTAATTTATCCCTAAATATAAGCTCTCAAGTTACAACTCAAGTTCCTGATTTTATCACAAATTTACTTATAACGTTTGAGTGTTTGACAGCATATGGCAAAATAAAAAAAAAGTGTTTGACAGCCGTAGGATCTGCAGATCATCTTCCACGGAAATGCAATTGAGCTATTGTAATTTTCGGCTGTACAGATTATTTTCTTCTAAATTGTCATTAACTTTAAAGAGGAATAATGCATAATTGCATAGTTCACAGATAATATAGATTCATGTTAATTCAAATAAACAATTAAATTATTAACCTCTACGGATTAATACAGCTCATAATTTAGTTTTGCATACAAAACTGAAACATCTCAACTTACCTTGAGTGATAAAAAAACACAACGAAAGAGAATCGTTCCCCAGATTAAAAATCACTTCACTCCCACCACCGTTAAAATTTGAACCATCATAGAAGGTAATCACAGCCAAGTCCCAACAGACAAAATCCATGTAAAGTCTACCCATAAATAATCCATATCAATAATCAATTAATACAAATACAAAATTTGATGCCAGTCCACATTTTTCGAAATTCACGAGCGCAGTTAAAACTTAATCGGAACATCCATCTTCCATTTATGGTCTAAACAAAAATCAAACTACTACTTCAAGCAGAATCCATACGAATATGCTCAAAACAATACAACTCCGTACAACTTTCTAAGCATAAAAATATTTGTGCGTTGGGATAAGCAACAAGTCTCAACTCCCATAACGGAAATTTGCTAGAATAGCTTACAGAAAAATAAATGATTTGGTCACTGAGAAATCGATTCAGAATGCCCAATTCCGTGCTCCAGAGAAAATCGAGATGTAGGTTCCACACTGAGCTCATCCCACACACCAAAAGATTAATTAGTCAATACCACAACTCACTCAGCCCCCGCATCCACTTCTCAATCCAAATCGGTTGAACATGTCATAAATAGGAAATGCGGCTCCTAAGAGCAAATCTATTTAATACACAATATAACTGACGAAATCCTTCAACATTTATAAGCTAACTTACCAACCAGCAACTAGTATTTGATAAACCCCTATGGAGGTCTAGATTTTCAGTCAATAGTACTACAATGATTCGAGACATTAGCATGGTGGAAAATCGGCATCTGAAGCCTCATTTCACTTATCTGAAAGCACTTAATCTGCAAAAGCTACGCATACAATTGGGAGCATTTTTAGCACATAACCTTCATACGCCTCAACTATGATGGCACTGCATAAAAAGTCAAGAAAACATTGTCAGAGTTTACCCACTATCGGCAGCTCAAGCAAGCATAAATGCCATAAAACACAATTCCAGGAGTTTTAATGCAATGATAAATCGTTCCTAAAAATTTAACTTCAAAAATAGAAGACAAACGACAGCATCCTTCATTTAAATATCCTACAAGCAGAGGAGATATTAAAAAACAGAAAAGTCTGCATTAACACCAGAACATTTCATTACATTTGACTTGAAGACAACACAAAGGGTAACAGGTGAACCAAAGGTGATAAGCTATAGAATACTCAAATGTAAACAAGTTCTATGGATGAGTACATACTATATGAGGACGTATCAATCTGCTCGGGGAGCTGTTTTATGTCCACCTCAAACCTTGATTGAACCTAAAATATACAAAAAGAAACTAAGTATTGCTAAACTCACACTAACGGATCAATAATAACAAGAGTTTCATACATTGTTGAGGACATCAACATCTGAAGCACATGAAACAAATGTAATTGCAAGACCCTTGGTTCCAAATCTTCCCGCCCTGCCAACCTACAGAGTTGCGGAATCCAGACACAAAAGGTCAGACCATCAGAAAGCTGCAAACCAGAATTAATGGCATAAAAACCAATGTGAGCTGAATATATATAACATGTCACCATACCCTGTGCAAGTATGTGTCTGCAGAATCAGGCATGTCATAGTTTATGACTATGTTGACACGTTCTATATCAATGCCCCTTCCAACCAGATCTGTAGCTACAAGAATCCGAGTATGCCCCTCTTTGAATCCTTTGTATCGTTTTAACCTATTAATAATATGATCAAGATTCAAGATCATTCAAACAAGTTTGCATTGCCCATTACCATTTTCCAGCAAATGAAATTGAAACACTATCATCATACTGCAAGACAAATAATATGAAAGCCAAAAACTAGGCTCATCATCACTATTCCCATTTATATTAACTGCCAGTTAATCACATTAATACTAATGTACTTCAAATGATCCCCTTTGCTAATACTCTAGTTCAGTGCAACCCTAGCTGCTAAATAATATGATTATCCAACAACTTGAATCAGAAAATACAAATTGCTAAAAAACTAAATAACTTTGAACCATCAAAACAGGGGCATAAGAAATTATTGGTATGTACAATACAGAAGGCAAAATTATTTATATTTTTAAATCTCACATTCAGTCAAAATGCCTTCATAGAGATCAAATAAACCAATCAAAAGTCAACACAATACAATTTACCATATTACAGCACAAGCCCATTGACTACTAAATAATTCAAGCAAAGCAAGCGTTATCAAGATTTCAGAAAATAAAGCAAACGTATGCAATAGGTAAAAATGCCCTATAGTTGAACTGGGAGGGGGTGGGGTATCACATATCTTATTAAGCATTATCCCACAGATAAACACGTACACGGTATACTTTTAATGCATCCATACTGAGGCATGGAATGACAACTAAACAGATTTCAAGATTACAGAATGAGCCAACTGACAAGGGCGACACAACCAAATAAATGAACAAATCATAAAAAAACCATCATATCATCATCAGAGAAGAATGAGGCGCAACCCTGGCTGAAATTCAAATAACAGACGATACAAACCTTTCCTCCTGGGACATGCCAGAATGAATGCATATAGATGGAAAGTTGCACTCCACAAGTAGTTTGTCCAGCTCAGCAGCTCTACTAACACTTTTCACGAAGATGACTATTTGATTGAAGTCAAGTGCATCAAGAAGATCATTCAGCTTGCGGTTCTTCTCCTCCTCTTTCAATTTGATGTAGTGCTGTCATTTTAAACATGAGTACGGGATACAGTTTCCTTCACATGTAGATAGATAGATGAAGTTCCCAATTGTAAAAGAGGCCTACCTGAACAAGTCCATGAAGGGTCAACTTGGCCTCATCATCAACATAAATTTCCATAGGCTGAAAGGAACAAATGTGACAGTAAATATTAGGAGCTTTCCTCAAAGCTAATGGAATCCAGAACAAAATGAATGATGGATGTAGATCCCTTGAATCACATCACTGGTCGGTCTCTTTTGCCTCCAAGCAGATAATATTTTTGCAATAATCGGAAAGTACAACTGACATCCAACACTCAGTTGCAATGACACCAGAATGTACTTAAACTATCCCAAAACAAGGAAACATAATGGATGAGAGAGAGAAACACATTGGGTCATGGACTGACCATTAGAAATGAAAGCCTAAAAGATGTACCCAACACAAACATATGTGCAGATCTAAGAGACACTACAACCACAGATGAAATGTTCCCTATATATTCCCATCAATCCCCATCTACCACATACACTCCACCCCATAAGCATACATTTCTACAAAAAATTAATAACAAAACCAAAGCACTATACCAATGGAAACGCCAAAAGCAAATATTGCAAGGACCATGGCACTCAGAGAGATTTAACGATCTCCAGGAATTGACACAACCAAAAAAGAAACTTCTAATTCAAGTAGTACTAGCCATGAGATATTACATCCTGCATAAATTTCTTGCAGACTGGGCGAATTTCCTTGCTGAGTGTTGCAGAAAACATCATGACTTGCTTATCATGAGGAGTCATCTTGAAAATTTCTTGCACGTCTCTTCTCATGTCTGCAGGAGCCCATAGGTATAACAAAAGGTGAAAAATAAAAACCACATCACAGTCACAGGAAGTCTAGAAGTATCAAGGAACAGATAAAATGGCCAGCAATAAGACATACCCAGTGATTCCAGCATCTTATCACATTCGTCCAAAATGAAATGCCTAACATTCTTTAGAGAAAGGTCCTTATCCCTGGTCAACGCTAATATTCTTCCAGGAGTTCCAACAACAATATGAGGGCATTCATTTTTTAACAGATCCTTGTGAACTTTAATGTTGACACCGCCATAGAAAACAGCAACCTTGAGATCAGGCAAGTAGGTGCTGAACCTCTCAAACTCGTGACATATCTACACAAAACCAAATCATGCACATATCTTAAACCAAAAAACTAAATAAGGATCAAATACCCAAAAGTCTCCATCTACTGAGTCTCCATAAGTACCTGGTAAGCCAATTCCCTTGTATGACACAAAACAAGGGCAGAAACTTGGCCAGCAACAGGATCAATTTGTTGCAAAGTTGAAAGCACAAACACAGCAGTTTTCCCCATTCCGGATTTAGCTTGACACAATACATCCATTCCAAGGATTGCTTGAGGTATACACTCATGTTGAACTGATGGTGAACCAAAGAAAACGGAGTCGAACGAATCGGTGGTAAGTAAAATAAACCTTTGACCCTTTAAATTTGGTAGGATTTACCAAACCATATTAGTTCTCCTAAACAAGATTATGGTAGAAGTATTACCTGTAATATACATATTCAAGAAACTCATAAGCATTGTCGATATTAAAAAAAAAAAAAGCAAAACCATCAAACAGCCATGGGAAAAGCAAATTTAGCTTTTATATACAAGCAAGGATATCATAAAAAGTATTGCTTATTAAAACAATCAGCAGAACTTCCAAAACCCTTTCTACTTGAAAAGAAGGATGTAAGGTGATAAACTAGGATGAAACATACAAACCTAACAAGAAGGATACTGAATCAATTTAAAGAAAGATTACATCATCCACTACGTTTAAATTACAATTAAACCTTAAAATAGGGTCAATAAAAATATAACTCAGCAAATCATATTTAACAAGGATGGGTATGATTGGATAGTTGCCTTCGGATGGATGCTCAAATCCAGAGTCCACAATAGCCCGGAGGAGTTCTGGCTTCAAAAGGAAGTCTCTGAATCCGGAACTGTGTATACCTACATATCCCCTGCAAAAGAAAGAACAAAGGAACATATTTGAGCTACCAATGGGGCAAACCAAATATTCAAGAGTTGAAACTCGCAAACAAAACAATATCCAAGCAATATCAATTTCTGGAACAGAAAACAACAGCTTATCATGATTCAGTTTATCCCATTCAAAATTATGTTTGCAATAATTCAAAATCAACATCAAACCCCAGCAATGTCTCAAGATTGATTTTTTAAATCACAAATGAAATCAATGTTTGACAATTTTTCAGTCTAAGATAATGATTGGCATACAAATATCTTGTTTACCAAGTATCTTGCATTCCATGGCATAAAATACAAGGATATTATGATACAGATGGTTATAGTAAGTGGACTTGGAGATTTTTCATGTGTCTGCATCATTATGCGCTTAAAACGGATGATGATAGGCATCCTTCACAGAATGCAACGGTGGCATCAGGGACTGATGGGGGAATTAAATGTTCACAGAATCAGAGGGACTGAAGATTTGGCTTGGTTAGATCTGGAAAGTAATTTACAGAATGAGACTTGCAATGATGTGGCTGCTTATACTTTAATGGATGGATTAAATGGCTCAGACTGGCTATAAGAATATTTTAATTGGGGATTTCTCCCTAATTAGCTAAAGCATTAGAAGCATGAGCTGCAGTGGCTGCTTACACTTTAACGGATGGATTAAATGGCTCGGACTGACTATAAGAATATTTTAATCGGGGATTTCTCCCTAATTAGCTAAAGCATTAGAAGAAGGAGCTGCAGTGGCTGCTTACACTTTAATGGATGGATTAAATGGCTCGGACTGACTATAAGTATATTTAAATTGGGGATTTCTCCCTAATTAGCTAAAGCATTAGAAGCATAAGCTGCAGCTACGGAAAAATCACAACTGGCATGGCTACTCTACTATATCCTTGCAGCGTGAGATTTGTCGGGTTATATATACATCTCACGTAGAGCTTAACCGATATTGAGCGTGCTACCTATAAATATGCTTTATGCTTACACTCGCGCACGATAGGTCTTAACACAGATGCAATCAAAACCTCATTTTTATTCTCTGCATTATTAAGAAATAAATTACAACAGTTCCCTAAAAAAACTCTCATCACCAAACTAACACAACCAAATAAATATCCATCTTATCATATCTACTAAGGACGGAAAAAAAAAAAGAAATAAAGAAACAACTTACTTCTTGGCCGCTTCACCGTTGACTTTAGCCCCAACGGAATCGGGCGCCTTGTCTTCCTCCTCTTCGTAGTCAAGAAGCTCTTCCTCGTATCCTTCATCCTTAGTTTCTCCCATTGGTTCTGAAAAATCAATCATGGTAGACAGAGTCAAGAAAAGCACAGATCACGCCCTGACAAACCATAAAACGAGCATAAATCTTCTGTGTATATACTTCTAGGGTTTGAATCTAGAAGTCAGGGTGAAGTAGGGTTTTAGAAGAGGAAGAGGCAATACCTGCGAGAATAGAAGATTCCGAAAGAGAATAGGAAGTAAAGTTAGGGTTAGAGAAGTCTGCAAATGAAATAGGTTAGCTGAAAAACAAAGAGGAGATGGAAACCTCGACGACCGCCAAAGAGGAAGCGAAGGAAAGTGAGTGTGTGATTCAGGAAAATAAGAATAGGGTTAAGGTACTGTGTTCGACGCCTTTTATAAACACCTACACATGACCCGCCCCCAAATTAACCACTACAAGTTCTGTACAATTTAAAAATAAATAACTAGGGTTTTTATTTAATACTTTGTAATTTAATGGTATGATATATTTTCGATAAATAGAAAATTGTGTATTCGATCCCAGTTATATTCTCATGTTACCTTTAATTAAAAAAAAAATTGTAGGGTTTTTAACTTGTTTTAGTGTGTACATCCTTACTCACACAAAATTTATCTAAGAAAAGGTTAAAGTGCATCTATCTAGTAAGTATAAAAAAAGGTGCATCTGGTCTTTAAAGCATTTTTTAAAATGCAGTCCACTATTTTAAAATGATTTATAGCACACTCAGTATCCTGAAATATTTTTTTTATCATGTTCATCATCATAAAATACTATTTGTGCAATTTTGTTTTAAACCGTTAGATTAAGTTGCAATTTTAACAACAAAATGTTGTATCCTTGGCATCTGCAGCAAATATATTTTTCGCATACAAAAATGCACATAAATTTTAGACCCTGATCCCAGGGTCGAGCTTCTCCTAAACTGGATGCTTAACGGATTGATTCGGTGGCTACTTTGATGTTTTTTTGTAACGGATTGATTGGGTGGCTAGTTTGATTTTTTTGTCAGCTCATTTGATCTAACATGCTTTACTATACCATGATTCTAATTCTAATAGAGAAATCTCCATATATTTAGAGGATTGATTATATACTACTTTTGAAGCCAATCACAATACCTGGACATGTTACTCCTTCTAATCCTAAATATAGGATTTATTTAACTAATTTGATTAAATTAAAAATATTAGTTATGTTAATTAGTATGATATGTTTTTCTGAAACAAACACGTAATCATATTCTCTTATCCCCTCCCCAATTCCTTACTTAATTATTGTTTGAAGAGCACCAATGTAGATAATTTGAAGAGAAAAAAGTTGACAAAAATTAGAATTAAGTCGTGTATTGAGGACTAAGATAAACTCCCCAAATATGTCATATATTTTGGACTGGCGAGAGTAATTTTTATTCCGTGTGTTCTTTTTGTACACTTATTTGTTGGCTTTTTTAGTTCAAAATATTTCATTAAACAAAGTTTTAACTCAATCAACTGAATAAACCATACATCATATAAACGATTGTACTCGGCTCTGTAAGGAAAACAAGAACAATTTAGAAAATGTTTTAATTGATTTTTTAATGTCATACAAAATGCTCATCACATCAGTTCTTGCCAATGGATTGAAGTTTCATCTCAAAGCCTCGCTTTATTTGGTTTTTAACTGAACTTGGTGTGCGACATAATTATATATATATATAGGTTAAAATGTACTTTTGATACTTTATATTTGCATTAAGTTTAATTTCAATCCCTTAATTTTGAAAAGTATACTTTTAGTCATTTTTTACAAGCACCGCTAATTTCCTTTATCGGAAAACGATAACTCATCAAATATAAAATGTGGTATACCAAAAATTTAAATTTACGCATATTTTGTCAACATTTAATCATATGATTACCGTTTAGATTTGATGATTTATCGTTTCTGTTAATTGAAACTAAGAGTTATAGCCAAAAAGGACTAAAAGCTTACATTTTCAAACTTAAAGGACTAAAATGAAACTTGATGCAAACATAAAGGAGTAAAAGTATATTTTAGCCTAATTATATATAACATAATCGAATACAATTGTAACTATGAGTGGAAATAGGTTATGCTAATGTGGCCTTCAATTAAATAGGCATGGGCCTGATTAAAAATGTAGGATTAAACACGGATCTGGGCCTATATGTAAGCTATTTTTAGGCTTGAACTTGAACTTTCAAAAGGTTTTATAAAGCCTGAAAGTCTACTTAAAGTGTATATTTTTAAACAAACTTAATAGTCTATACTTCTAATTGTATATATTACCCTTTAAACCTAGTAAACAAATATGTACATCTTAAAAAGATTTTATGGCTATAAAACTACATTTTTTCTGTTAGTTTTATAGTAGAAAGTATGGTAAATTATTCTTTTTGAGATTATAATATTTCATATATGTACAATTGGAATAAACTTGTTAGTTGCAACAATTATCATACTTGAGAAAATCATACAAATTACTAATGAGTGAAAGTGCTGAACTTTGTGTACGAATGATGAGCTGTGAAGTTTAGAATTAAATATAAGTTGGTAATGTTTTAGTTAATTTATATAATTTATTTATTTATATTATATATCATCATAGAAATTACAAAACAATTAAATAGGCATGCATGTAGGCTTATAGGTTAGGCCTTTAAAAAAAAAGACCTAGCTTATTTATTTAAATAAACCTGATAATAGGTCTAAATATATGAGTCTAACCTATTTTATTTATTAGACAGGCTAAACTAGACTTGCATAAATTAGGCCCTTGGTCCATGATAAAGGCTTAGCCATTCTTTTCTCAAGCTAATCCAATCACAACACAAAAAACGGAGAGGAAGAGCACTAGTGGACAGAGGAGGCCTCAAAGCGTGTTGACGCTCACACTCATCAAAAGGCGCATTGACGGGATGAGAGAAATTAATTGGATGAGAGAAGATATTTAGTATTTACTTTAGGGACGAAGTGGGCTCACTCAACTTTCAAATGGGACCTCCCAAGGTGATGACCCAAGATTCTTATTCTTAACACTAAAATATCTATTCCATCCACAGCTGCTTGAGAAGTTGTTCATCGTCACATCCACAAGTGGATTGGTTTGATCCCTACACTGTACTCTCAATGGCCCTTCACTTGTGTTCGACTCTTCGAACTACAGCACAACCAGGTTGCTCCTCTCTGTTTTTATCTTCTTTAACTTGTACGTTGTTGTTCATGATTAGATGTTTAATCATGTGTGTGTTCAAATTCCATTTTTGAATGCTCAGGCATTGGTATTGACACACAAAGTCCTGCAAATTCAAATCATATCCAAGCCAATTATGTGTATCAAAGCACCCCTCATGCTAAAACTTTCTCCCTCATCACAAAGGTTTGTTTATTCTCGGTCTCCTCACAGAAAAAATGGTTCTTTGATATCTGCAAGCATTAGGGTCTGATAATTCCCAAGAGAACGTGTCCTGTTCAGATGTTGATCAGACTCTGTTTCATGCAGGCGGCCAACAACAATGACCGAAATACAAAACCCAATAGTGTGATTTGTGGAGATTGCGATGGAAATGGTAAGAGGAAGGGAGGAACCAATTATATGGCAAATAAATGGATAATCGGAACTGGGTCTAAACATAAATTGAGATACTTGTATTGTACTCCTCCCGTACTAAATATAAAACTTATTTCGAAATGTGAATTTAGTCCTAAATATATGACCTTTTTCTATTTATTCACAACTTTCTCCAAATTATTCCTAAGAATGCTGCTTAATAATAAACAAGTAAGAGAGGGAGGATAAGGATAAAGATAGATAGTTAGGATATATTGATAATAACTTAACTAACATCTATAATCTAATCAAATTAGGTAAATACGTCTTATAATTAGAACCTGAGAAGTAGCACTCATGTGATTACTCTTACTTGAACAGGAGCTGTTCTATGTTCTCAATGCAAAGGCAGTGGGGTGAACTCGGTTGATCTTTTCAATGGACAGTTCAAAGCTGGTGAATCGTGTTGGCTTTGCGGGTGACCATTCTTGTGTCTTATATACATTGATGTTTCTCTCTGATGTCATTTTAATAGCATTTTAAGATTAAGTTTAGAGGACTGAATTAGATTGTAAAAAAGCCTGTTTTTCCTGATTGGAGCCTAATGGTATTCCCTCATCTGATTCGCACGATTCCAGGGGCAGAAAGGAGATGCTATGTGGAAATTGCAATGGAGCTGGCTTTATTGGTGGCTTCTTGAGCACTTACGATCAATAGAAATCCACAGATTGTCTCGATTAATATGATACTCTGTATTTTACTCTTTGTTCTTTTTTTTTTTTTCAATGCTTTGGAAGTTGGAACCATGAGAAGGTTCGATGTGTTGATGGGTGTGCAGAAATCGAACTCATCACCTGTAGGGGACACATAATTTTTTTACTATTTATATATATTTCAAAGTGGGTGATTCTCAGTTCCCTGGCAGCCACCCACATCTTAGCACAAGTATTTGTTGGATGTTTATGCATTGAACCAAAATATATAGACAAATACATGAAAGTTTGACTGAGAGGTGAAGGAGAGGCCAACACCAGAAGTTTAGTTTAAAGAAACTTATATGGGACTGCAATTAACGGCAATAATAACCTCACAGAAGAGGAAGTCAAACTTTCAACTTTTGCGTTGGAATCAGATGCTCAGTCCACTTGAGTTATTGAAGGATAATACCTCAATCCACTGAGCTATTTATCATTTTCCTTCTCCAAAACTAATTTTCTGACTTATAAACTGAAGGATAATCTAATGACATTTAACATTTATTATAATTAAGTACATTTAACTTCATTAATATCTCAAATAAGTCAATTTCATCTTATATTAAGGAGGAAATGGAGTAATGTTAATCCTACCCACACTGAGAGAGAGAGAGAGACTCTTAAAAATAATACTCATGGTTTAGAAGAATTCCGCCAATGCTACCTTCACAACCAAATAGCGTACGTGAAAGAAACATGAGCACGCCCATTACTTATTCACCAACTGTCTCCAGTTAAGGACAATACCTCAAATTAGCAAAGCATTACAAGAAGTCAATCACCCAACAAAAATTACAAAACGTCCCAAGCATATATACCACCCATGCAAACTACAAATCTCAAATGTGAGCGGGTTAACATAAAAAAACTACGCTAATCAATGCATTAACAGAAAATCTAGGAGTTGAAGAGCCAACTCCAGTTCCATAAATTTACTTGGCTTCTTGTTCTACAGAAGTTATTTTCTTCCAATCCTCTTCCAAAAGCTTTTTGTGCAGAGGAGGCAATGAGAAGACGCTCACAGTAGAGCTTCCACCACGAATCTCATCTAAAGTCCGGAGGGCTTGTAAAGTTAGCTTGGTATACATATTTTCCATGTGCTCAATTTCAGCAAGTTCCTTCGGTACTTGCTTCAGTGCCTCTTCATTCTCATTCTCAGTCCCCGTCATGGAACCACACCCATCTTCCTCCATTAAAGAAGAGGATTCGCCAGGAGCATCACTTTTTGGGAAAATATTACTTAGCATCACCTCACACTCTTTTACAAGCTTGTTAAGCACATCAATTTTGTAGAAAGGCTGGTTCAAGACCTCTTGGATAAAAGGCAAGCGGATTAATGCACCAGTCCGCTTATCATATTTCTTTATTATCTTCACCAGACCTGCTCAAACAAAAAGAGGTAAGACGACATGTATACAAATCTTTCTCAAACATTCAACATCAGCCCATCACTCAATCCAAAGCTCTGTCTTCTTCGAAAGAATTAACAGAAGATAGAGCCTAATTAATAGTTATACAAATATGATAATATTTGGACTAAATAATTCATTTTCATTTACTTAAAAAGATTATAAATCTCAGTATGCTCAATAGCCTTACAAATTCACACGCAACTCTCCAATAGAATCAATCTCTTAAAGCCAATGCGCGGCACCTTAAAATTACCTGTGTAATTCAGTGCACTGTAGTTCTCTAACAAAACCATCTCTCCATGAAAATCCACTATTTCCCTCCCTACTGTCACCAATTCTTCATTTGAATCCTTAGCCCTAGAAACTCTATCTTGCAACTCCTGCATTATTTGCAAGCACAAACCCGAGGTCAAATGGTGCCTGAAGCTCAGAAAATGTTTACTCAACCTATAAAGTGATGCATGACTTTCCACATGAAACTTAAAACATAATGGAATCTACGCCTTTTGATTCACCCAAAAAAATTATGGCTATAGATTCGTCCTAAATTATCATACGAAGAAAATACACCTGATCTACAAAAATCAGCACACTGAACCAAAGAAAGATTCATAAAAGAACCAAAATATTGACAGGTTTTCAATTGCTTCCAAATATAGGTGAGTAAAAATTAACACTTTAGAACTGCAGTATACTGGCACAAACAACAATTCACAAGGAAAAGGAATTCACGGTATTGGCCATCAACTTTCCCATCAAGTTCATCGAATGTTCAGCCCCTAAGACAACAGGAAATCTGATACGTCCCACATGTACATGTATGCAACTATGCATACTTAATGCACATATATACAAGACACTACCCAACTGAGGTGGCCCGTTTGCTTTTTATCAAAAAACAACTACTCAGGTATATAGCACCATAGAAGGTTGATGCAAGTTCAAGCCATAGTTGACACTTAGACAGGTTTTCAATATCATTAGCCTTGAAGGGTTATTTGTTAATACCTCTTAGAATGCATGATGTATCATAGAAAACAAAGTCTAATAATTATATGGGTAGCAGAGCATGATATTGTAGATAGAGATGAAATCAGATTGTCAGAATCCATTGCTATTGATACTTAAAACAAACTCAAGCTAATGGGATTCACATGTCGTGTTCTTGGAAGTGCATGTGTGCGTGCATGTTGCTTGCGATCCAATTATTCACTTATAATTTTTTGTAGCCTTGCCATATTTAAAACAGAACTTCAACTTCAAAATTCTCTCCGACATCGATAAAATTTTGAGAGAGAAAAAACAGAACTACAAAATTCAATTCCTCAAATTTCAAGGTTCCAAACTAATCACAATGGGATGTTGGCAACCAGATTCGAACCAGGGTTATCCGAAAAATCCAGGACAGAGAATACCAGAAATTTAAAAATAAAAAAAAAATATATCACCTTCAATTTGATAACATATTCTTCTTCCTTCTCAACGAAAAAAGAGTTAAACTTGTCTATCTCAACCTCAAGAAGCTTGAGGAAGTCATTGACCTCTTTGGTGAGCTCGGCTTCGCCGTCTAATTTTGGGCGTTTGGTGGATGGAAAGTCGCCATCTTTAGGGCAAATAAGCTTCAACTGTTTCTTCAAATCTTTGTACGACAAGAACTTATCCTGCCAATCGGGCAAAGTCTGCTCCATCAAATTGCTGAGGATTTTCCAGAACTTCATGGTTTGTACGGCTCGGGGATCGAATATTCCGATGAAACGAAAAGGGTTAGAAATTAAAATGATGGCGATGATAAGCTCATATCATTTGCCCTCTGAAAAAGCGGAGAGAGAAATGGCCCCAGAAAGAAAGTGAGTGGTATTTCTAAATGTCGAGATTAGAATATTTGAAAGCGGAAAGGAAATGGGGGAATATGCTTCATTCTGTGATCTGACGGGGACACAGGCACAGCATATATCTGTATAGGTTTTCTCTCCCCGAATATTGCGTTCTTTTTCGCTCTTTCTTCTCGGCTAATAGTAATATAACCCAAACCATCAAAATTATTTTTAAATGGGAAAATTCCATAAAAAGATCTACGAATTACCAAAAGAACACTTCAGTACTTCATTACAACGAATTTCGAAAATGACGAGTTAGTACAAATCCGTACAGTGACTAAATTGTCCTTTAACAAATTTAAAGGAAAAGTCCAAAATACCCTTGGTTCAATTATTTTTTCTTTTATAATTGCCTATCAGCCACCACCGACCACGGCCGGCGGGTGGTGGCCCCGCGCCACGTGGCGGCGGACCCCACCCCCTCCACGTGGCAGCCCCACACCACACCACATGGCGTGCTGTGGGGCTACCACGTGGCATGTGTCCCTTGTAAAAAAGGGACACAAAATGTGGGGTGGGCTTGGTGGCCTGGTGGTCTTACCACCAGGCCACCAAGTCCCCTCATGATATATATTACAAAAGTAATATATATACTATATTTCATTCTTTTTTAATATTTTCCCAGAAACGTTCAAGGGATTCCCAACTTCGCATAAGGGATTCCCAACTTTTGTTAAGGGATTACCAACATGTACATTACCATTTACCAACTTCCAAAATACTTCACCAACTCTTCCTCTTTGTTACCAGAACCGTTCAAGGGATTCCCAACTTCGCATAAGGGATTCCCAACTTCTATCAAGGGATTTTCAACTTCTCATAAAGGATTACCAACATGTACATTACCATTTACCAACTTCCAAAATACTTCACCAACTCTTCCTCCTTGTTACCAGAAACGTTCAAGGGATTCCCAACTTCGCATAAGGGAATCCCAACTTCTGTTAAGGGATTCCCAACATGTACATTACCATTTACCAACTTCCAAAATACTTCACCAACTCTTCCTCCTTGTTACCATAAACGTTCAAGGGATTCCCAACTTCGCATAAGGGAATCCCAACTTCTGTTAAGGGATTCCCAACATGTACATTACCATTTACTAACTTCCAAAATACTTCACCATGTTGGGATTCCCTTAACAGAAGTTGGGAATCCCTTATGAGAAGTTGGGAATCCCTTGAACATTTCTTGTAACAAGTAGGAAGATTCAGTGAAGTGTTTTGGAAGTTGGTAAATGGTAATGTACATGTTGGGAATCCCTTAACAGAAGTTGGGATTCCCTTATGCGAAGTTGGTAATCCCTTAAACGTTTCTGGTAACAAGGAGGAAGAATTGGTGAAGTATTTTGGAAGTTGGTAAATGGTAATGTACATGTTGGTTATCCCTTAACAAAAGTTGGGAATCCCTTATGCGAAGTTGGGAATCCCTTGAACGATTCTGGTAAAATATACATGTTGGTAATCCCTTAACAAAAGTTGGGAATTGTGAAGTCCCACATCGGCTGGGATCGGGGTGTGCCTAGCCTATATAAGGGGGCATATTCTCCTTCCCATTGAGACGTGTAACACCTGGACTTTTGCTACTATATTATAGCCTTTTAATTGAATTATTACCACTTTTAAGAAAATTAGAAGCCCAAAAATACGATAAAATTTAAACATTTTCTTTCCAAACAGTGTTTCAACCTCATTTCAGTTGGAATGGGCTTTTCGTACAACTTAGAATTTAAATCTTTTTATAAATCAAAGTGGTACATAACACAATTAAACTACTTAAGTTCCCTTATGATTTCTTCCCCTTGATGATAGTGTGTGGGGAGCGAAAACCCATTCATGGGTTCTCTGTATCTACTTATGGGTTTCTACCTTTCCAATATTAAAAACGCTGGGGTCACCTCAGTTGATAACCCTTCTACCAGAATGCACAACGTCATTAGGGTAATACATACATTTACCTACGGTTAAGTATTAATTCTTTATATTCATTCTCACAGGTAATTAAATTCTAAATTAACTAACTATGGTGGTACATAGCTTAGCAGGCATTCTTACTTATTCATACACCACCTTGCTAGAATGTCTACTCATAATTCATAACACTTAGGAAATTTAATTCCCTTGATAAATTTATGCAGTTCTATTTCCTGTGCTCTCTATTATTAAGTTAATAATTTACTTTTACAACATATACAAATAACATTTCTTAGGTATTCAACTACCTCTTACTTTTCAAATTATAATCCTAATTCTTTCGTCTAATCTTCCTCCCCAGCTAGCTTTTCCCATCCTACGTACTAAAAATGTTTGGGGAAGGGGGTGAGATTGGAAATCCCAATAGCAGTTTCTTTCATTAACATATATTATCATGCTAGCATTGTCATGTATATATTTCATAAACCTGAACAAATAAAACAATTATACATACTTCCTGCGCTACATGCTCTACCAACCACTATTAACAATATATTTGTTATCTAGTGGTGGTTCTACCTGTAAGACTTCTCGTTATAGCATTTAAAGCTATAACTAATTGGGTTGGCAAAGGGGTAGCGAACCACCTGAGCCTGGAATATTCCATAAACTTCTATGCAGGAATTAACAAGGCTTATCACCTTTATGCATAATATAAACTTGAAACAGATATTACAAAATAATACATGCAATTTAATTGTTACTGAAATAAACTGCTACCTGTATCCTGAGCTTACTCTTCACTGTATTTCTTCTCTTCTACGTACTCTAGGAATTCGATCCCACTATCTTGTCCTATAAATATTTATAATACCGGAATAATATATCAATGTCTAAACTTAGACATAATAATTAAACGTCTCTCACGGTCCTATTGTACTACCCCTTTCTATTTCTAATACAATTAAATATAAACTTCTAATATAATTTAATCTAAATTCTTAATTTGATGGTTAATTACACCATCATCAATAAGCATTGAACAAGTACAAGTTAGCATTCACACCATATGAACACAAGAATATCTTTATTATCTTAAATTAACATACTTCCTTACAAATCAATTATTTTTTTTTATTCAGTTAGCCTCCCAAATCCTTTGATACCTTATATAACTATTTACTTGATATTTAAAAAATCCAATTAACCCTCGGGACATTCCCCATACAATACTTCAAACATATTAGAGCAATAACCATATTTCCAAAAGAATATCATCAATCCATAACTAAATAACCTTACATTCATTACAACTCCTAAATCCTTAAATTTAATTTAGCCATAATTAACTCTCAAATTGTCAACTAACTACAATAGTATCTATTCCTAACTCAATTTAAAGCTTGTCCTAATCTTTGAAAATTCTTAAGCAATGAATTAGCTTTCAAACTAAACTTGTAGCTCCTTAACTTAACTTTACCAATTTAATCCAACCAGTAAATCACCAATCAATTTTCTTTTATTTACTTAATCTTATCTTAATTCAAGATCCACCAATAAAAAAAAACCACCACTTCAGCTTCCTAAACCTTTAAAATTTCAACATCACTGACTCACTTAACTAAAATAATTACTCTTCACAAGGAACATTAATAGCAAGAAATAATCAGGACCAACAAGAATAGAAAGAGGTTCAAAATTAATTAAAAGCAACAAATATCATAAATTCCTCCTTTCTTTGCCAATAAAACCAGCAGCCAATAATATCAACAAGAGCAGAAAATCATTATTACCTCCATTATCATCAACCTTGTATTAGGATTAAAACAAAGTTAAGGAAATCAAGCATATAGGGAACATCTCCAACACAGTGCAGCCAGAACTAAGAATTATAACTTTAACACCTAGAACCTTCAATCAAACAACAATAACAACTTCCTATTTCCTCATTCCCTTAATCATTACAACCTCCCTCTTCTCTGCTCATAAAACCAACAGCCATTTGATTCAATTCAAACAACAATTAGGATTTACAACCCAAAGGCTTGCAACATATCACTAACCATTGCTTAATCATTTTTTAACTAATTATCAAAACATTCTTTTTTCTTTCCCCTGCATAAAGCTGCAGGCCAGAACCAAGGAAACAAAGAATTGCCAATTTTAATAACTTCATATCAATTAGCCCTAAGCAAACAACTTCAATTCATCTCCTAAAGCAAGATAAAACATCAAGAGCCATTTTATGCTCTCTGGCCGAACAAAACAAAGCAGCAGGAAAACAAAAATTCTATGATTAATCCAGTCACCTCTATCCCCTCATCTATTCTTCATATTTACAATGTTATTGCATCCAAAGAAGTAACAAAAATCAAGCAAATTCCAAGGGAGTTGGAACTCGGACAAAACAGAGGAAGAGGCAGGGAAAAATAACACAACAATCAAAGATTTTACTCTTCATCCAAGCACAGATTCGAAGCACCCAGTCCAGCTCCTAATTCGTACAGGTTTTACTTCAAAAATTTTCCCCCTTTTGGCCCACAAATTCGCAGGAACAGGGAAGAACAATCAACAATCAGAATTCCAAAATTCCTCCAATCAATCCCAATACCCTATTCCACAACCTTAGAATGGCCATCAATTGCAAGAAATCAAGCTTTAAAACAAGAAAACACCCGAAATCCCCAAATTTCATCTCGGGTGAACAGTACCTGACGGCATTTCTTTGAAAAATCAGACCAATTCAAGCTTTCTACCTTCAATCCACTTTAAGATTACCCTTGTTCAAGTCTTAGGCTTCAATTTCATGCATTTTGAGGCTTCAAAAACCTCACAAATTCCAAATCCTACTACCCCCATCTCACTCAAAATCGCGCCAGAAGGAGAAGGAAACAAGAAGGAATAGCTTACCTGAAGCTACCCGAGCTCTATTGAACCTCTTCCGCCGCGTATGGCCGTCGTTCGTCGCCGTTGGAGCTGTGGCCGCTGTTGGAATGCCGAGCGCAGAGAAGAGAGCAGAGTGAACAACACGAGGGAGAGAGTGAAAGAGTGAGTGTATGTGTGTATTCGGGTTTGAGGGAGGAAGAAGAAATGGAATGAATAAGAAAGGAATAGAGGGACACGTGTGTGGTATATATTAAAAGGTAAGACTGATATTTTTTTCTAACAGATATTTTACTATCTTACCCTTCCTTTTATAATTGAGGATATTTTTAACTAAGGGCAGATATTGTCTTTTTTATTTCCTATTTCCTATTTTTCTCTTAAATCATAACTTTATTTACCAATTATTATCTAGAAATAAACCTAAATCTGTCCCTAAAATAATTTCTCTAGATATGCTTTAATTTCTAAATTTATTTATAAGACTTTTTAATTGATAACCAATATCCCAAGATTCCAAATATTTTCTTATTTAAATTTATCTTCTGACTATTTTCCCTGAACTAATAAAGAAAATAAACTTTAACAATTATTAAAAATATACCTGGCCTCATAAATTTATTTATAAGGCCTTTTAATTTCTAAATACATTTATAAAACCTCAACTATATCCTTGTTATCCCTTTTTCTCCAAATTACGTTTTATCTTCTAATTAATTCTTCTTTGTTTATTAAATAAAATAAGCCTTAAAATTATTAAAAATACCTAATATCATAAATTTATTTATTTTAATGCTTCTTAATATTTTAATAATATCCCCAAAACTTAAATAATTTTTTATATCTATTTTAAAATTTATGGTAATGTACATGTTAGTAATCCCTTAACAAAAGTTGGGAATCCCTTATGCGAAATTGGGAATCCCTTGAACGATTCTGGTAAAATGTACATGTTAGTAATCCCTTAACAAAAGTTGGGAATTGTGAAGTCCCACATCGTCTGGGATCGGGGTGTGCCTAGCCTATATAAGGGGGCATATTCTCCTTCCCATTGAGACGCGTTTTCATGGGTAAGTGTGGGGGTCCAGAGGGGTATCATCCCTACCATGAGGAACAAAACCGTTAGGGGTGAGTGTGGGGCCCACAGATTTGGGAGCATCCCTACCCAAAGCGGACAATATCTCAATCGAGTTTGGGCTGTTACAGGAATCCCTTATCAGAAATTGGGAATCCCTTGAACGTTTCTGGGAAAATATTAAAAAAGAATGAAATATGGTATATATATTACTTTTGTAATATATATCATGAGGGGACTTGGTGGCCTGGTGGTCACCAAGTGGAGGGGATGGGTTCGATTCCCACCTCCCCACATTTTTGTGTTTCTTTTTTATAAGGGACACATGCCACGTGGCAGCCCCACAGGCGCCATGTGGCGTGGTGTGGGGCTGCCACGTGCCGGGGTGGGGTCAGCCGCCGCATGACGCGGGGCCACCACCCGCCGGTGGTGGCTGGTGGGCAATTATTTAAAAAAAATAATTGAACCAAGGGCATTTTGGACTTTTCCTTTAAATTTGTTAAAGGACAGTTCAGTCACTATATGGATTTGTACTGACTCGTCCTTTCCAAAATTCGTTGTACTGAAGTGTCCTTTTGGTAATTCGAGAGTCTTTTTCTGGAATATTCCCTTTTTAAATTCTGTTATTTATTCCAGAGTTTTTATTACCATGTGTTATTTTAGTTGAAAAAGGGCCAAGTTCCTCCCAAATTATTTCTTCTTTCATTTCTAAATAGTTGACTTTTTTTGGATTAAAAAAGTGAAAGGAATCTCTTAATCATAATATATTTTGTGTATTACTTCTACGTTTCTAAATATAAGAATTAGTTACCTAATTTAATTAGATTAAGAATGTTGGTTAATTTAGTTAAAATCATATGATATCACCAAAACAACCTAATTAACTACCTTTATTCTCATCTCCTCTCTCTTGTTTGTTATAGAGGAGTATCAATATGGATAATTTAGGAAAAAAAATTGGGAAAAGAAGAAAGATGTCTTATATTTAGAAATAAACCTCACATTCTCAAATAAATCATATATTTAGGAACGGTGAGAGTATTAGATTGTGTGTTAACTTATAAGTTAAATAGACTAGTTTAAAAAAAATTAATCAAATCAATTTATAACTAACTTATTTACTTATCTTGATATTTTCTAAAAAAGCCAATTAGATTATACAAGAGAGCGAGTGCTATTTTCTTCCAAGTGATTTTTCTTTTGGTGGTGGAATGGTACAAACTATCTAAGATCTACCCCTGCTGCTATAACTCGTTGTTCCATGAATATTGCTTCTCTACTGGAAAAAGCGGGAGGTAAGCCTACAGCTAGGAGGAAAATTATAAATTTTCACAACTTTATCTCTGACTGTTCTCTCGTAGATTTGGGGTTTACTGGCTATCGATGTACTTGGTGTAATAATAGAGAAGAGCAGGATACTATTAGAGAGAGAATTGATAGAGCTTTGGGTAATATCACTTTGAGAGAGGATTTCCCAAGCCTTGAGGTTTTCCACATTGACCCCTCAGGGTTAGATCATCACCTACTCCATATCATTTGCTGCTACAAGTTCTCCCATCGATCAAGAGAATTTAAATTCGAAGCAAACTGGACCTCCCATAAAGATTATCTCTGAGTCGTGAAACATGCATGGCATCACAACGAGGTATGTGATAATTCTTCAATTATGAATTTTCTAACCCGTTTGCTAGCTTGCAAGAATGAATTGATCAGGTGGAGTCGTAAGGAATTCCCAAATAGCAAGAAATTAATTGCAAAGATCAAATCCGAGCTATCCACTTGTTTACAAGGTAATATCAATGAGGATATGAAGAAGAACATTGAAAAGTTGAAAGTGGAGTTAGAAGGTGCAATGAATCGTGAGGAAGAATATTGGTGGCAAAGAGGTCGTGTTCAGTGGCTTACGGCAGGAGATAAGAATTCTAAGTTCTTTCACTTGTCAACCATTAAACGTAGGAAGATCAATAATATCCTTCGGATCAAAGATAATGATAATAGGTGGCTCACAGAACTGGATGATATCAACCTCAATATTACTTCATTCTATAAAGAGTTATTCTCCACCTCTAGTGAGTGACCAATTGATGAAGCCCTAAGTTTTGTTTATCCCCGAATAGATGATTCCATAAATCAACAGTTGTTACAACCGGTTACCCATGAGGAAATTCGCTCGGCAGTTTTTAGCATAGCCAATACCAAAGCTCCTTGTCCATATGGCTTTTCAAGTAAATTCTACCAATTTGCATGGTCTGAAATAGGCAACCAGGTTTGTGATATGGTTTTAGAGTTCTTTGATGGAAAATCTAATTTGTCTGAAATCAATGATACTAATGTTGTACTCATCCCTAAGATTGAAAAGCCTGAACATGTTGCTCACTTTAGACCTATAGGATTATGTAATTTTTCCTATAAAATCATTTCAAAAATCCTAGCCTTGCGTATGAGACCTTGCCTAGATTTATGCATATCCCATAATCAAAGTGCTTTTATACCTGGTCGCCTTATTCTTGATAATATCATTATAGCACATGAGGTATATCATTACCTCAGAGGAAACGATCATGATGTAAATTTGAATTTGCTCTTAAAATGGATATGAGTAAAGCATATGATAGGGTCGAGTGGGACTTCTATAGCTATGGGAGCATCCCTACCCAAAGCGGACAATATCTCAATCGAGTTTGGGCTGTTACAACCCCTCCCTACCCAAAGCGGATAATATCTCAATCAAGTTTGGGCTGTTACAATTGGTATCAGAGCTAGGCTCGGGTCGGTGTGCCAGCGAGGATGCTGGACCCCCAAGGGGGTGGATTGTGAAGTCCCACATCGGTTGGGATCGGGGTGTGCCTAGCCTATATAAGGGGGCATATTCTCCTTCTCATTGAGACGCGTTTTCATGGGTGAGTGTGGGGGTCCAGAGGGGCATCATCCCTACCATGAGGAACAAAACCGTGAGAGGTGAGTGTGGGGCCCATAGCTATGGGAGCATCCCTACCCAAAGCGGACAATATCTCAATCGAGTTTGGGCAATTACAGGGGTCCTTACTAATCCTGATGATCTTTGGGTACAAGTGCTCAAAAGTATATATTTTCCTAAGGAGGATTTTATCGAGGCAAAGAAGGGATACAAAGCTTCTTGGTGTTGGACAAGTATCCTAAATGGCAGGAAAGTATTGAAAAAGGATATTCTTTGGGATATAAGAGATGGTACTTCAATCCGTATTTGGGGAGATAAATGGGTCCCAAACATAAATTTTCCTCCGAAACCAGAAAGAAGCACTGAATGGATTGTTAACTTTGGGATGGTATCTGATCTAATAGTGGAAGGTTACTGGAATTTAGACCCAGTGCTTCACCTACTACCCCAGGAAGTTCTTGATGCAATCATTAAATTACCTATCCCCTCATCCGGCATCTCAGACAAATTAATTTGGACTCCTACGCCCAATGGAGTCTATTCGGTTAAAGCAGGCTATTGTTACATGAAAAAACCGTTGCGTTCAAATCTAAATAGAGCTTCCTCATCCATCTCGCTAGCAAAATCAGACTGGAACTCTATATGGAAAATTAAGACGGTCCTGAGAGTACAACACTTCCTATGGCGTGATCTCTCTAATGCAGTGGCAACTAAGGCAACCCTCTTTCGCAGGAAGTGTGTACAGAATAATGTATGCCCTATCTGTGAATCATCTAGTGAAACGTTAAAACATCTCTTTTTTCAGTGTCCTTGGACAAGGTGCATCTGGTTCAGCAGCACTTTGGGATCTCGGATCGACTTGATTTTCCACTCAAACTTTACCCAGTGGTGGTTAAATCTGCAAAATAGTCTAGCAAACCTGTCAAGCAAGGAAATTTCCCTTATATGCTAGATTTTATGGCTTATCTGGAAAAGGAGGAATGATATGGTGTTTGATTCTATCAAGCCCGATCCATTATCTGTCACACTAGACGCTGCAAAGGCGAACGAAGAATTTTGGTTGAATTATTCTAGCCATAGGATATGCGAAACTCCCTCTGACCGAGCCATAGCTATTGAACATTGGGTGAGACATCCAGAAGGTTTTGTTAAAATTAATCTCGATGGGGCATTCAAGGATCCGAACAATAAAGCAGGCATAGGGCTGATATGTAGGAATTCGGCATGCTTATTCTTATGGGGTTTTATCGATAAGGTGAAATCAATTTCTGCTTTCATGACTGAAGCTTTGGCCTTAAAAAGAGCCCTCCTAATTGCTGTCAATTTGGGTTATGACAAGGTGATATTTGAAACTGATTGCCTCTTATTGCAAAGTTGTGTGGATTGCAAAAAGCCTGATCTTTATGAGTGGCAATGTCGAGGAATTATATAGGATATCCTTAATCTCTTAGCATGCCAAGTAGAGTTTCTGGTTCGTTTTATCCCAAGGAGGGGTAATGTAACAACTGATCACATTACGACTGAAGTTTGTAAAGAATTGTGCCCATTAAGATGGGTGTTCTCACCTTCACTTCTTTTGTTAAATATTGGAAAAATCACAGTGAGGTCCCACATAAGGTATTTAATCACAACCAAGTCCCAAACAATCATCAAATTACATTGAAGTCCCAAGGGACCTAGGTGTAATTAAATTGAGTTGTCAATACCAGCCCATTGAGTTGTTACTATGCCCAAAATAGTTGTTAATGAGTTGTCAATTCAATGTTGTCAACACCAGCCGTGTGAGTTGTCAATGCACACAAAAAGAGTTGTCAATCGCAGCTCAATGAGTTGTCAATTCAATAGTTGTCAATACCAACTGTTTTGTGTGCACTAACAACTCACACGACTGGTATTGACAACTCCCATTTAATTACACTGAGATCCTTTGGATTTCAATGTAATTTGATGATTGTTTGGGACCTGATTGTGATTAAATACTTTATGAGAGACCTCATTGTGATTTTCCCTTAAATCTTCTCACTTTGGATGCCCAGAAGCCAAATGGAGTTCCAGTATCTTCTTCCCCATCTCAGCATCGTTCTGGTGTTAGTACTGCCATCATTTCTTTTGCTTATTTTGTTTGTTTTGTTTTTAAGCTTTTGCTGGACTTTTCTTTGAGTCTTTCTTCCTGTACTCTTTTACTTTGTTGACATCTTTTCATTATTAATGGAAGTGGTACTATTCAGTTCAAAAAACAAAAAAAAGAATATAAGCGATAATGACGCATGCGTACTTAAGAGCTATTTAATAAGATTAGGGACTCAAATAATGTTTATAGTATAGGTACTTACTCAGCTCATTCTCACATTGACCCAATTCTAACCAATGATCTTATTATAATTATGAGCCAACACCTTTAACAGCTAAACCAACCAATGATTAGTCAAATATATCATCTATTAAAAACTAAAGGTATATCAAACGGTAAAAATCCCACAGGATGTTGTTAAAATATTAAGTCTCACGTTTACAAGTACACAGCTCACAATTATAAATCAATGATTAATAATAGCCATGAATCTCATAATTTGCAACTTTCGTACTCATAAGTTATAACTGGGCAAAATGTTAGTTGCAATTTGCAAATGATCTCCTTGCAAAATCTTTTAGCAATCTTTTTTACGAGAAAGGGGGCTAAACTCCACCCAAATTCCACATCCTGGGTTTAATTGTCATCTTTGTTTTCAAAAGATCAGGATAATACCCGTGCCTTTTTTTTTTTTTTTTTTGAAAAAAATGAAGATGTCGTATTTTTATTTGCAAACCTATAGGGCCTGAATTGCCCTGCACATGAGACCGAAAACGCATGGCCCAAAACCTTGCACTTCGATCTTAAGTATAAGATATATTTATTTAATTTAATTAAATTAAAGATATTAATTAACTTAGTTATAATTATACGATATTACCAAAACACCATAACCATCTACCATTTTTTTCTACCCTTCAATAGAGATAATTTTGATAAAAATTAAGAAAATTTAGAAATATGTTTTGTATTTAGAACCAAATTCACCTTCCTAAATATGTCTTATATTTAATGTCGAAGGGAGTAATATATATTATATACCACTGATGCTCATAATTATCATCGGGTGTGTTTGGATTGAGCTTCTGAAAAGTGACTTTTTTTCAGAAGTAAGATTGGATAAAAGTCAGATTGTGTGAAGTGATTTATGTTTGGATTTGTGATGATAGAAGTAACTTTTTTTTCAATTTGACTTTTAGAAACATGTTTGAATGATTATTTTGAAAAGCAAGTTTAGATGAAAAATTACTAAAAAGGGCATTATTGTCATTAAATAATATATATATATATAATATGCACATATTCTTATTAAAGGCTTAGTTTCTCCCTTATTTTCAGGAAGATAATTTTAAAAAATAATATTTTTAGTTCAAAGGAGTATATTGTCTGAAAAAGTAGTTAGAAATTATTATGGTAAATTTTTGGATATAAAAAGAAAATTTTAGATTAAAAGAAATTATCTTATTTAATAATTTTAGGGGTCTAACAGTCTAATTTTCCTAACCACTTTATTAAATAATACATAACAAAATGTGTGGGACTCACCAGAAGTCAGAAGCCAAAACCACTTTTTTTTTTGCTTTTGACTTTTGACATTGTAGAAATCATTTTAGATTAAAAATCATTCTCAAAATAAGCCCATCCAAACATAATATTTTTTTTTAAATTTACTTATGATTCTTGGATCTACGATTTAACCCTCCAAACAAACGTGGTATCCAAGCGCACACACATCTTCTTCTAAATTGCTCCAATCCTATTCTCTCACCTGCACCATGTGAGAAGGCCAGAAGGGTCTACCCCGCATTATACTTAAAGAGGAGACACTAACGAAACGACTTCAATCTTTTCATGGCAGAGTCTTGATATATTAGAGACGAAGACTTGTCAACGATTGCTATCTTGCAAAATCCGTACAACCTCTTCATGGGTTGAAGCTTAAAAAATACTGTCTTCGCTGGTTGGATTTAGTATTTTTGCGCAAGAGTATACGTGCAATAATAATAACCCCGGACAAGAAAGATATAGTGCTGGCTAGTTCTTATCCTATGGATGTCAAAAACTCCGTACGGTTCTTATTATAAAAACCCTAAATTTAAATTGTTTTGGTCCAAAATAGAAAAGTTCGCCTTAAATTCTGTCATCATTTAATGCATTTTTTTCCTATTTTACCCTACTTATTAATACTCTTTTTCATAGTACTCATTAATACTCCTACTTATATTTCTCTCTCTTGTTTTATCATAAATAAGGGTAATATTAAAAAAAATTACTATATTTTAATCGTATTTATAGTTTTTAACTAATTTTTAAGTGTTTTCTTAAGAAACACAATTTGGTTGCTGGACTCTTATAACAACCACGGAGTAATTAATCAACATCACTCTTGCTGTTTCATGAATGGAGTATTAATTGATCAATCCAACCACTAGGAGTAAGATCCTCCTTTATGTCAACTTCTTCTTTATGGTAGGTACTATCCTAGCTGCAGCAGCAGTTCATGCATGGCATCTAAGCATATTGCAATCAATGTACGCCACAGATACCTGCACAGTGGTATTATGACGCCCCATATCTTCCGCTCATCTTGCTTCTTCTCTCTCTGAAATTATGGGACAGTGATATATCTTAACTAAACATGGAGTAGTCTGCCTCGCTCTGCCATGTGATATTGCATCCATCTTTTATTCTTAAAGGGGAAAAAGTATGTGTAAAACAGGTCTGAGTTTCTTTTATTTTGCAAAGTCAAATACTTATTCGAGTTGCCTACGTTTTATAAGGATTTGTGAATGACAAATTTTGCATGCAGTTACTCTCATGACATGGGCAGATCGTAAAAGATAGATATTGTCAGTTTACTTGAAATAGAAAGGTTCAGCCTCTATTGCATACCTAATACATATGGATAATTTCCTTCCCTGTGTTGTATTATTTGGATGCCCTCCTCATTCAACTGTGTTGTATATATTGTGATTGATTTGGATTGTAAGAAAGCGATGCCTAGTGCATGAGCTCCAGTCAAGTGAGTTTGGGAACACTACTACAAAATAATTCTATCGCGACGCAACAATACCGGCGCTTATAGTAAAAAGCGCCGGTATTGATAATCAAGGACCCTATACCGGCGCTTTCCAAGAAAAGCGCCGGAACAGAGGAAGCCTATACCGGCGCTTTTTAGGAAAAGCGCCGGTATAGGCTTTCAATAATCCTTTTTTTTTATATTTTTTTATTTAAATACCATATACCGGCGCTTACTGTCAAAGCGCCGGTATAGGGTTGTGATTCATTTTAATTTTTTTTATTTTTAAAACACCTATACCGGCGCTTTAGGTATAAGCGCCGGTATAGGTGTGGCCTATACCGGCGCTTTTTGTAATAAGCGCCGGTATAGGCGAAAAAATGGAGGGAATTCTCCCTCCATTTTTTCGCCCAGGGCCGGCGTACTTACTCCCCCTTCCTTTTTTATTTTTTATTTTTTCGCCCAGGCAAATTCTCCACCGTTCAAACTCCCTCTCCACCCTCTCCACCACGCTCAAACTCCCTCTCCACCGTTAAGTCGCGCCCACAGCCACGCCCATTCACAGCCGCCGCCCCATCCTCCCTCGTCCCCTTCATCTCTTCCCACCGTGCCCGACCTCGACCGCCTCGCCAATCCTCATAAGTTTCTTCTTCCTCCGAGAGAGAGAGAGAGATCGTGAGAGAGAGGGAAGGTCTCACCGGAAATTTTGGCTTCCTCGCCGGCGACGGAGGACGGCCACCATTCGTGCAGGTAGTGTTTCCAACTCCATTGAACCTCCTCTTTTCATTCCCACTCTGGTTCTGTCCCATTATTGCCGTTCCTGAGAAATGTGTTTGAATGGATTTGATCTTCATGGGGTGTTTCACGGATTAAAACATGTAAGGGTAGATTAATCAATGATTTAAGCTTGAAATCAGTGATTAGCTAGTGCTTATACTCTGATTTTCGGATTTCTGTTGTTAGAGGGTGACTGATCCCTTTTGAACTTTGATTTTGGGCTTAAATCGGAGTAACATGGAGTATAAGCTTGTTTGAGAGTATGATATAGTTTAATGTTGAAGCTGCAATGTTGACTATGCTCTGAATGTGAGTATTAAGTTTATGTTTCTATGTGCTTAGTTGGGGTTTCCTGTTCAGTGGCTGTTTATTTGGACTTCGACCTGCGCTAATTTAATTAGTGATTAAAAAGCAAAAATGAGTAAAATTAAAGTGGATTTTCGAGCTTATAAGGGATGATTTTGTGGTCTCATATTCAGTTGGGTATAAGAAGTTAAGGTCTGAATTATATGTGTAAATTGCTCAATGTCTGGGGATCAACTGTGCTATTAATATGACCATAGTGTCGATAGAAATAGAGGATTTGTAATTGTACGAATATTTAGTCCAAAAAAAAAATTTGTACGGATAGTTGATAGATTGAGAATTATCCCTTAAATATATATATCCTGAGGAGAAGATAATGTTGGCTAACCATAAGAGATTAACTTTTTTTTTACAAACATAATCCTATTTACCGTGGCATGACATCAAAATTTTATTGATGTCACATTGTTCATTTTATAGATTCTAGTAGGGGGAAAGTCTCCTTTATTATCTACATGTAATCAAGTAGATAGGAAAAAACTGAAGTACGATTTTTTACAATAGTTTGGAGGAAAATGCTACTTAAAAAACTCAAAATTTTTAAATTTTGATAGATAACCATACCAAGAATTATGATCTTTAAAAAAATCACTGAAGAGATTCTACTTGCGACAATATATTATAACTTAGTCTTGATTACATGTTGGTAAAAATATATTGACCATTTGTATATAAGTGGTTCATTTATTCAATTAATGAATTTATTTATGTTGTAGGGACCTTAAGAAGTAAAAGAAGTTGTTCAGGTACAAACATTTTATGTTGGGTTATTAGACAAAACTGTATGGTATTTTATTTTACTTGTATGAAAATTTTGTTTTGTGGAACTATTAATACTTTATATATGCTCTGTGAATTCTGTTGGGGTGGGCTGTGGAGATATATTGAGTTGATGTTGTTTATATAGTTGGCAATCCATTTCTATGTAAAAAAGAGAGGGCCTTGAGCCTGGGAATGTTCATTTTTTAGCTGTTATGCTGCCGATTTTTTGTTTAGAAAATAAGGTAACATCGTAAGGTGGCTACCTAATGAGTAGGTCATATACATCTTACCGATGTTTTCCTTTAGTAGGTTATAATGTTGGATCGGAAATGGATGTCTTGTGATCGACGTTCAAGGGAATATATAGATGGAGCAAAAGAGTTCATTGAATTTGCTGCTGAGCATGCAGAGAATGCTAACAGAATTGTGTGCCCTTGTATGTCTTGCTTATATGGAAAGCGTCTTCGCCCTCTTGACCTGTTGGGTCATTTAATTTGTCATGGAATCGATCCGTCTTATACACGTTGGACAAAGCATGGTGAGACGTATGAGTATTCTGGCCGAGACTGGGTACCTGATGTTAGTAGCGCTTCAAATGTAGTTGACACAGACATGTGTGATGAGAGCGATGACCTTGAAGAAATGTTGAACGTGGTGGCTGAGGAGGATCCTGAAGTATTTCAGACTCTGAAGAGTGATGCAGAGACGCCGTTGTATGTGGGATGCAGCAAATACACAAGATTGAGTGTGGTGCTTAAATTGTATAACCTGAAAGCGCGATACGGTTGGAGTGATGCAAGTTTCACCGCACTGCTTTCCGCTCTGCGAGATATACTTCCAGAAGGGAATGTACTCCCGTCAAAAACATACGAGGCAAAGCAAATTCTCCGCTCGACCGGTATGAAATATGAGAAAATACATGCATGTCCCAATGACTGTATTTTATTCCGAAATCAGTATGCATTGTTGGAGGAGTGTCCGAAATGCAACACATCTCGGTATGGAAAGAAAGGTAAGAGTCCTTCTAAAGTCTTGTGGTACTTTCCGATCATTCCGAGATTCAGGCGCATGTTGCAAAACTTTTGACTTGGCATGCCGATGAAAGGATTAAAGACACCAAACTTAGGCACCCCGCAGATGGCCCCCAATGGAAAAAAATTGATTATGAGTACCCTGAGTTCGGTGAAGAACCAAGAAACCTACGGCTTGCATTGGCAACCGATGGAATCAATCCGCATGGAGTTCAGAGTAGTACTCATAGCACATGGCCCGTGATTTTGATGATATACAACCTCCCCCCAAATTTAATCATGAAACGCAAATTTATGATGCTTTCTATGCTTATTTCCGGGCCTAGACAACCCGGCAACGATATAGACGTCTACTTGGATCCATTGATTGAAGACCTGAAGTATATGTGGAATTCGGGTGAGACAGTTTTTGATGGCTGTAAGGAAGAAAGTTTTAATTTGAGAGCCATGTTGTTTGGCACGATAAATGATTTCCCAGCATACGGTAATTTGTCCGGATATAGCATCAAAGGATATGGTGCGTGCCCTGTATGTGAAGATGATACCCATTCGATGCGACTGGATCATTGTAAGAAAAATGTGTACATGGGACATCGGAGGTTCTTGCCGTTACAACATCGTTGGCGTAGGTGGAAAAAGGCGTTTAACGGGAACTCAGAAGAAGGTAGGCCACCAAGGACATTGAGCGGGGATAGCGTTTTTGAAAAGGTGAAGGCGTTGGAGAATGATTTTGGTAAGCCTTTCGCAAAAAATGTGTTGACAAGTGGTTGGAAGAAGAGATCCATATTCTTTGAACTCCCGTATTGGAAGTCCTTATATGTTAGGCATTTTCTTGATGTGATGCATATTGAAAAAAACATCTGTGATAACCTAATTGGCACGTTGCTGAATATGCATGGGAAAAGTAAGGATGGTGTCAATTCGAGGTTAGATATGGTCAAGTTGGGAATAAGACAAGAGTTAGCACCTGTCGAGAGAGGATACCGCACTTATTTACCTCCGGCAGCTTACACCCTTTCGAAGAAAGAGAAAAGATCATTTTGTGAGTTTCTGAATGGAATCAAAGTTCCAGAAGGCTACTCCTCAAATGTAAAGAACCTTGTGTCCATGAAAGAGTTGAAATTGAAGAACCTGAAATCTCATGACTGTCACGTCCTGATGCAACATTTCTTACCGGTCGGCATACGCAACATTTTACCTAAGAAATTGCGTAGCACGATCACCAGACTTTGTATGTTCTTCAAGCTCATTTGTAGTAAAGTGGTTGATACAACAAAGTTGCAGGATTTGCAGAGACAGATCGTTTGTATCCTGTGCGAACTTGAAATGTATTTCCCCCCTTCATTCTTTGACATCATGGTTCATCTTACAGTACACTTGGTCAAAGAGGTTCAACTGTGCGGCCCAGTCTATTTGAGATGGATGTACCCAATTGAACGGTTCATGAAAGTTTTAAAGGGGTATGTTAAAAATAGATATCGACCAGAGGGGTGTATTGCTGAACGATACATCGTCGAAGAAGCGAGTGATTTGTGTGCAGATTACCTATCAAATATTGAACCTATTGGTTTACCCAAGTCTCGTCACGACGGGAGATTAACGGGGAAAGGAATGAGTGGGTTCAACTTAATACGCATTTCGAATGTTGAAAGGGAGCTGGCGCACTTGTATATTCTTCATAATACTCCTGAGGTTGAGCCATTTGTTGAAGAACACAAAAAACTTCTTCGGGAAATTCACGGTGATAGAAATGAGAATTTGATTACGAAGGAGCACAACAAACATTTCATTAGATGGTTCACAAAGCGTATTTGTCAGCAGCATGACCTTAATGCCGGATCGGTTGGTGAAAGATTGTTCTGGCTATCGAAAGGACCGGGTTTGCACGCATTTGCTTACACTGCTTATGCAATCAATGGTTACACATTCTATACAAAAGGTCAGGATGAGAAAAGCACAATGCAGAATAGTGGAGTCACAGTTGTTGCCGAGGCATGGCATATATCCAGTGCAAGGGATACAAATCCCGTCTATGCACAGATGTCATACTTTGGTGTGATTGATTGCATCTGGGAGTTAGATTACACCATGTTCAGAGTTCCTGTGTTCCGCTGTCAGTGGGTTAACAACAATAGTGGACGACGGTTAGATGAATTTGGGTTTATATCGGTTGACCTTTCTAAAGTTGGATATAAGGATGATCCTTACATTCTACCGTCTCAAGCGGCACAAGTTTTTTACATTGCAGATCCTTCTAAGAAGAATTGGTCAGTTGTCATTCAGTCGAACAAAAATTATGCCGAACAAGTTGATGATGGAAGCAATGATGAAGATATGAATATGACTGAAGATGATCCTTCCTTTGATACATTACTGGCAGAAGACTTTGATGCAGACGGATATGATGACGAAGATGAGCCTGTTTATGTAAGGGGTGACCATGAAGAAGGCATTTGGGTCAACACAACCCTAAATCCCACAAAAAAGAGGAAGCCAACAATTTTGGATAATATAACAATGAGAAAAAGGAGTCGAATGCCATCATAATGATTTAAGTTTGTATGTATTTTCTTATTTTTTTTACTACGAATTATTTCATTATATGCATATGCATGCACTAAAATCGTATATTGTTTAATTATTTTACAAGACAATGGATCCAAACGTACCTGAGGAGGAGGAAGCACCACAGAGTGCCCAGCAAGTTATTGATGAGGGTAGAGCACATGTTGAGGACCAAGTTCGTCGTGGCAAGACCATTATGCGTGATCTCCTTAAACTTAGAGCTAAGGGAAAAAAGGCAGCCCTTGTATGGAACGACAATGGCCAACTAGTTGGAAAGAGTGCGAAGGCCCTTACCGGTTTCGTTGGATGCACTGTTCGTAATAAAGTTCCTATTACAGTTGCAGATTGGAGAAAAGTAAACAAGAAAATACGTAATGAGATTTGGTCAGAGGTTCAGGTAAGCTATTTTTTTTACAATTAAGTTTAATTTTGTCATGATAGATAACATTGTAACTAACAAATTTAATATGATTTCTATTGCTACAGACTGTGTTTCATATCGATGAGACTCACAAGGACTATGTCATGAAGAAAGCGTCAAAAATACACAGAAACTTCCGTTCAGATTTGTCGACATTATATCTGAGAGATGAAAACGGGGAGGTAGTTCCAACACCCCCATCTACATATGAAGGGGTCATAACCCAAGCAGATTGGGATGAATTTGTGCAATCACGCTTATCAGAGGAGTTTCGGGAAAGAAGCGAAAAAAATAGCCAGGCGGCTAAAAGCTGTCCGTATCCCTATTTAGGCGGCCGGAAAACATTTCCAGAATTGGAGTACGAGATGGTATGTTAGCAACGCCCTTTTGCTTCTAAAAGTGTGAATTAATGTTTATGTAATTAATTTATAAGTTCACCTGTTTTACCATGACAGATTCAGGAAGAGGGCTTAGAAGGTCACCCTCCACGGTTTAGGGTCTGGATCAAAGGACACTCCAAAAGCGATGGAACCATCGTTCACGAAGAGGTTAGCAGAATCCGTGAACGCTGTGTAAGTCATTCTCTTGGACTTTGTAATTTTTTTATTAGTGAATTTCCTAACTTAATAACTAATAATCCTTCCTTCTTGTTATAGGAAATGTTATCACAAGAATGGCCCGAGGAGGTCAACATATTTGGCCAAGGCGATATCCTCAGTAGAGCACTTGAACGTCCTGAGTATTCAGGCCGTGTTCGGGGCACTGGTATAGGGGTCACGCCTTCAGCTTACTTTGGCCGCCAACAGCGGGTAACACAAAGCGAAGTTTCTGTGTTGAAAGATGAAGTCAATACTCTGAGGGAGACTGTGCTTGAGATGCAAAGAAGGAATGAGGAAATGCAAAGACGGCAAGATATGATGTACGAATTTTTCCAGCGTAACAATGTTGGATCACAAATGTCGAACTTCATGCAACAAGGTAACGTTCCTTCGTGTCAGAGTCCAAGCATCAGGGATAGCTGTACGATGCCTAGGGCTCAAATTCCTCAGGTAATTCCTGTCTTTTGTACTTATAAACTTGTAGTGACACTGTTATATTATCGATTGGGAGCTTACGTTAACTCTTTTGTAGGGCGAATCAAGGTGCAACCTGTACAAGGATCAATCTTTCAGTGAAGTAGTTGCAATCGGTACGGTCTTCAACACTTCAAACAGGATCCTGCACAATTCTCCGTTGCCTGAAAATACATTGAGGGTTATGATTGAATTCTCCCTGAACGGGGATGCACCGTTACCATTCCCTACTCCTGATGCGATGACAAAGGTCGGAGATGTAGCTGGTGCATATGTTGCTTGGCCCATCAGTTTGATTGAGCCAATACCACAGGTGGTATTTACTAATAACGTTCAGACTAGCATTCTTTGTTTTGGAATAACGCTCTTTTACAATTTATAAGTTTTTACAGGGTACAGAGTCTCTGGGAAAGAAAGCACAAGTGGCCAGTGTAAAAGGTACCGGTGGCCCAGCTGCTCAATTGAAGAAAAAGAGTTCACGAGCTGGTCCAGTGTCACAGGTGGTTAGTTTCTAATTAATTTAAACTAACACTCTTCTTATTGGAAGAATTTTTGAAACTTTCTATTTATATGGTTTATAGGCAACAAAAGCAAAGGGCAAGAAGAAAGTTCAAGTGCCTGCTCCTGTTATCCAAGATATAAGTGTTGAAACGCCAAATCGTGCTCGATTGCGAGCATTTGCAACTACCGTACCTCGCGATGCTACTGTCACAATCCCATTCAACAGGCTTATATTTGGCGAGTCAAATTTCAATGAGCTTCTTTCTAGGGATCAGGTCATGGAGGTGCTTGACGAAAGATGGGTCAGTGCTACGGTCGTCAATTTATGGATAAGGTATATATGTGCTTCCATTGTGGTTTCATTCAATGTCATAAGTTCTACACTAATTGGATGTTTGTATGGTTTCTTTGAAGGCACCTGCATGAAGAAGTCATAGTCTCCGAGGACAACGTCTCATTTGAATTCATAAACCCTTATTTAATAGCGCAAATTGAGGGTGTGAAACGTGATGATCAGTTCAAAGAGATTAAGAGGCGTTTCACTTTAAAGGCAACAGGCAGAACTTTATTCTTAGCTCCAATTAATACAGGGTAAGTGTATAGGCATGATAGCTTTCATCGTATTCTGAGCTCCAATCATCATTGATATATATACTGACATAACGTTATAAAACGTCTTAGGCTACATTGGGTTTTGCTTGTCATCAATCCGACAGTACAGCCGGATCCACTTATTTACTATTTGGATCCTGTGGAATCTGCTGAAGCAGATAATCGCCCGGATTTGATGCGTCTCTTCAATGGGTAAGTGAATGTCAACATTATTTGAATGTGTTGTATTATCTGTCATTTTATATGACCGACCCAAGCAACTAAAATTAATTTAATATGTTTTGTTTCCAGAGCATTGACTAGTTATCGGGCAGCTAATGGGTACAATTATTCCAAAGCCCTTGACCAGAAAGATGCTTATCCGTGGCTCAAAGTTCAGGTTTTACAAGTTATTCAATTTTTCAAACAATCGTACATTACTTAAACCAGAACGTAACTGCTCTTATATGCTATTCTGTATTTTTTGTTACAGTGCCCACATCAACCCAATGACAACGACTGTGGATACTATGTCATGTATTATATGAGGGATATCGTATCACGTGATCGAGATAACATCCCATTGACAGTAAGTTTTATATTTTTCCTAATGTAAGTGTTTGTACTTGTTAGATTTCAAGTAAATTTAATTGTCATTTAAATTTCTATACGCAGTATTACCCAGACACACGTTGCTTCATGTTGTCAAGGGAGAAGATGGAAGCGCTAATTGAAGAATGGTGTAGTTATGTACACCCTCTGTTCTCTCAAATTGGACAGCTTTGACTAGTAGTATGCACGTTTATTTTCCTAACTGAACAATATAACTTTTGGTCTTATTGTACATATTCTTCTCTGTTTGAGTTACTGGTGTATTTGGACTGCCTGGAATTGTATAGAATTGCTGGAATTTTGGCAATGATGCAGATGGGTGTGAATTAAAAAACAAATTGTATATTTTAAAAAAATATAACCTATACCGACGCTTTTTATAAAAAGCGCCGGTATAGAGACCCCTATACCGGCGCTTTTTACAAAAAGCGCCGGTATAGATCAACCTATACCGGCGCTTTTTTAAAAAGCGCCGGTATAGGCCTTTTCAGTTTCAATAAAAAACTAATTAAAAGATACCTATACCGGCGCTTTTGGGTAATAAAGCGCCGCTATAGAGAGGCCTATACCGGCGCTTTGTAAGCGCCGGTATAGGTCTCGTGACCTATTGCGGCGCTAGCTATAGCGGCACTTCAAAAGCGCCGCTATAGGGGTCAAAAAAGCGCCGGTATAGGTGTTTTCTGTGGTAGTGGAAGGGAAACGTGTGCAGCCTTAAATATACAAACAAAGAGACCGTTTCTTGGATTTTAGCCTGTGACTTCACAATAGCCTTATTATTGTTTGAGACTTACCCTCCGATATTATGACTGAAAGAAGGAAAGGGATCATACAGCCGGCGTAATTTATGGATGAAGAGCCATATTTACAAGACAAGGGGCATAAAAATTAAATTATTCTAATTAATAGTGCTGATTTGGCCCGCATAAGATGCTCCATGTGAGAGCTGTAAACGCTGTTTGACATTAGTCCAAGCAACTAATCTGCACTTTTTCCCCCTCCTATTGCCAATCACAGGACAGTTTAAGCATGTATAGCTTGCACATGTACGCATTTCATTTCCAGTCAATATAGTTGAAGAGATCATCAGCATCATCCCCTCACTGTCCATCATATTACCGGTTTCCATGCTAAAAGATGTAAATCAAATCAAACCTGTATTAATCACAACTTAATCAAGCTGTTCTACATCATATGTATACAGATGCTTCCAGTTATACAACCAAGCATTAAATAACATTTCGGCTTAATTATTATATCGAGTGCCCTTAACAGTTGCCACCCTTCAATTTATATATATAGATAAATGAAAGGCTATAGCTTGCTATTACTCCTGAGAAGCAGGGGAGGAAGTGGAAGGATAGTTCCAGTTAAGAAGTTCTTCAATCATTTGCATTGTAACGCTGTCCTCTTCATCCTCCACCATATTATTACCTGTTTGTTGACTGTTCTCTTCAATCTCAGGCACTGATGATGACCTCATCACCGAAGAATTATCATAGGACTCACCTTCCTTGACCTGGTGAAGATGATCCTTGTTATTACCAAGTTCGACCCTGACAACCCAGTTAGAGTGTGAACGTGGTCCAGCTCCTTTCTGCCACACACCAATGTGAGAATTGTCAGAGTCAAGCCTTAAACAAGTTAGGGAAGGAGACGATGGTGCTCTGCAACACTTTTTCAGCTTCGTGCTTAGAAGTTCTGAAAGAGCCTTTGGTGATAAACAAGCACTTGCACTATTATTCTCTTGTGCCTCATGATGATATACTGAACGTGGGAAATTGGTCTTCGCATTTTGACCATTCATCAATATGGCAGCTTGGTCATATGCCCTTGCAGCTGCCTCAGCCGTCTCAAATGTCCCCAGCCACACACGTCTCTTCCTGAACACAAAGAGAAAAGAAAAGAAAAAAAAAAATAAAGAGGAATATGAGAATTCACATGTGTGGGTATATGTGTATATATATGGACATGGGTGTGAAGATATGCTATGGAGGTTAATTGGTGTGTTAGTTGAAGTGTGATTACAGTAATGGATGGCGGATTTCTGACACCCAGGAGCCCCACTGGCGCTGCCTCACTCCTCTGAACTTGTTTGCTTTTACCATATTCCTTTTAGAGAGAGAGAGAGAGAGAGAGAGAGAGAGAGATGGTACTGTTAACAATGTGTGATAGAATGAGGCAAATTGGTGTGTGTTTGAGTGAAGAGATTGAGTATAAATTGTCGGCGGATGGGTTGGAAAGAGGAATTGAAACAGTGAATGTGCAATAAAAGTTTCACCTGCTTCATTTTGATAATCCATCTCTCTGTGCCTTGCTTTCTTAACAACTCAAATAAATGATCACCACCAGCCTATGAGAGGCCTTCTCTGTGACCTTCTCTGTCCTCTCGCATTTACCACATCATATGATTGCTTCTATTATTCACAGGTACAGTTTACACATGCATGTTCAGAGTCTGATTATTTCTTTCACAGTTACAGTTAGTACTCTCAATAATTATGACACTATGTACCACATTCCCCTATATACCTTACTATAATTATAAGTTCAACCTAACTACTCCTCACATATCAAGGAGTGGAAGTTATAGCATTAAATATATCGTATTTTTAAAATGTTTTACAACTTTACCTTTATTTAAAACTAGGTGTTAAATAATATTTTATGCATTATAAACCTTCTCTCCTATATTCCCTATTTTCAACATAAGAGTAAAATAGTCACAGTAACATTAACTGATCCCAAACTGGACTTATATTTATGGAAAAAAAATTGTGATAGTTAAACTTATAATAAAGAATAGAGTGGTACTCTATATCATTCTTCGTTGTTGAGTTTATATAAGAAAAGCAGGCTTACCTGACAATAGTCTCTTCTTCGGAGATGGCATGGCCAATAGCCCAATACAATAAATGTAAATGTTGTAGAGGATTCATAATTTTCTCTTGATTTATAAGACATTAGTCCATTTTATCTGTTAAATCTATAGCTGTTCCTCTAAAATATACTCCACTTAATAATTGCAAAATAAGGGGTTTCCTAATCAAATTGTGGTGGTTTATAATGCACATCATTAAGGAAAAAAAAAAGACATTTTAGTTAAACTTATGCATACTTCCTCCTTTACTTATTATAAGAGTCAAATTGCGGTGGCTAATGTGATGTTTTTTAAAATGCCACGGGAGTATATAAAAAAACGCCACAAAAGACATTTTATGTAGTAGTGATATGACAATCATATTATGTTTATTGAGAAAATTGTTGAAAATTAGTTGGAAAATTATAAACATATCTGAAATATTCTTTTTTTAATATCATCATTATTTATGTTTTGCTAACATCTCATTTAAAACATTGTTTCCCTCCCCATACCTCCTCGTAAACATAAACATCACAAAGGTTGGTTTTATGTCATTATCATTTCTCTCATTATATTCTCATCATCTCATACCCACCATTGATAAAAATATGAATGGTTGATATGTATGTAATGTCTAATTAAATTATTATTAAAATATTTTATATATTATTATTTTTTATAATTCAACTGTACACAATCTAATCAAAACTTAATTAACATGTAGAAATTTTTAATAATCTCTATCAATAAAAAGAAGAAAATTTTGATTTTGTATGTTAAAAAAATTATAATAGTGTTGTATAAAATATTACATCTAGACCATTTATTTATAAATCTAAAGGTGAATAAGTGATTATGAGAAGGAAATGAGAAAAGAGATTATGAGAAGTTCCTCTTCCACATCACACATAATTCATTTAATGCAATATTTTAAATTAGTTAGGGGTAAAATAGGAAAAAATGCATTAAATTATAGGACATAACAAAGCAATCTCTTATTTTTTGAACCAAATCAATTCACATTCAGGCTATTATATAAGAACATGAGGAAGTATTTGATACACATAATTAAGTTAACTAATTTTTAATATTCACAAAAATGATTTTACTATGTTACATCAGGACATCGTAATTTACTCGGAACCCATATGCCAACCGTTGCAGTGGCTTTAGGTTTAGTCAATTTGATAAATTTATCAGTGGACCATGTCCCTTCTCCACGCTTCACGCATCCACACTGTCCCTATGATGAATTAATGCAAATTAGTTTTTCGCACCACACTTCTGGATTTCTATGATGAATTAATGACGTTAGACTTGTAAGTTTTAACTTACAAGAAAATTTTTCATAGTATAGGCTGTAAAGTAATTAATATGTTAATATATTCAAGTTAGCTTCAGTTTTTTTTAAAATTATAACTGTTTGTTAAATTTTGTTCCAATTTACTCTGTTTTACACATGGTAATCAAATTCGGACCGGTCTAGTGACCGGTAGAAACAGTGGGTCAAGGGTCAGTGGGTCAGACCGTAATTGACTCGAGAGCCAGACCAGTGAGAAATAAAATATAAAAATATAAAAAGAAATAATTTTGAATTATCATAAAATCATCCAAATGATAAATAATCATATATTTATGCAAGTTTTTTAAACATTTAGAACATATATTCTCATTCATTATTTTTTAAAAATTGCAGTCCTTTTTTTTTAATACTTGGTAAAGGAATTACAAGGCTTAGAAAGATTAAATAGAAGTGGAAGAAAAACTACACACCATAGCCACCAAAGAAAACAGAAATCAAGAGCCTAACTATGTAATTCCCTTACACGTTCCTAACAGCCTCGTATATAAATCAATTGTTTTGTTTATGAAGTCTAAGCCCATGAACACCTCCTTAACTAAACCCTAATTCAAGTCATATGCATTCCTACTTCCTTGCAGCCAACTCACACCACAAAAGTCACCACTGCTGGCCGATGCTCTGCTTCACTGTCTAATGAAGATGAGTGGAAGGAAGCAAGGATCGACTATCACGGGGAACTAACCTCCACCGGCCGATGCTCTGCTTTACTGATCTAATGAAGATGAGTGGAAGGAAGCAAGGATCGACTATCACAGGAAACTAACATCCACCAACATCATCGACTAGGAATGATTTTCATAGATCTCGACAACATCCTTTCTTTTTCAGCCATTACTCTTCCCCTACCTCTCTCCTTTCTACCTTCTTCATCTTTTCAGAACTGTGATGTCTGCTGGTGCTTAGATCTGATCTGTTTGATTTTTTTTAACTCGGTTGGCTCGCTCAACTCGGCGAGTCAGCCGAGTCTGTGGCGGGTTAGACCGAGTTATCCGGGTCATGACCATTTCGAGTCAGGGTCTCAACCAAACTTGACTGGTGGCCTGGTCGGCGAGTTCCGGGTTGACCCGACCGGTCCGGTCCGGGTTTAACAACCATGGTTTTACAAGGTGCTATCTAGAATGAGCTAATCACTCTGATTTCTGAACTACGTAGTACTTTTTCTGTTCTTAAATATGAGATCTAGTTTTTTTTAGAAATTAAGGAAACAAAATGTGTAACATCCTAAAAATTTAATTAAGGATTAATGGTAATTTAAGGATTGATTTTGGGATTAATTAAGGATTGATTTACAAGCCTAGTTTCTCCCTTAATTAGAGAAATTAATTTCAGATCCAAAAGGGATCCTGGTGGGAGAAAAATCTAAGTGGATATCTAAAATAAATTTTTGAATGTGAAATGGGATGTTATTTTGAAGAAATATATCTTATTTTGAGGATTTAAGGGCCTATAGGTAAATTCTATTACCTTACCTATCTAATATATATTTTATTCATTATTCCCTTGTCCTTCCTAGGCTCTAGCGGCCCCGAAATCATCACCATCACTTTCCTCTCTTCTCTTGGGGCGACAGCACGGCAGGAGAGCAGCCGCTAGCGATGGTGGTCTCTACCCTTCATCTCCCTTCCTCCCTCCTTTTATTCCCCTCCCAGACCTGACCTCCATAACCTCCATCTTCCTTGTTCAATGGCTTAGAAGAGAGAAATGGGGGTTCTAGCAGCGGCTCGCTAGGGAAAAGCCTCGCCGCCGCCGCCGCCCTCAACCCCAGCCCCCTCTCTTTCTCCTTTCCTTCCTTCCTTATGTCCTCCATGTGTGCAGTCGAGAAAGAGAGGTTTTAGGCAGGTTTCGGAGGTGATTTTTCCGGCAAGTTTGGGGATGATTCATAGGCCTTTTTCGGCGGCTTTAAGTTCCAATTTCGTTGCTCTATGACTATGGGTAAAATTCCCTAGACCCCTCTCTCTTTTTGTGCTTGATTTCTTGATTTTTCAAAGAGTAAAGTTTGGGTTTTTGTTTGATTTTTGAAATTATGGATTTATTTGTTAGATGCTACTTGTTTATTGATGTTATTTGATGATAATAATATGGTTAGCTTGGTTGAATTGGCCCTATGTGAGATTTTTCCTACTTAAATATGGATTAGGATATGTTTCGATCAAGAAATCCCATGAATATGAACTTTTAAACTTGATTTGTGGTTTCTAGAGAGTTATTGGAGCTTAACAATAATGTTGGTTGGATTCCTTTGTTTGAATTTAGAGTTGGATGGGATTTTAAGGTTTTGATGATTAAAGTTTGAATAGGATTGAGGGTTTTGCAAAAAAATTCAAGTGAGTTTGATTGTTGGGATTTAACTGGGGGTCTAGATAGACCCATTGAGGTTAAATGAAGATGATTAATGGTTTGGGTTGGTTAGATTTGGACCTATAGGAATTTTTTATTTAGGGGTGAGCAAAAACCGAACCGAACCGGACCAAATGGTTTTCGGTTTCGTGGTTCGGTTTCGGTTTCCACTTTCATTATTTTTCGGTTTTTTGTTTATGGTTCGGTTTTTGTAAAAATAATTTGATTCTAAACCGAAAACTGAAAATGTTATTAATAAAAAAGGCCCAAACCTAACCCAATAATTTATTTTAAGTTAAAGGAGAACAACTGAACAAGAAAGCCAAATTGACTAATAGCAAGCCCAATAAGCAATAACCCAATTACCAAAATACTAACCCTAGCATATGAACTTCATCATCATCACACCACCACTCATCAGTTCATCATCATCACACCACGCTCACGCTGCCTCTCTGCCTCAGTGCCTCTCAAGCTCTCACGACTCTCTGCTCTCTCCCTCAGTTCATCTTCATCTTCCTCTCCGGTCACGATATTAGCCGCAGAACCACTTTCGATAGCGTTACTCGATGGCTCAATAAGCTTAAAATTAAAAAAAATTTAATCTATGATGTTGGTTTTTGTTCGGTGTTTTTTGTTTGATTCGGTTATTCTGATAGTTAGAGTAGTAGATCTGAGGTTTATAATTGATTAACTGACTTAATTTGGAAGAAAACCACCTTTGAAAGTTTTGAAGAAATGTAGAGGAAAAGACAAAAGGAAGAAAATAAAGGGAATTTTTTTTTGTTGAGTCTCTCTAACCTAACTTTTCTAGAGCAATAACTAGTGGCTCTATTAATTTTATTAGATGCTTTGTAAAAAAAATTATTCATAGATAATTGGTTATCGTTCTAAGAATGGAATATAAGTGGAATCTACAATTTTTAAGTATACTTAGGAATTTGGTTTTGTATTGATTGAATAAGGAGGCATAGAAGTTCTACTTTGCATTGTGGATGAGTTGAGTGGATTGTGAAACGATTCCCTGATCCAATTTGTCTTTCTGTCTTATTTTGACTTGTTTTGTTTGCAGCTCTAAGTTAGTTAAGAAATATATTACACAATAGCTTTCCTTTTCTCTAATAGCTGGATGAATCTGGGTTAAAAGTTGTGTTTTAGATACAATGCAACTGCCTTTGAATAGTTGAAGTCATATATTCGATATAAAGTAATAAAACGATTCCTGGATTCTTTTCTTCTTTTGGCTTTATGAGGTGATAATGGAAGGATTGTTGATGAGCCAAATCTTTTTTTTTGTTGAATTTGCGTATGGCCCAAAGCTGCAACAAAAAGGCCCAAAAACCGAAAAACCGTTAAATCAAAACCGAAAACAATTCAGTTTTTTGGTTTCAGTTTTCCTTTTCCCCCGTTTTCGGTTTTGAAACGAAAACCGATACTCACCCCTAGTTTGGTTGATTTAAAGCTTGAATGAGTAGGGGTGTATGGACAAATTTTTTGAAACGGATTAGTTGAGGTTAAATTAGGGATATTGCAGGTTTATTAAGGTTAAATGGTGTTATAGATCAATTTGGTTTGATCAGATTGTAATTTGAGTGGTTTTGACTCATTAAAGTGTGAAAATCGCAGAGTCTAAAGGAGAATTTGAAATTTGGTGGTAATCATTGGTAATGTAACGATCCTAATAAAATTATGGATGTTATATGATAATATTAATTGGCTGGGTTAATTGGAATTGCGCCTTGAAGGAAGTTAGATGATTAAAGCGTCGTATGAGTTTAAGTTATCATAGTGGTTTAGGATTTATTGATGGTTCTTGTGACACTTAATTATGGTTTTAATTGAGTTAGTTTTGTTGTATTGGAATTTGGATGTGATTTGAAAGAGTTGAGGGATTATATGAGAAACTCGGATATGGAATTGGCATAAAGAATGTGTAATGATGGTTTAGGAAGTTAAATTATGATACGGTGAGTAGGGTTAAAGTATATTGATTGAGAATATTAATAGAGAGAACATAAGTAAATTTGGCAAAATTCTTGGAGGACTTGAAGTGATGGTTTATGGTGAATTGTGAGATTAGGCTTAAATACTTGAAAGAAGCTATGGAATTCGGATTTACTAATGATTAATGATTGATGTAATGTTGTAGTTGATTCAATAAAGATAATAGATGATAGACAGTTGTTTTAGGCTCAATACGGGTTTAATTTAATTTAATCAAGCCAATTAGACGTGAATTGTGTATTGACTTTATGTTATTGAATTCTCTAGTGATTGTAAACACTGTTTGATTGGGCCAAACTTGAGGACCACGCTATTTTGATATTTTATTTTTCTTTTGACAAATTCAAGTAACAACTCTCACCTTACAACCTGGTTGTGTGTGATGTTATATGGGATTTTTCTTGAAATCCTTTTTTATTTATGTATATGACCACTAGTATGCAAGTTGAAATTCAAATGTTATGTTTATATTAAAAAGCTTATTGGGTACCTTTAAAATTTCTTCTACTTTCATATAAAATATCAAGAGTTTTCTTATATTATACATAGTATCTTGGATGGCCGTGTTGTGGCCATAATTATATTGATATATTGATTTTGTAACAAGTTCATAAGCACTTTCTAAGAATATTGCATAGGCCAGGAGCATGATAGTTGTGGTGTTGCATACTTATTTTGTTGTGTGGATTGGTGTGTGGGTGTGCGTGTGACACCGATGAATCTGAATATTGTCATCACGTGATGAGGTATCATGTTAGCCTACAATGACTAATTTGATATGAAAAGGGAGAACACCCCTTGCAGCTTCAGGGAGGGTAGAGAGTCCCTTCTGAACCTTACTGTGGTTTTGAGGGCTGGTAGAGAGTCCTGACAAGTTTCACCATGGTTTCTGGACGGGTAGAGAGTCCCGTCTAATTCCACATGTTTTCGGTTCTAGGACGAGTAGAGAGTCCCGTCTAGTTCCACTTGTTTGCGGCGACTCGTATAACGATCGCTAGGGTATTTGTGAATATTTTTGAAACTGATTTTGCAATACATTATACTGGATGTTTAAAGTATCATGAAACGGAAATTCTAAACTTGAGATGTACATTTACTTGATTTCCTGTTTATGGTGTTAGAAATATATATACTCTATGATGTATGAATATTTTATGAAATGTGGTATCCCTTTAGGCGCTCTGCTAACCCACTCTTACTCTTGTATTGAGTTGAGTTGTGGTTACTGATGCATATTTGTCTCACCCTATCGTTGTTTACGTTTTTGCAGGTGATCATGCATTCTTCAGGCGTCAAGGAACGCACTGATCTAGTGAGTTGGCTTGAGATTATTTTTGGATTGTATATTGCCACACATTTAGGCTTCATACGCTTCTGTGCCTTTATGTTTTTGGAATGCTTTTAAATCTTGGATGAATGTATTGGGTATTTATTTGAATTATTGGCTTGATGATGTATGCTACGAATGCCAATTTAGTGTATTATGGCGTGTTGAAATGTCTATGGGTACTCACATGCATGTGGTAATTTTATAGAGCTTGTGATATCGAGATATGTTTGGTGGAATTATTATGATTGAGGGCGATATGATTATATTCGGGGATTTCAACCCCAAGGCCAATTTGAGTGATTATTATGTAATTGTATATGTTTTATTTAATAACCATATTAGATGCATCATTCCTAACATAGTTATGTTGAATACTTGATTTATTTGATATTGAGATTGACATGTTGATTTTTATTAACCATGTTAGGAGGCTCTTTATCTAACATGGTTAACTAAATTGTTAAGTGTTAATTAGGTGAATTTTTATTAACTATGTTAGAGGAATCCTTTCCTAACATAGTTAATGTTAATTATCCATGATAGTATGATTATTGTATTGAGTGTTTGCCTTTTCTATCATGGATTATCCTATAATTTCATAGATGAATGTTTTTCTAACTATGATAGGTTATTGTTATAATTGTATAAAAACCCTTTTTCCTATCATAGATAGTCATGTAAGTATATTTAGATTGATTAATGGGGGTTTAATTATTGATTTGTAGTAGTATTTTACAAAATGAATCACTTAATCATAGCGTATCTTGGTTATTAGATTATATATTACTCCCTCCGGTCCTAAATATTTATTACCTAATTAAATTAGATTAAGATGTTAGTTAAATCAAATAAAATCTCATGATATTACCAAAGCAACCTAACATCTACCTTTATTCACATCCCCCTTCTTGTTTGTTTATTATTGAGGAGCATCAATTAGGATAATTTGGGAAAAAATTAAAAAAAATTAAAAGGAAGTATTATATTTAGGACCAAGCTTCTCGATAAATAGATCCTATATTATAGGACTGGATGTAGTAGCTTATAAATTGAATAAACTAGTTTTGGGAAAAATTCAAACAAATCAATTTTTAAATAACTTATTTTTTTAAGGTTCTAGATCCTATATTTAGGAACGAAGACATTAGTTATGAGGGGCTTCTAGTATTAGGGTTTTGTTTTGTTGCCTACACTATAAGTTGTGTAACAAACCATAAGATTTTTTTTTCTGAATGGTATTTTAGGAAAATTAATTACAAGTCCCGTGTACGGAACTTTATTAAAATAAGATCCCACAAAATCACGTAATTAATCTCAGGTCCCACAAAATTGTCCTACTCATTATGTTGTTATCGACAGCTCAAAAGTTGAACTGAATAAAAAATAAAAAGTTGTGATCGTTAGGAGTAAATTGTTATCTTCGGGCCAAAAGTTGTTATCGTCAGACCAAAAAGTTGTTATCTCCTGGTCAAAAGTTGTTAGTGGATGAGAATTTAATTATGGGTCAGTAATAACTTTTAAATAGACAATAACAACTGTTTGGCATGCCGATAACAACTTAATGAGCAGGTGATGACAACTTCTTGGCAGGGGGTTGAGATTAATTACGTTATTTTGTGGGATTTCATCTTAACTAAGTCCTTACACGGGACTGTAATTAATTTTCCCCAGTATTTTTTCCAAGTTCTCTTTCAATAAGCTTAATGGGTTTTGTTCAAGAACACTATTTTGAACTTTCAAGGGCATTGTTCTAGTGAGATGACTTTGTTTATGAAAATTTCCAGGCTCGCCATATTACTTCATTTTCTAAAGAAAAAACGTCATAAGAGGCCTAAAGTCCACTCTCGTCACAAGGAGAAGGATATACTGCTCTGACCTTGGGCCAAGCCTGTCGCATTTTTCTCGAACAAAACACTAATTTCTTTTTTTGACATTTCTTTGTCATCCCACACACACACATATCCCGATGATCCAATGTTGCGTAAGTGAACGTTCTCAATTTTCATTTCAATTTGGTTCTTGACTTCTTTCTTTATCTTGGACTTCTTTGAATTTCAAGTCAAATCCAAAACCAAAACTGCCCCATGGAAAGGGTAACAGATGACCTGTGCCATCCCAAACGCTCCATTGACCAGCACTAGTCTTTCCAAGGCATCAATGCATCATTTTTCAATCCCAAAAAAAAAAAAAAACAAATCAGGCCTAAAACATTTTTAAAAAAATTCAAATTTAATTAACCTATATGATTTATTTAAGGTGATCCCATCACTATTATTCAAACTCCAAACCAATTCCCCTACTAATTAAAGATATAACGAGATATACCTATATCATCTAAATCTCATTTAAATGATCCGTATTTAATTGATAAAAGGGAAACAAGTTACAACACAAATAGTTGTCATTTACTATCGTTCACATTTCAAGTTGGGAATAAGGAAAATGGTAAACTTTAAATCACCCATTAGTTTAGAATTCAAATGTAACAGGCCTTTTTTGCCATAACAGTCATGGTTTCTTGCTTATCCATTGTTGAGCCCACTTGCAGCTGAAGATTTGCTTTGTGCACTTGATTGATTTTGTTATTACTAGTACAACTTTCTAGTTTCTACCTTTAACCCAAAACCAAACAAACAGTTGAGTAGAATATTGTCATTCGTTTTTGCTCCACCCGCCCCTTTACTTGTATCGCAAATACAGTGTGGATCCAACTCTCTCCTTTTGCGGTTCTTGAATTTTCTGTCGCCGATCTCTCTGTTCTGACTTTGTTCATTCACAAATGCAGTTCTGTGTATACACTCCACCTTGGTTCCGCCGGATTCTCTCTTGCTTGGGGTGACTTCTTTTGCTCTCTTTCCTTCCTTCATCATTCTTTCTTGCCTAACAGTTCAGAACATTGAATTCTTCAATTCTATCTCAATATCTCGTTTTACTTTTCTGTCTATGAAGATCTCTTCGATTGTTATCTAGTTTAGTGTAAAATTAGTTTCATCAAAGCAAGAGACGGAGGAGTGAAGTGAGATTTGTGATTTCCCCCCCTAGATTGCAGGTAATGGAAGAGAGCGAACCGATTCTCATTCCGAAGAAGAAGAAGAGAGCGAACCGATAAATGTTGGATAGTGTGCAGTACAAGAGATGCTTAGTGCGTAATAAGATTTGGATATATTTGATTTAACTTGCGTGTATGTGCTTTTTTTTAAAAAAAAAAAAAAAATTTCTGGATTCTCAAGAAACTGGACATTTTAAATCTTTATCCCTTCTCCTTCTTCTTGTTTTCTATGTAGTCAAGGTATTCCCTCGAAATTTTAGCACATTTTTTCAGGTTTAGCCAGGAATCTGGTTCTTGCGTTTTCTTGTTTTTTAAGCAAGCATAAATCTGGTACAACGATTTAGCATTCTTTCCTTGAATCTTCGGGAAGCTTCTAATGATATAGGGAGAACTTTCATTCCTCTGTAGCATTTCATATACAGGACAAGTGCATTCCCGGTGTTGCTTTTCAATACAACTGACCAGACTAGATGATGCTTTGGGATGAAACTCTTCTGTTCATTTTAATGTTCAGCGGTGATGTTTTTCGTGCTTTTGTGCTTTTTATCATGGAAAAGTTAGAGCTCATATTCAAAAGACTGTTCAGAGTAAGGGATATATTGTTATTCATAGGGTTTGATTCTTATAAACTTGTCAGCACTGTCCTTGATGGCTCGGACCATTTGCTTTTTATATTAAGCCGTGTGCATCATTTAGGTGGAATGAATAAGAGTATCCTTAGAAAGAATGGAATTCCGTTGCTAGATTGTTTCATCGTCCTACTTTTTGTAATTTGAACTAGTATATTGGTTGTGTAGAATAACAGCCACTGCTAATGTTGCGCTTTGAACCCCCCTTGTAACAGAGCAGAGGCTGTATTGGATACACCACAATACCTCCAGAAAATACATTGATCGACAGGGAATCTAGAGATCAAACAGTGAGCGAAGACAGGAGATTAGAAGATTTGTCAAGCAGCTGCACTTTTGAAATGGATAGGAGTGCAGCTCAGTCTCAGGAGAACAACTCATCGGTCAGCACATTAAACCGTCAATCAGATCCTCAAACTAGTGCTGACCCTCAGAGTGATCATCCTGTTTTTGTCAATCAAGGCAAGCTGTTGTTATATGCGCCTGTATCTCTAATTTGTTGATTCTTTTGGTGGATATCTCGCATGGAATCATAGATTTTGCTTGTAATTTGGTAACTTTTACTGTAACATTCATGTTTATAATCAGTTCTTTGGAATATCAGAAAAGTTTGATGGATGTAGGTCTACTTCTTTGGAAGCAGACGAGGGAGCAATGGCTTCAAAGGAGAGGGCCTGAGAGTCGGCCACAAGTTAGAGATCCCGTAATAAGGTAAATAGCATACAAGCCTTCTGCTCTGAATTGAATTGCCTTGAGAAGTTTTTGAAGTGATAACTTACTGTATGAACATGCTATGGAGGCAAAAGTAGCACCCACTTTCCAGTTTTAAGGTTTTGTTAGAGCTCTAATTCTGAGTTTATGTTGTGTACATAGTGATGATGAAACCTACGAGAGTCTGCTTGGGAGCAAGGAGCCTTTCCCTGAACCTATTCCCCTGGGGGTAAATCCTTCTCAACTTGTTCCTTCTTCATCTGTTTCTGTTGTTCTGGTGTATCATGGAGTAAACATTCTTGATTGATTTCAACATTTTACATTCACAGGAAATGGTTGACTTCCTTGTGGATGTTTGGGATATGGAGGGTCTGTATGACTGAAAAGCCAAAACACGGCTCTCTGATTGACTTTAAAAAAAAAGAAAAAAAAAAAAGAGCAAGATTTAATGCAACAAGATGCGGTTATTCCTCTGACAATTGTTGTTCAAAAAACATGTACATTTCTAGACTTAGATCCCAATCAAACATAAGTTCAAAGTGAAAGAAAAGCACGCCAAATTCTGGCTTTTTCAATGAATGGTGAACGACACTGTGGAAATTTCAACTCAGTAGGTTGGTCTAAATCCTTTTACTGTTTTTGTTGGTTTGTTTTCGCCAATTTAGAAATCCCTCGCTGCCATCAGGAAGTGTGAACAGTGAACTCAAGTTTGAGGAAGTGGACAAATTGAGTTGAATATGAAAACCAAAAGAGAAAAAGTGGGTGGGCAAAAAAAAAAAAAATACACACGGGCTCTTGAACGGTAGACCCGTATGGCCTCCAAACTGGACCTACACGCGGACTTCCCAATTCAAAACGACCAATCATGAAGTATTGTGTGTTTTTCCTTTAACACGAGTCGTGCACATTTACTTTTGTTGTGATCAAAATAAGGAGGCCCATACCAAATACATGAATATTTTCTTTTTTTAAAATTAAAAGGCTAAATGATAAAAGGAAAAAGGTGCATGTTGTTGGGTGATGTGAATGTGGTCGGAGTTGGATCCATTGAATGCAAACATAAGGGCATTATTTTCCAGCGTCTAGAAGAAAAGTAGGTGGTGGGGTCAGTGCCAGTAAAAATGACAAGGCAGGGCTGGCCCCATTACCATTCTGAATTTCCTTTTCCTTTCCATCACCTAAAAACCCTGCTAATTTCAATTTCAATATGCAATTATGTATACATACACACATCCAGACAAGGATATAGTATCCCGTAAATGAAAGGTTAAGCTGAAATAATCGATATGAAGGTATATGACTGTGGTTGATCAGTTCATTTGAATGATGCATTACCATTTTTCAGTTCTTTGTTGAACTGATCCAACATACCCATCTTCCCAACGCTCCCACTTTTTTTGTTGAATGTTTTTAACTCCTCATCAGCTAAGCTTGACCCAACTGCACAAATTTCACACATGTCAACTTCACAACGTTCTTGTTTCGTAACGTGGCCCGTCTAGAATATCGCGCTTTTTTTTATATTCGTGAGTTATGAGATTGATTATTTATGAAAGTGCTGGCCTAAAAGCGAGAGATTCATTGATGAAATTCCAATAGCAGCAGCAATAGCTAGAGCGTAGTTTGAATATACCAAAGAAATTAGATGTGTTGGGGGCAGGTAAGGATGCAAACTTCAAGAACGAGGGAAACGAGTCTTCCACTGAGAAAAAAAAATACAAGTAAATAGAGAGAAGACCCCACAGGTGGAAGGGAATCGAATTGGTTAAAGCCCAAATACAATGAATGAAATAAAGAACGATTCTAAGTTCTAAAAGTGAGGAAAAGCAGCCAGGGACGTAACGTTAGGGTAAGAGTCAAAAAATATGTTGAACATGGGATATGATAGGCTTCACAGTTCGAATGGTTCTAAAAGTGAGGAAAAGCAGCCAGGGGCGTAACGTTAAGGTCAGAGTCAAAAAATATGTTGAACATGGGATATGATATGCTTCACAGTTCCCACATAACAAAAGCTGAATGAGTTTTTTGACTTTTTTCAGCTCAAACCACCCAGATTCAAAAAAAAAAAAAAAAGCTGAATGAGTTCTCGTCACGCTGGTCAATGGTCATCCTCCTTCGTCAATACAGTAACTTTAAAAACAGTAACGAACGAATCCCACTTTGTATTTTTCTCGGACGCCCCTTCCCCTGTTTTACCAGTAATATCAAATTGCAAAACACGTTTAGCGTAAAGACTTTTTAATATTGCGCGTATTCACTCGCTGAGGTCTTTGCTTCTTCCTCTGAAGTCTGAACGCTGGAAAAGGCAGTACATAGAGGACACGTTACCGTATAATAATATCCTGCCAGAGATCCAAACCATGAAGACGAATAAAGAAGGTCAAAAAAAAAAAAGACGCATAAAGAAATATTCAATTTAATTTTTAATCTTATTCTTCGGGTATACGAAAATAACTATGCTCATTATCAAGATTTAAAAAAATGGACCGGACATATAGAACCAGGCGAGGCACTGGTTCAAGGGTCAATGGTTGGACCGGGGTCCAACAGATTATATTAAAATAATAAAATTTTATTGATATTAACATTAATAATCACTAATATCAAAATGTAAATATAGATAAGTATGCGTGATTAATCAAATATGAATATTTTAATATTTTATAGAGAGAAAAAGAGAAAATATTAGTTGACTACACATGAAAATAAATATTCTTCTACAATCCACATACCAAAATACAAATACTAAGAGCAACGACAATTAAATATTAAACATATGCAAGTAAAATAGCATTTAAAATATTATAGTTTCCTCACTTTTAAAATTGAGTGAAGTGAAAGTTAGTATCTAGGTGAATTATAATAAAAAAAAATCATATTTTAGGAAAAAAAATAGAAACCAATTCAACCTCCCAGTTTTGGATGAACTGACCCGCTCCTCCGCCGGTTTAACTCTGCCTCCGTTTCAAATGGTCACTCAAGCCAGTCTGCAGGGCGGTTTTAACTTTTAATTAATGAGAGGAGACTCGGGCCATGGTTACCTTATGTCGTATACAGAATATGGTGTGAAAATATGTGAAATTTAAACGTGTTTTGGTTGGGTCCAAAATAACTTTCTTAAGGATACTTGACGCCATATTGTCAAAGGAAGATTCAGTTAAAAAAAATACTGACCATGTTTGGATGGGTTTAAAATAAAAAAAATAAGTACTTATTTTAAAGTAAAAGTACTTAAAATTGTTGGTAGCTTATTTTGTATGTTTGTTTCGGTTTATTGTTAATTTAACTTATAAGTAACTTATAGCTTATAAGTCAAAATAAGCTATAAGCCGTTTAAAACAGTTTATTTCTGACTTATAAGTCACTTATAAGGTGGGGCCCACAAATTTTGACTTATTTTGCACATCTAATTACAACTAACCAAAACATACACAATCTGACTTATGGAAAATAAGTCACTTATAAGTCATTTTTTTCACAGCTAACCCAAACATAAATCTCATTATACAATCTGTCTGGTGTGTTTAGATTAACTTATGGAAAAGTGACTTATTTATGAGTCAGATTGTATAATGAGATTTATGTTTGGTTTAATTGTGATTGGGTGTGTAAAATAAGTCAAAATTTGAGGGGTCCACCTCTATGAATGACTTATAAATCATAAGTCATAAACTGAAATTTTCTCCTTATACTTATTCCTACTTTTAAGTTATAAGTGACTTATTTTTATAAGTCAACCCAAACATATTAAAATCTTATTTTCCTCATTTAAGCTCTTTTAGGAGAAAATAAGTCTAACCAAACACACACACCTCTTGAGGGCATGATTTCCAGGTTTATAAAAAAAAAAAAAAAAATGAGATCGTGAGGCTACCCATGGCAGTGGGGTGAAGGGGGAAAGTGCCCCTTCGCTTCCCCACAGGCCAACCTACTGAGCTTTCCTCCAGTTTCGAAAAAAAAAAAAACAGAGCTTTCGACTATACGTCACTATCCTTTTAGCTTTTATTATTGTTAGCTTCTCCTTTTTATATAATAAAAAAGCTTTTATAAAATGCGCCCTTGACACCACATGTCCTTTTTTGTTAGCTTCTCTGGATTTTAGCAGGTCCTAAGATTTTTTTTTGGCCCATCTTTAGTATCTACTAAGAATTTACTCCACACCCATGCCCCCGTGTCCGTAAGCTCTAATTTTTTTTTTTGACCTTGTAAGCTCTAAATTAAATTTATATAATTTCTATTTTCTAACACCGATTAATTTTCTCTGGGTGCCATCATCTATCCACGTCTTCATGAGATAGTGGGTATATTTGGATTGACTTATGAAAAAATGATTTATATACGTGTGTGTTTGGTTTGACTTATTTTCCATAAATGAGTCCTTATTTTCCCCCAAAAGAGCTTAAATGGGGAAAATAAGATTTTGTTATGTTTGGGTTGACTTATAAAAATAATTCACTTATAGCTTAAAAGTATGAATAAGTAGAATGAGAAAATTTCAGCTTATGACTTATGACTTATAAGTCACTTATAGAGGCGAACCCCACAAATTCTGACTTATTTTACATACACAATCATAACTAACCAAAACATAAATCTCATTACACAATCTGACTTATAAATAAGTCATTTTTCCATAAGTCAATCCAAACACATTCGCTAACATCTAACAATACATTCACCTACACCAAAGATGTATCAAAATCCACCTCTTCAATGAAAGGTGTGGGCTGGGGGAACATACAAAAAACATCTAACAAACTATGAGAATGTTTTGCTAGTCTATCTGCTATTACATTCTTTTCTCGTATTACATGATGAATCTGAACACATCAATCTCTGTGGAACTTTGATCTAACTTCATCAATGACATCCCTAAAGGGGTGGTTATCGTCACACCCCCCAAGGACATAATTGATGGCTTCCAACGAGTCCATACAAAAGTTCACTTTCCTATAACCTCTGTCCCAACACCAGTTTAGCCCATGAATAGCTCAAATTAGTTCAGCAAAGACCGAATGAACAATGGTTAGCTTACAGCTAAACCCCCCTAGCCATCTCCCATATTGGTCCTGTGCATATCCTCCACACCCACTCCGTACATCTTCCAGCACCGAACCATCAACAACTAGTTTAACAGCACCCTCTAGATGCTCCAAATCTTGAACATCCAATGGATCGTCCTTCTTCATCATGTATCCTACTTTAATCAAGTCTTAGTTTGAACAAGCCTTGAAAAAAGTGTGATCCACATTTAAGGGGGGGTGTTGTCTTGAGTGTTAAACAGCATGTTACATCTTGCAACCCAGATATCTCAACACAAATAACCAAACAGAATAGACCATGGTACCTTCCTCGTGCGCGGCATCCCAACATCATTGTCCGCAGCATCCCAGCATCATTGTCCAGAACCATCAAAGACTAGTTTAACAACGATCTCGTGTTAATCCATTTTACTCCTTCTTCTTCTTCTTTTTAAATTTCTGGACAATTTTCCTCATCTCTAAAGTCTAAACATTAGTAATTCTAAATAATCTCTCAATGGGAGTACAGTGAAATTTAAAAAAAAAAAAGTTTTAAAAGCCGATATTTTTTCCAAAAAAAATCGCTAAAAATTAATTTTAAACCATGTATGCCTAATATCAAATATTGTTTATTAAATCAAAGCAAAATTCACCAAGCCGATTCTTCGAATGATTAAACATATCGACCATAAACTTGGGACAAGGTTATTTCCTTTAAAAGGATACCGGTACACTTTTAAAAGTAAATAGATAAATATGTAGGGTTAATTAATTATAGTTCTCATGTAAGGGGCATAATTAAGACTTAAGAGTATATCCTATGAAATGTGGAAATTAATCTTAAATCCCTTAAGACCTAGGTTATATTATCTCTAAAGGAATTTGTCTTACATTAACTAATAAAAAATAATCCATCCCTCCCCCCACCCACGTCTCTGACTCTCCCTCTACACCCGATGCCCCCACTTTCAACCCCCATTTCTCTGCAACTCGCCTAGGTTTAGGATCCACACCTTTAGAAATAATATAACCTAGATCCCAAGGGACTCCGGATTAATTTCCACATTTCATGGAACCTGCTCTTAGTTATATCCCTTACATGGGGCCTATAATTAATTATTAATTAACCCTAAATTTTACTATATTTCTTAATATAAGATCCAGTTGTTTTTTTTAGAGATGAAGAAAGCTAAATAAGTCACTTAATCATAACATTTTTGCATATTATTAGATTATATGTTAGGTTATGAGCCAAATAAACTAGTTTATTGAAAAATTCAGGCAGATTAATTTATAATTAACTTGTTTAAATAATTTATGAGACAAATAAATCTTATATATTTTGAAGGAGGTATGGGAATATGCCAAGCCCTTGTAAGGGGGTTACGGTCTATCATACAATAAGCATAGTCTAACTTATTTAATAAACAGGTTGTGATCATATTTGGACATATTGTTAGGTCTATTTAGGTAAATAAGCTAACCCTTTTTTTTCAAAGCCTAGCTTAAAAGCCTACAAGTCTGACCTATTTAATTGTTTTATAATTTCTATTATGATATATAATATAAAATAAATAAGTTATATAAATTAATCATAACATTACCAACTTATATTTAGTTCTAAACTTCACATCTCATCATTTATACACAAAATTCAACCCTTTCACTCATTATTCATTCACCTCTTTTTATCTCTTTCAAATACTTAAAGATGCATTGCTAACTCATAATTCTACCATAATTTGTATGAATTTCTCAAGTATAATAATTTTTACAACTAGCAAGTTTATTCTAATTGTGCATACATGAAAGGTTATGATGAATAATTAATCATAGTTTCTATGAAAGTAACAAAAAAACTAGTTTTAGTAAAAAAAATTTGAGACATACAAGTGCGTTTTAATATATTTAAATGGTAATAGATGGAATTGGAAGTATAGAATTTTAAGCATTTTTAAGAGTTTACATTTAAACATTTTAAGTAGACTTTTAAATAAGCTTTCAGATTTTACCAGGCATTTTGAATGTTCAAACTCAGGCCTAGAAAAGCTTACATACAAGCTTAAATTCTACAATTTTGATAATGCTCAAACATATTTAGTTAAAATCTAGATGAGTTAACCCTGTTTCCACAGCTATTTTGAAGGGAGGGAGTTGTAAGAAAAATAGAATTTTTTCTTTGACTCGGTCAAAAATTTCAGACCAGGAACAGGGGGTATCAAATGAAAATATTTTTTTTGTCCAGAAAAGGAGGGATAACGATGGGATGCTGGAAAATAGAAGGCATGGGGGGCAAAAATGAATGGTTGAAAGTTATGAAATGATGTTGAGGCCTTGAGGCTAAGGGTGAAGCATTTGAAATCTGTCAAAGTAGCTAAGGCAAGGTTCATGAACCTGGGAACTCATCTAGAAAATTACAACTGTTTTTAATCAATTATTTATCAACTTGGTCATAACTTGCTTAGCTTAATTAATTCAGCATCGCAATCAAGGCACAATATTTGAAACCATTACTTTATTCACTAATACTCCATTGGTCCTTATTATAAGAGGTAGTCAACATTTTTTTTTTTTTTTTGGCCAGAGTCAACATTTTTATACATACAAATAAAACATGTTGGAATTATTTATAATAGGTAGGCGTAATAAAACTTTCCATTGTTACCCTTACTCATTCTCTTCCATCATTACTTCTACTAATATACAATGGCAGAAATGGAAAACATGTATTTATTACTTGGATTTTTGCATGTTACCTCTTATATTTTGGACCAACAAATTTGTTATGTCACCTCTTATAATTATGATTAGAGGGAGTATGAAGGTTTCCTTCGTACTAAACTAATGAAAAATAATGGAATCATTTATTATGGGTAAAACTAATGTGATTTTCTAATTTTTTTAATTATATCATTTATTATACAATTACACCATCTCTCCTCTTTATAATTAATATGCAATGACAAGAATGAAAATCAAATATTATTAGCTTGAATTTTACATGTTAACTCTTATAATATGGACTTAAAAAATTCTCATATCATCTCTTAAATTATGGACCGAATGAAAAATATCAGTGGACATCTACATTTATATTACTATATAAAAAGACGAATATTTAAATTACAAGTTTTTCATCTTCTAGCTAATTTCTATATGATGTTTAATCATATCAAAATATCTACCTCAGATTTATTTACTTATGCTTTGTCATATAATAAATGAGCTACCGGTTTGTGTGCCTGTTTGTCCGTGTCTTTATGGGTGTAATTTTCATTTACCAGTCAAGTTCTTTGTATAAATTTATTTTTTATTATAAGTCCATTGTAACTAATTCTTACATATAAAAAATTGTTAGTTTGACCATTAAATACATCTTAGATGATTAAAGCTTTCCCAACACCACCTTTATTCAAAATTTCTCTTTTTCTATAATTATAAATTATTCTTACATATCTATTATCATTCTCTGTTCTTAACAATAATTAAATAAGGTCAAAGTTATAAAAATAATTATTAATGATCTCTAAGTGAATTTATTTTTAATAATAAATTTTTTATAACTAAACTTATAATAAAAAATAGGATGATACAAATTTTTTTGTCATACTTTTAAATCTGAGATGTATAAATTTTTGACATGATATAAATAGAGTTAGAATACACATCTACAGTACCTACACATCTACCCTCTTATAATGCAAATTATTTAGTGGGAGAATAAAGCAACCCACATTTTTTCCCCAAAATAAAAAAAAATAATAATAAAACAGCCCCACTTGATTGAATAGATGCAATGTATGTGGGCAAACTATTCAGTGAATTTTGTCGCCTTCAGTTACGTAATTCCCCCCCTTGCAATAAAACCTCTCTTCTCATCCTTCCTTTCCTCATCCAGTCATTTGCATCGCACTCCCTCTTTTTCTTCCTTCTTCCCCCCTCCTTTTTTGCCCTATCTTTAGGGTTTTCATCACCTTCTAGCTCTGCCCTCTCATGCATTCCTGCCCTCCTCTGTTTTTTATCGCCATCTACGCATCAATCTTCTTCTGCTCTATCTTTTTTGCTCTCTCTCGAGGGTTCTTTGGTGCAGAACAACGCGGATTTGACCTCCTGGGGTTTTCTGGGTTGAACCCATGTCTAAAGTCCTCGGCTTTACTGGTGAGTTCTTGGATTTATAGCTTTTATGTTTTTTATTCGTGTGTTTAGCTGTTTTTTGATGAGTTTGCTTCGATTTTTTTTATTTCAAGCTTTGCTCTAGATTATTCTTTGGTAATAATTCCTGAATTTAGTTTTCCTGATGGGTGAAAAGTTTTTTTTCCCCCAACAACTTGGCTTTGCTTAACTTTCCTATATCTGTAGTTGATCATGTGGTTGAGGCGTTTCCCGAGATGCTTTCATTCGTTTCCAGTTTGTTTTTTCCCCAAACAACGGCCTTAAGTTTTTCTAGATCTATCACCATAGGATGTGAATGTTATTAGCTATATCTGATCCTCTCAAGACTTGACCTTTGAAGTTGTTTGTTGGGTCGGCTGTCTAATTCGAGCACTACAGTCGATTAGTATGATAAGACCTTTTTTTTTTTTGGGATATCCATGATTGGTTTAATACGCGAGTCATTCATAGGCTATAGTTTAATTTACGCGTCTTCTCATAGTCTGTATGCAGTAGATTGTTTATCTGACTCGGTTTACGGTTTGGGTTCTCAGGAATTGATGATTTTTTTCCCGGGGGGTCAATATATGCTAACCCCAAGGAGCCCAGTCTCTTGTTGTCTCTTGGTCGTCATGTCGATGTATATTTTCCACCTCAGAAGAGATCTCGTATCAGTGCTCCGTTGAAGAGATCGCACATCAATGATCCTTTTCTTCTCAGTGGAGAATGGTTCGAGGCCGAGAAGCAGCAGCAAACATCCATTGAAGATCTGCCAGATGAATGCCTCTTTGAGATCTTCAGAAGGTTGCCTGGAGGTCAAGAGAGGAGCTCATGTGCCTGTGTTTCCAAGCGCTGGCTTTGGCTTTTAAGTAATATTTGCAAGGATGAAATTTGCTGCAATGAAAAGACAAGTTATGAGAATGATGTTACTGGAGAGGAGGCTGATGTTGAGGAATTTGGGGGTGCTGGATATCTCTCCCGAGATTTGGAAGGAAAGAAGGCGACTGATGTTAGACTTGCTGCTATTGCTGTTGGGACAGCTTCTCGTGGTGGATTGGGAAAGCTTTCTATCCGTGGAGGCTATTCAGGTTGTGCGGTGACTAATCTTGGTCTGAGGGCTGTTGCCCATGGATGCCCTTCTTTAAAGGCTCTTTCTCTTTGGAATGTTACCACAATAGATGATGACGGCCTGATTGAGATTGCTAGTGGATGTCACCAGTTAAAGAAGCTTGATCTTTGTTATTGTCCCTCAATATCTGATAAGGCTTTGACTGTACTTGCAAAGAACTGCCCTAATCTGACTGAGTTATCGATTGAATCATGTTCCAGAATTGGAAATGAAGGTCTACAAGCTATTGGGCAGTTTAGCACCAGCCTAAGGTCCTTATCAATCAAAAATTGTGCTTGCGTCGGTGACCAGGGAATTGCAAGCCTTTTTTCATCAGCTGCTGTTCTTCTGACAAAGGTGAAGCTTGAGGCATTGACTATCTCTGACCTCTCTTTAGCTGTTATTGGACATTATGGTAAGGCAGTTATAGATCTTGCCCTTAAACACCTCCCTAATGTTAGTGAGAAAGGGTTCTGGCTCATGGGTAGCGGCCACGGTTTGCAGAAGTTAAACTCACTCTCAATTGCATCCTGCCAAGGAGTTACAGATATTGGACTTGATGCTGTAGGAAGGGGTTGCCCAAATCTCAAGCACCTGTATCTCTGTAAAAGTGCATTTCTATCAGACCATGGGCTGTCCTCGTTTTCCAAAACTGCTTTATCAATTGAGAGCCTAAAATTGGAGGAGTGCCACAGAATCACCCAGCTTGGGCTTTTCGGTGTCCTTTTTAATTGTTGTGCCAAATTGAAGGCCCTTGCACTTATAAGCTGCTTTGGGATTAAGGAGCAGAATCTGGCGTTGCCTTATGTATCTCCTTGCCAATCACTGCAGTCTCTATCAATTTGTAACTGCCCTGGATTTGGTGATGCTACAATGGCCTTACTTGGAAAGCTTTGCCCTCAGTTGCAGTATGTTGAATTGAGCAGACTTGAGGGAGTGACTGATGCGGGGTTCCTCCCAGTGCTTTTGAATTCTGAGGCCGGTCTGGTTAAAGTTAATCTCAGTCACTGCATGAATTTGACAGATAAAGTTGTTTCCTCCGTTGCAAATGAGCATGGCTTGACTCTTGAGGTCTTAAATCTTGATGGTTGTAAAAAGATCAGCGATGTTAGCTTGAAGGCAATTGCTGAAAACTGCCCATTGATCTATGATCTAGATGTGTCTGAGTCTGCAATTACTGATGCTGGTCTCAAAGCCCTGGCGGGTGGTGGCATGTTCCATTTGCAGATCCTGTCCTTGTCAGGTTGCTCTCTTGTTTCAAATAAGAGCCTGCCTGCTTTGCGAAATCTGGGTGAGACCCTTCTGGGATTAAATATACGTAGCTGCAAGGGAATTAACAGCCGTACTGTTGGGAAGCTTGTGGAACAGTTCTGGAGGTGTGATATTCTTGCTTGAGCAAGAATTATGATTTTCTCTCCGCAGATAAGGGCACTAGTGCCACTGGTAGAAGGTTATTTAGACAGCTTTGATGTTATTGTTTCATAGTAGTTTTTGGGTCCATTATATGGGTCTTGTCCTCCAGGTACTCTGTTCTCTTTTTCCAGGGCATACAGTCATATTTTTTGCAGGTTTCCATCCTTTTATAGGAAATCTGTTCGAAGTTTTTGTCTCCCATTAGTGGGATGCCTTCTTCCAAATGGCTGTACTCCTGTGAGAACATAGTTACGGGGTTCTGGAGTTAGGAATTTCTTGGTGGTGTTGGCATCCGATGTTTTTATCACCCAACATTACATCGGTTTTGCCACCGTGTTTGTCTAATTACCACTTTCTAGTTTTTACAGTTTCTGTATCCAGAGTCTGTCCAGTGTTTACCAAATCGTGACGGTTTGGGCCTAAGTTTTATTCGAAGGGCAGGTTATCTGATCGTGTTGTTGCTGTTTGTCAGTTCGGTGTTTATGATGCTGTTGTCTTCAAGGGCTATGGCCATGGCAGCTAGTTACTTGTACGAATCTGCCATCACAGCCGCTCCCCCTCTGGGAAGGGTTGTTTTTTTTCACCTAGCCCTTGTTTTTAATTCGGCATCGTTTTTTGAACGAACTTTCAACTGTAACTTCGTGTCATGTATTGGATACCGACATCTGCCCTTTGTATTGTATTATTCCTCAGAAGTTAATGAATAAATTATAGTTTCCTTTAAATCCTGACCTTTACTTGAGAGTTGTTTATTTCTTGTCCCAAAAGAAATGGTACTTTCTATTCAGTTGACTTTTTTTTTTTGAGAAATTAAGGGAGTTAAATGAAGTACTTAATCATATTATATGTTAGTTTATAAGTTAAATAAGGATTTTCTAATAAAGCCAACTCTCAGCATTTGTTTAATAATCTGCATCATAGACCCAATAAGAGCTAGCGGCTTGGAAGAAACTGAGATATTTAAGAATGGCAATTGGCAAGTACGCTGCATAGAACTGTTCAGTGTACACACGAAGCTTCTTTTGAACAAGGGCACAAACAGTCCCATATGATAAGTCTAGTGGCAGACAATATCCCCCTTGTAGTTTGTCAGGAAATCTCTAAAGATTGGCATATCAAATCATGATTTAATTTAATTTTGTTAGTAGTATTGACAATCTTAGCTGTAATGTAATTCAGAGATCGGTCATCCCTATAAAAACGTGTTGACGAGTCTTTTGGGACAATTTTGTCGGGGTTATGGGTCATCTATCTTGTCCAAAAGAAGCAGGTGCCCTTGAACTCATTGGATTTGTGTCATCTATCTTGCCCAAAAGAAGCAGGTGCCCTTGAACTCATTGGTTTTGTGTTCAGTCATCGGTGGGTAACAAGTCTGAAGATAATATTTGCAGTGGGCATGATAAAAGCTGCTCCAATCGTGACTTGTAAATGGAACAACCTTTGTTTTTTTTAAGTTTTACACAACGAATATTACCCCCTCTATTACTAAATATAAGATCTAATTATGACAATGAATTTGTTCCTAAATATAATACCTCTTTCTATTCATTCGCACATTTTCTCTAAATTATTCCTATTGGTGTTCCTCAATAATAAATAAGCAAGTGAGTGAGGGTAGGAATAAATGTAAGTTGTTAGATGTTTTGGTAATGCCAAGTGATTTAAATTTAATTAATATTTTTAATCTAATCAAATTAAATGAATATGTCTTATATTTATATTTAGAAACTAGGAGTATTTACTTATTGAGGTAAAGTGAAGGTGGAGTTCGGAACAGCCATCTCTTGTCTTTTGTTTCCATCAGTTCAGTTACATTGATATGGGGAATTGGCGATGGCCAAGATGTGCCTTATGAGGACTCAAAGCCTTGCGTGAAAGCTAATATTGGATAAGGTAATGAGTGGGGTCGTTTCTTGTGATGGCTCCGTACTGAATTTGGTCTCTAATCTCTACAAGTCAGCAACTTCTACCTATTCTTATCCTAAAACTTGGGTGAATGCATTGCATTTCTTAAGCATGAAGCATTGAAGCGTGTGAACTCACTCACCCACTCTTACAAGTGACAAGACAGTCTCTTGCTTTATTGTAAGCTATAATGAATTAAGACTTGTGACATATTCAACCCTGTCAGGCTGTCAGCTTCAATGAAATCCAATCAGGTTCACCCATAAGCTGTGTTCTATTCTGCATAGAAGGAAGTTGAAAATATCTTGGTGATAATGAGAATCCACTGCATAGAAACGCATGGGCGATCGTATGCTTAACTCTGTCTTATCTTTTTATTTAAACAATCAAATTGAGAAAGGGTGAACAGACCTCGTTTGTTTTTAGAAATGGCAAAGGAGATGGAATATGCTACGCTTCAGTTTACAAAATCCCATTTAACTTCATAAAGTGGGCAAAAAGAAATAGGAGTACATAAAGAAAATACATGACCCGGCAGTTGGGCTTCCACAACACAAAACAGCTTGTTTCATGTGACAATGTCAATTTAGGAAATGTGATTTAGAACTTATCAAAAATTCCCCCAAATCTTTTCGCTAACCACGCAACTGGTGCATGCTAGAATGACAGACTGAGTGACCTGGGAAATAGTTGCATACATTGTTCCGAGCAAGCGATAGAACCATAAGGACAAAACCGCACCCATGAGAATAGGAATTCAAAGAAAACAATGCTGCTAATCTGCTATGAACAAGATGGCATGATTATAAAGCAAATCATCAACCCTTTATGTCGAATAATCTTTACCCATGCGCCTCCGATATTTAATGAGCTGAAATGCTGAATCAAGAGCTGTGAAAGTGGATATGCGGTTTTGTTCCTGTTCTTAGTGTTCTGCCACAATGGATTCTTGCACCGAGGAAAGCTGAGGTTGCTCTTCAACCATTATGTCACTATTCACATGGGACTCTGCTTCATCAGGCTTGTCTGAGAGGATTGCTGATGGCTCTTCGATGCAGGATGGAGCTTCACCTATTTCACTAGAAAAGGTGCCGTTCAATTCATTCCCTGCAGCATTCTCTGTTTTCTCTTCCACGATAGCACTGGATACTGTGCTATCTTTGTTTGCTACATTGGGTGAGGTTTTCCTGTGATGCATTGCCTTGGATGAAGTGCTTGCACTTTTTGGGGTGGATGAACTGGTCCTTTCAGAAAGCAGTCGAGGCGGAAGAGATTTCCTCTGCGGCTTCTTTTGATGGACCGGCATATCTTTAATGGGGTTCTCATCTAGACTTAAACGACCATGTCGACCACTGCTGCCAGTGTTTCCTCCTGACTCGGGGTTGACTGAAATCTTCTTTCGACCAAGCTTGGGAGATTTTGCTCTCGTAGTTGGCATCTACATTAACAAAATCCGAGATCAAAGAAAAGACAAATGGCCATAACAAACAAGCATCCAAACAGGGTAAGACTTGTGCTAGTGTGAAATGAAAGCCTTCAAGTAAAGCATAGCAGGAAGGATAACATTCACTAATGACAGAATAATCATAAAAACAGGGTTTGGCATCACTTTGAAGTTAGCTATGATGAACTCACGCACTATTATACGAGATAGGAGGTCAACAGCAACAACATGTATTGGTAAGGGCATCATTTTCTAAAAGCTATCCAACTCTATGTAAAACCAGTGTAGATTGACATCCAGCCAGCTTGTACACCCCATAAATTAATGTAACTGAACAGGCAATCGAGAATGAATTGAGAACTATAAATAATTAAATACTTGCAACAAAACAAAAAGAACTTTGAATTTGGTGGGTACAGTTTAACTCCTTTTGTCAAGTGTAGACTAAACTAACAATATTTCGAAGACCACTGGATATAGAAACAAGTCACATACCAAACTTAAAGATTCCCCATGAAGATGGGGGAAGGCAGGTAACTGCAAAAGAAGATGTAATATCGTAACTGTCTTTAGTTTTGTCCAGTGCACCATCAGATGTGCCAGACAGAAATCAGAACTAACAAGCTTCAATAGATGCAGTATTTTAAAACATGTTAACATGATATTTAAAAGTCGTGGTTACATCAGTAAACAGCACAAACATAGAAAAAGGGCCACACATAGGCAAGTGATTATTAGCTATAACAAGCATGAATTTATTCAGAACGAGCTAAAAGAGACGGTCATTCTAAGACCAAGGGTCATAAAATACAGGCAAGGCATAAAAATAGTCAGAAGATAATTGATGGAGAGTCAACAGCAAGATGGACGCTTTCATTAAAAAAAAGCAAGTACTGTGTTCAGCAAGTTATATGCAATGATTCTCTTAAGCCATCATCCATGCATGCGGATTAATGTGTTTGCACCCAGTATAATGACACAGAAATGCATGGATACACTTATATCAAGTATGGCTTTAAATCAAACAATTAATTCAAAGTACAATTGCAGGGACCGACCTTCTTTAACTCCACCTTTGGAGGAGGAGGCTCCTGGTAGAAACTTGGCATTGGGGTTGCTTTAAAAGTTAGACTCTTCCTAAGCATCTTAATCTCAGCTTCTTGAGTCTCCTGTAAATAAAATACTTGAAAGGTTCATATAATTGAAAGGCAAAAACTTCAACATAAATTTTTGCTCAGGTATTATAACCATCACCTTGGTCTTTGCTTGCAAGTCACTCTCCTCCAATTCCTTCGCATGAATTTTTTCCTCAAGTTTAGAGTAGAACTGCCCAGAAAAGAAATCACTTCCTTTAAACATATAAACTTATTGCATAAGAAACCTCCACATTAGGTGGAAACTCAAGTATCAAACATCCACCTCTTTTCTTCTCTGAGCTCGTTCACCACACTTGAAACTAAATCCATAATTAGGAAGTGTTCCCATCCTACGGGGTTTGGCATCTTCTGAAATGGTACTTCTAGGAAGTAGATTAAGGAGAAGAAATAATACAAAGAAACACAAAAAATGAACTTAATAAATAACAATACAGAAACTACAAGTAATTCCCACATCTCACATGACTCAACAAAGAGGAAGAGGATACGAAGATTCCGCGTCTCCTTTAACGTCATCAAGGGGTTCTTTATTCAATTGTTTTGGCGTTTTCTTCTCCCTAATTCAATTCAATAAATACCAATTTCTTAGTCAGAGAGTCAATCATAATCAATCATCTGAATCGTTGGATTTTCTTTCTTTAACTACAATGATGAATCATGAAAACATTCACAAATAATTGTTAGCATCACTTACAAGGGTGCTTTTGAAGATGCTGCATCAGACTTTCCAGAATGCTAAGAGAAAGAAAGTGTAAAAGTTATCAGGGTCAGTGAAGATATAGTTTTCAATACACCAAAAACAAAGCAGATAAAAGAAGAAACAAAGGGAAGCAAAATGTTTTGAGTGCTTCAGTAAATATGGTATTAACATAAAAGAAAGAACTGGGTTTACCTTAGACATTTGAGTCTGCTTTTCATTAAATGGTTTACTTTTAATAGGTTGTCTTGAGAGAGTTTTTGAGGCTAGATTACCATTGGAAACAGCAGTAAGTGTCTCTTCACCTTTTCCATCTTTGCTTTTTTTTGGCCCACTGGCATGAATACCTTTAGTACTTGGGGGCTTTCCATTCTTATGCTTAACAGCAACTTTTGACACTCTTGATTGTTTTGTTTGATCATTGGTTTTCTCCTTCTCTTCCTAGAACCCAAACAAATAATTGAGATTCAAATAGCATGGAGTTGAGAACTCAATAAAACCATCTAGAGGAAATACTTCATATGCAGCTTTTTATATCTTAGCTGTTGATTCTTCAATAAAGAAACGAGAAGTGCATTGCTTTAGCAAACCAGAACATGGTTTATCGATGAAATTACGTACTTATAACGTCTTCATTGGAAAATCATACATTCATTATACTTTAATTGAGGGAAAAAGATATAAGAAACTGCATCCAAGTCTAATCCAGAAAGGGAATGCATGTCACCTTAGAAATGGTCTCGTTCCTGCCGTCCATATTATCAATTGATCCTTTTATTACTCCCGCGGAGGAGTCATTAGTAGCAGTGTCATCCAACTGGATAACATTTGTAAAGTCCCCATTTAAAGCATCCGTGTCTATAAATTCAGCAATATTGTAGTTCATATCATTTGAGACAACACCACCCTCTCCAGAGTTGAAAGTTTCCTCAAGAACACCATTTTGACGAACCACTTCGAGGAAATCAACAGGTGAATGATTGCTCGGATCCATCATTCACAACTACAGATTGCCTGCAAAAGCGAATTAGTTATCTGAAGACGTTGAAAGACAGGGCGTGAAACATATTCGTCCAACACACATAATACCATGCATCAGGTGTTTATATATAAAGGTCTTCTTCCATGCTTTCCAATGATGATTTAATAATGCGTCTAGACCAATTCTCTAAATTTCAATGCGTTGTCATGAAACTCAAACTAATTATTCTTCTATTAACCAAAGAACAAAACTGGGATCATAAGATAATAGACTGTTGTGTGCGTGCATAAATGGGAAAGGGGAAAATGTTAATGAGTGGACAGGAAATTCAATAGGATTCGCTTGCAGATACCTAACATAGAGCACCAAATTGCCCGCTTGGACCACATTTTCTCAGCAACAAAACGAAGCCCACGCTACCAAGTACCAAAACACTAGATAAAAACTCACAAATAGCCTCACATTAGGTAGTCTATATAACCAGGCAGCTGAGCATATCAGGGTTAACAAAATGAGCAATAAGCAAGACCAGCAAACACAATATGAGTAGCGCTTCGATTACCAAACTCGCATTTCCAAATACACAAATTTCTTCAACAGGCATTGATCTCCGCATACGAAAACAATGCCACGAACTTTTTTTTTTTAAAAAAAAAAACAAATAAATCGATAAATTAGTCCAATCCCACTACGATACAAAACCCAGATTAAAAAAAGAAATAGAAATCTTATTTCATCCTTCAGTTCCCAGCAGTTAGAAAGTAAAACTCCACACTGTCATCCTTACCTTGCAAAGCTGAGGACAGTCAAAATGCCATTAGAAAGGGGGAGACCTTCGAAAAGAGCAGGAACGAAGAGATCTGAGGGAGAATGGCAAAGGAGACGGCAATGGCGATGGGAGGATCCGAGCCCGAGGGAGGAGATCCGAAAGAAGGAACTGTAGAAGGCTCAGATAAAAAAAAAAAAAATTCCAATTTTTGATAATGGGGTATGGAAATATTTGAAATGAGTGAAGGAAGAGTGGAAGGAGGAGGAGAGAGGTATCGTACATACCGCTACCAGCGGGTTTCCAAATCTAATTTCAACAAAAGTCGCTCTCTGTAGACTGTAAATGGCAAGTGTGAGAGAGAGAAAGAGAGACTAAAAAATTCGATTTTTTTAATGAATAAAATTTTACAGCTTCTCACCGCTTTCACGAAAATGCGCTTTCTTAAACAGCCACGCTGTCTCTAGCGGAAAAATTAATTAGAGGTTGAACATTCTCCCTCTTATCCCGAATATAAAACATATTTATCTAGCTTGTTTAGATTAAGATTATAAATTAAATTAGTTAAAATTATGGTATAATATTACCAATACACTATAATCATGTAACTTTATCCATACTGTCCCTCCCTTACTTATTTATCATTGAGGAGCATTTTTAGGGGCAATTTATGGAAAAGTTGTGAACAAATAGAAGGAGATATTATATTTAGGACCAAACCCACCTCTCCAAATAGATAATATATTTAGGATCGGAGGGAGTAATTATTAATTAAGATGAAATCCCTTAGAGTTGTAAATAACAACTTTTGGTTTGATGATAACAACTTATGACCAAGTGATTAGAATTCCATAGCACCTTATCTTAATTATGTTTCTCCTTTAGACTTCTAATTAATTTTCCCAATTATATACATACTTTTATATTTATATACATGCTATAAGATATATTGACTTTTTTTGAAAATTTTTAAGAAAACTAAATTAATTACTTATAAATTGATGTGCATGATTTTTTCTAGGCTATTTTATTTGATTTATAGCTATAGATTAACATATAGCCCTATAATACATAAAATATGTTATGATTAACTGTCTTAATTAGTTTTCTTAATCTTTCCAAAAAAATTGATTGGGTTTCATATTTAATAACGGATGAAGTAACATATACACACGAACAGCTCTTTCTAAGCACTTTTTTAAAATTCTGATTTATTTAACCTATTCATTTTAACTCTTATTCAACATTTTTTCTAATTCAACTAGTAGAATATGTAATTTTCCCCATATTTTATTACATAAGTATCTGAACAATTTACTAATTTCATTCCCACAACAATATAAAAGTTTACTAATGAGAGTAGAGTGTCGCAACATGAGTTAATTAAATAAAATAAGTAATTATCGTGGTGACATATGTAGATATCAAACATGATAATTGAACTAAAATGACTTACAAGGCTACAAGCCTACAACCAATCAACTAGGTACTAAATATAATATCAATTCATTAAAAATTCACTCAAATGTACATAATTTAAAGACATTCACTCAAAATGTATATGAATAGAATAATATCATATCTTTTCATTCACTTTATTTAATAAAAATTCATGAACTTTGATAGTTTTTTAATGACCTCTTTATTTATAAATGTATTTTCCATTGTCCATGACTCCATGCATTTGTCGTTATTTTTATCATTTTTCCTTCCTTGCCCTTTTCACCTTAATGCATTTAAAAAATAGTAATAGCGTAACCATCACGTGCATTGCACAAATGTCAAGGATTTTGCATGGAACTTATTTGAATTCATATTTAAATACTAGAATTGAGATATAAGGTTTCGTTGAGTCAGAGAGTTAAATTAAGATAAAACTTTACAATTCGTGTTTGTTTTACTAGGTAATCTTGTGAGTCCTTCGTGTTTGTTGTCCGCCACTCCAACGGATGGAACTTAGAACATATAGAGAGTTGATGAATGCATATTCTCGTGTTTAAACAAGACTTAATGTGATGCTAAATATCACTTGAGTCAAATGACTCTTAACAAATCTTTATATTGGATACATTAAAGCTATTCAAAAATTTTAACTCAACGTTGATGGGGCCTTCTCATCTATTCATGGAGCTAGTTGTGTGATAGTACAGTGCCTTTTATTTTATTGAAGGTTTCGTGTGTGTTTGGATACCACGTTTGGAGGGCAAGAAGTAGATCCTAAAGCATAAGTCAATTTGAAAAAAAAATTATGTTTGGATAGACTTATTTTGAGAATGACTTTTGGTCCAAAATGACTTCTGTAACGTCAAAAGTCAGAAGCAAAAAAAAGTGGCTTCTGACTTCTGACTTCTGACTTCTGGTGGGTCCCACGCCTTTTGTTATGTATTATTTAACAAAGTGGGTAGGAAAATTAGACTGTTAAAACCCTAAAATTCTCAAATAAGATAATTTCTTTTAATATAAAATTTTCTTTTTATCTCCAAAAATTTACCATAATAATTTCTAACTACTTTCTCCCACAATATACTCCTTTGAGCTAAAAATATTATTTTTTAAAATTATGTTCCTAAAAATAAGGGAGAAACTAAGCCTTTAATAAGAAGATATGCATATTATATATGTATTATTTAATAACAATAATGTCCTTTTTAGCAATTTTTCATCTAAACTTACTTTTCAAAATAATCATCCAAACATGTTTCTAAAGTCAGATTGAAAAAAAAGTCACTTCTATCATCACAAATCCAAATATAAATCACTTCACACAATGACTTTTATTCAATTTTACTTCTGAAAAAATCATTCTGAAAGAAAGTCACTTCTCATAAGCTCAATTCAAACATAACTTTCATTTTTCATCCGGATGAGAAGACAATTTATTTGCATAATTGTGGGCCCTTGTTATTGGGTTAAAAAACTTGCCTGGGTAAAGGAATATGCCACATCTTCGTTGAGACTGGTACTTATGAGGTTCGAACATGATTGACTAGGATGCAGTGGGTCACCATCGATATGCTTCCTTGATTCAAGAAGCAAAGTTCTGGGTTGTTCAATCGTGGGAGATCGAAATTAATCATATTATGAGATCAACCAACTCTGTGGCGGATCATCTAGCGAAGCAAGCGATCGGTGCGATGCCGGGCTATCACTCTGTCCTTCATCCCTCCAAAGAGTTGATGCTCTTAATACGAGAAGAATGTAACTGGTGCTCAGCTACTGATTAATTCTAGTTGATTTCATTTTTTTTCAAAAAAGGAAAGAAAAGTAAATACCAAGTGTTGACCATGAATAAGCATGTATCACTTAAAAAAGGAATCACATACTTAATCATAATTTTATGACGTTATATTGAAATAGAAAAATATAAAGATAGTCAGTATTCAATTTAAAAGCTTGGGCGGGAACTTGTAAGGGTGTATTTGGATTAACTTCTGAAAAGTAATTTTTTTTTAATCTGACTTTTCAGAAGTAAGATTGGATAAAAGTCAGATTGTATGAAGTGATTTGTGTTTAAATATGTGATGATAGAAGTGACTTTTTTTCAATCTGACTTTTAGAAACATGTTTGGATGATTATTTTGAAAAGCAAGTTTAGATGAAAAATTATTAAAAAGGACATTATTGTTATTAAATAATACATATATAATATGCATGTATTCTTAAAGTTAGAAAGAAAAAGTGAAATTTGGGGTTTTTTTGAGGATTTTAATGGCTTAGTTTCTCCCTTATTTTAAGGAAAATAATTTGAAAAAAATTATATTTTTAGCTCAAAGAAGTATATTGTGGGAGAAAATAGTTAGAGCTTATCGTGGTAAATTTTTGGAGATAAAAAGGAAAATTTAAATTAAAAGAAAATATCTTATTTGAAAATTTTAGGTGTCTAATAGTCTAATTTTCCTACTCACTTTATCCCATAAGCAAAAAACCATAAGTCAGAAGCTCCAAATTCTTGCTTCTCCTAGAAGCCCAGTTGGAGCCAGAATCCCATCACAAAATTAGCCAACCCAAACATGTGAAAAAGCAAAAATAAGCAAAAAGTGGCTCTTCCATGTGGAAAAACCATCCCAAACACACCCTTAGTCAAATGCTCAGTACAATTTTCAAAACCATAAACTTAAAACAATATATTAAATAATATTTGAATTCAAAATTAATAAGACTAATATTTGATGTTTTTCACCAATTAGCCATATTGGTTATTGTTTTACATTCACCGTGACCTTAAATTATATATACATGAAAGTTTTTTTTTTTTAAAAAAAAAACACCAACAAACACTTTGTTGAAAACATACCTCATCCAAGGTAAAAAAAAAAAAAAACCGCATCCCATCCTTAATAATAAGACACAAACTATCAATCCTCATGTTTCATAAACCAGTAAAATTAGTTTAAAACATTAAATATGTCCTAAAATTTAAATGATTTCTAGTATTATTCTTATCAATTATATTAAACTATAATATCATAATAATTATTACTTCACCCACCACTATTTTTAAACACGGGCAAACATGAAAAAATATGATAAACGCTCATTAAAAACTAGCGATTTCCTTATAAAAATGACCAAAAAAAAAACACTTATCTAGTCGGTGCTTACAATAATAACTAGAGGAAGGGCATGTTTTCGCAACAATAAAAATAAATAAATTAGGCAGACACTTTTTAAGGAAGCTAAAAGCATATACTATAGCATATTGAGCGAATAAAAGTTAATTTAATTGATAATGAGTTGAATTATACTCCCTCCGGTCCTAAATATAAGATCCCTTTGACTTTTTTTGTGGAAGTTAAGGAAGCAAATTAGACCACTAAATTATAACATATGTCACATGTAATTAGATTATAGGTTAGTTTATAAGTAGAATAAATTAGTTTTGAGGAAAAAATATAACTATAGACAATTTAAAGTGATTAAACTTGCATCCTTAATTTCTCCAAAAAAGTCAAAGTGGTCTTATAATTAGGACCGGAGGGAGTAACTCATAAAGATTATAATTTCAAATCCTACTTCCCATACACACACTATAGCATTGTTGCCTTCAACTTTTGGTTTTAGTACATCGAGCATTGTTAGTAGGACCTTCCTTGTTGCTGCCAAGTGGAGGGACCTGTTGACAACGACCTTCTACCCTGTATTTTTTTGTGTCAACAAAAATGTATTGTTTTATTTGAACCGTTATCCGGGGAGCCGGCACTGCGACTGAGTTATCAAAGCCATGTATTCATGTATGAATTACTGAACACTCGACGATCTATTGATATGAATTTCCCCATAATATGGCCAAGTCTAATTTATTCACAAGGTACGTCTTTTTCATTCGTTAGTTAGCCAAAATAATAGTTGTTTTCTAGTCATTAATAAACGCAATAGTTAAGGAGAGTTAACATAAACTTTATCCACTTTCTTTTGTTTTCACAATAGCATGATTCATAAGTTGCACGTATATGCCGTCCTGTTGGGCATGGAACAGGAGAACTGAAACCTTATCCCATTAATAATGTAACAAAAGTATTACGAATAGGATGCAAATACTTCACTAAATAAATCCAAGCCGAAAATAACAGCTTAAGAGTTGAGTTTTACGGTTTAAGACTAACAAGAAGAACTAAATTTTGGGCATTTATGGTTGCTCAGCTTTTGGTCCCCCAAATACGTGGAAGACGGTAACTTAATCCCAGTCTTCTACTAAAAATAGATTCGTAAGGTGCGATGACAAGAAGACCATGCCAAGTGCATGGTTGCTCTACCTCATCACGCTAACATTTTGTCCTCATCCCATCCATAATTTATTTGATATGTCACATTATCTTCCTCTAGGCATCCCCTACCAGCGGGGCTATTGATTGCAGACATTAAGTGGGTCACCATTAAGGCCTCTATCATGCATCATTGTACGTGGAATTGCAACCCAGCCACATTTACAAGGTTCATGTCCCATGATAATTATTAGTACCACATTCATATTATAAGTAGAGAAAGATGCAATTAAACAACTGTTTGAAATATATTTATAGATATAAAATTCCCATGGCAAGTACTGTTCCCCGATAAGTGGGGCATTTCCTGTCCAGCGTAACTCACTCCATTGCGGCAAGCCAGCAACTTCCCACCTCTAGCAACAAGATCGTAATTTCAATTATTGCAATTTTTTACCCTGTCGATCTGTCTATATATACTTCTCTCACAATTGAACTACACTATAGTAATAAAGTAATCTAAATAAAGCGTTAGCAGTGGTACAATTTTGGTTTTTGACTGTTTTTGAAATCCAGATCGTTGATTTCACCTTATGATCAATCCCACAAATTGAAACATGTCTAAAGTTTCCAAAGCACGTCCAACTCTTTATAAGCATGACAAATTATGCGGCTCACCTGAAGAAATGGTGGTTTTCCTTTAATAAAAACGGGGCTTCTTCCAAATAAGTTCTTAAGTATCAAACTTTATGGCCTTCAAAAATAAAAAGCATCAACCCTAATAAGAAGAAAGTGCTTTCATTGGTAGATGGGAAAGCTGACGCGCACCTGGCATCCCTTTTAAAGACGAAAGGGATATGATAAGAAAATGCTTCTGTTAGAGCTGACTTTTTGGTTCATTTCTTTGTTTGCAATCCATAGAAGAGAACAAATAATGGGACGTATTGAGGAGCCGTTCAGTTTAGGTGCGGGGGGAAAGTAGCCCGTGGTCCCTGAACTCAAACAAGATCTTCAGCTACTTATGCCACCTCAAAACATATCAGTACAGAACCCAAATCATTATGGTCGTTATGCACAATCACTGGCTCCAAAGCAATTAAAACAGTTTTCATGGAACATCCAAATTCCTGAATTTACAAGCTTTTCCACCTCACACCAGTATTCACCAGCTTGACATACGCATTCTTGAAATCTTCAAAGAACATATTCTCATTGTCCGCATATTTTTTAATCCACCTGCGCAATAAAGTCAGGACTCTTGAGATATGCATATTAAAATACAAAGTTAAGTAGCAGAGAAATATGCATAATGTGCACAAGAACAACTGATAATCATGTGCAACTGATTTTCACTCATTTAGAAAACAGATTCTTCACTTGAACAAGAAGACAGATTATTTTCCGCACCTCAATTAGTTTTTAATTACTAAATGGGTAAGCCCCAAAGGCCCCCAATAACAAATCATTCCATGGGCATTAAAAATATGCGGCCCAACAAACGGATATATTAAAGGGAAAATTAATTACAAGTCCCTTGTAAGAAACTTAATTATCATGAGGTCCCACAAAATCGTTTAATTAATCTCAGGTCCCATGCGAAATCACATAATTAATCTTAGGTCCCATGAAGTTGTTATAGCCTGCTCATTTAGTTGTTATCGGCAGCTCAAAAGTTGTTATCAAACAAGAGTTGTTACACATGCTCATTTAGTTGTTATGGTAAGTCACAAGTTGTTACACATGCTCAATAAGTTGTTATCATAGGCCGAAAAGTTGTTATGGCCTGCTCATTTAGTTGTTAGTGACTGAGAATTCCGTAACAACTTTTGACCAGATTATAACAACGGTTTGGCCTACGATAACAACTTAATGAGTATGCGGTAACAACTTCATTTCAGGGACCTGGAATTAATTACGCAATTTCGTGGGACCTCATCTTAATTAAGTTCCTTACATGGGACCTGTAATTAATTACCCCTATATTAAATTTGAACTAGGAAATAAATGAGGAGGAATGTAAGTAGACTTTTCCTTATGAAGAATTAGGAGAAACAAGTTCAAGGTACCTTGCATGTAGTAAAGAGTGAAAGTAACGTGGGGAAATGCAGCTTCTTTTTCATTATTTTAAACTTATTACTGGCATGTAAACTTGATCTAAAGTTCACTCTCCAAAACAGTAGCAAAAAAAAAAAAAATCTTGAATCCTGTGATAAAGAATCTATCATTAAACACAATTTCGCATGCATATGATGGAATTGTGACATAAATTGAATTATTTATAACTTATGGATAATATGACTAATTATAGATTTTATATTGATATTGCTCTATTATATTGTATTGTAATTGTAATTCCTAGGAGTGAATGAACTGCGCAAGTATCACATAGTATGGGTAGTTTAGAGCAGCATTTAGACAAAGAACCTTAAACATTCATCATCCTCAACGAGTGCGTGATCTGAAGGAAGGCCAATCATACTTGACATACCGCCTGCACAGAATAGAACAGCAGAAGAACGTCAAAACATGAAAACAACAATAAAAGTAGTTGACAATAGCACTTAGGTAATGGATATGTCCGGACTGCAAGTTACATTTTCCAAGATGCAGCATCTTTCTCTCAAAATAGCACAACAATCTTTCAAATTAATTTGATGGATTTTTTCAGTTACCTGAAGAACCCCATGGCTTCTCAAGAAGAACCTTGTAATATGAATTGTCAAAAGAAGTTGGGCTTCCAAAACCTTTACTTCCAAGAGTATGGGCTCCAGACAATGCTACGAGTTCTTGTGTTCTGGGCAAGGTCATCAATCAATAATGCTCAAGCAAAGTGAATAATAAACTTCCTTTGTTACTCTGGTGAAGATCAGGACTTCAAGAAGAAGTCAGATTCACCCATACAAAGAATCCGTGATAAATGTTGGACAATCAAAACACTGCTTTTATGGTAGTAACTATGCAAAAATAGGAACTTAGGCATCAACTCATCTTCTTGTTGTTCAGGGTCACATAAAATGGAAACTACAGGTGATCAATCACCACTATACACTTAAATTCCAAATTAAAAGGGACTTCCTACTTACGAAAAGCCTTTTCTCAGGAAGCATTTCTTCAAACCAGAAGCATCGAGAGATTCTTCAGGAAGTTTCCCTTCCGGATCAGGCTCCCTATCCATAAAAAGATGGAATATTATAAGCAGAAGGCACACAATCTGGTTCACATTTGCAAGTAACAATCCATGAGTTAAATCCCATCAAACCATTTCCTTCTCACATAAAGAAGGACAATATTTTAAAAATTGAGAAAAATGATTATCATTTTTCAATAACAACCAGACCATGATACACAAATAGAAATTGGTAGTTACATATTGTATATTAACTAAGCACTTGGCACCTTACGATGAATCTAGCCTGCCAACTGAAACTTGGATATTTGGTCCTCCGCATACAGCAACTGCTTCAGCCCCAGCCACAGCAATCATGTCTGCCCAGGATACTGATAGAGAAAACCAAAAACAAAATTTGTTGTCCTGGATTGAATCAATAATTACTGCACGCGTTTCAGCACATGTTAACAGAGAAAATAATAATGACCTGGTTTTATAGCATCTATTTGAGTCTTTGCATTTTGCAGAACCTACACAATATACCCATCATGCTATTAGCAAGCATATAGAATAGAAGATTAATATGTATTCATGCATAAGCAATTAACTTCATCTATAAAATATACAATCGTGTTGTTCAGGCCGAAATAGTGGTCATTAAGAAAAATAGATAGGTGGGACATGCCTTTATAGATTTCTTTAGCCCAGAATTTTCAGGTCTATCAAGTTCATATACAATAGAACCATTCATGCCACCTGCAATGACATGAAAGAGGAATAATTTACACCAAAGAATTGATAAGCATGAGACAAGAAATTTTTTTTGAGAAATGTCCTTCGGATACAAACCTGTGTTATCATCCATTTCAAAGGTCCCAGCATCATGGAAAACAAGACGAAGCACACCTGCTGCCTTTCCCTTCGACAATACTTTGCGGACTTCTTCTTTAATGAGCTGATATTCCTCTGTACCAGACCTTAAATCAGGATACAAAAGTAGCACAGCAATGAGCATACATCCGGCATGATAATGCAAAAAGGAAACTTAGCCGGATGGAACTCAGTACAAATTATTTTAATTAGATGGACATACGCACTAAAGTTCGCAACATCAATAAAATCTATTCGTCCTACCAATACAAAACCAAAAGAACAGTGATCAAAGCTTTAGCGTCAGAACTAGAGCCGAATTCAGGAAAAAATCCAATTACGTGCGTCGATGAGTTCCTGCAGTGATCTCTTTTACTTCTATAATTCGGGGGGCAAAATGCAATATAATCCATACGGGAAGCAAAATCCTTCCATAGGCCAAATCGTATGCATTCGTTGATAAAGTGTAAGATCAGAAGGCATTTTCTAATAAGAAATCAAAGCAGATAGATAGAGTGATAAACCATAAACAGGAAGCTGAACTTACTGGATCGCATTTGCTCCATGAAAATCCATGATTTGAGTTAAAGGAAGTAGCCATGGAAGCGTGGCTATGAATAGCAGACCTCTCCTTCCGGCAGCAGAAGCAGATAAGGTGATATGACCTGCGATAAGAGCATGTAAACTGTAAACGCAAGACACAACGGAGATATTCGAATCCTGAAAAATTAAGCAAGCCTCAGAGAGATAACTTCACCTGAAGCGAAGTCGTGAGCCTTGAGTGAGCGAGATTTGGAGGTCCTCGACGAAGAAGGACGTTGGGATTTGGCGGGAAAATCGAGTTGGGAAAGGGAATTGGAAACAGTGGAGCGAGGGAGAGAAGGGGAAGAGATGGAGAGAATTGAAGTCATATCAAAAATGGACGGTAGGTACACAATGAATTGCCTCCTTCGAACACTTTATTTTATTTGTTAATGGAGAAATTCCCGTTGGATCTGACTGTTCATAAATAAATTACATATATTTTTATGCGAATATTTTAATTTGATTTGACTACACCCTAGAAAATTAGCTCACAGGTAAATTTATTTTCTTAACTTCTAAAGTTAATAAAACATTAAAAAAATAGGAGATTAAAATTCTTTTATCTACCAGGTACTATTTTACGATGTCATATTAGATTAACACATCCACGTCAAACATTATTTGTTTGTTCGTAATTGATCACACCATAAATAATGTAACGAACCACATTCGACTAAGAATTTCTTCTGCTAATCCGTGCTAGTATGAGGGAATCCCCTGACAGTATTACCTATTTATAACACTATTATATTATCTTCTGGTAAGAAATTCTTATATTTTTTACATATATAATTTATGGTATGACCAAATATAAGTAGACACACATATATTTTAAGTCAATTTAAAGAATTTAAATATAATTAATAAATATGATGTCATACTTTTGTGAGAGAAAAAATCAATAATCCATAGTGCCATATCAAATTAAATTATTTGTGAGTTGTGTAATTGTAATTGGTTAGGCATTCTTATAAATAAGATTCATCTAAGAATTTTTCATTAGATCATTACAATTAAGTCGTATTTTGATTTTTAAAAAGAAATGTAAGATTATTTAGTTGATTAATCTGAACCCAATTTATTTATTTATCACTACTTCCATATACCTGCAGGAACCAAGTCATTTTAGGATTAGTATTCTAAAACCAAACCCCCCAGGTCATTTGCGTATTTTTTTTTTTTTGGGTAAAATGATAAAATCACTAATGTATTATATTGGACTCCATGATTATTAAATAAATAAATAAAAAAAAAAAACCAAACGCATAGTGTCAGATAGTTTGCTAGAAAGCGAAGGATTTAATAACAGCACACAAACAAGCCATTGAAAATGGACCAGCCACAAAGATTTAAAACATTTGGCGCATGAAGAATTCAAACCTCTAAACTTTAATTTACTTAAACAAGTAATGAGAATATGCAAGTGTCCAAACCCACTGTCACTTCTGTTTACGTCTGAGTGAAGGGGTCTGATTAGGATTTAATCGATTATTATATAAGATAGTGCAGCCTCAACTGCGTCCATAACACAAGGGACTGAATAGAAAAGTTGAAAATGCAGTGCAGCAGCATCATCTGAGAAGTGACTTTTTTTTAGAAGTAAAATTGGATAAAAGTCAGATTGTGTGAAGTGATTTATGTTTGGATTTGTGATGATAGAAGTGACCTTTTTTCAATCTGACTTTTAGAAACATGTTTAGATGATTATTTTGAAAAGCAAGTTTAGATGAAAAATTACTAGAAAAGGCATTATTGTTATTAAATAATACAAATATAATATGCATATATTCTTATTAAAGGCTTAGTTTCTCCCTTATTTTTCAGGAAAATAATTTTAAAAAATAATATTTTTAGCTCAAAGGAGTATATTATGGGAGAAAGTAGTTATAAATTATTATGATAAATTCTTAGAGATAAAAATAAAATTTTATCTTAAAAGAAAATATCTTATTTGAGAGTTTTAGGGGTCTAATAGTCTAATTTTCCTACCCATTTTATTAAATGATACATAACAAAATGTGTGGGACCCACCAGAAGCCAGAAGTCAGAAGCCAAAAGCTACTTTTTTTTGCTTTTGACTTTTGGCTGAGCAGAAGTCATTTTGGACCAAAAGCACTTTTTTTTAGGTGATCCAAACATGTATAGTGTTTGGATTGAGCTTCTGAGAAGTGACTTTTTCAGAAGTAAGATTGGATAAAAATCAGATTGTGTGAAGTGATTTATGTTTGGATTTGTGATGATAAAGTGACTTTTTTTCAATCTGACTTTTAGAAACATGTTTGGATGATTATTTTGAAAAGTAAGTTTAGATGAAAAATTACTATAAAGGACATTATTGTTATTAAATAATACATATATAATATGCATATCTTCTTATTAAAGGCTTAGTTTCTCCTTTATTTTCAGGAAAATAATTTTAAAAAATAATATTTTTAGCTCAAAGAAGTATATTGTGGGAGAAAGTTGTTATAAATTATTATGTTAAATTTTTGGAGATAAAAAAAAATTTAGATTAAAAGAAATTATCTTATTTAAGAATTTTAGGGATCAGTCTAATTTTCCTACCCACTTTATTAAATAATACATAACAAAAGACTTGGGACCCATCAGAAGTCAGAAGCCAAAAGCCACTTTTTTTTGCTTCTAACTTTTGGCGTTGCAAAAATTATTTTGAACCAAAAGTCATTTTCAAAATAAATCCATCCAAACATAATTTTTTTTCTTCAAAATAACATAATTTTTTTTCTTCAAAATAACTTCTACCCCCCCCCCCCACCAAAAAAAAAAGCTCAATCCAAACATGACCCAAAAAAGCAAGAAGATAAATGGTTGTTGGATTCACTTGTCTTCTTCCTCTAGCGAGTCAGCTAAGTTATTATAAGGGTCAGTTTGTTTTAAAGAAGGTCTTATCCATCTTTTGGCAATTCTGCAGAACAAAAAATTACATGTGTACTTGCAAAGATTTTGTATCTCAAATTTCAACTTTCAACACAGCGCACAAAGCAAAGCTGTATTTAGATGAGTGGTAATTCACATTACAAAATTCGAGTAACTACTCAAAAGTACACAAAAATAGTGAGTAGAACCATATACAAGAATGGGCTAAACCATGTGACATTACTCAACAAAACCAGAAAAAGAAAAAGTTACAGTTTTAAATTTTATCTTGGTCCAGAAAGCCTAACTGCTGAAAGATATGCATCACTGTTACAGTCTGAAGGTCCTGAAGAGGTACCACCTTCACTCATAGACTTGAAGAAAGACGAGAAAAGGCGAGAACCCATAGGAGAAGATGGTGGTGGCTTAGGAACAGTACAGAGACCTTCAAGCATTTGAACAACTTTGGTCATGGAAGGCCTCAGAGACATATCTTCCTGTATGCACCACAATGCAACTTTGAGGGCCATATGAAACCTTTCATCATTTTCGTTTACTCCCAGCTTTGAATCAAAAAGATCTTTCAACTTCCCTTCTTCTATCATCTTGAAAGCATAAGTTGGGAAGTGGGATTTCTCTGAAGACTCGTTAGGATCATAATTTTTCCTTCCAGCAATGATCTCTAGTAGTACCATCCCGTAGCTATATACATCGCTTTTCTCTGATATAGCATAGTTTGTGATCCACTCCGGTGCAAGATATCCTCGGGTTCCCCTTAGTGTTGTGAAAACATGGCTTTGTTCACGAGTCATGAGTTTAGCCAACCCAAAATCCGAAACTTTGGCGAGGAAGTTCTCATCAAGAAGAACATTTTCTGGTTTGATATCACAATGAACAATCTTTGAATCACAATCCTCATGCAGGTAAGCAAGCCCTTTGGCTGTGCCCAAGGCTATATTAAACCTTGTATCCCAATCCAACAAGAATTCTCCTTGGTTTTTCTTGAATATCCATTTATCTAATGACCCATTTGCCATAAACTCATAAGCAAGAAGGCGATGAGTTCCTTCGGCACAGAATCCTTTAAGCCTAACCAGATGATGATGATGAATGCTGCCAATGATGCTAACTTCAGCCCTGAATTCTTTCTTCCCTTGGCCTATGCTTTCTAACTTCTTCACAGCTAAAAGAGTGCCATCTGGTAGAGCTCCTTTATAAACTGAGCCAAACCCTCCATGCCCAAGCTTCTCAGAGAAGTTCTTAGTTGCTGTTTGCAGTTCACTATAGCTGAAACGAACAGGCATACCAGTTAAATTCTCCAAGAAATTGTCCTCTTCTGAACTCCCTCTTGGAGACTCGGGCAATCTCTGCTTTCTTCTGTAGCATCTAAGTCCCACATAGAATAAACCCGAAATCACAAGCAAAGTCGTTATGACTATAACCACAACCACCACAGTGTACTTGCTGTTGCTTCCACCTCCTGAAGAGCCAGATCCTCCATTACTAGAGACCTTAATGTAAGAAACAAAACCCGAATCTGAGTCCATATTCTTAAAACTTCCTATACTATCCAACATGAAGCAATTCCCTGAATTGCTGTGGAAGAACATGGCAAGACAGGAGCAATTTCCCAGGCAGGAAGACTTGCAGCCATTCAAATCAGTTTTGGAGGATGGAGAAAGGAATCCAAGAGCAAAGTAACCAAGTCCATTGTCACCTTCCACAAGGTCCACAGATCCATTTGAGCCATCGCAAGGAGAGGCAAACCCTGGATTGCAATTGGCATGAGATCTCATAGCAGCAGGACAGTGACACTTGTTATCATTCGTGCATACGTTATAAGGACCACAAGGTTCAGGTGTGCTACAAGCATCTTTAGGGATTCTTGTTGGTGAAGGAGTAATTGAACCTCCATTGTTGAGATTAGAGAAAGTGATGAAACCATCACTCCCCAGAACAGCAACCCAAGTGGAATTTGTGCCTGATGAATCTTGAGCAAAAATGAACTGCCATAACAAGGACTTATTCTTATCATAGAACTTCCACGAGTTTGCACTAATGGAGGCTGAAGCCGCCGAGTTACCATCTTCATTGATGATTTTGCGATCATCATTTTGCATAGACCAATAAGGCTGTGGATTATGAAACCCAGCAGAGAGAACTAAATCACCAGACTTGATCTCCATAATGCTGGTCAAGTTATTTTCGTCAGGCTCACTGGTAAGTTTCATTCCCTCCTTGAATTCCTGCATTGGCAACAAGGTATCACTTGGATGGTTAAAACTCTGCCAAATAATTGTACTATTATCATCACCAAGCAAAACCAAGTTTCCTGTGTCCTTTAATTCCATTGAAAAAACTCCTTTCCCCTTCGTATCTGTAGACCAAACCACACCGTTCCCTTTCTGAAGAAAGACATTTCCGGATTTGTCAAACACGAATTTATCAGAATTGCTAACGGGGAGGTCTCTATTTGCCGTCCAGACCACTTGGGTATTGTCACCGTGAACAATTACTAGGAGATATAACGTGCTGTCATTCTGGGTAGTGATGAAGCCAAACATGAATTCTCCATTGTTTGACACGAGGAACAAGCCGCTTTTGTCAATCCAATTCATTTGAGAGCCTTGAAACCCAGGAAAGATCATGCCGGTGCTCTGAATTCCAGCATGGCAGATTTCCGACAAGAGTAGATTAGACAGGAACAGGACGATGATGATATGGATGAAAGACCAGGTTTTTTTCATGGCTTCCTGTTATATGAACCAGAATAGTGGAAATCCTATTCTGAGCAGAGAAATCAAGGAAGATCCGAAGGTTTTGAAGAAGAGGTACTTGTTACACGAGTCAGAAATTTAACTAAAGCGTGTGAAAGCTATGACCGAAGCACTAAGGGAGAAAAAGATAACGACTTTAGAAGGTGGATTTCGCTTACTTCTTTTTAACTGCCTATTGGAACTTGAAGTTCCCCTTGAAGAAAAATGAAACCGTGTCCTTCACCGACTGTGAAAGAGAAATCTGACAAGACAAGTGAACACGAGCAAAGGTAAGAACTCACAGACCCAAAAATCTTCAACACCCACCGGAATCTTCTTGCTTTAGATTTCAAAGGCAATGAAGGCCTCCAAAAAATTTGACCCACATGACTAAAATGAAGGGTGAAGGAGGTGAGACAAAATTAAGGAAACTGAGAATGTTGTTTCAGTCGTAGCAGTTAATGAAGTGTGGAAGAAGGACGAATAGAGAGAATAAGGGGGCAGATAGATAAAGGTTGACCCCATCACCGCCCCTTCTTCACGTTTGATGAAAGAAACGAGTGAGATTTGCAGAGACACGATAATATGGTCACAGAAGAGAATGGCTTTGGATTTTTTTTCTCTGCAAGTCTCTAGGACTCTGTTTATGCTTGTGTCATAAGGATATGGATGATGAGAGATCTGGGATTAATGCCTTTTTTTCCTCGAGAATAGCGGAACTGTAACACACATACAAAAGACGATTTTCGGTTTGTGGGTTGACGATGGTTTTGACGGATCCAAGAACCAACCCTCTTTCTTCTACATAAAAACTCGATTGATTATGATTACTCATCTGGTCCTGTTTATAAGTCACTTCATTTCACTAAAATCCAACAAATTTACAATTTTACCCATATTAAATATCCACTATACCACATGAAAATAAAGTCAATATATAATAAATAAAGGGTAAACTTGTACATTCACACTAAATATTTAATAAGGTGACTTATATATAGGACCAAATAAAACTTTCTCTCTCTACCCTATAAACAAGACCAAGAGTATTTTTTAACATGGTGCAGAAGAAGAGAGTAGTGATGAAATAATGACAGCAATGTTGAAAGTAAATACGTGTTGGTTGGGTGGATGGATTAATTTAATGGTGAAGTAAGAATAAAAAAATGGGAGGAAGAAGAATGGATTTGAATTTTTTTGAGAGAATGGGGTTAGAACTGAGATAATCAAAAAGTGGGGAAGGTGGGAAGGTGAGGCCACTTGCTTGCATTAAAATATGAGGAGGCAGAGCTGGACGATACGACGAATGTGAAAGACATCGTCCATGTTTCTGCAACCAACTTGAAATGCTGGATGGGTCACCTCCTTCCCCACAAAATCATTATTTTTTTACTAATTTATATTATTACTATTATTGATATGTTGGTTATTATTATTACTGACTTCTTAAAACCAATGATTTCCAGTTTTTAAGTAAATCTTAATCTAAAAAGATTTTTTTTATTGTACAATGAACACTATTAAAAAAAATAGGATTTTTTTCTCCCTTCTATTCATGAAAACTATCTATAAAAAATTAGATAAAATAGTTCCAACCTTGTCAATTAATAATGAGAAAATGAAATCTGGATAAATATCAATACCTATTACAGGTATAAGGATAGAAATTGAAATAAATAACTCTCGCAGCCCATAATAAAAAAAATAAAGAGTTTGGTTTATTAAAAAACTTGCCCTCCAGTCCCAGTTTCAGTGCTTGTCAGAAAGATACCAATAAAAACATGTTAGAATAATTTATTATGGGTAGATTTCATAAAGTTTTCCATTTTTACCCTCATTCATTTATTATACACACATTCTCTTCCTTCCTTTCGACATTTAATATACAAGGGAATAAATGGAAAATGAGCATCTATTACTATGAAATTTCCATGTTACCTCTTATATTTTCAACAAAAAAAATTTATCATATTACATCTTATATTTGGGACCGAATGGATAGAGTATTAATCAAGAGAAGAGTGCTCACATGCTTCCAGAACAAGGAGTGGTCGGGTAGTAGTAGACCACCACGACGAAGCAAAAACGAATTATATTGGAATACTCCCTCTGGTCTTAAATATAAGATTATTTTGATTTTTTTTTGGAAGTTAATGAAGCAAATTATACCACTAAATTATAACACGTGTCACATGTAATTAGATTATAAGTTAGTTTATAAGTAGAATAAATTAGTTTTGAGGAAAAAAGATAACTATAGACAATTTAAAGTGATTATTAATTTTGCATTATTAATTTCTCCAAAAAAAGTTAAAATTATCTTATAATAAGGATATGAGGGAGGGAGTATATGGTAAATTGTGTTAATATGCTTTCATATTTTACATAAAATTCTTATTCCGTCCATGTTTGCTACTATTACCTACGGATTTAATGACCTGTCCGGAAAATTTAAAAATAAATTACAGAGAAAAGCAGACATTAGCATGCTTTGTGTGTGTGTTTATATGTGAGCTGCTCTTTTTAATTAACAAATAAAAGACCTTTGTTGGTGTGACTGAGAAGCTAAGGCGTGATGATAGGGGGTTGATGAAAATGATAACTGGTTTGTTGGAGGGTTAAGATTAGTTAGTTAATAATAAAAATGTTAGTTACTTTAGGATTATATAGAAAGGAGATCATTGTCATATTTCAGTTTGTAAGATTGTATAATCTACATCTAAGAGTGATGAGAGGGTAACTTAGGTCTCTCACATCATAATCCCTAAAGTTTGGGTTGTAAACTAATCATCACCTCAGGCGAGGGATGATCATTCTTAAATCTTAAGCCAAATGGGTTAGAATTTTTGTATCAACATTGTTCTTCCATCATCAATAATAAACATTCTTCATCATTTTTTGGTCAAATAGCATGTATTGTTCCATTAAACTAAGAAAAAGTGAGATACAAAACAAAAAATAAAAAGGTCTACAAAAAGAAAACCCAAATAACAATATATAGAAACCCTAAAAATAACATAACCTTAACATAAGTAGGAGGGAGTCATCGGCTCCAAGAACCCTATCTTCTTCATTCCATCATATGAATTCGTGGATAGAAAAACGCGGTTACCGGTAACAAAGCCATTGTGAGTAATGGTTATTTGAAGAACATCCCAAAGGGATCCACACATCTTATCAGCAATAAACTAACCAAATTGGTTTTTGAATAATCTTTATGAGCATATCTCACAGAAACAAAAGAACCCACAATCACTAACACGAAAAATGAAGATTGCGTAAAAGAAATTCTCATTGTCGTATAAACTCTCAAACTAATTTATTTCCGTAGAGACAAACAGCACCACCATAAGAAACAAAAAAATACGAAAATAAAAGTAGATTGAAACAAAATACGGATGTCTCCCTCCTCAGTCGGAACCTGGGAGGGAGACGTCGTAAAAAACTCGCACAAAAACGAGAAAAGAACTCCAACCACCCCAAAAATTAGAGATGAGGAGGAGAGAAGAGAGTCTACCCTTGTATGACGAGATTATAAAAACATTCTTCATCCTTGTTCTACTTAATTTTCTATCTTCAATATCGTTAACATCGTTTATACGTGTGTATACATAATGTTAAGTTTTACCAATGATTTGGTCTAATATAATTTGTTAGTCCCTCACAATTTTGCAAATTCAACGTTAGAATCCCACAAAGGAACGTGATATGTATTTAGTGTGTGATAGTGAGGATATCTCCAACATAGTTGTCTCCAGGAAGATGACTATCAAAAAATATTTTTCTACTACTACTTGATTATCTTCAATAAGCAAATTACAAATAGACAGACGAAAGAGCTGTTTTCATTTATGCCATGACAAAATTTAAATTGTCAATTTATTCAAAGGATACCTCGAACCTTTTAATTTGCAAACAAAATTTATTTACTACTACTACTTGATTATCTTCAATAAGCAAATTACAAATAGACAGACGAGAGCTGTTTTCTTCCACTGTTATTTCCATTGTATGAACTATGAAGTATACTCTCTCTCTCTCTCTCTCTATATATATATATATGATCCTTTTCTAAAATGGTTTGTCGTTTTTTATAGAATTCTATTTAACTTTATTTGAGTAATTAACGTGTTTTTTTCATTTTACCCGTACATGAGTTTATCCCACACATTCTGATGACTCCCCAATTTTTAATTAAATTTGATATTTATTTTAGGTATATTGGGGAGTCATCGATGCTAAATTTGGGGATTTGATCATAAATATTTTAGTTTAGAATTAAACTAGATATATTAAAGTAGGTAAGAAAATAGCTAATTAATTAATTGCAGTTTTTTTTTAAAAAAGAAAAAAAAAAGAAAAAAAAAAGAGTTACTTTATTTTAATTGTTTTTCCATCCTTTTATTTTTGTTATGCGTTGTATTCTCTTGCAGACTTGCAGTAGGTACATGTGAGGAGAGAGTTTCAAAAGCACACAATATTGAACTTTGACCAAGAAGCTACAGTGACGCACCGTTTTGAAAGAGCAAAGCAATTTGTCTTGACTTGATTTGAAGACAATGATTCAGCAAGGGAAGCACGTGATTTTGGGGATTCTAGGGATTGAATTTAAGAGCTTAAGAAAGACCCGTGAGGAAAGGGGGGAAGAAAAAAAAGCAAGCGGCAGAAGTGACATTGAGGACCGTTTTCGGTAAGAGCCGAAACGCATGCGAGGGGAGGAGCTGCAGCATTCATTCAAAATTCTTCACCGTCTTCACTGCAAAATGGGGAGGAGAGAAGAAAGCAGCACGCAATGAAGCCCATCTCCATCTTGAGCGACCTATTTCAGTGAGGGAGAAAAGAAATTTGGAGTTTGAAGAAGAGGACTCTTGGAGTATTTCAGAAAATTTCTTGTGGATCCTTGTTTGTAATCTCTTTCTCCTTTCCTTTCTCTTAGATTGTTCTGGATTTGAGTATGTGTAGAGTTGGGATTCTTGAACTTCCTTCCCTTATGTGTAGCTAAATTTATTTTCTAGGTCTATTTTGAAACTTGTATGGATTGATACCTAAACTTTATTCCCTTTTGTTAATTAATTACTGTTATGTTGTGGGTTTAATTTGTGCTTAATGTTTTATAAGTGGATGGCCAACATTTAGATTGTTTGTTTAATTAGTGGCTTGAGAGAGCATTAATTAGGTAAAGAACTAGATTAAATCCAAACTTGTCTTGCAATGCTAATTTAGGATTGGAAGTGTGTTAGTGAGATAGAGATATTCACTAACCAAGTTTTGTAAAATTGAAGTGGTTTGTTTAAAAAGACTAATTGATGATAGTATGTAGTAAGAGATTATGCATACTAAATTCAATTAAGGTTTGAATAGGCTTGAGAGAGCTATTTGAATATAAGAGACTTCAAACAACAACATAATAGGAATTTATTATCATTAGGGAAGGAATTATGGGGTATCATGAAATACAAGAGGATAAATAGGCCTAGGCTTTTCCCATTGTTTAAATTAAATTTTAAAATCACTCTTTGTTATTTTTATTGCTATTTTTGTTAACAAAGTTTGAACCCATCACTTGATTTTTGCCCAAAGTTAATTTAGATTGTAATGTATTTAATGAACTTGCTTATCACATAGTCCCTGCGGAACGACACTTTTTACTACTATACTACTAAACTTGACCCGTATACTTGCGGTGGCAATTTTTGCTATCACATTCTTTTTCACATTTATTTAATTATTTTCATAATTACCCCCCTCTCTCATCTATAATAGCACTTTTAAAAAAATATTTTTCACACATTTATTGCTTTTGAACGAGGAAATGCCTCCTAGAACCAAATCGGTATTCAAGAATTCAAGAAATCGAAAATGGTAGAATAATTAGGATATGAATTATAGTCCGATGGGTGGGTCTTGGCATTAGCAAAGGGGTAATGCGTCTTATTGGTCCACAACAACTGAGTTTTTGTTCACCGGTAGGAAATTAAATGTGATGGTCTGATGGGGTGGACGATGTTTAGCATGTTTGGTAACATTTATTTTGTCAAAATAAGTCCTTCCTTTTAGTTAAACCAACTTAAAATGAAAAAAAACCCAAAAAGAGATGTTTTGTTGGGCTTGAAAAAAATTAAGGACTTATGAAAAATAAGTTGAAATAAGTATAAGTTCTTTTTTTCACCTTATACCTTATGACTTATAAGTCACTTATGGAGGTGGACCTCACAAATTCTGACTTATTTTACACACCCAATCACAACTAACTCAAACATAAATCTCATTACACAATCTGACTTATAGAAAATAAGTCACTTATAAATCATTCTTTTACAGCTAATTCAAACATAAATCTGATTACACAATCTGACTTATTTTTAATTTGACTTATAAATAAGTCATTTTTCTATAAATCAATCCAAACACACCTTTGCAAATGGAACTCAATAGTAATATACTATAGCAATCCAAACAAAGAGCCAAACAGTCACTCACAAAAGTCAACACACACAATCTGTGAAACTCCCTCAACCTCAATTTTCATTAGTTTAACATCAAATTGTTAAATTTATGATTTAAGTCACGATCCATCCCAAAGAAAACGCCTCTTTTTTCAAAAGGCCAGGCAATGACATTCCTTAAATTTCCAAACCAAATCATTTTAATTATAATTTTTAAATCCCAATATTTTTTAATACTTTTTTAAAAAAGATTAATCTAAATCATTCTACCTATGTTTGAGTGGTGGAGCATTGGAAAATGAGGATCCCAGTGGTGTGCGTGTAAGGCAAGACGCCTCGGCCTTATCAACTGAGACAGGATCCTCTTTTCTTGTTATTTTCTCACACACATCGTAACCATACCATAATCCCACTAATCATCCACTCTTTCACACTCAAAAATCTCCATTGATCCATTTTTCTTATCAATTCAATGGCATGTTACTTTTATATGTTCATTAGTGTGTACGCCCTCTGCTTTTTAAATGTAAACAGATTTAAATCCTCATAATTGATGCATAACCATATAGTACTCCCTCCGTCCCATAATCATAATATAGGTCAATTTTTTTGAATGATTTTGTCCCAAAATATAAGTCTTATTTGATTTTATTTTAGTAATAAATACGTTTTTTCGCATTTTACCCATGCATTAATTTTACCACACATTCTCTTTCATCTTCCTTTTATAATTACCCTCTCTCTTACTCATTAATAAATAAGGGTACTTTAGGAAAAAATGTTATATTTCCTACACATTTATTGTTTTTAATTAAATTTAACTAATTTTTTAGGAAACCATAATTCGGTTGAAAAGACCTTATATATTGGGACGGAGGGAGTATTCCATTCTGTTTCTTAATATAAATCTAACTACCACAAATTTTTTGTTCCTAAATATATGTCAGTTTGGGATCAATTATTTTACCCCTATATTGGAAATAAGGAAGATAAGAGAGAAGGTTTATAATACATAAAATATTATTTTAACACATATTCTTAAATAAGGGCAAAGTTGAATTTTTTTTAAAAAATATGTCATATTTAATGCTATAATTTCCAATTCTTGATATGTGAAAAGTAGTTAAGGTGGACTTATGATAAAGAACATAGTGATACTCCTCTAGTTAGGGAGTACTCCCTCCGTCCCTATATATAAGAGCAAAAAATTTGAATGGTTTTGTCCCTTTTTATAAGAGCCTGTCACAATTTGTTAAAGCATTTAATGAAATTTTTCCCATTTTACCCATCATTATTCTCTTTATTCACATTCTCTTTCATACTCATTTATAACACTATTATCACATTTCTCTTTCTTACATAAATAAGGGCAAACTTGAGAAAACAAAATTATTGTAAACATATTTATCTCTCTCAACTACTTCCTTAATCTGTGCGATTTTACCTATTTAGCTGTTATAATAAGGGACGGAGGGAGTAATATTTATAGGCCACTTCGTTACATTTATTATAGTATGTTGATTTTGTTCTTATGTGGTATACTGAATGTAAAAAAAAATTAAGTTGAAAAGTTACTAAATTTTAAAATAGAATTAAATCAATTAGTGAGGATTTTTTTGGCCTGCAATTAATGAAGTTTTAGGTTTTTTTTTCCCTCATGTGAACTATATGCTATGAGTAACTTAATTATGAATAGGATTATATTAATACTTAACTTAATGATGCTCATTTAATAGAGAATAGTAAATGAGGGACGATCTTAAAAAAAATATCTCAATTGCATTAGGAGATTTGTTATTTGCAATTATTAAAAAATAATGCTAAACATTTGCTTTATGTTAAAAAAATGAAGAAAAAATTGTATACTGCCGGAATTGCCTTATGCCCTTATAAGATTTAGTTTGCTGTAGACAACGAACTAAATGGTAGATTAAAAGTAGACTTTTCCACGTCGTAACCATCCATATAGAAGGTACTCCCTTCAATCCTTATTATAAGAGCTCGAAATTTGAACTGATTTAGTTCAAAATATAAGAGCTTACCCTACATTCTCTCATCATTTAATGCATTTTTCCTATTTTACCCCTAATTCTTTTTCATATTTATTAATGCTTATATATTTCTCTCTCTTGATAAACTTATTATAAATAAGGATAATATTAGAAAAAGATGTATATTCCAGACACATTTAATTATTTTCACATTTTTTCTTAAAAATCGTGTTTTGGCGGCTGGGCTCTTATAAATAAGACCGGAGGGAGTATTATTATTTATTAGTCCTTTTTTATGAGGCATTCAATGAAGTGACCACAAGCCGCTTTTATTTTGACGACCTTGATGAGTTGCGGCTAGTGACGTGCCTCGCCCGGGCATTTTTAGCAATGATTTGTGAGACTGATAATTGACAAATTAAATAAGATATTGTCAAGTTATTGCATGGATTCGACAACTAAGAATTCAATATTAATGTCATTATTTTTCGCAGAATGATGTTAATAAAGTGGTTCACTGTAATTCCATGTTGTGCTGCGGATATAACCATGTGAGAATGCGTAATCCATGGGGTGGACATATTCCCCATGAGTCATAGCCAGTGATGTCAGGATGACGTACGTGGTTACAAAGGCCATCGATCGTGTTCGTGTCGTGCATGATATTATTTTTTTAAAAAGGGAAAACGAATATTCATTCATCCAAACTAAAGAATTAAACAAAAAGTAGAAAGAGGCGAAGCCCGAGAGCAATAAGAAAGCTTGTTGAAAATAGAACCCAATGAGAAGCATGAATGGTGCATATTTTTTTCTGAATAAAAGACACAAATGGGGAAAAAGGTATATGGGCGTTTCAAACAAAAGAATAGTTTTAAGGTTGTTGGATGAGAATGTGAATACGAGGAGGAATAGTGGAAATGGTGTTAGGTAATTAGGTTCCTAGAGATGTAGGAGTATTATATTGTCCGTATCTCCACCAACGCCGCCTTGGCGTTTCAGACACACGATATATTACTACATGGAGGACAAGAAGATCCATGGTTAATTTGGCACCTTTAAGAAAAAATAATGAACTCTTCTCACCCCCAACAGGCAACACAAGAAGGAGAAGATGAATATGAATATGAATGGTGTGTTTGGATTGAACTTATGAGAATTGTTTTTTTTAGAATGACTTTTTTAAAAGTAAGATTGGATAAAAGTCAAATTGTGTGAAGTGATTTATGTTTCGATTTGTGATGATAGAAGTGACTTTTTTTCAATCTGACTTTTAGAAACATGTTTGGATGATTATTTTAAAAAGTAAGTTTAAATGAAAAATTACTAAAAAAGAAATTATTGTTATTAAATAATACATATATAACATGCATATATTCTTATTAAAGGCTTAGTTTCTCCTTTATTTTCAGGAAAATAATTTTAAAAAATAATATTTTTAGCTTAAAGGGGTATATTGTGGGAGAAAGTAGTTAGAAATTATTATGGTAAATTTTTGGAGATAAAAAGAAAATTTTAGATTAAAAGAAATTATCTTATTTGAAAATTTTAGGGGTTTAACAGTCTAATTTTCCTATCCACTTTATTAAATAATACATAACAAAAGGCATGGAACCCACCAGAAGTCAAAAGTCAGAAGCCAAAAGCCACTTTTTTCTTCTTCTGACTTTTGGCGTTGCTGAAGTCATTTTGGACCAAAAGTCATTCTCAAAATAAGTCCATCCAAACATAATTTTTTTCTTCAAATTGACTTATGCTTTTTGAATCCACTTCTACCCTCCAAACGTGGTATCCAAACACACATGAAAGTTAGGTCATGTTAAATGCTTTTTTGAGGTTCAAGCATATATCATTGACTTCCCCTCCTAAGTTAAATCATCATCTTAATGATAAATCAGTTCAAGCAATTAAACACTAATGAAAATTCTTCCACCATAAAATTTACGGATTCAGGTGCCTAAAATTTGTTTAGGTATATGCATACAAACACATCAAAAGGTTAGATATACTAGATTGATTATGATTACAGCATGTTATTCATGGTTATTACTTATCTCCTATTTTGATCACAAGTAAATATTCTGAATATTATTAGCTTCTTAATAAAAAGTCTCGTGTGTGGCCTGTACGTGAGTTGCATCGCGATCAGATTTAGGTGTTTTGTTTGGCTCAACTAGCTATTACTAGCCTTAATGAGAGGTTATAAGCAGCATAGGCAGAGTTAGACTTCTCTCCAGAGGAAATTTATCTTGTTTCTTGCGGTGAAGACAATTTCCCATGCTATCACTATGTCCATATTCTAACAAGAAGAATCCGAAATATTTTCTTTCTACCAATGCTTTTCTATGATTTCATTTGTTCCTACTAAGTGCATGTTTGGATCTCACTTGTGCCCTTCAGAAGTGCTTTCAAGAAGAAAAAGTCATTTTGAAAAAAGAAATTATGTTTGGTTAGGCAAATTTTCAGAATGATTTTTGGTCCAAAATGACTTCTGCAACGTCAAAAGTCATAAGCAAAAAAAAAAAAAAAAAGGCTTTTGGCTTCTGACTTCTGGTGGATCCCACGCTTTTTGTTATGTATTATTTAATAAAGTGGGTATGAAAATTATACTGTTAGACCCCTAAAAATTTCAAATAAGATAATTTTTTTTAATCTAAAATTTTATTTTTATCTCTAAAAATTTACCATAATAATTTCTAACTACTTTCTCCCACAATATACTCATTTGAGCTAAAAATATTATTTCTTAAAATTATTTTCCTGAAAATAAAGGAGAAACTAAACCTTTAATAAGAATATATGAATATTATATATGTACTATTTAATAACAATAATGTATTTTTTAGTAATTTTTCATCTAAACTTACTTTTCAAAATAATCATCCAAACATGTTTCTAAAAGTCAGATTAAAAAAAAGTCACTTCTATCATTACAAATCCAAACATAAATCACTTCACACAATCTGACTTTTATCCAATTTTACTTTTGAAAAAATCATTCTGAAAAAAAGTAACTTCTCAGAAGCTCAATTCAAACACATCCATCCGTGAAATATTTCAGTTTATAAGTACCAATATGTCTAGAAGTACTGTAGCGTGTAACATTTTCAGTGAAAACAGCCGTACAAACTGTCCAAAACAACATGGCGGCTCAATCCATTGCATCGCTCAAAGCCCCAAACTAAGCCCAACTAAAAAATGCGTCCAAAACAAATAAAACGACGCTGAGAAAATAGCAAAGGAAAAGGGAACACTGGAAAGCTCGTGCTTCCGTGTGCGCTTCGTGTATCTTTTAGGTAGACTGGTAGAGTTAGAAATACAGAAATAGTTACCATCTTAGAACACCTTAATGTAACAATTCACCTTATTTTAATCTTACTTGACCAAGTCCAAAAAAAAAAAAAAAAAAAACTTACGTGACACAATTCATAATTTATTTTGTTTTTCAGCATAATAATTCTACAATCATTTATAATATCAATGAAATGTTTTACTTTAAAACAAAATAAAATGTGAATTATTTTATATGAATAATCAGTTAACTATGATTAAAATCAGTTTAATTGTTAAGTTTTTATAGGTCTGGAGTTCATATGATGTGGTTCAGAGGATGTAAGTATTTATCCGGTGATCATCAATGACGTAGCAGCTCCTGGCCGAATCAAGGACAAACCAATGAAAATCGCCCACGTCACCACAACGTAATCCTGCAAAACCAAGCACGTTGTACTCACGTGATCGAAATCGTAAAGCAAGCGTGTGAGCTGAAAACGTGTATAGACTACAGAGTATAGACCGAACCCAAGAAACGACTTCTCACTCGGAAACAAAATGAAACATCATCAAACAAAAAAAATATAAAAATAATTAGAAAAGATCATATAAAAGTGTCTTGTGTCTATGTAAGACTTGTTCCTTGCCCAGTCCTTTTAAGGCCACAACATACCTTGAAATTCATTCATTAACTATCTCCATCTGTGATCTCTCCCCGCATGCCTCATTTACTTGATTAAGCTCACGGCGGACGGCAACATTAACCACCGATCGAGGATGAAGAAGTACTGGAAGACGAGGTTGTCGAAGGAGAGTGAAAAGTACGAGGTTAGGATTAATCGTTTGAGGCTCGAATTGGGGCTGTTTGGAGCTAGAGTTCGTGGCAATGAGGCGATGGCCATTGAAATTGCGGCCAAATCTGACTCTTCTTCTAACTCAGCTTTGCGTTTTTCTCTTCCTTTTTATCCCAAGTCTAAACGACGCTGCGTTTTCACCACCGACCGAAAGCCTATTAGAAAATCACCGACTCTCTCTTGGGAGGCTCGTGATCTCCGAGATTTTCATGTCCTTCTCAAAGGGGACAACGCCGTTTGCGACATGGCGTTTCATGTCTTATATGTAAGTTTTGAATTTTGATCATGTCTGGCATTCAATTAACTGTTACTGTTTCTTCTTCTTCTTTTTTCTTTCGATTTCTGAGATTTGATTAAAATGCAGGATGAGGGGAGTGGAGGAAAGGGCGGAGGTAAAATTGCGGTGGTCGGAAAAGTTTCGATGGACTTGACGGTGGCGGAATTGCTGGATAGGAAACAGACGAAGACGAAGTCCAACTGTCAGATTCGAAGAAGGCTTCCAATCGAATTGAGAATCAATGGTTTGGCGATTGAAGCCACCCTTTCGGTACGCTTTAAGTTAAATTTCCCACTTGTTTTTTTTTCTTAATTAATTGATTGATTCATTAAACAATCGTATAGCTTATCTTTATTGGGCCATTTTGTATGTTAATTTTCTGGTCCTTTCAGTTATATTATACGGACATTTGTTATCTTTTGAAATTCGCGATTGATGACTCCCGGATGTGTGGTCGGATACTCGGATTGTGCTCTATTATTTTCCCGCAATTGTTCGAACTTATAATTTTAATGGCCCGCATATTTTGTTCCTAAATATAGGATCCAAATGACTTTTTTAGAGAATCTGAAGGAAACTAAATAAGCTATTTATAAATTGATCTGACTAAATTTTTTCCTTTAAATTTGTTTATATGACTTATAAACTAATATCTAATATACTAATACACAAAACATGTTTGACTCATTTAATTTCCTTAATTTCTCCAAAAAAGAAGTCAACTGTCTCTTATATTTAAGAATGGAAGAAGTTTTTTTTGTAATTTCAATTATTGACTTCCAAATTGATAATTGTAAGATTGACCCTGCGTAGTAACGTTGTTGGAATACAATTGCTGGTCATACATTAATTTCATTGTGTCGCGTAGTTGACTGAGTTTATGGATGGGTTTCTTAATGGGGTTTTCTTTCGTCTTGTTTGATTTCTTAGCCTTCGCCCTTATTTTATTGCGTGAATATAACTTCACTTGGAGAAACCTGCAAAATTTTCGGGCAATCATTGACCATAAATTTACATCTATTGACTTGGCTTCCTTATATTGAAATTTTCAACAGGTTTCTGGGAGCTTTCTGAAGCTGAATAGTTCTTCTCAGCATGACTCGCGAAGTAAAACACCCGAAAATTCGGTCTCCTCCAAGAGTAAACAAAACGAGAGAAAGATTGATGAACTGAGTCCATCCGATTCAGAAGACTATCGCTGGTTTGACTCAGATGACTCGTCCAAATCATCCATCAGTACAAGCACCACAAGCAGTGGGAGTAGCCTTAGCTTTCACGTCCCACCAACATCAAACCCAAAGAACAAGTCAGACACAGATAATTCCTTGGACAGAATCCAAAGGAATTCCTCAAACCTCAAGGGACCCAATTTTAGAGCCACCAACACAAGAAGACCAGATACTTTGACTAAGGTATGGATATAAGTATATATATAACTATATTAACCAAAACAGCATCACCTTAATTTTTTTTCCCAGAGGAATAAGGTCATGTTTGTTTCACCTTGTTGCAGAAACCATATGAAGGATGGCAAAAGAAGGAACTGATGAGCAGAGATGGGCAGGCAAAGCTCGAAACTAGTGTGTTCTTCGCTTCGTTTGATCAACGAAGTGAACGAGCCTCTGGCGAGAGTGCTTGTGCAGCTCTTGTTACTGTCGTAGCCCACTGGCTTCATTCGAACAAAGACATGCCAAGAAGATCAGAATTTGATAGCCTCATCACAGAAGGTTCCTCTGAATGGAGAAGGCTTTGTGAAAGGGATGATGCCTGCTTGAAACTCTTCCCAGACAAGCACTTTGATCTTGAGACTGTCATAGAAGCCAACCTGAGGCCTATCTTTGTTGTTCCTGAAAAATCATACACAGGATTTTTTTCTCCTAACAAGTTTGAATCCTTGAAGGGAGCTATGTCATTTGATGAGATCTGGCGTGAGATAAGTAGAGATGTGGTTGCTTACCAGCCAAGGATCTATATCTTGAGTTGGAACGATCATTTCTTCGTGTTGAAGCTAGAAGCAGATGCTTATTACATTATAGACTCCTTGGGGGAGAGGCTTTTTGAAGGCTGCCAAGAGGCATTCATATTGAAGTTTGATGATTCCAGCTTGATGTATGAAAAAGCAGCCAGCTTGAGAAGTAGTGAGAAGGAAAAGCTCAAGCTAATCAGCAGAGGAAAAGATTGTTGTAAGGAGTTCATTAAACGCTTTCTAGCAGCCTTACCACTGAGGTATTTAGAGGAAGAAGAGAAGAAAGGGTCCATTTCTAACCCTTATCTTCACCGGCTACTTCAGATTGAATTCCATTATAGCTCTTTAACAGCGATCTCTGTCTTTTCAAGTGGGGCTTTATAAGCTGAATTATGCAGGTAGGGCTTTGGTTTTTTCAGTCCTACCAATAGCAAAAAGTCAAGCTTCTTGACCTGCTAGCTAAATGCTCAAACGAGGTTGAAGTTGGAATTTGTGTCACAAAGCATGAGATTTCCAACTTTGTATAGTAAGAATGCCCTTTTCATAACTCATATCAGTTATGGGTCAATCTTTTTAACCAAGGTTTTGCTAATTTGAAGAGGCAAGTTATACTATTACGGTATTACCTAAATAAATGTTGTATCCATCTCTCTATTGTCAATCTCTTTGAATTTTCCAACTTACCTAATTCATTTGCCTTTTAATTACTTGTACAGCATAATAGCAGACATAAGTACTCTACAAAAGTCATTCACTAATCATTTCATTTTCCTCCCCTTTCAAATGGAATAACACGCCTCATGCAGAAACAGGGGTCCATTCCTCGTGCTCACAGCATATTTTTACTTTTTAGGACTGAGATTCGGTTATATTTGGCAAAGAGAGATTCGTTTGTCCGCCATTTTCATAACCCAAAGGCCGAATTAAGTTCTGTTCAATCACTTTACTAACCACGGACCCATTTGGGCCCCCACATCCCGCCATTTAATTGTTTCCAGATTATTTCCTTAAACAGCATAATCTAAGGTATGGCAGCTCCAAGATCCAGATTCTGTCTCCCATTATCCCCATAGACACCATAACTTATGTCTGGATGATGCTTAAAGCTGATCAGCCCACCAGCCTAGCACCCAAACATCTCAATATACATACATCACCAAACTGTGTTGAACCATTGAATTTAAAACTTGGTGTAATTACAGGAATCTCTAGAAGTGAAAATTTCACACAGCAATTTGCAAGGGATATATATATTATATGTACGATAAGATAGAATTGGGACATTATAGTGGCCAAGCATGATAAGGTTTACTTCATTGCAGAAACATCCTGAGTTTACCACCCAAAATTTACATTAACTTAGGAGTGCTCTGAAGCATAGCCGGGACAATCATCTAAGTCACATGAGTGTACTGCCATTTCAAGATGCTAGTAACGCAGAAGCTAATCCTAATCTAGATATCAACCTCAATTATCTCACAACTGATTACTTAAGGCTTCAAATAAATGAAATCTGCGTTGCGTTTTTGCTCTGTTGATCTGTCCCACACAAAGGAAGATATTTTCTGATCGTTTTGGCAAGTATTACCGCTCAGCTTGTTCTTTTCTTCAAAACTCGAGAGAGGGCCTAACCGGAGAGATAGATCACATCCCATCGTGAGTTCGTTCTGATCAAGATCACCCCTTTTCAGCGATTGCGGTTTCTGACACGAAGCTTTAACGTTGGAGGCCAAGTGATTCCCAAAAGTGTTAGAAACTGATCTATGATGCGATTCATCAACTGGAATGTGATTACCATAATACAAGGGGTAAACTGAAATCAAGTTTGACAATGGCTGATATTCCAAGCACTGCTTTTTACTAGTTGAAGGAAGAAGAAGAAAAAAAAAATGGTCAGATACCAAAGGCAGATAGATGTGTTAGAGGAAGGAAATGGATCATTATTTTAGAAAACCAACCTTGGATAATCTGAACCACCCAAACACATAGGATTCACAAAATTTGAGCAAGGAGACACAAAATGTGGTGGTTTTGCTCTATGATCTCCACTTGCAGGCTTCTTCTGTATTGGCTCTTGTACGGTGGAACTCAGATAAAACCTTGGGCTATTGCGTTGACTCCTTGAAGCTTTCACTGGGGTACACCCCAAACACAGAGCAGCTGGATCATACAATACCAAACGTTGAAGGAATATTACCCAACAAAAAAGAAACCATTTTTATCTATCTCTTTTACAGAGGAAGAGCCTTAACTAGCACAGAACCAAAAAAACACTTGAAGAAAAAAATACAAATACAGTTTACCTTCAATGCAAGGCTGGAGATACTGTCCACTTTCCGTACTCTCATCTCGCCGAATAACTGTATCAATGGCGTCATTTGCTCTGGCCAAGAGTGTTGAAAGGTCCATATATTCCGCCTATGCAATAATAGTCATGCAGGATTAAGCAAAAGATTAAGTAGAAGACTTGAGTATTTTAGCTTGCTTTTTTCATCCTCATAGAATACTAATCATCCCATTTGCCCAAACTTGAAAATTTTCCTTTCCCACAAAAATTACCTCAGAGTTGGCTTTGGAGTACATAATTTCTTCTGCCCTGAGCACCACAACAGGGAGCTTCTCTTGGTACTCTTTATTCTTCTTTGTAGCAAGGCCATGTATATCATTGACAACCCTAAAAAAGCATTTAGAAAAACCAGAGATTAGAATGCATAGGGAGAAACATAAACACATAGAGAACAGAAAGGAAAAGAACCTGAAAATTTCTTGAATGAGAGTTCCTCTAATGGGTTGGTGCGTGTCACTATGCCAAGCTCTTCTAACACAATCATACGGCCTGGGGCCTGGGCGTGGCATCTTCAGAAGCAGAGTGCTCTGTTTCTTCAAGAGAAACAATACCCAAAGCTGTGTGTGAGGCTGAAGGCAAAGTCTTTAGCTTTTTATTTGTCACCTTTTCCACTTTTTTCTCTCAGCTCAAAGACTCAACAGTATACTCTCTGAGCAAAATGCAGTACAACACCACCACAAGGGAGTGAGCAGTAACAAAGAGAAAGGAAAGGGGAAAGAGAAAAAGCTTTTGCTGTTGTGTCCGTTTATTAATTTATTATGAATTATGAATATGAATATGGTTTTTGCTTTATATCATGTCAAAGTCCTCAACTATTATTATTATTATTATTATTATTATTATTATTATTTGTGCAGGGGAAGCCAAGAAGTGGTTTTATTTTATTTTATTTATTATTGATTTATTGATTATTGATTGAAGAGTTTGGTGTGTCCCCCACTCATCCTCATGCCTGCCTCCCCTAGCCCCAAGAGTCTCTTTCGCCTTTTTTAGTTTTTTTTGTAGTTTCTGCCTTTTTTGGCTTCTCCCATCTTTCTCCTAACCATTCATTTTATGGACATTTGGTCTCTGTGTCACTGTCGGTGACCTCAGAACTAACCCCAACCTCTACTCATACTGTAACCACTAGGGTCCCTCATGTTTAATACGAGGCCACTTAAAAATAAAAAATAAAAAAAAATCCTTCTTTGTATAAGATTTACCCTGTTCCCTGCTTGGTTCATCACTGCTAATTCATCAGTGTTAAAGCCTAACAGATCACTTTTTTTAAAAAAAAAAAAAAGTTTCAGTTTTTCTCTCTCTTTTTTCATGTCCTCCCCCACATGGAAATCGCATCGAATGGCATGAGGACAAGATTTTGTCCGAGTGGGAGAGGGGTCGGTCCAGAATTCAGATGCCTATTAAATGTTATGCTTCCATTCCATGAATCTTGTGTCATAATAATTAATAACAGTGTTCCAGACAGGCTCACTTCACATCACAGATCACACCCGTCGCTTCTATAGCTACAAGAACTTCATATCAGAATCTCAGGCTGATCATATCTTTACGGTGCGTGGAGAGGACCAAATCTGTTGGCAGATATCCCCGCAAAGTTTTGATCTTTCTTCAATCGTGGCTCAAAATTCTGCAGACCCACCTGTTTGAGGCTTCTCTGTGACTTTAAACAGAAGTGATGGTTAAAAAGTTTCTCCTTCGGCAGCTAACGAAAAGAGTACTAAATGAATATTTGCTTGAGTGGAATATAGAATACCAAGTCTTAGCATGAGCTTGGACTGTGTTAATTTCTAAATTTGGTTGGGTGTACCTGTGCCTGACCATTGACCAACCACAATTCAATGATTTCCGTAAGCTTCCCAGTCAATACTGCAAGTGTTAACTCACGAATGTACGGGGCTTAGGCTTTCCACGTGGAACAGGTCTGAACAAAAGATGAAGGATTCATTCAATCACAGAACGGATGGATGATCAGGATCAAACGACCCCAGAACGACGCCGTTTTTATGTTTAGCACCAAGTGCACAGGACAGGACGGTGTTCATTTTTCGTTGAATTTTCCGACGCTGGATTCTCTGGGAAGTAAAGATACTCTGAGAATATACCCTGATCAAATAATAAAAAAATAAAAAATCTCTTGCTTTTGTTAAGGAGATGAATTGACTGACATTTTGACATAGAAAAAGATACGTGAAAAAGAAATCCACTATTGACCTTAGAAAAACAATTGTAAGCAGAAGAAAAACTGAATGGATTGAATTGGTCCACAAAAAGGTAGATGTGAAAAGCCCTTAATGTAAACCTGGACAACTCTTAGTGTTTACTTTAGACTGTTTTCAAGTCTGTTGAAGTTACATTAGTTTAGCTAGTTGGGCCAAAATCCAATTTTTAATCGGTTTAAAAGTCCAAAATCCAATTTGAATCCAAAACTTGTGTTTTGCAGGAGTAATTGATGTTAGAGGATTTTTGTTTTTTTTCAAAAGCCAATTTACGTCTAAAATGAGTATTCAAATTACCGGTGTTAATAATAAAAAACAAGTGTCCAAAAAAGTGCTTATTAATAATGAACTGTGACAGGGTACTTGAGAACAGAACCAGGGAAGTGGGAGGCAGGGAGGCAGAAATGGAGCCCACTTGAATGAATGATATGACGTGGCAACCACGTGTTTGTCTGTGAGGACATGCATGCGCTCTCCCACCACACTGACACGACGTTACCATTTGTTACACTGGGTAGGGTTGAAAATCCTGACTTGGTCATATAGAATAGGTCTTTTTTCAGGCCTGAATTTGGATTGAAACCTATTAATAAATAGGCCTGTTATGATAAACAATAACAGCATAAGAACACAAAGTAACAAGAGTCTAAAAGAAAAAGCAAGTACACAGCAATAAAACTAATAATATGATACAACCAATAATAGTAAGAGAAATGTTGAGAGTCGGTGAAAAGTGAAAATACATGGATGAGAATGCAAGCGCCGCTTAGAGTGAGTAGAAAAATAAACCTAAATACATATGTGTAATTTTATTTTAAGATAATGGTACAAATATAATGTTTTTAAAATTTTTTTAATATATAATAAGCCTAGTCCGACCTATTAGTCATTATAAACTTTTTAAGAGGTCTGACCTAGCCTGTTTAGTAAAATAGTCTTTAAAAAAATCTTAGGTCTGGGCTTGGACATGCCTGAAATCAAGGTTTTTAGAAACGGACCGAGCCGGATGGTCGGTCCAACCAGTTGGACCGTCGGTCGGACATAGGAGCGGGCCGGATTTGTGCTTTTGACAGTCTATCCATTTGGACCGCTATTAGACCGGGAACCGGACCGGTTATATAAGAACTGGGCAGGTAAAAAAATCAAAATTCAAGCAATTTTTTTCCTGATGGAATTAATTAAAAAAACCCAAAAGCCCAAAAATAAAATAAATACTCTCCTGATTAGTTTAACTTTTTCTGGTGCCCTAGAACCTGGAAAAAATTGAAATTGCTGTCTTTTTCCATTCAGTTCACTCCTCCGCCAGCAAGGACTGCTTGCAAGCTAGAGACGAAGGCTTTTGCTGGGTAGAAACAGGAAAATGATGGATTTTGCTGGTTTTATTCCCCCTGTTCCTATGCTCTTTATCGTTGAATACCTTACTACTTTCATTTCCCCCATTTTTATCTTCTTCTCAACAATGCAGGGAAAAAAATCTGATGCATATAATTGTCTGTGAGATATGTAGTGGAATGTTAAGAGTAGATCTTAAGCGATAAATGAAGGTTTTGTATAGGGATTTGTACCTTAAAATATGTTGGAATTGCAGCAGTAATCCAACAGAACTCAAGGGTTGATAATGTTTTTAAATTGGTTTCAATTGATTTCAAGTATGTTGACTTATCATATTACCATTGACGATATTTTGTATTTTGTGACATTTATTAAATCTTAAACAAATTATATTAACTATATTTGATATATAATTTTTTTATTAAATTATTACGTCACCGGCCCAACCGTTTCAACCGTTTTAACTATGACCCGCTCATCTTTTCGGCTCGACATCCGGTCTGACTTTTAAAACATTGCTTGAAATAGACTAAGACTAAAACCCCTATTAAAGGCCTAACCTGTTTCCACCTCTAATTACACCCACCGCCATTTGTCAATGTAGTAATCTTTTCTCCTTCATCTAATTCTCATTTAAGTATCATCCCTCCAATTAATATATGCTTTGTCTCAAATTTTTTATCTAAAGTAATCGCTGTCCTTTTATTAAAATTCGGATATTTTCTGGATTGAGAAACCAAACTCGAAGTTTGACACTTTAATAAACCAAACAAAATTATGATTAAATTCAATAGAGACAGTATTAAGTATTAACCCGAAATTACACCTCACACAAGCAGGTGTTGAAACTTGATACGGACAATTTAAATTTAATTCGTCTTTTAAATAATTTTTTTGTGACGATTAGACTAAATTAAAATAAAATCGTCAAGTTAAATTTGAGAAACTAACGTAGTTTATCAAAGAATAAATATTACATTTACACACTTTAAAGTTCAAACCATCATGTTTAAACATTCGAAGCCCTTTTGAAAAATTAACCATTACTCTATGCTTTAAAAAATTCTTCTAATGTATCCATATTTTAATATGAATTTAATTTTACATTCTCAATATTTTCTTAAATAATCGTTTTAAATTAGTAGTTTTTAAAAGTATTATTAGTGAAGACTTTAAATATAAATAACTGAAACGGTACATTGACTGGGCACATCTTACAGCATACTACTGGGTTTATTAAAAAGCCGAACCCAATTGGTTCGATTGACCAAACATGGCAAACTTAGGGAAAATAAAAGGAAGTGAACATGATATTAGACTTTTACTTTATTTGTTTTTCCTTCGTCCTTAAGAGTAACGATAATAACCCAAAGTTCAGGTGAAGAAAAAGAAAACACGATAATAAACCAGAGGATGGATGTATTAAACTTCATGTCTTGATTCGAGCTATCTAGACGTTTTTCTTTTAATTACCATTTTATTTCTTTCAGGACCAGAAACGGTGGTCTTTGAACATTATTTTTTAGTCCTATACATTCCAGTCTCCTCATTTTTATTAGGGTCTTTAATTTTAAAAATAGTAGTAAACTAACTTTGAAAAACGATATCAACTCAAAAAATAAAACTAATTACAATGAAGAATGAACAAAATTTCTAACATGTTCATATAAAAAAAATCGAAAATGTTATTCCCCCCAATAAAATTGTTTATAAAAACGTTATTTCTCATTTGGTATAATCAATTGAATCATGTCAGTCCCCCCTTGATTGTTCAGAATCCAATCATCATGAGCGGTTCGCAGAATCAACCAAGACGGATATTTGGGAGAAAACAAAGAAATAACATAAATCGACGGGCACAGAATGTAAACTGGTATAAATTCTGAGTTAACTCTTCTTCCCCCGTTTATTTAAATTTTTTTAAAAAATAACTATATATATATTATTATTACTTGAATCTAGTAATGATCTTAGATGGAAAATTTGAGGATGTTAGGATTGAGACATAATCATACAAAGAAAAATAAAATTCATAGTGCACATATTTGTGAAAAATTAAGGGTGACATCAAGTAAAGAGAAAATTGTAGAAAATAATTTGATGTAACTCAACTTCGCTTAAAGAAGGCCATGATTCACTGAAGAGAAAAATTGATCACACATTTTGGAACACCTTAAAAAGAAGCAGCAGAATACTAAACAGAACTTTAAGCAAAATTATCGAGCACGGTGTGATAATCAATAATTCATCCAAAAAAACTGTTTTTATGGAATAGATGATATCATTCAATCACTATGTAATAACTAACTTTATATTTGTACACCACTTTATTGTTGTCCACGTTAAGAGTGAGCCGAGAATATTAAAGAAGTTCACTCGAGTTAGGTAAAGAGTTAGTTAATAACACACCATAATATTGTGACTTAAAATATCATCGATATCGACATGAAAACCTTGTTGAGAGATTCAACTCATATATACGTGTGTGTGTGTGTGTGTAAGAAAGAAAGAAAAAAGGTGAAAATAAGAATTAATGTGAGTGAATATAAGGGGAGTATACAAAAAGAAAATGGAAGCATATCTTTTTTCTTCTACATCTAAGGAAGCAAATCTAAACCATTAACTATGGTAAGTAAGTCATATAATACGTCTTTTTAAATATTCAGATACTAGTGAAAGAATAGTGAAAGAAAGAATCCGAATCCGAATCCGACAAAGGAAGGGGCATGTCCATAAATGGAGTGGGGGAGATAAACATAACGATGAGATGAGGTGTGCAGATTATCCATGTCGTCAATATAGTCCTGACTTTCAATCCCACCCTTCACATACACATACCGCCCGTAATTTGAATCTCACCCATCCATTCATCAGATTCATTCAGACATGTTTCCCCCCAACCCTATTTCCCTCTTGTGCCTCCTCCTCCTCTGCTTCCCCATCGCCATTTTCATCTCCCTCACACCTCCTTCCAAACCCCCAACAACCCCCATCCCCATCCCCATCCCCACCGCCATTGTTGCCCACTCCATTTCCTTCTTCGATTCTCATCCCAATCTCCACCGCTTCGTCCTCTCTCCCACCCAAGACGACGACTTTCTCTTCCGAATCGCCTCTAAGGTCAAATCCAAGCCCAAACCCAAATCCCAATCCCCCACAAAAATCGCCTTCCTCTTCCTCACCACCACCCCTCTCCCCTTCGCCCCTCTCTGGGAATCCTATTTCTCACAAGCCCCCAATAACCTCTTCAACATTTACGTCCATGCCGACCCTAATTTCTCCTACCACCCTCCTTTTTCTGGTGTCTTCTTCGACCGAATCATCCCCTCCAAGCACACCCACAGACACTCCCCCACCCTCATCTCCGCGGCTCGTCGCCTCCTCGCCCACGCCCTCATCGACGACCCCTCTAATTACATGTTTGCCCTCCTCTCCTCTTCCTGCGTACCCTTACACTCCTTCAATTTCACTTACAGGACTCTGATTCAGTCTCCCAAGAGCTTCATCGAGATCTTGAAGAATGAGGAGTGGTCGTACCAGCGATGGGCGGCGCGTGGGCCGGACGTTATGTTGCCCGAGGTGAGGTTCGAGGATTTCCGGATAGGGTCGCAGTTCTGGGCTTTGACACGTAAGCATGCCAGGCTGGTCGTGAGTGATGAGAGACTCTGGTCAAAGTTTAAGCTGCCTTGTGTGTGTAAGTACACGTGTTACCCTGAGGAGAATTACTTCCCTACCCTTTTGAGTATGTGGGACCCCAAGGGGTGCGTGCATGCCACGCTCACGCACGTGGACTGGGCTGGCCGTGAGGATGGCCACCCTCGCACGTACAATGCGTCCGAGGTGGGGCCCGATTTGATCGAGAGCATGAGACTTAGGAGGCCTAGGTATGGGGATGAGGAGATCAACGGCTCTGATTCGCGGTTGAATAATGGACGGCGGGATCCGTTCTTGTTCGCCAGGAAGTTTTCCCCGGACGCGTTGCAGCCGTTGATGAGGATAGCCGAAGGCGTGATCTTCAGGGATTAGGTGTATGAATGTATGATCATAGGATAAAATATGTACAAAGAATGTTTGATAATGATTCCATCCAAAGACGGTGGATTAGGTATAAAATTAGTTATGATTATATTTCAAGGCTGTAGAAACGGCGACGTTTTGGCGGATGAAGAAGAAGAGTTCACGTCTTGCCAAAATTGAGTTTTGTGGTGTGTTGTGAAATGTGGCATTGCCAAAATTGTGTCTATTTGCAGAGAAGTATTCGTCCGGTTAATGTGTGAATGTGATATGCTGAGACTGAGAGTGACAATACATTATAATAATGCCGTAGCCTCTAGGGTTGTCTTTATCTTCTTGAATTAGACTAAAATTATTTTTAGATTTTAATTAAAAAAATATATAGGGTTTATCTTGGTTGAATTGTTGAAGCAACACATGTAGAGTGTGCTGGCAAAAAAGAAAAAGAAAAACAAATATAAAGAGTGTTACTAATTCTGACTTAAGAGGTGGGAACTTTCGGGATTAAATTGTTGAGGATGGGGTCAACTCTGCGATATCCCACTAAACTTGATGAAATAAATAAAATGACGCCGTTGAGGGTTTACCTTCCACATCTCAAGAGTCTGGCTGGGATTTGGGAATCCATATTAATGGTACTTATTAAAAATATGCTTATTTGCGGGGAAAAAAGAAGAAAGGAAGGAAGGAAGGCAATTAAATTTAGAGAATACTTTTAATTTCGGCCGATAATGCCACTCCCACCAATTATTTTGTATTATTTCACGATAAGAGTTTTTTTTTTTTTTTTTTTTTTTACCAAACACGTTAAGAGATTAACACATCATTGATCACAAACTTATTTTCTCTGTATGGTTAATTTCTTTACATATTGAACTATATACAAATAATTCCCTAAACTCAATACATGTTATGAATTTCCTAAAGTTTAAGTAATGCCTACATAACTCCTTTTTTCATGATAAGGTTGTCAATTTAGCTCGTAAACTTCTAAGAGTTTATTTTTACTAATAAATACTTGTTTAAATTATATAATAAAGTAAAAATTCGAATAATTCAACTTAAATATGCTCTAAATATGAATATATTAACATCAAATATATTTTCAATCATACTTTATCAAACTAAATAAAGAAATTATTAAAAAGATTATACACAAAATCATTGAGTATGATCAAATAAAAGGATGAGACTTAGAACAAATTGAAAAGATTAATTTGTACAATAGAAAAGTAAAAATGATAAATTTGAAGTGTAAACTCGCGAGCTAACTATTTAATTTTAGCGTTTTTATAACTTTACCTAACCAAAATATGTCACGAGTTATTTGAATTATTATTAGTTGTAAACTCATTTAAACTCACGAGTTTACACGCCGAGTTTACCGTTTTTACGTTTCTACCATACGAAATAATCATGTAAAAATTTCTTGATTGAACTTGATAAAGTATGACGATTGATATATTTAATATCAAATATTTATATTTAAAATATATTTAAGTCAAAATATTGTTATTGATTTTGTATTTTATATTTTCTTATATACTTTAAATGCGTACTTATTAATAAATGTAATTTTTTACGAGTTTACGATTTGTGTTTATGATCCGGTTATACATTCTTATAACGATTTTATTTAAACTCTCAAGTTTGACAACCTTATTCGTGAGTTTACCCAAGTTTAAAATCGGTACGAGTTAAAGTAATTCGTGTGCAAACGTAACAACAACAACAACAACAAAGCCTTATCCCACTAAGTGGGGTCGGCTACATGGATTGCACGACGCCATTGTGCTCTATCGGTAACCAAATCTTTAGATATATTATTTATTAAAAGATCTCGCTCTACAACTTCATTAAGTGTAAGCCTCGGTCTCCCTCTTCCTCTCTTAATCGGACTCCAGACTATTTGATCTACCCTCCTCACTGGCGCATCTAATGGCCTCCTTTATACATGTCCAAACCACTTCAAACGATTTTCTACCATTTTCTCACTGGTAGGTGCCACTTCAACTCGTGTGCAAACGTAAAAAGGGTAAAAATCAGAGAGTCAACTCGTGAATTTAACAATGTTAACAATATATATTCTTAATAAATTAACATAAAATAAAGCAAACAATTAATCAACCAAAGGGTTTTGTCATTCATTCATTCAATCAGCGTTGCATGGTTGAAGAAAATCTCCAAGTCGGTAAATATATATTTCATTCAAAAGAACCCCATAAAGTGACCCACAGATCGCGTGGCCTAATGGATAAGGCGCTCGCCTCCGGAGCGGGAGATTGTGGGTTCGAGTCCCACCGTGATCGTTTTGTGTGCCTTGACCTTTCTAAGCAAATAATTTTGGTCCTCGGAAAACAAAACACCGCAATTATAGAAACTTCGATCATCATCCGGAAACAAAAAGTAATGAATTCCTTTCCATTTTGTGATTGTGTTAACCTCCAATTTACAAAAAGAATACAGCACCAGCTACAACAAAATTTCCCAGAGGGAGTACAATTTGTCGCTGAGCTAATATTTTTCCTTTAACTACGTTTAAACCTCTGAAAGGCTGGGTTTTAAGATATAGACAAGGCCGCCCCCTACTGGGACGTACAAATGTAGTCACAAAAAATCAAACGATGAAGTTACGAACAACATATTTGGCCTTCCTTTCACCACTGTCATTCAGAAGCTAGAGGCTCAAGAAGAACAACTCTACCGTCAGTAAGCCCAAGAGCAATTTGATTAGGTTTACATGGATGTGCCGCCACAACTGTAGGATATACCTCCAAACTGTACCAAACCATTATAATATAATCAGCTGAAACTTCAAAAGTTGACAAGTCCATCACATATGGCAAAAAAAGATACCTAGGATTTGGTTGTGCATACGCAGCAAGAGTGATCCTGCATCTTACATCAAGTGTTTCGCTGGAAAGGATTTTTATGCACCCATTTTTAAAGCTCACAAAAATTGATTGACCATCACATGAATAAGTCGCGTAAGTAATTGGAAGATCCGACTCCGGTGGAACGCTCTGAACATATATTTCACAAGATTAGATTTTGAACTATCAAAATAACCAATCTAAGCTCTAAGCTCTAAGCTCTAAGCATGCCTGCATAAAGAGATTCAGCATAGGTGCTTCATATATGTCTATCTGCCTTTCATTGACAACTAGTAAGTGAAATTGATCCTTGTGAAATTCAATGTAATTCACTACGGGCGGGTCTGGCACCTGCCCTGTATGTAAACTGAACAAAGTCTTGCTTGCTCGTTTCTCCCATCCATTAGCATCCCAAACACATAGCTGCACAAAGCACCCTCTGTAAGTTGAAAGGTAATGAGTAGAAGGAATTTTACCACCATCCCCCTCCTATCACTAACTAGGTCTGGATACCATGGAAAAGAGAAGCAGGAAAGGCATAGAGTCATAGAGTACACTCCATCTGAATGCAACCAAAGCCAAAGGGATTCGATTTTCTCCACAGAAACTAACAGAGACCAAAAACAGACCAAATGATAATGCAGATGACACATATACACATTTCTTAGAGGCAAAAGGCCCATAAAAGAGGAAAAATTGAAACTTAAGATACCCAAAAAAGGACACACCTGAGCATCAGCCCCTGATGACGCAAGAACATTTAATTTATGAGAAAAAGCAAGACATGTAGTCTTCTGATGACCTTGGAGCTCAGCTTTGACCTGATAAAAAAGGGAAAAAAAGAAAGATCATGCGTATTTTGCAAGGTCGATTGACTTAACCCCAAACTTAACATGGTTTCAAACCTTTTTTGTGCAGGTACAATAAATTACAATTCTTGAATCCTCAAAAGCAATAGCATAGATATCCTGAGAGAGAGAGGTGAAATATGTAGCCACAGGCGGAGGAACTGCAAATGTTTCCACTGTCTGCAGGAAATGAACAAGTTGGAGAAAATAAAGACACCGGCATGAAACTAGGCACTACTAAAACAAGTGGCTGACAGCATTGATACCTCTAACGTCTTCAGATTATATTTGGAGATTCTTCCACCAGATGCTGACAGAAGATGATGATCTTTCAGTGCAAAACAGTGGTCAATGTCCTTCTCATTTTCACTGACACAATTTTTCATAACCTGCCCATGCGAAGGTTGATGTAAAGAAGGTTGGATATCAGATAATGCCTGCACAGGAAGACAGCAAACAATTATCCCTCATACATAAAGCAAATGATGAAAACAGGGATTCAGTGCAAAGCAGTGAAGAACCTTTTCTGACAAGCATTTGTCATCATTTAAAAGCCAAAGTTTGTGCATAGCATTTTGGGCTAAGGCCAATATGAAATCACCTGAACACGAATAAGTCAATCTAGCAACCTGATACGGTTATAAACCAGTAAGAATCACAGCTTAAAACTTTAATAGCCAAAACTAAAGAAAGTACCAAATTACAGTCAAATCTCAGATTTATAGACAGCACAATATCCCAATAGATGTGAAAAAACTTCGCATAACTTTATTGGGAGCAGAGCTCCTTGAAAATCATATCTTCTCTTGTTTATTTATTAGGATAGGATAGGAGACTCATACCCTTGCGAAGACTGAATCATCAGGAAGCATTAGCATGCAGCATTGAGATGGTTCATTGATCTCTATCATCTCAGTTGATGACTTCATGCCAACTCCACAATTTTGGTCTATCATGTCATTGCTTCCTCTACATACAATGTAAATGAAAAGGGGCAATTAATCTTGTACACAAATTTTGTTCCCTATAAAATTCATGCAGCAAGATCAGTTTTCTTCATTATGCCATGGAACTTACATTTCTATCTCTCTCTGGCTTGAGCAGTTTTTTGTTTCTTGCAATTCAGATTTTTCTGTTCTCTTCAGGCTAGCCCCGGAATTCACATCAGTCATGCAGCTCGTATCATTAGACTAAACATGCATTTGAAATGCGAAACGTTAATGAGTGTACAGAGAATCACACAATCATCAGTTTGCATGCAACTACAATTCAACTGCAGTCTAGCGATCTACTGATTTCCCAACTGGAAATTTAGATAAGAAATAACTGAATTTTAAATGATAGAACAAATTGTACACTACCCAATTCTTACCCCAGAATTCCATGGCGTGCCTGATTCTCCTGTCTCCGAACTAGATGAACTAATGGGAACAGATGGACCATAATAAAAGAAAGGCACTCTAGGTACGGTATCCAGAGAAAAAGTCCTGTTATCAGGATTAGCCCTTACTTCTGTGAAATGGAGAAGCCACCAATCCATACTGCATTGTTTAATTGTTAATTACCTCTTTTGAAATAGAAAAGGCTATGGAATTAACAATCTAAAAACCATATGAACAACTAACAAATGTTTAGCTTACGTCTGCTTGATTATTGTCAAGAGTCTTGATTTATTCATGCAAGGAAAGTTGACTTTATCTTGCAAAATGGGATACTGGCTGATTAATCGATTCCAACCATCAAGTAGGTCAGCTCTCACAGAAGAAGGATCAGTAAAGTCGGATAAGTAGTCACTGTTTCTGCAAGAAAATATGAGTGTAATACGTTAATGAAAATTCAGACTAAAAAAAGAACAGGAAACAATTGCTTTCTATGTAATGGCAAAACATGTTTAAAAGATAAAAGTCAGCCTTCTGAGTTTCAGCAATCAGTGTCTTAAGACAATAGTCTCAGGAAACTAACAGCAATGCCAAAGCACACGGTGAAGAGGGATTGGATTGTCAAAGTGACAGATGCTTTTCATGAAGCTAGTAGCAGTGCCAATCTTTTAGCAAGCCACAATCTCAAGCTCACCACAGGAACACACTTTAGCAATACACAATATCGTTCTTGAATTTCCATGCATGGATGGGATCAAGGTGATATGAGATGTTTACATCCCACATCAAGTAGTACGTGCAGCTCAATGAGGTAGAGTGGTTAACTTGGGGCGTGTGTCATAGTGTGAGAGCAAGCAGAAAGGACTACTAGTGAAAGATTTTGATCATTTTGCTCAATGGAAAGCAAAGTGAAGGGTTGCACAGCATAGCCACCAATATCAGCTTTACAAGTGCAGTAAATTGATAACGACCAAAGTAATGAGATACCTAGTTCCTACATGAAGTAGTATGAGCTGCATGGGATGTTTGAATAGGGTGATTTTCCCACCTCAATAACTAGCTTTTGAAAGGGGAGGGGGCCGGGAGTTCATCAGATTTGGGTGTTTATCAGTGTACAGGCTGATGGTTTAGGACTCTTCTTCCCTATGGTGGCCAGATTCCTCTTGCATTTTTGGCCTAGGATTCTCCTTTTCACTGAAAAGATGTGTGGGCAAAAGTTGTGGCAAGGTTACCTTCATGGCTTCAACAAACATTTCAACTATTTAAAATTCTTGCGTACAATTTTTCCTTCTTCATTTACTTTTAAGTTAAGGGAAGTGGCAGTGTAAAACCTTTATCCTTTTACATGTAGTATTTTCAGTCAGACAACCCTCTCCAGAGACACAATTTAAATGACAAGAAACAAAGGAACAATAGCACCAATCTGATAGTTACCTATCAAAAGATTCAAGGTTTCTTCCATCTTGCATCTTAAAAATTATCTGTAACGGATACTGTTCATCCAACTTGGTGAAGGCTGAAAGGTACTTCTCTGCCTCACACCATTCTCCATGAATAATTAATTTCCCAAAATGACTAAGATTGAAAAACATCTTTGTTTCTTGCTCCAATCTTCACCAAACATGTTTTAGGACACATTCACCAGATAATGTTAACATCACTTTTCTTTAAAACCAATAAAATAATAAAAAGACATTGGGAAAAAGCAAGAGGCATCATATGACAATAGCATACTTGTGACGAGTCAACATGAACTTTTCTTCATCAAGAAACTGAAGAATTAAGTATATTAGTTCTTCCTGCATATATACTATGCATGTATCAGATGAGAAGACTCAGCATGTAACCAGGCAAACATAAAAGCACATGAAGTTCATATCCTGGCATTCTAAATTTGTTTTCAGGAAAATAAAAAAAAGGGCCTTGGGCGAAAACAAAATTAAATGTGTAGAAGCATATTAAACGTGAAGAGCTGATTTACTTTAATGCTTGTTTCCTTTTCTGGGCATGGGTGGACGAGAAGCATTATTGAAAAAAGGCCAGACGCATTCAATTTTGGAAGTGAGAGTTTATCTTGGAAAGTAGGATTTTCCTCTATTAACTTTTTCAGATCACTCTGCAAACTGGCCCTTGAATGTACTGAATTAACATACCAGGATAATTTCTCATCATTCCTGCAGATTCATTATCCATGTCATTTTAACAAGAACTCCTTAAGTCCTTATTGAAAAGCAGTAATTTTCAAAAATTTTTTTTTTTGCTTGCCTGATACTTCCTGAAAAATGAACCTTGATAAACTCCTCATACCCATCTGCAGCAGTAGCGGAAATAAGACTTGAATCCTTCTGCAAAAAGGTCTCAGCTTCAGGAAGGTTATTTCTGGAGAAAATCAGCCAAACACAAACATCACAAGTTCTTCAGTAAGCGTTATAACATGTCAATTCAAAGCATGACATATTACCCCTGAAAAATATCTGACGACTAGTAAGCTATAAAGTCAACGATTGAAAGGTACAAAGATAGTGAAGGATCGTATTCATAGTGCAGATGGATCCCAACGTATACCTGAGCATTGTCTCTAGACATTTCTGCCTCCGAATCATCTTGAATATTTTACTTGACAAAAAGGTATCACCGGTCCTTGCAAATGCAGAAAGGTAATTTTCTGCCTTCTCCCACTCACCATTGACGATTACATCCCCAAAATACCTCAGGTTGAAATAAATGTTTGATTCTTGCTCAAATCTTCACAGAGAAATTTAAGAGAATAGAATTGTTTAGTAAGGAAAAAAAAAACTCTGAAACTCACATGCAGGATCAAATCAAAATGACTATAATAACAAGATGAAAACTCCAATCGTACAGATGAAGGCTCTCTTCGAAGTTCTCCTCAGCAAGAAACTGATAAATCAAAATGATCAGTTGCTTATAAGTATAGGAGTCCACATGCACATCTACATATGAAGCAGAATTGAAAATTAGGATTTACAGTTAGGGTTTACAAACATGAGCAAACGAATGAAAATAGGGAAAATGTAGCTAAACATGACACACAAAAAGAGCATATGGGCATACTTGCAGAGCTGCTGTCTTCGGCATCCATTGATCTTCAGTACAAGAATGAGTTGGAAGAAGAAGAAGGACAGAGGTTGAAATGTCTCAGAAGTCAGTCACAGTCTCAGACTTTTTGCTTCAAAAGATGGTGAAAACGTACGGAAACACCCAAAGAAACAATTTTTATTGAGGAAAAAAAAAATATTGTCAGAACTTCATTGACATTGGATTGGTTAGTGACTTATTGGTTACGTGCTTCTCTCCTCCTTGCGAGCTTCTTTCCAAGGTAGTTGTTCTAGTTAATGCTCTTAATTAATTTGTTTTTTCTTTGGCAGAGCAAAGGTCGTGCTTCATAGAGTAATTTTTTTTGTCTTGCTAGTGCAGCTTTTTTAAATATTAAATTCAATTAAATTACCGATTTCATATTTTCTAGGGATATAAGTTTTAAACATCCGTAAAAAAAAAATACTCGTACTTAAATTGAGGAGGTGGATTTGTTCTTAAATATAAGATATCTTTCATTTTCTCTCAATTTCCCTTTAAATTATCCCTATCGATACTACGTATACTCAATAGTAAACAAGTAAAAAAGTAAACAAATAAGAAATTGAGAGTAAAAATAAACATAAGTGTTTAAAATGTTTTGGTAATATATGTTATTTTAACTAATTTAACTAACACACATTACTCATTGTGGTAATAAATTAAGTATACATGTGCTAAATAGTAAATAGGAATGGATATTATATTGTGAACCGCAGGGCTCATATGTCCAAGTTAATGTAGTGACCCATAGAGTATAATTCAAACAATACATACCCATCTCTTTGTAGAGATACAGAAAAAAGTGCGTTCTGAATTTAGACAATTCCAAAACCCAGGCCCTTGGATGTAACCTACTGAAAAAAAAAAAAAACTTCCAGTTCCATGTAATGTTATTACAAAGAAAACTTCCATGTAAAGTTCAAATTTCGTGCATAAAAAAAAGTTCAGATTTCAAAACGAAAATAGTGTTTACGCTACAATTCAATAACATGACAGTATTGTTATGTTCAGGCCACGCACAAAGAAATATGAATATGCACAAGGAAATGGCCATATGCACAAGGAAATTGTCATATGAACAAGCAGTAATAAAGTCCCTTATAACCTGCTATGTCCAGGCCACACACAAGGAAATAGTCATATGCACTAGGAATAATAAATTGGCCTTATAACGTGCTATGTCCAGGCCTCGCACAAGGAAATGACCATATGCACTAGGAAATGTCAATATGCACAAGGAAATCGTCATATGAACAAGTAGTAATAAAGTCACCTTAAAACGTGTTATGTCCAGGTCTCGCACAAGGAAATATGAATATGCACAAGGAAATTGTCATATGAATAAGCAGTAATAAAGTCCCTTATAACCTGCTATGTCCAGGCCACGCACAAAGAAATGGTCATATGCACAAGGAAATCGTCATATGCACGAGGAGTAATAAATTGGCCTTATAACGTGTTATGTCCAAACCTCGAACAAGGAAATGACCATATGCACAAGGAAATTGCCATATGCACAAGGAAATCGCCATATGCACAAGGAAGTGCGTTGTCAGCCAAGGAAGTACGTTGTGTCAGCAACGTTGTCAGTTGTCAGCTAGATGTCAGCAAAAGAAGACTTTTGCACAGTGGTCTCTGTTTTAAATTAATTCCCCTTTTCCACAAGGGCTTTTAGATCTTTTCACACAACAATTTTTTTTCATTTAAGGACCTAGGTCCTGCAGTGAAATTTCAGAAATTTTTGGTCATTCTTTTATATTAATTGTCTACAGTGGTCCTTTAGTGAAATTTTCCCTTTTTTATTAGAAACCTGGATAGCATTACTTCAAAGAAAAATTAAATTACATGGTTGATACATCGTGATTTGAAGTTCCCTCCACAAAAAGTTTTGCTAACTAATCAGCTAGAAAAATATCTTCCCTATGACAATATTTAACTACAACTTGTCATTTCATATTGAGTAGGAATTTGGCGTTCTACACAATATCCTTGTAAAGGTATTCAGCATCCATGCCTCTAATACATAGGTTAATAGCTTCAATGGAATTAAAAAAAAACCACGATTTTCCTATATCCTCTTTTCCAATACAATTGCAACCTATCAATAAGGCTTATAAGTTCCACAATTGCCGTTGGAACAGAAGATAGTTTGCAACTGAAAAGGCACAGATTTTGTAGCCTAAATCTCTGCTAGTGCATAGGCCTATCAAATAATAAAAAGTGGGTAAAGTATCAATCACACGAGGACTCGGTACCAACAACTAGGCTAGGTATTAGCTTTACACTTTCATTTAATTTGAGCAAGACAAAGAGATAATTATCAAATGAAATCAAATCCTAACTAGAAAAAGAAAACAAGTCTAATCTCTTGTTAATGAATAATAGTTATGACTTGGATTGTCATAACTTTGATTACTTATTAGTGTATAATTTCTCTCTTTAACTGTAATTAACACTATATTTGCTAGTATAAGACTCTTGATTACCTAAAAATGTCTTTCGATCCACTAAAAGTCACTCTAATTAAATTAATCCTTAATGTCTTAACTGATTTCTTAATTAGACTAAATTTTGTGCAAGCCTAACAAGACTATTAAGGGCGGGTAGGTATATGTCTATCATATAGAAAACTTAATCCTACACGATTCAATTGAATGTCTAGTCTAAATTTCATATGTCTAAGCTCCTTTACAACACCAAATTTAATCCTAATTAGATATCTCTTGTTTCAGGACAATTCAACATAGAATTAAATCAGTAAATATAACATTAAAGCAACTAAAGATTGAAATTATCATCAACTAATCCATAATCAAACTATAATAATCAAATACAAAAGTTTAGCTACGCAAGCCTTTAATTAAATATATCGAAGCACACCAAAATTCTCTCACACCCGCACTCCGACTGCGGTCAACGGTAAAGATGATCAAAGACTTTATGCTCTTTTTCTCTAGATGATCGAAGGCTTGACGCTCTTTTTCTCTCCGTACGACCTTCTCCCTTGCTAATCCATGCTCCCTCTTTTTATTTTCAATGTCTCGCGTTCTAATACAAATGAAAAAGGAAACTATATCAAATCAAACAATAATAATAACAATAATTTTCTGTTTTTAATTGTTTTAATCTAAATTTAACCTTCCTGTTTCATTTAGAGATATGATATTCTAAAATGAAATCCCCAATTAATGTCTCAAATTGGCATTCAAATTAAAATAAAATCTCTTAATTTTTAAATTTATGACTCCCTAAATATAATAAAATATATCTGAAATATACTAAATTGGGAGTGATCACAGGTTCACTGCTATATTGTTTTCAACATTTTTGAATCAAGGGTATTCCTGTCCAAAAAAAAAAACAAGGGGACTCAAAAAGCTTATTTTTATCGTGAAAACATTTGATGGAAAGTTAGGCATTCGCACGTTGTCCCACCACATCACCCTCGCAATATCGATGGATCAGCAACAGCCCCCACCCTCTGCTGCTAGCAGCTTGAAGCGCAAGCATGAACAAGAATTCCCGGAAGAATGTCTGCGCGTTTAACCGTGGAATAGAAAGTCATCCCATGTTGCAAATTTTGATTTTTTTGGGCTCTCATCGTGATACCTTATGTGACGATGTTCTTTACATGCGTTATTTTGTTTGTTTTAGTACTGCTACTTGCTCTTCTGTGCATCGCCTTGATACTTATCTTTCTATTGCAGACGTAATTATGAATAGTATATTGAACTATGGAGTCGTTCCTACTTTTTTAAAACATCTTAAAGCACCAGAACCAGTTGGAGAAGGTGATGATGGCGTTCCGACGCCTTACGAACATGAGGTGTTAAAGGGATGTGCCAAGGTCCTTGGGCATCTTGCTGTTAAGGTAATCCAGCGCTGTAGTCTTGCGCTCTATCTCTCTGTCCCTCTCCCTTAACACTCAAGAATCTCGATTATATGAAGCTCTGAAGCGTTGCATCTGTTTACTTATCAAATACCCAAACCTCTGGCTGCGATCATCAACGTATATTAAAGAAGAATTGTATATATACGTTGCATGTAGTAGCTATTCAATTTCTCTTGCTTATCCATCAATCTATTTCAAGTTTTGTTGTTGTTGTTCTAGTGCAGAAGACGATGTTGGTTTCAAGCCATTTTTTATCTGCTTTCAATTCCTTATGAAACTTTCAAATAGCCTTTTAACTCTCAGCTGATATCTTTTGGACTTCATCTTGTGAGCAGCTAGAGCATCAACAACTCATTGTCGATGCTGGAGCTTTGCCTGTCTAATGGATCTGTTAAAGAGGCACAAGACCTGTGGCAATTCACAGGCACTTGTAAGGAGATTAGTTATTGCCATTGTGGACCTTGCGGAAGAAAATAACAACATTAAAAACCGTGTTAGGTATTCTATTCTCCATGCCTTTGAAACACAAGTTTTACATTCCCTGTCTCAAAAGGTTGACTGTACTTCAGGATAGAAGGTGGCATCCCCCTTCTTGTTGAAATGCTTGAATTTGATGATGCGAAGGTACAAAGGGCAATTGCAGGTGCCTTATGTGCTCTTACATTTAAAAATGATGAGAACAAAAATCAGGTGAATGTCCTTGCATAGCTACTTAGTCTCTTTTGTAAGTTGTTATGCCGTAGTTGTTGACTAGAATCACTAAGTGCAGGTTCTTAGATGCAATGTTCTTCCTACTCTAGTACTAATGCTTGGATTAGAGGATCATGCATTACGATTAGCAGTGGTACGTCCCGACTGTTTTTATTAATGTCTTCTATTTTTTTTTGAAGTGTCCCATGCTGAAAATTTTCTATAGATAGTTGAATTATGGGCTTTATAGGTTGGCCTGCTTGCCAATCTGGTCATGGGTTCTCCAAACATAGTAAATAGGGAAGTTTTTCTAGCTGGTGCTTTGCAACCTGTAATTGGATTACTTAAGTAATGTTACTCTGGAATTCTTATTTGCCCTAAAAGCTCTCTACCACAGTGCCTTACAAAATACTCTTCTCAAGATCAGAATTTCAATGACAGATCTTGGTCTCCAATGATGAAATGAGGAGCAGCTTTTTTAATTGGTGCATTTGCTGTGACAGACTCTGACTGCAAGGTGTATTGAATTATGTGTGTTGCATTAAGATAGTAGCCAAAAAACTTTGCATTTAGATGGTTCTACAAAATTGATATATGTCGTTCCTTGTTATTCTATGTGTAAGGGCTTTTCAGTAATTGTCTTAGTTGAACTAATTGTATTCTGTTCAGAAGTTAGTTAGGGAGAGAAAGATGGTTATTGTTGATGTAAGCTACATATAGGCATTGTAATCACACACTTTACGACTTGTGACATGAATTAGCCTTGTTTTCTTTCTTTTCCTTTTCTTCAGTAACATTTGGTATTAGAGCATTTTTGTCCGGCCATGGCGCCATCGCTGGATAATCGATCCAGTGACCGCCTAATTGATCTGGAGAATCGCGTGGAAATGCATCAAGCTGCAGTCACCGTTCGTCTCGATCAAGCCACTCAAGACATTTCGGACCTCAAGCAATCAAATGCGCGTTTGAAGTCTCGATTGGAAGATTACTTGAAATCCTTAGACTCTCGTTTGGTTTCTCTCAGTTTGGTTCATGGAAAGCCTTCTGTCGGTGTCGCAGTGGCCATGGAAGGAGGATCTTCGTCGGCTACACGTATTCCTGGTATGCCTGCATTTGGAACTTTTACCTAGGGCTGTTCAACATTGTCCTGTCCCGGTCCGTTCCGGCCCTATCCCGGCCATTTCGGGATGGGACAGTCCCGTCCCGAAAATTTTCGGGACGGGACAAACCGGGATGGGACAGAGTGCAGCTTCGGGATGGGACGGGACTCGGGATGGGGTCGTCCCGATCCTGTCCCGTCCCGAATATATATATGTATGTTCATATTTTTTTTAAAAAAAATGCATGTGTCATCTATCTCATGTGTAAGTATATATGACTTTTTTTTAAAAAAATATAACTCTAACTTCTAAACTAAGTTCCAACCATTCATTAATCTCAAATTTCTTGTCCACTGCCACTATGCTCTATGTGTAACACATCACATTTAAAGTTTTTTTCAAACTCTTTTTAAATGTGTAGTTGTTGCTACTTTTTTTGCTCTAATTATTATGTTTTTGGTTTATGATATATTAATATGGAGTGTTCATGGCAATGGAGGAGATTTAATTATGCTACAAAATCACCCACCAAGTGTGTTGCTCTGCAAAAAAAAAAGATTTTTGGGTTAATTTTTTTTAATTGGAAAAAAATTTCGGGGACAAGGCCTGTCCGGTCCCGGTCCCGTCCCGATCGAGACCAGGACAAGTTTGGGACAGGACGGGAACCCCGTCCCGAACACTTTTCTTCGGGACGGGGTAGTCCCGGTCCCGTCCCGTGAACACCCCTACTTTGACCAACAACAATGACATTCCTCTTGCAGTGCCTTTATCACCTTCTTCGTATTCCATTCCAACGAAGAACAGTCGAGTTGAATTCCCAAGGTTTGATGGAGAGGATTTTCGCGGTTGGTCCTATCGATGCCGCCAATTCTTTGAAGTTGATGGTACGCCACATGATCAATGCATCCGTCTTCTCAGCATCCACTTGGAAGGTCATGCTTTGAGATGGCTTCAGAATTTTATGAGGAATCGGCCATTTTCGGAGGTTAGGTGGGACGAATACTTCAGGCATATGGAGATTAAATTTACAGATGTTTGCACTGAGAATCCTTTGATTGCGTTGAAAAATCTTCAACAAGGAAAGGAAACAGTATTTGAATATGAGAAAAAATTCGATGAATTGTTGTCAGAAGTAGATTGAGTGAGATGGTAGCTATCAACCTGTTTGTTGGTGGTCTACGAATAGATATTCGGAAGTTAGTGTTGAATTCAGCACCTTCAACGTTGGCAATCGCCATGAATTCAGCTCGGCTTCAGGAGGCGACGATTTAGGCGTTGCATGACTATTCTCCAGGCCGTGATCGTAAGTCCATTACATCGACATATTGGCCGGCTTCTAAAGCCCAATCTTCAGTGGGTTCCTCAGGCCCGGTTCTAGATTCTTCTAAGTCACAATTTCGATCCACCTTAAAGGCACACGTGGCAGTTCCAGCACCTGAAACTTCGACACCTGTAGGTTCCTTTAAACCTACTCGTCAACTTTCTAAGAGGGAAATGGATGACAGACGTTGAAAGGGACTCTGCTATTGGTGCCCCGAAAAATATACAGGAGGTCATCGCTGTAAGGAGTCTTATATTTTCACATTGATCGTTAGTGAATAAGAGGAGGAGTTACAGGATGCCATCGAGGATTCTGACGATGTGGTTGAAGGAACTATTAAGGCTATTGAGGGGAAGGAAGGCACATTGACCTTAAAGCTGCGTGGCCGAATCAAGAACCAGTTGGTGATTATTCTCGTTGACACAGGCAGTACGCACAATGTCATCGATGCGGCGGTGGCTAAGCGTCTCAACTTGAAGGTTTGTGAGAGACCACCAATCCGGTTATCGGTAACCGATAGTCGTAGAGTTTGCATTTCCCAGCATTGCCTTGGGCTAGTATGGAAGCTGGAGGATTCCACTTTTTCGGCGGATTTTCTGGTCATGAAGATCGGCGGCTACGATGCTATCTTGGGGGCTCAGTGGTTACGGACATTGGGCCGTTTCACTATGGACTTGGACCAATGTTTGTTTGAGATTACGTATCAGGGCCGCCTTCTTCAATTTTATGGGCTTGGATTGAGTGGGCCCTCAGATTTGGAGGCAGTTTGGTCATTGAGTGAGATTGGTGTGGCACATCAATTGTATTTGATCCAAGCTCCGTCCCACATGCAACTGGGTCTTTCTTCAGTACCATCTTTATCAACTGATCAGAGTAAGGAGATCCAACAGCTTTTGGGAAGCTTTGTCGATGTCTTTTGCGAGCCCGGGGGGTTACCACCTCGCCGGAGGTTTGACCACTCCATTCATCTTCAGGTGGATAAGCCTATAAGTTGTCGTCCTTACCGATATGGGCCAGCACAGAAGACTGAGATTGAAAATCAAGTTGCTCAGATGCTTAAGAATGGTGTTATACAAGAGAGTTCCAGTGCATTAGCTGCTCTGGTTGTGTTAGTCCAAAAGAAAGATGGTTCTTGGAGATTCTGTGTGGATTATAGGAGACTTAATGAGGCGACCATTAAGAATAAGTTTCCCATTCCAGTTATTGATGAATTGTTGGACGAGTTAATTGGCGCTACATATTTTTTGAAGCTGGACTTACGGGCAGGTTACCATCAGATTAGAATGAACCCGAATGATGTTGCCAAGACGGCTTTCCGTACTCATGAGGGTTTATATGAGTTCCTGGTTATGCCCTTTGGTCTTACTAACGCTCCGGCTACCTTCCAGGGCCTTATGAATTCCATCTTCAAGACCTTCTTACGGAAGTTTATTTTAGTCTTTTTCGATGATATTTTGGTTTATAGTGCTGATTGGGATTCTCATTTGCAGCACTTGGAGACCACTTTGTTGACGTTGAGGCAGCATCAATTGTTTGTGAAGGCTTCTAAATGCATTTTTGCCGCTACTCAGATTGATTATCTGGGTCACTTGATCTCGGTACAGGGGGTACAAGCTGATCCGAGGAAGCTTGAGGCTATTTCTACGTGGCCTGTTCCTTCTACTCTCAGGGAATTGCGTGGTTTCCTGGGCCTCACAGGCTACTATCGTCGCTTCATCAGGAACTATGGGACTATTGCCAGACCCCTTACGGAGCTTTTAAAGAAGGACGTGAAGTTTTCTTGGTCTCCTGTGGCGAATGATGCTTTCATGGCTTTCAAACGGGCTATGATTTCACCACTTGTGTTAGCTCTTCCCAATTTCAATGAAACTTTTGTTGTTGAGACTGATGCCTCGGGTTCGGGTTTAGGGGCCATTCTCTCTCAGAATGGGCACCCATTGGCTTATGCAAGTAAAGCTCTCCCTGCTAAGAAGAAACCTTTGTCCGCATATGAACGGTAACTGTTGGCCATTATTTTTGCTGTGCGACAGTGGAGGTCTTATTTGCGGGGTCATAAATTTTTTATTAGGATTGATCATCTACCTTTAAAGCATTTGTTGGGGCAGCGTGACTTGAATCAGGACCAATTCAAATGGCTTCATAAACTATGGGGGTTGCATTACGAGATTTTATATAGGAAAGGTAGTGATAATGCTGCTGCTGATGCCCTTTCTCGGCGAAGTGAGGATTCTTGTGCTGCTCTTTCATGTCCTATTTCTCCCTTGTATGACAGGGTACGTGACTCTTGGCTTGTGGATGATGCATTGAAGAAGCTTGTTCAGGAGTTGGAACGTGATCTGTCGTCACATTCCAAGTTTTCTTGGGACAACCAGCTTCTCAAACCCAACGGCAAGTTGGTTGTTGGAGCTGACCGGCAGCTTCGCAAGGATTTGTTGACTTTTTTCCATTCCGATGGTATTGGAGGACATTCAGGTATGCATCCTACTTTTAGGCGATTGGCCTCCGTGTTATATTGGAAGGGAATGGAAAAAGAGGTACGCAACTTTGTTCGGGAATGTGCTGTTTGTCAATGCTTCAAGTCTGAATTGGTAGCTTCTCCCAGTCTTTTACAGCCTCTTCCAGTTCCAGAGCATGTGTGGACTGAACTATCGATGGATTTTATTAGTGGTCTTCCCAAGTCTTTTTCCAAAACAACTATTTTAGTTGTGGTGGATCGACTCTCTAAGGCCGCTCACTTTATGGCTTTGTGGCATCCTTTCACGGCTGTAGATGTTGCTCGTATCTTCATGGACAATGTGGTTAAGCTACATGGCTTCCCAAAATCTATTGTTTCGGATCGTGATCCCATTTTTTGTGGGAAGTTTTGGAAGGAGCTTTTCCGCTTGTATGGGGTTGCTCTTCATTATTCCTCTGCTTACCATCCTCAGTCCGATGGCCAGACGGAAGTACTCAATCGTTGTCTTGAGAGCTACCTACGTTGCATGAGTGGAGATTTACCGAAGCAATGGGTGAAATGGTTACCCTTGGCTGAGCTTTGGTATAATACTACGTTCCATTCTGCTACTGGCATGACGCCTTTTGAGGCCGTTTATGGGGTGCCTCCCCCCTGTACACCTTCCATACATTGCTGGTGATTCTTCCAATGAGGTAGTGGATCGCACTTGCCTCAGCCGCAAATTGGTTTTGCAGCTCCTCAAACAACATCTTTTTAAGGCGCAAAATAGGATGGTGCAGCAGGCCAATAAGCATCGGACAGAGTGCCATTTTCATCCAGGTGATATGGTTTATTTGAAACTTCACCCTTTTAGGAAGAATTTGTTGAATAATTCTTCTCTTCACAAACTTGCTGCCAAGTACTTTGGGCCCTTTAAGGTCCTTCGGAAGATTGGCCCTGTTGCTTATGAGTTGGAGCTTCCGGATGCTACACATGTGCACCCTGTTTTCCATGTGTCACTCCTCAAACGACATGAGGGTCCTTCTTTATCGGTCTCCCCTACCTTGCCCCCCACTGATGTTGAGCGCCGCTTTGCATTGGAACCTGAAGAGCTTCTCGGTCGCAAACTCGTTAAGCGCTATAATGTTCCGGTGACACAGGTTTTGGTTCGTTGGAAGTTTTCCCAACCAGAGGATGTGACTTGGGAAGATCTGGCAGCTATTCAAAGTCAATTTCCTGCCTTTCCTACCACTGCACCACCTACTTCGAATATCCTTGTGGACAAGGATCCTTTTTGAGGGAGGAGTATTGATATATGTCGTTCCTTGTTATTCTATGTGTAAGGGCTTTTCAGTAATTGTCCTAGTTGAACTAGTTGTATTCTGTTCAGAAGTTAGTTAGGGAGAGAAAGACGGTTGTTGTTGACGTAAGCTACATATAAGCATTGTAATCACACACTTTACGACTTGTGAAATGAATTAGCCTTGTTTTCTTTCTTTTCCTTTTCTTCAGTAACAAAAATGCTCTTGTTGTGTCCTCCATGTTTTTCTGCCATGACTCGTAACCACATATGTCTGTGTTTCATACAGGTTCATATTGCTCAAAGGGGGCCTATTCAGCCACTGATTGACATGCTTAAGTCTCCCGATGCAGAGGTTCAGAAAATCTCTGCTTTTGTACTTGGGAGTCTGGCTCAGGTGATTATGACTACATCGATTCTTTTGCTGTATAAGGAATATAAACATGATGACATTAGTTTTCAATACTCATCAGTGTCTTGCCTTGGGCTTTCAAAGGTTTAAGTGTGAATTTTCTTTTATATATATACATATCTGTAACTTTAAGTTTTAATTTTAATTCTGATATAATCAAGTGCACGATATAAAATTATGCATAAGATTTATCTCTAGTCAGTTCTATCATATTTCTTTGTTCTTTTTGTGATTCTTGCTTTAGGACACTCACAATCAAGCTGGTATTGCTTATAATGGAGGTATAGAGCCTTTACTCAACCTCCTTTGCTCCAAGGATGAATGTCTCCCGCGTGGTGCAGCTTTTGCTCTGTATGGTCTTGCTGATAATGAGGTGAAGTCGGTTGCCTTCTTTACCGAATCATCACTGCATGTTTCCCTTTCACAATCATCTAACTTCTTCTTAATTGGACAATGTTGTGGACATTGTTAAGGCTGGTGGTGTTCAAAAACTACGAGATGGAGATTTCGTGGTTCAAGTAAGTTCATTTATGTTTCATTAGCATAAATTCAATAGGCCTTCATGGAACTTTTTCTAGGATGATATATTTCTTGTTTGCCAAGATGTATTGATCAAAATCCATCTCTTTGGCTTATCAATACACCTAACAAGTCTTATGTGACTTGTAGCCTGCTAAAGAGTATGTGGGAAAGACATTGAAAAGATTAGAACAGAAGATACGGGGACGAGTGAGTTAACTTGCAAATTATTGATTTTTTGTTTAAGTTATTGATGTTCTTTATATTATAGTCTAACTATTTTTTTTCCACACTTAGTTCTCAATATTGAATAAGACTTATCATTTTCCTTTCTCTAGCAGGTGCTGAAACAACTGTTGCATCTTATGCGTTTTAGAGAAAAGGCTGTTCAAAGATGTGTGGCTCTGGCTCTTGCTGATTTATGTGCACCTGAGGATTGGAAATTCATTTTTGTTGACAAAAATGGTAAGAAATGATATATTTGTGGTTTGGACTTTTTTTTTTTTGGATACTAAAGTACATTAGCTTAATGTGCGACTAAAATTTGAAGGACTTGAGGTTTTGCTGGATCTTCTAGAATCTACAAACCTCAAACAGCAACGCGAGGCTTTAATGGCACTTCACTCGTTGGTTGTCAAAACCACATCCGTCTTTGCCTTTGATGTTCCTCCGCCCCCAACTCACAAGGTAAACTGCTATTTATGTCCTACTTTCTCACCCCTATCTATGGAGTTGGACAAGAGGAAAAAATAAATAAAATCTGTGTTTTTGTAACCAAGTTTTTTAACTTTTTATTAATTGAAGAGTGATATGTGGCTATACTATTTTCAAATACTCAATGTGGCAGTTGTAGGAAATGTTAGACCTAGCCACTGGGAAAGCCTTCATTATTTTTTTTTTAAAAATTTAGTCGTCTATAGGTTTTTAGAAAGAAGGTTTTGTGTTACACAAATGGTAGTCGAGTAGCCATCAACATGGCAGTTTTCATGCGTTAATTAAGATGACATTTTCTTCAAAATGATGCTGAGTCAAATTTCTTTTAGTGATTATGAAGATAAATGTTGATTTGAGCCTAAAAGAGATGTTGGTTTGACCCATCCATGTATTTGCCTACTTTTTTTTTGCTCATTGGTCCTTTGGGTTCACGTGTGGATCATAGGCATGTTATAAGTTGTTGAGCTCTCATTGAAAATTTGCTCTGCTTACTTTATGATGAAAATGACTCTTAATTAAGTGATTTTGTTTGGAAAAATTACAGCGACTTGGGGCTTCTCTATAGAGATCAATTTGAGAAGTGAATAATCTTGCAAGAAATTATTTTGTGCATTGTTTTCTCTTGGTTCTGATAGCACTCCACCAACGCCTTATTCAAGGTGTAGGAATCGATTACCTGAACTTTATGGATGTTTGAATTATTAATTGTCTCTATTTTAGTTTCTGTTTCGAAAAATAAATGACTTTTACCAAGTCAAGTAGGAGTAATCATGGAGTGTCATGTTCAGTGATAATGAGTCAGTTATTTTATTTTCCCTTAAGCAAAAAACCAAAAAAGATCACATAATTTTCATTATTTATACTTATAGGTCATTGGTCTCATGGAATAAAATATCAAATTCTATAGAGTGAAAACACTTGTGGAGATTTTTGGCCCAAAAAAAAAAAAACACTTGTGGAGATTCTCCTGGCCATTTGTAGAGTGAATGTGAGATACTTACTTTGATCTCACCAAGCAGAGAATTATCTTTGTTATTGTTTTATTTTCACTGCCAACCTGCGTTTCAACCTGGCGGCCTAACTCGTGTGACTACTAACCGGACTGCAACTCGAGGAACCTAACCCCGGTCAGTACTAAGTGGAGTTTGCAACTCAAGTCACCTGACTCCAGCGACTCTGCAACTCAAGTCACCTTACTGCAACTCCAGCCAACCATATTTCAACTCCAGTCACCAAAACTCTAGCCACCATATTTACTGTTTTATTTTCATTGACTGCTGGTATTTAACAAGTTCACTCCAGTATTTAGCTGTTTTTGTTGCAGGGAGGCTTAGGCGGGCAATATGTAAATAATCCTACACTTTCTGATATCACCTTTATAGTTGAAGGTGGACAAGCTGCCGTTAAATGTTTTTCCTTGTGCATACTTTTGAATTATTTACTTAAAATGTGTTTTTTCTTTCTTTGTCAGGTAAACCGTTTTATGCTCACCGAATTTGTTTACTTGCTTCCTCTGATGCGTTTCGAGCAATGTTTGATGGTGATTATCGGGTGGGCATTGATGATTGTTGACGTTATGTTTTATATTTTTTATAATTTGAGGGGCTCAAGAATCAATAGCCACATTGACGGAATTTGTAAATGTAGGAAAGGGAACTAAATGGGATGTCTTTGAATTGATGATGAGGTGCGAATTTTGGTTCCTTTCTAGATTTTTCAACTTCTGTTATTTGTTTTGTCTAATAGATATGTCAGTGTATGACTTGATTTCCTCTGAGTGTTTTTAGATTTATTTACACGGGAACTATAGATGCCAATTCAGATATTGTTCATGATCTCCTAAGAGTTGCTGATCAATATCTTCTACACGGTCTTAAACAATTTTGTGAATGTGCAATTGCTCAGGTAGGTAAAGAGTGTTTCACGTTCGGTTTATCCATTATTTTTCAAATTATTATATGAAAATGTTATAATAATAATCTCATGATTCACCATATTTTTCGTAGGATGTTTCTGTGGAAAATGTTTCTCTTATTTACGAGTTATCAGAGTCCTACAATGCTATGTCATTGAGACAAAAATGTATCTTATTTTTATTGGAGCAATTTGATGAACTGAGCACCAAACCATGGTATGATTCGTTCAACAAGTTTAATGCTCTGTTCTTTACTGTTTTTCTTAGCCCAATAAAACCATCTTATTGAATGATTTAATATACATTCACATGTTTTTCGTCTTCTAATGGGAATGTGTAGGTATAGCTGCCTGATGTGTCGCATTGTCCCAGATATACGCGAATTTTTCAGAAGTTTTCTTACCGTGCCTGCAGAAGCAAAATCGTGATCTGTTTTAACTTCCTAAGCCATTTGGAAAAGGGTGAAATTCTGAAATGCACCAAAAGGAAACATTAGGCCATTTGTTGTCAATGAGCTTGTGACATAGATGATTAATTATATATTTATCGCAATGTTTTATTTATCAGAAGCAAGGGATGTGAGAAAATAGGCGGTCCAGTCCCGCGCATTCCAACTCAAGTTGTACGTTTTAGTTCATATAGGCTTTACAATTAAATTAGATTGCTCTAGGTAGACTGGTTACCTAGCTTAAAATATTTTGGAATTTAATTTGGTTCTTTGTTATTGTTGAATGTTGGAGATGCTTATGTATTTATAATCAATGTTCAGAAAACGGACTAGCCGGTCCAACCGGTGAACTGAACCTCGCAGTCTGGTCTGTTTTGCAGTTTAGACTCTGGGTAGAAACAAATTGGGAAAGCCGAGTTAATTCTCTCAAACTGGTGGTAACTTGGGCAACTTGCTGAGTTGGCGGGTTGCTTCGGTTTACTCGGCAGGTTGTTCGGTTTTTTTTTTCCTTCTGGAAATATGAAGAAGTTGAAAGAAATAGAGAAAATTGGAAGAAAAAAAAAAAACACCAAAAAATGATGAACCAATGAACCAAATATGGACTTGTTTTGTTTTGTTCTTCAGGAATCAGATTGATCTGGGACTTTAGACCCCAAATCTGAGAGAGGGCATTAAAAGGATCCATCTAGAGATATTCAAATGGGTCGGTTTTTTCTTCTATCTACAACAACTAATAACATGCATTGTTAATACTTATAAACTTTTAATCAAATGATGTGTTGTTTATTCAAATGAGATATTATTAATTGAGGTATTATCATCAACTTATAATATGAAATTTCGTCATCCCCACTTAACTTGTTTATTCATGATGTGTTGTCGCTTTTTAGTAGCAATTTGTTACATGCATTGTCAATACTTATCAAATTTCAAGAAGCATTAATTATGTTATAAGTTTATAAAAATAATTAGTCATGATGAGTTGTTATTAATTGGCTTGTTATTATCATCAACTTATACTAGAAAACTTTTTATACCTACCTAACAATCCATTTACTCATAATATGAGTTGTATTTTTTTTTCCGATCAACATTTAATTGTCAACTCATTTTTCAAGTTTATTAATTATATTTTAAATTTAAAAAAATTACAAGTCATTATAAGATGTTATTAATTGGTATTATTACCATGAAGTCATAATATTAAATGTCATAATATTCGCCTAACAGCTCATTCACTCATAATGTGAATATAGTTTTTAATATCAACAATTTATAACATGTATTGTCAATACTTATCAATTTCAATCAACATTAATTATATTCCAAATTTAGAAAAATGATTAGGTATTTTTTTTTTTGTGAACTATGATTAGGTATTATGAGGGAAGAGATTTTCTTCTCATATTTTTTTCTCCCCATTTCTTCACCACCATTTGATTGACTGGATTAATGAATGGTTGAGATTTGATAATTTTAAATACTATCATTTTTATTATCTTATTTGATCCTAGTAAACTAAAATTAAATTTTAGTAGTTTAAATTTATTTATTTATTTTTGGTTCAATTTACAATTCTAACAAAAAAAAATTCTCATGAGGAACATCAAGAAGCACCGTTAAGTTTATAAAGGCAAAAAGTTTACAAACCATCCCATCTCGGATAAATACTCTTAGGGAAAATTAATTAGAGGTCCTTGAGAGGACACATAATATAAGAAAAGTCCCACTAAATGCCCAAATTAAAGTAGGGTCCCAAGGGACCTCATTTTTATTATGTTCCAAATCCAAAAGACAATTTTACCCTCCTTCTTATAATTGTCTAAATGAAACACTCACTCTCATTCACTGTCACCCTCCCTCCAGCAAGCATCAACGTGGTCAGCGAACTCAAAGGGGTTAGGAAGAGCACTTCACCAAGAACACTCCTTCATCCATCATCCATCATCCATCTTCATCCAACTAAAATCATGGACTCTTGGATTTGTCTCTTCAACTAGTGGTATGTTGAGAAAATCAATTTCCCATGTTTGTTAGGAATCTGATTTGGGATGAATGTTTTAAAATAAAGGTTAAAACTTTCCATATAAATCTAATTTTGGTTGAATGTTTGAACATAAAACATGCTTATACACTGTCTTAGTGATTTTTTGTTGCATTTATTGTGTAAGTTGGTTTCTCATTTGTTGTTGATGAGGGTTTGGGTTGGTGCTATGTTTAGGGGTGTATAAGCTCTGTTTTTTTGTCCAAAAACAGGGGAAATCCGAAAAGGCTGTAGCATTTTCGGTTTCCATATCAGTTAAAATTTCTATTGTCGTCAGAGCTCAAATAGTTGTCATTGCAGGTCATTCAGTTGTAAATAACAACTTTCTGGAAGACAGTTGAAATTTTGAATGAATTTTATTGGGGATGAGTTTTATGCTCTGTTATGTTGTTCTAAGATAGGGGTGAAGTAAAAGGTTGAAACTTTGTTGGGTTAACACCAATGTGTTGGTATTTTAATAAGGTGTTTTCATTACTTTAATATAAAGTTGTCACAGATGCTCATTAAGTCGTTATATCTGGTCATTTACTTGTGAATAACAATGTTCCTGTGCAGGATGAATGAGAAGATGGCGGGGACATCAGGGAAGCATGTAATATGTTTGTTGCATACGCGTGGATGATTTATAAAAGGTGAAGAAGGTGAGATGCAATATGTGGGGGGCAGTACCATATCAAGAACAAAAAAGGAAGGCACTACTTATGGAGAATTGAAAACAAGTGTAGCATCAATTGTTGGAGACGAAGTTAGGGGAATAACCATGAAATTTAGAGTGTGCTTTGATGATACAACAACTTATGTGAACCTTGTAAATGATGAAGATTGTTATAAATTTCTAGAAGGTTGTTATGGACAGGCTAAACGTTGTTATAATGATAAGGTCTTGTTGTATATGTGTGTTAGTCATAATCTTGTTACAGATGACAAAGGCAATCCCATTTTCTGTTATCCTTGTGCTAAAAGTGCGGCATTAAAGAAATTAAATGACTTGTGACAGGTGCCCAATAACTTGTTACTAAAGGCCAAGAAGTTGTTACGCGTTGCCCAAAAGTTGTGACGATAAAAACCCAGTTTCAGTTTTTCCTGTGCTAAAATGCAACTTTCAAGAAATTAAATGACTTGTGACCGGTGCCCAATAAGTTGTTACGCATGGTCATAAGGTTGTTAAAGACAGCCCAGAAATTGTTAATACTAAAAACTTTTACATATTGTCAGTTGTGCCCAATAACTTGTTATTAATGCCCAATAAGTTGTTACATGATGCCCAAAAGTTGTGATGATGGAAACCCAGTTTCAGTTATCCCTGTGCTAAAATGCAACTTTCAAGAAATTAAATGACTTGTGACTGTGGTACCCAATAACTTGTTACGCATGGTCAAAAAGTTGTTAAAGACAGCCCAGAAGTTGTTAGTACTAAAAACTTTTACACATTGTCAGTTGTGCCCAATAACTTGTTACTAAAGGCTAATAACTTGTTACGTGATGCCCAAAAGTTGTGACGAAACAAACCTACTTTCAGTTATCCTTGTGCTAAAAGGCAACTTTCAAGAAATTAAATGACTTGTGACTGGTGCCCAATAACTTGTTACGCATAGTCAGAAGGTTGTTAAAGACAGCCAAGAAGTTGTTAGTACTTAAAACTTTTACACATTGTCAGTTGTGCCTAATAACTTGTTACTAAAGGCCAATAACTTGTTATACATGGTCACAACGTTCTTACAAACAGCCCAAAAGTTGTTACAACCCAAAATCTTGACACCTAATAATGCCCGTAACTTGTTACACCATCACTAAAAGTTGCTACACAAAGTCAAAATGCTGTTACAATTCACATAATTTATACAACTTATCTTCCACCCTCAAATTTGTTAACAAAAGTTACTACACAAAGTCTAAAAATCGCTACATAAAGTCAACATCTATTTCTTCCTCTTCCTTAAGATGTCTTCCACCCTAGAAAAGACATTGTGTTCATGCAAGTTGTTCTTGTGTGTGATGAGCCACCAGAGGCATTTCATCTTCTGAGTATTTTGGCATCGTGTACCCTCCATCGTACTCCGAACCATCCCAAACCTGTAACCATGATAGAACATGAACACCACAAGAAGACAAAAATTAATGACGCAAACACACATATATAATCATTACTAAAAACAAGCATCACACACAAAAAGACACAAACACACATATATAATCATACCCTTATCTTGAATCTAATTTAATGCAAAATCCCAAGAATCATCCATTCTTAATCTCATCACCATTGACTCTAAGATTACCATGCAATCTATTAATCTTTTCCTATTCTAGAACAATTACTTCACATTTTCTGTTTCATATATACTTCATCAAACTTGATCTAATTTAACTTTCTCCATTCCAATTTTTTTTACCTTAATAACCATTTTAGCCAAAGATTTTCTCCCTACTATCTCAAACTTCAGCCATTCCACATGAACCCTCAATAACAACCCCTTTCTCTCAAAAATACCTCAATTAGTAAGGCCCTTCAATATCAAACCTAAATGATCTAATAACACTACATTAAATCTCCCTACATTTAAATCCTCACTCTTTAACCTCTGTTCTTACTTCATTAAACATAACATTGAGACCTTTCAATCCTTACTACACACATTCATTTCCAAAAGTCTTTACACAAGTTAATAATCCCTCCTCATCTTCAAATACCTACTTCTCAATTTCAGTTTACATAATAAATCTCTTATCATCATTAAAGCAACCTAAAAATATAATTAAAATAGCTTCAGAATCAATTATCCTAGGTAAGCATTGAATAGCAACTTAGTTTCCCATTAATTCTTCACAAAAGAACATCATTTATAAATCCAACCTCAACATACTATCATCAAAGCACACTCTAAATTTCATGGTTATTCCCCTAGCTTCGTCTCCAACAATTGATGCTACAATTGTTTTCAATTCTCCATAAGTAGTGCCTTCCTTTTTTGTTCTTGATATGGTACTGCCCCCCACATATTGCATCTCACCTTCTTCATCTTTTATAAATCGTCCACCCATATACAACAAACATATTACATGCTTCCCTGATGTCCCCGCTATCTTCTCATTCATCCTGCACAGGAACATTGTTATTCACAAGTAAATGACCAGATATAACAACTTAATGAGCATCTGTGACAACTTTATATTAAAGTAACGAAAACACCTTATTAAAATACCAACACATTGGTGTTAACCCAACAAAGTTTCAACCTTTTACTTCACCCCTGTCTTAGAACAACATAACAGAGCATAAAACTCATCCCCAATAAAATTCATTCAAAATTTCAACTGTCTTCCAGAAAGTTTTTATTTACAACTGAATGACCTGCAATAACAACTATTTGAGCTCTGACGACAATAGAAATTTTAACTGATATGGAAACCGAAAATGCTACAGCCTTTTCGGATTTCCCTTGTTTTTGGACAAAAAAACAGAGCTTATACACCCCTAAACATAGCACCAACCCAAACCCTCATCAACAACAAATGAGAAACCAACTTACACAATAAATGCAACAAAAAATCACTAAGACAGGGGTATAAGCATGTTTTATGTTCAAACATTCAACCAAAATTAGATTTATATGGAAAGTTTTGACCTTTATTTTAAAACATTCATCCCAAATCAGATTCCTAACAAACATGGGAAATTGATTTTCTCAACATACCACTAGTTGAAGATACAAATCCAAGAGTCCATGATTTTAGTTGGATGAAGATGGAAGATGGAAGATGGATGATGGATGAATGAGTGTTCTTGGTGAAGTGCTCTTCCTAGCCCCTTTGAGTTCGCTGACCACGTTGATGCTTGCTGGAGGGAGAGTGACAGTGAATGATAGTGAGTGTTTCATTTAGACAATTATAATAAGGAGGGTAAAATTGTCTTTTGGATTTGGAACATAATAAAAATGATGTCCCTTGGGACCCTACTTTAATTTGGGCATTTAGTGGGACTTTTCTTATATTATGTGTCCTCCCAGGGACCTCTAATTAATTTTCCCATACTCTTAAAGCTGTTTGTTTTATTCTGTGGGCCCCCCAAAGTCTAAGATGACAGTCAACACTCTCTCCCTTACCTATCTTCTCTCTCATTCGCCACTTTCTCATTTCTTTCGTGCAATTCCATGGTGCAACCATCGCGTGTCAGTCTACAAGCACATACCCAATCATCGACCTTCACATCACATCTCTCTCTACATGCAATACCTGTAGTCAATAGTCTTGTACAATTCTACAGCTCACAGAAGAAACTTGTAACATCCTAAAAATTTATTTAGGATTAGTGGGGGGTAAATAGGAATTGATTAAGGAGAAATGATGGATTATGAGGATATTTGAAAGATTTTGAGGTATCTTTGAGGATTTTAAAGGCCTAGTTTCTCCCTTATTTGGACAATAATAATTTTGGGAGAGATTATTTTTAGGCTCAAAAGAGATTAATATGGGAGGAAATCAATAAAAGATATTATGGGAAAATTTTGAGAGTGAAAAGAAAATTTTTGGTTCAAAAGAAATATCTTATTTGAGAATTTTATGGTCCAGTAGTATATTTCCTGTTCCTGCCGACACTCCTCTCTGCTGACTCTCTCCCGTATTCTCTTTTTACTATTTCAATGATTATTGTTTCAACCAATCACACTCAACTACTATTTATATATATTATATTATATTATTAATATAATATATTATTATTATATTATTATATTATATTATATTATATTACTATTATATATATATACACTCACCGTTCCTTCCTGCTTCCTTCCTTCCTCATTTCTTCATTTTCTCTCTCTCTCTCACGTCTCTCTCTCTTGCTCTCTCTTTCCACCATATATATATTCCTATCATTGGACTTATCAGAGCTCGTTGATATAGGAATATTAAGCTTTTTGGCCAACTAAGCACATTTTTGGATTCCCGTAAGTCTCATCTACATTTCTATGTCATTAGTTTTTCAATTTGTTATACTTGAAAAATTAGACCTTGTCTAAGTTGATATTTTTGGGAGTCCTAAAATTAATAAATTGAAGCTTAGGCCTCGATTATGAGTTTTTCTGAGTAGATTTTTCATTGTTGGAAGTTTTCCTAATTATTAGGAATTTTTGGATTTATGGACGTTTTAGAAATTGGAGCTTTTAAATTATTCGAGGTGCTTATGGGTAAATTGATGATTTTTAGAGGTTTATTAAGGTCATATGAGGGGATTTAATTAATTGATTTGATTGGGGTTTTCACCTAAAGAATTATTGAGGGATTATTGGATGTTAAGGAATTTTATAAATAGTTATTGGAAAGATTAATAATTTTGGATATATGTATAAATGGAGTAGAGATAAATTTTAGAGATAGAAAGGGAGAATAAATATTAAATAGAAATTTAAAATAAGTAAGGGCAAAGAAAGGGTAGTAAGTAATTTATTTTCCAACATGTGAAATTGTTGGATAAATAATTAATTTTGGTTGTATGTATGGTTGTGTAGTGCTTGAATTGCACTAAGTTAGCACGGGGGAGCTGCACTATTGTGAGATTGGTGCCAGCTATCAGGTAACCGCTTTCTGCTTGTTTATGTGTGTGTGTAGTGTTAGTAAGTAATTTGAAATATTATTATTTGAAAATCATGATATTATATGGAGATGAGATTTTGAATCACAATTGATATATGATTATCAATTGATGATTGAGGAGATATAGAAATGAGATCTTGGAATATTAATATTTTTATAATAAATGTCCTGTGGAGTATTATTTTGAAATGGCATAAATTTGTGATGTGAAATATTTGAAACGGAAATATGTGGTTTTGGAAATTATTTAATATATGTATATCAAGAAAATATTGGAAGGCCTGGTGCCTGATTGTGGTGTTGCATATCTATGTGTTGTATGGGAGAAATTATTTGGGTATGTGACACCGGTGAATTGGAAATTGTGCCATCACGTGATGAGGTACCCTGTTGCGCCACAGGGACTAATTGATATATTATGAGAAATAAAGGAGAGAAAGACGAAAGAGGGGATATCGCCCCTTACGGATTCAGAAAGGACAGAGATCCTTCTAATCTGTGGTACTATTCAGGGAGGGTAGAGAGTCCCTCGTGAACTGTACCGTGGTGATCAGGGGTGGGTGGAAGGTCCCGACTGGTCCCACATGTTTTCCCAACGCTTCTATTAAGATTCGTTTGGGTTGTTTGTGATTATAAATGATATATATAATTCTTGGAGATGATTGGGATGGAATATTTTGCACTTATACACTGTGAAAAGATATTTGGGACCAAGTTATGCATTATATGTGAATACCTGAACATGCTGTTTGAACTAATATATATATACATATATGTATTCCACTGGACACCTTGCTAGCACACACTGCATTTAGATGAGTAGTCAGTGGTTGCGTTTGGGGCTACCCCCGTTGATCTCACTTTTGCAGGTCCTAGGAGCGAAGTAGGAGGTCAAGGGAATGATCCAGGAACTTCTCACTGATATTGTGAGATACTCTGGACCAGAAGGACAGGAGGTATTGCCACATTTAGGATCATATTTGTATGATGCTTCCGCTGAACCTTGTTATTATTCTGGGAGAAAATTATTGTATAATACCTATTATGGTATGGTATTTTAAGAATGATGTGTGGAGTTTAATCATGCATAATGAAATTCTCTGTTATTGTACTGGGAAGGAAATTATATTGTGATGACAGAGATTGGAATTGAGGTTGAAATATATATATAAATATTATGGAAAGATCTTTTTTCTAACTATGTTAGTTATTTTAGTAAGTTAATTCTTTTTCCTAACATAGTTAGCACTATAAACGATTTAATTTTTAATTGTGAGTGTTTAATAGTGGGATTAGGGAGTAAGTGTTACAGTTGGTATCAGTTTCATGGTATAAGACCTGGAAAGGTGTTTTGCATGTTTCTTGTTGTGTCAGTCATGCATTACACTTACATTAGTGATATTGTGGCAATACTTTTCCGATCCTTTCCCTTTTTATGTTTCCTATTATATGATTGTTTTTAATAGGTGTAACTTCCATCCGTAGGTGGGTGGAAAGTATGGCTCGTACTAGGAGATCAGGTGCAGGAAATAGTACAGGGAATGAAAGTGTGGTTCGTACTAGGGGATCAGGTGCAGGAAATGGTACAGGAAATGAGCAGCCTACAAACCAAGAGCATGACGAGCTAATAGCCAAAATAAGAAAAGAATTTGAAGCGGAGATGAAACAAAAGGTCGCAGCAATAAATAAAGAAAATGAGGAAAAGTTAGCAAAATTGAAAGCAGATTTTCAGGCTCAGACTAATAAAGGTGATGAATCAGAAAGGCAGGGGGAGTTCTCTAAAGTTAATGATAAAGAGGAATTAGTTTATCCTCGCCCGGAGGACTTGAGTACTGAAAAGGTATGGAAGAAAATTGACCGTCATCATCCCAAGCATTTTAGTGAAAGTCAGGATCCTTTCGAGGCAGAGGCTTGGATTAAAAGATTGGAGGCCATATTTGCAGCTGTGGTCTGTAACCCTTATCAGAAAGCGAGGGTTGCTATTCTCCTCTTGGAAGGAAAAGCATTGATTTGGTGGCAGAGTGTATGTGTAGATGATTCCTTGATGACATGGGATAAGTTTAAGGACAAGTTCTTGGGATATCATTTCCCTCCTTCTCTTAGGAAGGAGAAGGAGAATGCTTTTTATTATCTCAAGCAAGGTGGGATGTCAGTGGATCAGTATATTGCTACTTTTTCAGAGTTATCTCGCTATATTTCGTTCCTGCAGCGTCAGGACGACCCTCAGTGGCGTATAGATCAGTTATTTGAGAAGGCCAGACCTGATTTGAGATTGCATGTGCATGATAAGAAATGTAAGAATGTTGAAGAAGCATGTGAGAAGCTGAGGATTGCGGACCGCATGATGAGGGAGGCAGCTGCAGTGACAGTTAAGTATACTGGAGGCCCAGGTCAGGGCCATCAGAGTTATGGTAGACCTTTTCAGCCCATCCAGAGTAGGCCTTCTCATTCCTTTGGGCCGACGGGAGGTATTAGCAAGAAATTTGGAGCGAGTGGTAGTAGCAGTTCTAATGGTTCTGGAAGGAAAAGTCACTCTGGGAGCCATGGCCGTGGTCAGTCAGGTAGCTATGGTCGTGGTCAGTATGGTAGCCACAGCAGAGGACAGTCTGGTGGTTTTGGGCGTGGCCAGTCAGGTAGGGGTCGTCAGGATTCAGCCCCGTGGAGAGTTGGTTCAGAAGGTCAGTCGAGAGGAGGCAGCCAGGTGACTTATGGAGAGTCAGTTCAGTCAAATCCTAGTGTAGCTGGTCCTTGTAGCAAGTGTGGTAGGTACCACCAGGGACCCTGTTTTAGATGTTTTGGATGCGGCCGTATTGGGCATACGATTAGGTACTGCCCAGATGGGGGCCAGAATATGCAGCAGCCAGTGACTCAGCCCAGTCGCCCTCTAGTTCAGGGTAGAGTTTATGCTACATCAGCTGAGGAGGCAGGGATGTCTCCTAATATGATTCGAGGTACGGTCTCTATTCATGGCCATAATATTGATGTGATGTTTGACTCTGGTGCGTCACATTCTTTTATCTCTTTCGATTGTACTCGGAGGCTTAGTTTTGAGTTATCTGTTATGCCATATAATATGCGTGTGTCTACCCCTGCGGGTGCTAAATTTGAGACTTCTTTAGTATGCAAAAATCTGGATTTATGGTTTGAAGGCCGTAAATCAAAAATTGATCTCGTTTGTTTGCCCTTGAGGGGAATTGATGTGATTATTGGTATGGATTGGTTAGAGGAAAATAATGTAATATTGCATTGTAAAGATAAGATTGTGTCTTATGCTGAGTCATCTAGTGCGCCGATGTTACTATCTGCGACACGTGTAGAGAGGTGTGTGAGAAAAGGCTGTGAGGCCTTTATGGTTTTCTTCTCCATTAAGGAGGAGGGCGAGATCTCTATTGATCAGGTGGATGTAGTTAGAGATTTCCCAGAGGTATTTTCCGATGATATGCGTGGACTCCCTCCCGAAAGAGAGGTAGAGTTTACCATCGAGTTAGAGCCGGGCACGGGTCCAATCTCTAAGGCTCCATATCGGATGGCTCCGTCGGAATTGGTAGAGCTTAAGAAGCAGCTTGAAGAACTTCTGGATAAAGGTTTTATCAGGCCTAGCGGATCACCTTGGGGTTCCCCAGTCTTGTTCGTAAAGAAGAAAGATGGAAGCATGCGGCTCTGTATCGATTATCGGCAATTGAATAAAGTGACCATCAAGAATAAGTATCCGTTGCCTAGGATAGATGATTTGTTGGATCAATTGGCAGGAGCTTCAGTTTTCTCTAAGATTGATCTTCGGTCTGGGTATCATCAGTTGAGAGTTAGAGCGGAGGATGTCCCTAAGACTGCATTCAGGACGAGATATGGCCATTATGAGTTTCTGGTGATGCCATTTGGGCTCACCAATGCCCCTGCTGTGTTTATGGATTATATGAATAGAATTTTTCGGCCATATTTAGATAAGTTTGTGGTGGTGTTTATTGATGATATTCTAATCTATTCTAAGAGTGAAGAAGAGCATCGGGAGCATTTGTATTCCGTCCTGCGAGTTCTGAGAGATCATAAGCTTTATGCCAAACTTTCTAAATGTGAGTTTTGGCTTAAGGAGGTAAAGTTTCTAGGGCATGTAATATCTGCTGAGGGAGTTGCGGTTGATCCAAGTAAAGTTGAAGCTGTTTTGCAATGGAAGTCTCCTAAGTCAGTGACGGAGGTTAGGAGTTTTGTTGGATTAGCAGGGTACTATCGTCGATTTATTCAAGGATTTTCGCAGATTGCGAGGCCTTTGACTAATTTGACCAAGAAGGATAGGCCTTTCATCTGGACTGATCGATGCGAGTCGGCATTTCAGGAGCTTAAGACCCGGTTGACAACTGCACCTGTGTTGACATTGCCGGATCCAAGTCAGCCATATGAGTTGTATACAGATGCATCTTTTATGGGTTTGGGCTGTGTCTTGATGCAGAATGGTAAGGTTATTGCGTATGCATCTAGGCAATTGAGACCGCATGAGGAAAATTACCCAACTCATGATCTTGAGCTAGGAGCAGTTGTTTTTGCTTTGAAGCTCTGGCGACATTATTTGATGGGGGCACAGTTTGAGGTGTTCAGTGATCATAAGAGTTTGAAATATCTTATGGATCAGAAGGAATTGAATAATAGGCAACGACGTTGGATGGAGCTGATCAAGGATTATAAGTTTGAAATTAAGTATCATCCGGGAAAGGCAAATGTGGTTGCTGATGCCCTTAGCCGGAAATCAGTGCATGTATCTGCTTTAAGTATGGAGGAGCAGTCTTCTTTCAGAGATTGTCGTGTTATTCATGTTAGGACAGAGAAGTTAGTGGCGTTTTTGGGAGCAATTGTTGGCCAGTTTGGGTTCTTCGAGGATTTAAGAGTGGCTCAGGATCGGGATAGTCATCTGAAGGAGATCCGGGAAAAGCTTGATAGTGGTGTCTATCCGGATTATGATATGGGTGATTCAGGTATTTTGAGATTTAGGAAAAGAGTATGTGTTCCGGATAATGAAGATATCAAGAAGGCTATTCTTGAGGAGGCTCATAGGAGTAGTTATGTGATGCATCCTGGCGTTTCTAAGATGTATAATGATTTAAAAAGAGTTTATTGGTGGCCTAAGATGAAGTCCGACGTGACTCAATTTGTCTTGAAGTGTTTGACCTGTCAGAAGGTGAAAATCGAACATCAGCGGCCAGGTGGCCTATTGCAGAGTATTGAGGTTCCTCAATGGAAGTGGGACAGTATTTCAATGGATTTTGTGGTTGGCTTGCCTTTGACTCAGTCTGGTCACGATTCGATTTGGGTTATCGTGGACCGTTTGACTAAGTCCGCTCATTTTCTTCCGATCAGGATTAATTATCCTTTGACGAGATTAGCTCAGATGTATGTAGACGAGATCGTCAGGCTTCATGGGATTCCCGAGAGTATTATTTCAGATCGAGACCCGCGGTTCACCTCTGAGTTTTGGAGGTCTTTACAGACGGCTCTGGGAACGAAGCTTAAGTTCAGTACTGCGTATCATCCTCAGACTGATGGTCAAACCGAGAGGACGATTCAGACTTTGGAGGATATGCTCAGGGCGTGTGCTTTGGAGCTACCGGGCAGTTGGGATAGACATCTTCCATTGGCGGAATTTGCCTATAACAACAGTTATCATTCGAGTATTCAGATGGCGCCTTATGAGGCTTTATATGGTCGGAAGTGCCGGTCGCCAATCTGTTGGACAGAGCTTAGCGAGAGGGCTATTATTGGCCCAGATATTGTGGATCAGACGACAGAGAAGATTAAGTTGATTCGCCAGCGGCTATTGACTGCCCATAGTCGGCAGAAGAGCTATGCAGATAAACGACGTAGATCATTAGAGTTCAGAGTTGGGGATCATGTTTTTCTTCGGGTATCTCCGACTACGGGTATTGGGAGGTCCATTAGAGCTAAGAAGCTTACTCCCCGGTTTATGGGTCCGTTCGATATCATTGAACGGGTCGGATCAGTGGCATATAGGGTGGCATTGCCTCTGCAGTTATCGAAGCTTCATGATGTTTTTCATGTTTCTCAGTTGAAGAAATATCATCCAGACCCTTCGCATGTGATTGAGCCTGAGGAGGTCGAGTTGAGAGAAAACTTGACATATAAAGCTGAGCCGGAAAAGATTTTAGATGTTAAGGATAAACAGCTAAGGAATAAGACGATTAGGCTAGTTAAGGTGTTCTGGAGAGGTATGACTCCAGGGGATGCTACTTGGGAGACTGAAGAGCGTATGCGACGAGAGTACCCTTACCTATTCCCGGGGTAAGTTCCGTTTATTGAGAGATTTTATACGTTGTATATGCTGTGTTTGCTTGTTTTGGGGTCATGTTAGCAGAATTTTGGGGACAAAATTCTTAAAAAGGTGGGAAGAGTTGTAACATCCTAAAAATTTATTTAGGATTAGTGGGGGGTAAATAGGAATTGATTAAGGAGAAATGATGGATTATGAGGATATTTGAAAGATTTTGAGGTATCTTTGAGGATTTTAAAGGCCTAGTTTCTCCCTTATTTGGACAATAATAATTTTGGGAGAGATTATTTTTAGGCTCAAAAGAGATTAATATGGGAGGAAATCAATAAAAGATATTATGGGAAAATTTTGAGAGTGAAAAGAAAATTTTTGGTTCAAAAGAAATATCTTATTTGAGAATTTTATGGTCCAGTAGTATATTTCCTGTTCCTGCCGACACTCCTCTCTGCTGACTCTCTCCCGTATTCTCTTTTTACTATTTCAATGATTATTGTTTCAACCAATCACACTCAACTACTATTTATATATATTATATTATATTATTAATATAATATATTATTATTATATTATTATATTATATTATATTATATTACTATTATATATATATACACTCACCGTTCCTTCCTGCTTCCTTCCTTCCTCATTTCTTCATTTTCTCTCTCTCTCTCACGTCTCTCTCTCTTGCTCTCTCTTTCCACCATATATATATTCCTATCATTGGACTTATCAGAGCTCGTTGATATAGGAATATTAAGCTTTTTGGCCAACTAAGCACATTTTTGGATTCCCGTAAGTCTCATCTACATTTCTATGTCATTAGTTTTTCAATTTGTTATACTTGAAAAATTAGACCTTGTCTAAGTTGATATTTTTGGGAGTCCTAAAATTAATAAATTGAAGCTTAGGCCTCGATTATGAGTTTTTCTGAGTAGATTTTTCATTGTTGGAAGTTTTCCTAATTATTAGGAATTTTTGGATTTATGGACGTTTTAGAAATTGGAGCTTTTAAATTATTCGAGGTGCTTATGGGTAAATTGATGATTTTTAGAGGTTTATTAAGGTCATATGAGGGGATTTAATTAATTGATTTGATTGGGGTTTTCACCTAAAGAATTATTGAGGGATTATTGGATGTTAAGGAATTTTATAAATAGTTATTGGAAAGATTAATAATTTTGGATATATGTATAAATGGAGTAGAGATAAATTTTAGAGATAGAAAGGGAGAATAAATATTAAATAGAAATTTAAAATAAGTAAGGGCAAAGAAAGGGTAGTAAGTAATTTATTTTCCAACATGTGAAATTGTTGGATAAATAATTAATTTTGGTTGTATGTATGGTTGTGTAGTGCTTGAATTGCACTAAGTTAGCACGGGGGAGCTGCACTATTGTGAGATTGGTGCCAGCTATCAGGTAACCGCTTTCTGCTTGTTTATGTGTGTGTGTAGTGTTAGTAAGTAATTTGAAATATTATTATTTGAAAATCATGATATTATATGGAGATGAGATTTTGAATCACAATTGATATATGATTATCAATTGATGATTGAGGAGATATAGAAATGAGATCTTGGAATATTAATATTTTTATAATAAATGTCCTGTGGAGTATTATTTTGAAATGGCATAAATTTGTGATGTGAAATATTTGAAACGGAAATATGTGGTTTTGGAAATTATTTAATATATGTATATCAAGAAAATATTGGAAGGCCTGGTGCCTGATTGTGGTGTTGCATATCTATGTGTTGTATGGGAGAAATTATTTGGGTATGTGACACCGGTGAATTGGAAATTGTGCCATCACGTGATGAGGTACCCTGTTGCGCCACAGGGACTAATTGATATATTATGAGAAATAAAGGAGAGAAAGACGAAAGAGGGGATATCGCCCCTTACGGATTCAGAAAGGACAGAGATCCTTCTAATCTGTGGTACTATTCAGGGAGGGTAGAGAGTCCCTCGTGAACTGTACCGTGGTGATCAGGGGTGGGTGGAAGGTCCCGACTGGTCCCACATGTTTTCCCAACGCTTCTATTAAGATTCGTTTGGGTTGTTTGTGATTATAAATGATATATATAATTCTTGGAGATGATTGGGATGGAATATTTTGCACTTATACACTGTGAAAAGATATTTGGGACCAAGTTATGCATTATATGTGAATACCTGAACATGCTGTTTGAACTAATATATATATACATATATGTATTCCACTGGACACCTTGCTAGCACACACTGCATTTAGATGAGTAGTCAGTGGTTGCGTTTGGGGCTACCCCCGTTGATCTCACTTTTGCAGGTCCTAGGAGCGAAGTAGGAGGTCAAGGGAATGATCCGGGAACTTCTCACTGATATTGTGAGATACTCTGGACCAGAAGGACAGGAGGTATTGCCACATTTAGGATCATATTTGTATGATGCTTCCGCTGAACCTTGTTATTATTCTGGGAGAAAATTATTGTATAATACCTATTATGGTATGGTATTTTAAGAATGATGTGTGGAGTTTAATCATGCATAATGAAATTCTCTGTTATTGTACTGGGAAGGAAATTATATTGTGATGACAGAGATTGGAATTGAGGTTGAAATATATATAAATATTATGGAAAGATCTTTATTTTAGTAAGTTAATTCTTTTTCCTAACATAGTTAGCACTATAAACGATTTAATTTTTAATTGTGAGTGTTTAATAGTGGGATTAGGGAGTAAGTGTTACAAAACTCAAAAAGACAGAGTAAAAAGCGAAAACTACACAATTCAATCTCAGTCTTTTTCCGTGGATTCTATCAAATCCTTCAAAGGCTACGGTAAGGTAAACAAACTCGAACACAGAAATTGCCAGAAGAAAATACGTCGCCGCCTCATCCTCCTCAGCGTCCCGTGCCTCAAAGCCTCAAATGTATTAATTGGGAAGGAGAGGGAGGTGATGGAGAGACGGGATCCCCCCACAGAACTCCTTCCAGCTCTCTCGTATCTTCCCTTCCCTTTACTCTCATTATTTTTTATCTGAATATTCATTCGTACATTTCATAACTACTTTCCTCAATATACTGTATATTCATTTGATTAATGTTCAAGTTGAAGAGGATGATGCTCTTGGATGGATCTGGAGATTTTGCGTGGCCATTTGTCTTTAAATTTTCCTTCTTCAATGGAGTTTGATAGAGTGAGAGGAGGTAGGTTTCGTTTAATAAGAGTCCAATAAATCCCACCTGCCACGTCATTCCATTAAAATGGGAATTCCTTTGCCACCAACACACTGTACGACATCCATTAAAAAGAATCAACGGAAATTTGTGTGAGGAGACGGAATTGCTGCTTTTGACTCATATTGAAATGTTTATTGCTATTTTTCCACCAATATAAATTTAATGGTGTCAGATGCTACTCACCGAAAACTTTCTTGATAGAATCGCACCTTCATCCTTTATTTTTATACAATATTCATTTTAATTTTATTTATTATTAAATATGAACCGTTAATTTTGTCAACAAAATGTTACTGATGTGATGAGGAAAGTATGAGATGTTATTAATTGGCATATTATCAATCAATTAACTTATCATATAAAATATCGTAATAACCACCCAGCAATCAATTTACTCATAATATGAGTTGGATTTGTTTTATCAATATTTAATAACATGAATTGTCAATATTTATCATTTTTCAATCAACATTAATTATATTTTAAATTCAGCAAAAATGATAAGTGATTATGAGGTAATATCAATTTGGGAATTAATAGTTCAATAACTCATATTTCAAATTTTGAAATGCACCCTTGTTGGTTTTGAGCACACCCCATCCTTGAGGAGGTTGTTATATGGCATTTAAGAAATGGAATGCCCCGATGTTTGACTAAAATTGCTTTAAGTAAGAGAAATAGGAAAATCCAGATGATTCGGAAGAATGCCACATTTACCAAGGGTTATTGACTCAAATTGCACACTTGCGAGGAGGGAGGGGTGTCGGCTTCCCCTCCCTACCTAATCTTTGAAAAATCATAAAAAATTAAAAACATATCCATTTTTTGCCTATAATATATCAAAATGTCACTCTTTTAATGTAGAATATTATGACATAAAAAAGCAAAAAAAATATATATGGGAGCTGCCCCTAAATTAAGGGGCAGCCGAGAGCAGCCGAGGGAGGGGCAGCCGACACCCCTCCCTCGCTTGTGAGCATCCTACTCCAAATTGATAATGCTGTGACACCTCTCTCTCTCTCTCTATCAAAGTGACACATCTCTGATATCAGCACAATTAATGATCTGAAGGTGTTTACCGCCCTTGATCAAGATTTGTTCAAGGAAATCACCCACCTAATTACTTCAGATAATTTAGGTATGTTTTTTGCAGAAACATTGGTTACTGATGACATTTGTAACACTAACTCCCTAATCCCACTATTAACCACTCACAATTAAACATTAAAACGTTTATATAGCTAACTATGTTAGAAAAAGGAATTAACTTAATAAAATAACTAACATAGTTAGAAAAAGATCTTTCCATAATATTTATATATATTTCAAACCTCAATTCCAATCTCTGTCATCACAATATAACTTCCTTCCCAGTACAATAACAGAGAGTTTCATTATGCATGATTAAACTTCACACATCTTTCTTAAAATACTATACCATAATAGGTATTATACAATAATTTTCTCCCAGAATAATAACAAGGTTCAGCGGAAGCATCATATAAATATGATCCTAAATGTGGCAATACCTCCTGTCCTTCTGGTCCAGAATATCTCACGATATCAGTGAGAAGTTCCCGAATCCTTCCCTTGACCTCCTACTTCGCTCCTAGGACCTGCAAAAGTGAGATCAACGGGGGTAGCCCCAAACGCAACCACTGACTACTCATCTAAGTGCGGTGTGTGCTAGCAAGGTGTCCAGTGGAATACATATATATATTAGTTCAAACAGCATGCTCAGGTATTCACATATAATGCATAACTTGGTCCCAAATATCTTTTCCCAGTTTATAAGTACAAAATATTCCATCCCAAATCATCTCCAAGAATTATATATATCATTAATAATCACAATCAACCCAAACGAATCTTAATAGAAGCGTTGGGAAAACATGTGGGACCAGTCGGGACCTTCCACCCGCCCCTGATCACCACGGTACAATTCACGAGGGACTTTCTACCCTCCCTAAACCGTACCACGGATTAGAAGGATCTCCGTCCTTTCTGAATCCGTGAGGGGCGATCTCCCCTCTTTTCGTCTTTCTCTCCTTTATTTCCCATAATATATCAATTAGTCCCTGTGGCGCAACAGGGTACCTCATCACGTGATGGCACAATTTCCAATTCACCGGTGTCACATACACAAATAATTTCTCACAAACAACACATGGATATGCAACACCAAAATCAGGCACCAGGCCTTCCAGTATTTTCATGATATACATATATTAAATAATTTCCAAAACCACATATATTTCAGTTTCAAATATTTCACATCACAAATTTATGCCATTTCAAAATAATACTTCACAGGACATTTATTATAAAAATATTAATATTCCAAGATCTCATTTTCATATCCCATCAATCATCAATTGATAATCATATCTCAACTGTGATTCAAAATCTCATCTCCATATAACATCATAATAGTCAAATAATAATATTTCAAATTACTTACTAACACTACACACACACATAAACAAGCAGAAAGCGGTTACCTGATAGCTGGCACCAATCTCACAATAGTGCAGCTCCCCCGTGCTAACTTAGTGCAATTCAAGCACTACACAACCATACATACAACCACAATTAATTATCTATCCAACAATTTCACATGTTGGAAAATAAATTACTTACTACCCTTTCTTTTGCCCTTACTTATTTTAAATTTCTATTTAACATTTATTCTCCCTTTCTATCTCTAAAATTTATCTCTACTCCATTTATACATATATCCAAAATTATTAATCTTTCCAATAACTATTTATAAAATTCCTTAACATCCAATAATCCCTCAATAATTCTTTAAGTGCAAACTCCAATCAAATCAATTAATTAAATCCCCTCATATGACCTTAATAAACATCTAAAAATCATCAATTTACCCATAAGCACCTTGAATAATTTAAAAGCCTCAATTTCTAAAACTTCCATAAATCCAAAAATTCCTAATAATTAGGAAAACTTCCAACAATGAAAAATCTACTCAGAAAAACTCATAATCGAGGCCTAAGCTTCAATTTATTAATTTTAGGACTCCCAAAAATACCAACTTAGACAAGGTCTAATTTTTCAAGTATAACAAATCGAAAAACTAATGACATAGAAATGTAGAGGAGACTTACGGGAATCCAAAAATGTGCTTAGTTGGCCAAAAAGCTTACTATTCCTATATCAACGAGCTCTGATAAGTCTAATAATAGGAATATTGGTGGTGGAAAGAGAGAGCAAAAGAGAGAGAAAGAGAGACGAGAGAAAAGAGAGAGAGAGAGTGTGAGAGTGAGAGAGTGAGGCAGGGAGTGAGACGGAGAGGGAGTATATATATATATTTGATGAATAGTAAAATAATAATATAATATAATAATAATATAATAATAATATATTATATTAATAATATAATATAATATATATAAATAGTAGTTGAATGTGATTGGTTGAGGAATAATAATTGATGCACAGTGACAAGTTATTGACGAGGAACTGAGTGTCGGCAGAGTGGAAAGAGAAAACTACACTACTAGACCCTAAAATTCTCAAATAAGATATTTCTTTTGAACAAAAAATTTTCTTTTCACTCTCAAAATTTTCCCATAATATCCTTTATTTATTTCCTCCCATATTAACCTCTTTTGAGCCTAAAAATAATCTCTCCCAAAATTTTTATTGTCCAAATAAGGGAGAAACTAGGCCTTTAAAATCCTCAAAAATACCTCAAAATCCTTCAAATATTCTCATAATCCATCATTTATCATTAATAAATTCCTATTTACCCTCACAAATCCTCAATTAATTTTTAGGATGTTACAACATTGATGTATTCAGGTGTCGCATGATTAATGGAGTGATTTTTTGCAGGGAAAATAGCGTCCTCTCTAATTATAGAGATACTAAGACTGCAAGAATAACGGTGATGGCGGAGATCAAAGGGCTTATTGAGGTGAATCCTGTGCTCTGTGAAAATCTTACCGCATTTATCTGATGACAACATGTTACAATCACTTTATAATTGCTTGCTGTGCTTGTATCAATGTGTAACTAACTGGCTTTAATCTTGGCACCACAGTATAAATTGGCAACACTCACTTTGTGAAAATCCGCTTCCAAATCCTGAACTAGGAACTCTTTTCATGGGTCATAATTGTAGAAATTCAAGTGATTTAGCACCAATTTCAGCAAGCATTGTAGCTCCTACTTCTAACACAAGAATTGAGGGCTTTCACCATCCAACAGGTGGATCCACTGGGATGAGTAACAGTGTTAGTACTGAGTGACTGATTTTACTATACTAGTACATGCCTACATGGTTTATGATCACAGAAGTTTCTCAAATTATTATTTTTTTTTTAATTTTTTACATCAGCTCCTGGCAATTCTTGCATTTCAATTTGACATGACAAGAGGTAATTTAGTCAATTATGAAAATCTAAATCTTGATTACATAATAAATCGGATTGATTAGAAATAAAGAAAAAATACACAATCTTTTGGGATATGGATAATCAAGATAATAATTTTCATACTTGGTGACTAAATTACTTAATAATTTGGTCAAGTATTCTTCAGTTCTTGGCGGCTGGTCATGACCATTCAACAAGATTTTGGGATATGGATAACGTCAATCTTTTGGCAAGTACTGATGCTGAAGGAGGACTACTAGTGAAGAAGGACTACCAGTGAGTTCGATTAATGGATAGTTTAATCTCTTACAATGTCTTTTATTTTTTTTTTCCCTGAATTCTGATATTTATATGTCTTCTCCACTGTGAAGGTTAGTCCTCGAATCCGATTCATCAAGGGAGGCACCTTATTGGCTATTTCTGCTATTGAAAAATGCTAGCAACACTTGATGGTCTGTGTTTGATGTGTCAGACGAAGAGTGTTAGATTCATATGTTCCTTTGATGTTCTGCATTACTCTTTTGATTCTATATAGATTAACTGCTGCTACTTTGCTAGTTGCTTTGCTTTTACTTTTGCTTGAACCATTGGCTCTGGTTTTTTTGAACCTTATTGTGCTTGTGCTTGTGTTTCCATCCAGATGGCTTTTCGCCTTTTCCTACTATTGTTTCTTTGCTTTTAATAAGTGTGTTTGGCTCAACTTTTAAACACAAAATAAGTCATTTTTTTCAATGAAAAGGACTTATTGTGAAAAAAGTTCTTTTGAAGATGTTTGGCTGGGCTTTTAGAAAATAAGGACTTATGACTTATAAATCAAAATAAGTATAAGTTCTTTTTTTCAACTTATGACTTATGACTTATAAGTCACTTACGGAGGTAGACCCCACAATTCTAACTTATTTTACACATCCAATTACAACTAACCCAAACATAAATCACTTTTCCAAAAGTTCATCCAAACATACATCTCATTACACAATTTTTTACTGTTCAGCAAAATAAGTCATTTTCATTGAAAAAAAGGACTTATTTTGCTGGCAAAAGCCCAGCCAAACATAGCGAATATGAATTATGACTTATAAGTCACTTATAAGTCATATTTTTAACAGCCCATCCAAACATAAATCTCATTACACAATCTGACTTATTTTCAGTTTGACTTATTTTCAATTTGACTTATATATAAGTCACTTTTCCAGAATTCCATCCAAACACACCCAATATCAAGTTCTACGAGTGTACTGTACTCCCATGATTATGAAGCTAGGCTTTTGTCTATATTCAGGGTGCTCTCACCGTAATTGCTTCAGGGACGATGGACCCACAGAGACAGAATCTTGTCCCCACCCTGCCCAAAGCCCCAAACACTTCTCTGCCCTTTTGTTGGAATATACTCCCTCTGGTCCTAATTATAAGATCACTTTAACTTTTTTGACTTTTTTTAGTCCAAAAAAAAGTAGTTTCAGTCTCAAAAACAATCTTTTTTCCTCAAAACTAATTTATTCTACTTATAAATTAGCGGGCCAACCCGCAGGCTATATGGTGCAGGACGGGAAAACCCCAACCCTAACCCTGCTCAACCCGTTGGCTGGCAGGTTGAGCCCATATTACCGGCTCTAATCTCATCTCATTCATCTGTCAATTCTCTCTCCTCAGCGAGATTCATCTCTCTCAAATGGCAATAACCTTTGTTGCCTTCACCAAGTGATATTCAACCTTCTTCAGATCATCTCTTGCCATAGTTGAAGGTGCCTTAAGTCCCAGGTTTTTCTTCTTCTTCTTCTTTTTTTCTAGTCCTTTCGTCTTCTTCCCTTTCTTTTTCAGCCTCCATCGATCTTCAACCTTCTCCTCAAGAAAAACCAGTCAACTCGCCATCCGCCCCGGTTTTCCCGAGTTATGGCCGAGTCAGGAGAGTTAATTAGGAATTTTCCGGTCTGTCCCCCTCCCAGGTCTAAAGTGCGAACCAGGCCAGATGCAGGCATGGTTCGGCGGTTCACCGGTCGAACCACCCAGACATAGAGAGAGAAAGAGGGAATATATTATTGCACACACGATAGGGAAAAAAAAGCAACAAACAAGCTAAACAGAAGTAAAAAGGAAAAAAAATGGACATAAAAGACCAATGGAAGCTGCTGAGGGAATAAATATCTAAAATAATGCAAATCTGATCGCACGCATGTGTGTATTGAGATGGATATCCTCAGGATGACCCAACGTATAATTAGTTGAAAAGGAAAAAAAATCAATGCGCTGAGATGGTAGCCAGCTAGAGAAGAAGAAAGAAATGAAGAGAAAGCATATATATATATACACACACGCACATTTATAATGGCGGAAAGAGAGGCTCACAATGAGATATATATATATATATTTGCCATCCCCAGCTACTTCTATTTTTTATTTTTTTCCCTTCATTTCTCCATCAAATTTCAACATTTTTTTTTAGTTTCCTCTAGAAATATGCATAATAAACCTTCATGGTCTATCTTATCTTTTTCAATGTATTTATCGTGATGAAAATTGTTCTCTTATATATTTAAATGTATGATAATTAATTGTTTAATATAACATCTTACATAGAGTGCGTAACCGTAGGAGCATAAATATGTGTGGTGCATAAAGTTTAGTGTCATGATGCAAAAGAAGTTGAGTTCGTTGATTTTGTTGTTAGTTATGTCTGATAAATTTTATTTTTTTGGTTAATCAAATTTTTTTCTAAGACTTTTAAATTCAACAATTTACTATGATTAGGTAAGTGGGCCATTGAAGAAGAAGAAGAGATGAAAGCTTATGATCGTGCTCGACGTATGCTATGAAGGAGTAAAACAGAGCATGTTCTAAAGGGAAGAAACGCGATCCCTATGCTGACGTGTGTCATGCAATTCGTATTGCATTTCTTCATTGTATCCATGTGAGCTGATCTTTAATAAAATATTAATTGTCGGATTTGACAGAGGGTTTGTGATTTTTTTACTCAAACATGAATTTATTAAAGATTAATTTAATAGTATTTTTATTTATTGAAGCATGAATTTATCAAAGATTAATTTAATTACCAGAAGCAATTTTCAATGTTTCAAAAGTATATCCAACGAAAGGGTATAGAAGATTGATTGGACAAGGAGGGGACAAGAATCCGTGCGTTCATCATCCTAGAATCATTTGCGGTGAGAGGACTCTGAATCCGATTCACATTCCATATTCATCATAAAGATGAGTAAAGAATTTATCATCTTAATATGTTCTATTCAAATTTATTTCAACGATTCAGATTCATTTAAATTTATTTTAATATTTTTGATAATTTTTTATTTTAAATTATGCAAAATAAAAAATAAAGTTAATCTTATAACTGTCATTTGTTAAAAAACTAATTTTATCTTCGTAAAAATAGTCATTTAAAAATTTTAAATCTGGATCATCATATCAAATTTTGGATAGTCCAGATTTCATCTTAGTGATGAGAAGTACTTTCTCATCGCTGCGATGAGTACTGAATGGGAACCCGATGACAAACAAAAGCCTGGCTTCATAATCAAAGGAGTGCAGTACAGTACTCGTAGAACTTGATATTATTGAAAGCAAAGAAACAATAGCACGACAAGCCATCTCTGGATGGAAACACACACAAGCACAAGCACATGTACTTAATTTCCACATCTTATATACAGTAGTAAAATGGAGAAACCAACAAACTAGAAAGCTGGGAATAGATATATAAATGAACGGTTCAAGATACTTCACTTCTACATACATATAAAGCCAGACATGGAGAGAGAGGAGGGAATATATTATTACACAGACGAATGGATGGGAAAAAAATAAAGCAACAAAAAATAAGAAAAAAATGGACATAAAAGACCAATGGAAGTCGCTGAGGGAAATAAATGTGTGAAATAATGCAAATCTGATTGCATGCATGTGTGTGTGCTGAGATTGACATCTTGACGAGGACCCAATACCAGAAAAGAGAGAAGTATAATTAGTTGAAAAGGAAAAAGAAAATCTATGCGCTAAAATTGAGCAAGGCAAGCTAGAGAAGAAGAAAGAAATGAAGAGCAAGCTAGCATAAATATATATATATATATATATATATATACATATATATATATATATGTACATATAAAGGTGGAAAGAGAAGCTCATCACAATGGCATATATGTGTGTGTACGTGTGTGTTTGCCATCCCCCAACTACTTCTATTTTTTCCCCTTCATTTCTCCATCACATTTGAGCATTTATTTTTAGTTTCCTGTACAAATACGAATAATGAAGGTTCATGGTCTATCCTATCTTTTTCAAGTGAGTGAAATGATTTATGATTGGGTGGTTGCATATTAGGAACACATCGAACACTAACCTTTTTTCTTTACCCTAGCAAACCCTTTTTGAAATTTTATTACCAAATGCATAAATAATAAGAGACTGTTTCGATTTAGGATATGCCACTACTGCCACTCCCAACATATGCGTTTGTTTTGCTATTAAAACATGAGATCCAGAATAACTTAATAGGGCATCACCATTGCTAGACCAGCCTACAAATATCCTTCTAAAAACTTGTGAGTTATATGTAAATAAAATACATAAATTTCAAGCTGATTATAAATGAACAATGAATAAAATTAATAGTGGGAGAGTTATTTGGGTAAATATAAAAGGTTACAAGATTTCACATATCACTCTGTTGCTATTTATAAGTCCAACTACCCCAAAAATTTTGTTTCTTATTATAAGTCCGGTTTGGGATCAATAAATACTAGTGTGACTATTTTACCCCTATTAAATGTAAAAAAGAAAGGAAGAAACAATTAACATTATTTAAATACTCATTCTTAAATAAAGGTAAAATTGGAAAGTTTTATCAAAATATGGCATATTTAATTCTATAATTTCTACTCTTTAGTATGTGAGAATTAGTTAGAATGGACTTGTAAATAGGAACATAATGGTATCACAAAGTTTTGGAGATTTTGTATAATTAAAAATTTACAGAAATACCATGTTTTATTTCTATATGTAGTTTCAAACATATTGAATTCCTGGTTAAGATAAAGAGAAAGAGTAACTTAAAAAATTGATAAAAAGTAGTTTCCGTAGCTTATCATAATCTTTAAATTTGTGAATATTTTTATCCCAAAATATAAGTTTTAATTCAAGTTTATCTAGATATTTATTGCATTTTTTCTAATTTTACTCTTTGTTTATCTTTCCCCATACATTTGCTTTCATATTTATTATCTTTGTCACCGTCTCTCTTATTATCCCTTTCACATACATTCTCTTTTATCTTCTTTAATATAATAAGGATAAAATAGAAAAACATGTTACAATTCTTACATAATGACTTTTTTAGCTAATTTTATTAATTTTTTTATAAATAAAAGTAGTTATTTGAAGTTTTTAATAAGACACGGACGGAACAATATATTCCAAGTAAAGGTTAATATAAACCAGTCCGACTATGATTGAAGCTCCTTTTTTCTTACCCAAAAAAAAGTGATTGAAATCCCAAAAATAACCCTGGGCGGTCTACCATAAGAAGTTTCTGAAGCTCCTACTCCGGCCTAGAAGATGTTAGATGTGACCAACATGTGGGACCCACTCCACGTCACACTGAACCGAACTTTGGAAACGCTTTAACCCACGCGCTCCTCACGTGCTTCGACGCCCCTACCCCCTTGTTGTTTCTCGTTACCTCCTCAATATCATCCCCCCTCATTGGAATTTTGTAATTCAGTGTATTTTTTCTTTATAGTAATTAAATATGTCTAAGTAGTCATTAATTTTTTTCCGGTATCCCTCAATTAAATGATTATCCATTACATTTAATTTCCCACATAGTTAATTAATAAGGGAACCACTTTACTTGTTTTAGTTTAAATTGCGCCACGCAACAGATAATAAAGATTTGGGAAGAGAAGCACTTCTTTCCCTCCATCAATATAAGACACTTCTAATGGATATCCTCTAAAATTAAAAAAAAAAAATCAGTAACTTGTTTTGATCTTTTAAAAAAAATTTACTCATGTCGGAGGAGATTTTAAAAGATTGAGCAAAATATAATGAGTTACATTATAGTAAGGAAAAAAGACAAAATAAAATCCTAAAAAAATTAAAAAAATAATGACATTTCGGTCCATTAAATTTCTGAAATCCCAAATGATACCCTAGAGATGAATCTATTATTTCCAAATTTTATTAAAGGACACTTTTATCCTTAAGTGCATCTAAAGGAAAGAGGGTAGAGCTTTACAACTTTACCGATTTACAAGTTAAGTATAGCAATTCACAACTTAGGGATTGAATCGTCCTTTTTGAATTTATAGGTATCTAGCTATGTTTGGATTGACTCAAAATAGGGAAATCAGTACTTATTTTATTAAAAAGTACTTAAAATGGGTTTGAGATTTTTTGTGTGTGTTTGGTTTGACTTATTCTTAATTGTGCTTATCGCTTATAAGTCATTGAAAAGCACAAGCAAAAAATATAACTTATGCTTTTTGGCTATAAAGGAGAGAGAACAAATATAATATTTGGCCATTAATATAAGAGTTAGTTGACTAATTTGTAGAGATTAAAAAATTAAATAAATTATTTAATTATAGTACATATATGTTATATATCTCTATAAAATGATCATGTTAGAAGAATCATTTTCTTGTACTATATTAACATGATAAAGTAACTTATAAATAAGACCAAAAAAACATTTTGAATTTTTCAATAATAAAATATTTTTTCCATGATTTTAATTTTAATATTTTACTTAAAATTGTTACAATATATATAAAAGCTACTTTTACAATTGCTAATCCAAACAAGTTTTAAATTGTAAAAAGTCATTTTGATCACTATCAATCCAAACATAAATCTTATTACACAATATTACTTATATCCAATCTTAAACAAGTTTTAGTTTGTAAAAAGTCATTTTGATCACTGCCAATCCAAACATAAATCTCATTACACAATATGACTTATATACAATCTTACTTATGTATAAGTGCATGTTTGGGATCATGGTAGGAAGGGGAAAAGCTCGTTGCCACCGTAAAAATTATGGGTGTTCATGGAAAAGGACGGGAATTGGACAACCCCATCCCGTTCCGTCCTATCAAAAGGCCTACGGGACAGATTTCCCGTTCGATGTCCCATCCCATCCCGAGTTACACGGGACGGTAGGCGTGTTCATGAGACGAGACCGGGACAACCCCGTCCCGTCCCTTTCAGAAATATGGGCTCGGAACAGATTTTCCGTCCCGTGTCCCGTTTCGTCCCGATATTGTCCCAGTCCCGATCGGGACGGGATGGGATTGTCCCAGATTTTTTACAAATTACTAACAAGTCAAGAAATTGTGTCCCAATTTCCAATTCTCAGACCTAGAAAACTCAATCTTAAAAGTAAGCAAGAATGGGGCAAATAGGTGTCTACAATTTGAGTGCCTCTTAAACAATCATGAATATGAAATTTCCTCTCTGCTTCCTAAACCTATCATGCTTGACCCATGTGGCATCCAAGCTGCTGGTGCTAAGGCTTCCATCAAATTTGAACCACAAGCTTTACAAATCGATAAAGAGACTTCCCTGCATGCACAAGCTTCACAAATCTGACATGGCCTGAACCCAACACTGAGGGAGACAAACCGACAAAGAGAGCTGGAGAGGGGGTGACAGGTTGGCGATCGAGCAATGACGGAGGGAAGCGGAAGCTGAGGCGGATGCGAGACTGAGAGAGACAAGAGGCGAGAGTTTGAGACTTTGAGAGAAGTGACGAGAGATGAGAGACAGTGAGAGAGACGAGAACGAGATGGTTTGATGGCTGAGTGACTATAGGCTTGGCTAGATGGGGTTTTGTTTTATTGGACTTGAAGCTGAAGGTTGAGTGTGTTAGCTACCAAGTATTCTTTGTTTTTTTTCAAAAAAAATAATACATTTCGGGATGGGACAAGGACGGTACGACCCCGTCCCGTCCTGAAGCAATTTTTGTCCCATCCCAAAATGATCGGGACCGGGACAGGACAATTGTGAACACCCCTATGGGACGGGACGGAAATTTCCCCTCTTTTTTTTGCAGAAAAATAAAAAGCCATTTTCACAGAAAATTATGAGTCTAATATTACACAAAAAAATTTGACTATGGGCTCTTACAAAATGCTATTGTTCTCACAATTTTTTTTTGTCTTGACAACATAATAAACCATAGTCAAATTCAACATATAATAACAAAAATACATCTAAATTGAGTCTAAAAGAAACTTTCATATTAATACATAAATTTTAAATTAAAAACATGTCTTCAAGACTTCAATAAGATCCACCTTCCATATGAGGCTTTGTTGTGCCACACATTCATGATTCCTCTCATTCATTTGCCACAAATATGATGAAATGCATGTTATTATTCTGATGTCTTATAGTTAAAAATGCCACACATTCCTCCCATACAAACCTAAAATAATAATGGCTTTTGTTCAGGACGTTACCTCAAGTTTCTTCTATTTATCATCAAACCTTTTTAAAATTTTTGAAATTTAATTATAAATTCACATGTAAGGGGTGTGATTGTAAATAATACAATGGGTTCTGGCATTTATAATATTTGAGATGCAAATGATAATTGTTTGCTACTAGTATTATAATAATATTTTTGGTTTTCTTATCAATGTTGTGTTTCCTAATAACCATTCGAAGAACAAGTATTGAAAACAAAAACTTTTTTTATTCGTTTTATCTCAAAAATCTTCCTTTTCTGTGTCAATGGAGCAATCAATTGGATACATGTATTAGTGAGACTATGAGAGTGACTAGAGAGTAGTCTGTGTGTGATTGTAGTTGGGTTTTGGGGTTGGGCTATGTCCATCTTGAGTCTAGGCTTAGATTAAAATTAAAAGAATAATAATACTAATGAGACGGTACGAGAATGGGACGACCCCATCCTATCCTGTTCCCGTCTCGCAACAAAAATTTCATCCCGTCCCGTTTCAAAAATTTTCAAATAACTGGGACGACAAATTTTGAACACCCCTAGTAAAAAGCTACTTATCCACCGAAAAAGTCCAAAAGACATGTTTGGGTCCCGTCCCAAAACAACCAGGACGGGAAATTTTTGAACACTCCTAATAAAAAGCTACTTATCCACTGAAAAAGTCCAAGACATGTTTGGGTTAGCGGGCCCATGTACTGCACTTTTGGGGGGGAGAAACTAGGTGAGCGGAGAAGCAACTATTTGTTGCTTTTACCCACGTTACGGCACGGTGGCAGTAGGAAAAAAATGATATTCTCATCTTCTCCCTCACACATCATCATCACTCTTCCACTCTTTTAGTAAACCAATCTTCTAGTGTTAATGAAGTGTAAGCTTTTTTATATATGTATGAAATGTACTAAAGCTAAAAAGTGACTTATAAATATGATAGTATTTTGCATTTTTCTGAAAATAAATTATTTTTTATAATTTTAATTTTAATACCTCCCTTAAAATTATCACAATACATAATTAATATATATGTATTAACTAATAAGATTCATGCGCTTTTTAGTTATTTTCCATGTAAACTTGCTTTTCAAAATAAATAAGTAAAATAAATTAATTAATCATAACATGTAGTATGTTATATGATATATTATTAGATTATGTCTTAGTTTATAAGTCAAGAAAACTAGTTAGGAGAAAAAATTCAATTAATTCAATTTATAAGTGACTTAGTTAATTTTCTTATGATTTTCTAAAAAAAAGTCAACTAAACTTATAATTAGAATTAGAGTAAGCATATCATTAAACTATTTATCACATTTTTTATATGAAGGTAGAATATCTCCTCTCTCCTATTATATTATGTTGATTTTGTTTCGTGGGAAATATAAATAAATTTGAAAAGTTATTCAATTTTAAAAGCAAGGTTATTGAAGTTTAATATCTTAAAATTATCATGTCTTTTTTATTAATTTTTCATTTAAACTTACTTTTCAAAATAACCATCCAAATATGTTTTAAAAGTCAGATTGAAAAAAAGTCACTTCTCTATTGTTAATCCAAACACACCAAAGTAAGATTGGATTTCAATCGTTATTCCAAACACTTTCCCTTATGGTTAACCATTAACTATATAGAGAAATTGGATAATAAACATTGATTTTTTTTTTAAAAAAAAAGCGGCACTCCTTTTTCGTCAATTTTAATTATGGGATGACATTTTAATGTCTTAGATTTAGACCCTAAACCCAAAGCATTAAGCTATGTAGTCATAGATGTGGTAATTGATTTTCACAACATTATCCTTCCTTGATTGCATTAAGCTGTCGCTCTTGTTGGCACACTCTAAATTAACTTCTAAATACATTTAAATATGGTTATTAATTTTATTTTCGAACAAAAATGGAAAGTTACACATTTTTTTGTATGTTTGAGAATATTAATACGCAGTGTTTGGTTGGGGAGAGAACTTGTGGGGAGAAAATGGGGGAAGAGAAAAGGGAGAAGAGGGAATTCATTTTATCCTTATTTAATAAGAATATGAGCCACATGACTTTTAACCCCCTTACTTTTCTCTTTCCCATATTTTCTCCCCTAATCCAATCAGATAAAATTTTATCTTCTTTCACATCCCCCCTTACTCTTCTCCTCCCCAAGTTTTCTCTCCAACCAAACAAAGTGTTAAGGATTGTAAAGTTAATAAGTAATTTTGTCTTATAATTAGAAATATACATATTAGGTTAGTAGTGATGGAGAATAAAATGTTTTAGATAAGAAAAAATTCAGTTTTTTTAAAAAAGGGAAAAGGCTCATTTTTGGCCAGAAAGTTTTAACTTTGGAGTAATTTTGGCCCGGAAGTTTTTTTTGGACCAATTTTGACCCAGAAGTATACGAAACTTAGCATTATAGACCTTTTGAGGCCTCTCTATATTGTAAAATTGACCTATATTGCTACGTTTTGTAAACTTTCGGGTCAAAATTGGTCCAAAAATACTTCCGGGCCAAAATTGCTCCAAAGCTAAAACTTCCGGGTCAAAAATAACCATTTTCCCTTTTAAAAATTAGAAAGGGATTCTTAGTTGTAATTTTTTTCCTTGGGTCATGATCTTAGCTTATTTCTTATTTCCGATTTCTCTAATCACAAAGGGCACAACTAGCGCACCAATAGATAAAGAAAAATGGGCTATATACTTCATGTCTATTGTAAAATAATTATACTAGCTATGACCCTGGGTATTGTTATCAAACTCACAAATTGACTATGATTTAATCATTTTCACGTTTCTCTATAACAAAAATGTGTCACGATTATTGGACTAAACATATGAATTCACATGCTGAGTTTACCATCTGCATGCTTATATATTAGAAAATGATTTTATCAGCTCGTTCTAAATCACATGTTAGTTTTTTTTTATTTGACCTAAGAAGCAAGGTTCCAAAAATCGGACTGGATATCGAACCGGACGATGCACTGGTTCAAGGGTCAATGGTCGGATCGGGGTCAAACCGAATATATTAAAATAATAAAATTTAATTGATATTAACATTAATAATCACTAATATCAAAACGTAAATGTAGATAATTATGCATGATTCATCAAACATGAATATTTTAATGTTTCTATAGAGGGAAACATATAAAATATTAGTTGATTGTACTTGAAAATAAATATTATTCTACAATCCATAGATTAAAATACAAATACTAAGAGCAATAACAATAAAATATTAAACATATGCAAGTATAATAGCATTTAAAATATTATAGTTTCCTAGTTTGTAAAATTAAGTGAAGTGAAAGTTGGTAATTAGATGAATTATAATAGAATAAAAAAATTCACATTTAAAAAAAGAAAAAGAAAAAGAGAGAACCAGTTCAACCTCCCAGTTTTGGGTGGGTTGAACCGGTCCTTCATCGGTTCAACGTCTCCCCCAGGGCCAATGCCTCACCCGGGCCTGCTTTAAGGTCGATTCGCAGTTCAACCGGTCGGACCGCCTGGTCCGATCCGATTTTTTGTTCATTGCTGCGGTCTGACCGGTTTTTTGTTCACTGCTAAGAAGCCATAAATGGATGATTGGAATGTTGGTTATGAAAGATGAGATGAAGAAACAATGAAAAATGAGGAAGGAGATGGTGGATGATGGTAGAAAAGAGGTGAAATTAGTGAACATTGATTATGGATGATGAGAAAGTGTAATTCTTGATGAAGATGATGAGAGGTGTTCGGACTACTATGCACCGCTGGTTCCTCGTGTCTGCTCGAAAAATCTGATGTTAAATGCCCTAAAACACTGATTTTTGTAATTTGGGCCATTTATGAAATTTCTGGAATTTTTGAGCCTGTCTCTGTAATTTCCACAGACTGTTCTGCAGCTTTTCAGAATTTCTAGGACACTTTCCATAATTTTCACCAAATCTCAGCAATAGAAATTTCAGCTCATTTTTTTAATTTATGTTAAAAAATATTTTATAAATTAATTAATAAATAATATGTTATAATTATTAATAAAAATTAAAATATACATATATATAAATTTATTACAAATTTAATTTTAAATTTTTTATTAAATAATATGTATTTATTAATAAATATTTGTATGTAAAATGAAAAAAATATAATCTAATAATATATACAATAAAATAATATTTATTATAAATATAAAATGGAAATACTAAATATAATATTATCAGCTAAAACAAAATACTAAATATAATGTAATGTATATGAATATAAAATATTATTTATATAAAAATAATATAATTATTAATATGTAAATTATATATTAATAATTAACAAATATTTCATAATATATTAATTTAAATATAATGTAAAGTATATATAAAATCAAATAAAATTATCTAGTAAAAAAAAGATCAAATATGATTATAATAGTGGGAGTTTAAATATTATAAAGGGTAAATGTGCTGATTTAGTACTTAACTATTATGAAAATTGCTGCCAGCATAAAAAACAATTTCGAGTAGCATATGTGGTACTCATTGTAACATCCTAAGAATTTAATTCGGGATTAGTGGTAATTTAAGAATTGATTTTAGGATTAATTAAGGAGTCTAGGAGAGTTCTATAAATAAATTTAGGAAATTGTGGTATTTTAAGATATTTTTAAAAGCCTAGTTTCTCCCTTAATTTGAGGAAGTTAGAGTTAGAGAAATTATCTTTGGACTTAAAATAAATTATATAAGTAGAAAACTCTTAGGAGATAGTTAAAATAAATTTTTGGAAGTAAAAAGGGAATTTTATCTCAAAAGAAAATATCTTATTTAAGAATAGAGGGGCCTAGTAGTAATTCTCTATCTTATTTATTTTACTTTTCCCCTTCATTTCCTTGTTACCTTCTTCCTCTTCCTCCTCCCCGCGAACCAAACCCGTCCCCCTGCCTCTTCAACGGGTTCGGATATCCTCAGCGGCACAATTCTCAGCGTCCCTCAGTGGCGTGATTTTTCAACCGTACAGATCTATCTAACATCTCATATTGTGCCACCTCATCATACTTTTTAAACTTAAAAATTTAAATAGAAATCTGAACCATTCTTTAGATATTTTTTACTTACTTATGTCTTTAATATAAGACCCAGTTGACTTTTTTTGGAGAGAGTAAGGAAACAAAATAATATCTTTAAATAAATTTGTTCCATTTTTAGATTTTTTTGACATAATTTATGATTAACTAACTTATTTTGCTTTCTTAATCTCTTTAAAATAACTCAAATAGATTTATTTCACTTTCTTTTGCCTTTAATATAAGACTAGGTGACTTGTTTTTGGAGAGATTAAAGAAGTAGGATAACATTTTTAAATAAATTTGCTTTATTTTTGGGTTTTTTTAACATATGTTATGATTAAATAATTTATTTTTCTTCCTTAATCTCTCCAAAAAAAAGTCAACTAGATCTTATATTAAAGACATAAGTAAGTAAAAAATATCTAAAGAATGGTTCAGATTTCTATTTAAATTTTTAAGCTTAAAAAGCATGATGATGTGGCACAATATGAGATGTTAGATTGATCTGTACAGTTGAAAAACCACGCCGCTGAGGGACGCTGAGAATTGTGCCACTGAGGATATCTGAACCCCTCTTCAATGCTCTCTTACCCTCCCTCTCCGTCGGCCAACCAGGGGGGACGGCGGCGTCAACGGCGACGGCGGCAGCGGCAAGGGAAGCCACCCATGGCTCCCTCCATCTTCTACATTCCTTTCTTCTCACTGTTCCCTCCCATTTATGTGCGAATTCGAGAGAGATTGAGGGGAGGTTTGTGGTGGTTCTAGTTGGCGGTTTGGGCGTTTCCGGTGGTTTTTCGGAGGACCTTAGAGAGCTTATGGAGTTGGGTAATTTTCCCTCAAATCCTTTCCTCTTTGTTCTTGATTTTTCAATAGAAAATTCTAGGGTTGTTTGATTTTTGAATTTTTTGGCTTGATTGGGGCAATTGCCTGGTTTCACATGTTTATTTAGCCTACTTGATGATGGTAATGTGGCTAATTTGGTTTAATTTGGCCCTATGTGAGATTTTGCTTACTTAAAGTTGAATTAAGCTAAGTTTATGACAAGAAATCCTTTGAATTTGAGCTTTTGAGCTTGATTTATGAATTCTATGGGGTTATTGGAGTTCAACGATAATGTTGGTTGGGTTTATTGAGTTGATTTAGAGTTTTGTTGAGAATTGGGATTTTTAGGTGTTTTAGAGAAGTATAGTGTTGCTATCGGGCATATTGACATGAAAGAGGAGATAGATGAATTAAATGAGAATATTTGACTATATTTGTGTAGGGTTGATGAAGAATTTTGTTGTAGAAAAAGTATGGAAGAATTTGAGTAATTATAGGAGGTTAGGAGGTAAGAAAGAAATATTAGAGTTTCTTGGGATTTTTGTTGGTTAAGAATGAATGTTAGTTCTCATATGTGGATTGAGGTTAGTAAGGGATTATGGACGAATGAAATTGGGAATAATTGTAGTGTTTTGGATTTTTGAGTAATTCGACAGATTAAATTGGGAATAGGCTAGAAACATTTGAATGATTATGGAAGATGATAATTCGGTGATGGATTTTAGTACTATTGATTATGTAGGAATGGAGCTAAATTGTGGTTGAGCTAAATTGTAAAGGTTTTGATATATATATATATACATTGATGAATTTTGGCCTAGGATGGATGTTGGGGTTTATGTGGGACGATGAATTAATAGTGGGTTGATTGTTTCAATAGGCTTACTGATATCTATCTATGATTTCAAATGAGTCAAATCGTTGAGATATGCGTTAAATTTGTTTTGAGTTTTTCAAGTGGAAATTCTTGGGATAAGCTCGGTGGATTGAGTTGGATGATGATTCTAGGGTGATGTTATGAGAAGATTGTTGATTGATACTAATAACTGAGTATTAAAGAATTTGGATTGTGGATATTGGGAATATTGAAATGGAGGCATATGTTTGGCATATGTGCGATCTATGTTTATAATGTGAATAATGAAGAGATAATGATGATTTTAAGAGTTCAATAGGATAGCTTGGATTGTGAATTTCTAGTTAATAATTGAAAATGCTTTCCCTAGATTTTGTTTGTGAATTGAGGTAAATGAATTAATTAGTGATGTTAAGGAAAAATTTAAGAGAAGTTATTGAGGTAGGATATTTGTAATAAGTTTGGTATGAGCTTAATTTAACTAAACCAAGCCAGATAAATGTAACAAGATTTCTTTGTGTAATTGGGACTCTTATTTGGCTAAGTCTCAAAGTGTAAGGATAATGCTATTTGAAATGTGTCTTGACCTTGTGTGTATGTATGTTATGGTGATTGTAGACATTGATGGATCGAGCTGAGCTCGAGGACTCTGCGTTTCTGGTATTTCCTTTTATTTTTGGTCTATTCCAGGTAACCGCTCTCACCTCACTATTTGGTTGTGTGTGATGTTAGTCGGGATTTTTCTCAAAAATCCCTTTTTATATATATGTATATGTTTATATTAAAGTGCCTATTGGGTGCCTTTGAAACCCCTTATACTTTCATATGAAAATCTCATGAGTTTTGTTATGATATATTCAGTACCCTGGCTGGTGATATTGGTGGATTATGTTTTATCTGAGATGTTGAATATTGTGGTTGAGGTGTTGAGAAATGGCTGGTTAATGGTTATTGTTACATGGAGATGGTAAGGGGGTGAGCTATGGTGAGCCTTGTAAATATTTGTTGATGTAATTATTGCATGATACTGCATTGTACCATCGCGCGATGTAACCCTCGGTAGGCTAACCAAGCGATTATTTGTACTGGTCATTCTGATTTTAGACAGAGACCGTCTCCTTGAGTATAAACAAGGAGATCCCCATCCTGATTAGAGACAGGGGGAGTCCCCATTCTGATTATAGACAGAGGGGAGGATGCCATCCTGATTATAGACAAGGGCACAGTATCGCATCATGTTTACTTTTGTTATATATTCTTAAAAGCTGCTGCTTCTGTGGTAGTATGGGTTATGGTGCAGATTGATATTCTTGCGATAATATGGTTGTATATCCATAGATTACTTTGTTGTGAATTAAATATTTTAAATTGTGGTACCCTTTAGGCGCTCTGCTAACCCACTCATACTCTTATATTGAGTTGAGTTGTGGTTACTGAGACATGTTCGTCTCACCCCGTGGTTATTTATATTTTTGTAGGTGATCATGCATTGATTAAGGCGAAGGGAAAGAGGATGGGGCCAATCGGTTCACATGGAATCGGCGAGTTGGCTGGTAGAGTTAATTAGGGAACTGTATATTGCCGTATATAGACTTGCATTCGCTTCCGCATATTTATGTCTTTGATTGATATTAAATTCTGGATGACTGTATCAATATTTGCTTGAATTCGATTTAGGGTATGGGTTTTGTTCAATAACCATGTAGAGGAATATTTTCTAACATGGTTATAGTAAATGCTTGATTGTTGTGAAGTTAGCGTCTTTAAATGTGGATTTTTATTAACCATGTTAAGAGGCTCCTTATCTAACATGGTTAAATCAATTGATAATTGCTAATAAGGTGAACATTTACTAACTATGTTAGAGGAATCCTTTTCTGACATAGTTAAGGAAAAATATCCATGAGAGTATGATTATATGGTTATGTGTTACCCTTTTCTATCATGGATTATCTTATGTTTCTAAGATTAATCTTTTTCTAACTATGATAGGGTAATTATTGTAATCGTATGCAAAAATTCTTTTTCCTATTATAGTTAGTAATGTAATTACGATTCGTTTTGATTGTTGGTGGTTAGTGTTTAATTATCCATGATAGTATATATGTGGTGTTACATGATTTCTTTTCTATCATGAATAGTGCTGTAATATTATTAAACTCTTTTCTAACTATGATAGGATTGTTGTATTTATATGAAAATTCTTTTCCTATCATAGTTAGTATTAATCTTGGCTAGACGGATTGATTATTGGTAATTAGAGTGTATTAGTAAGTTGGATTTTACACTCATCAATGAAAATCGTAGCTTGATTAGTAACGCCGTTAATTTTGCCAAACATCCATTAGAAATTGCTGACGAGGCATTTTTTTTTTGGCCTTGTGATGTGGCATTTATTATTATTATATTATTATTTTTTGTTTTTTTTATTTGCCAGTTTTTTCTTTATTGGAAAGGGATTCTTAGTAGCAATTCTTTTCCTAGGTCATGCTTCTAACTTGTTTTCGTTTTATTTCCGCTTTATGTAACCACAAAAGGGCACAACGAGCGCACGAATAGGCAATGAAAACTTGGTTAGACACTTCATGTCAATTGTAAAATAAATATTCGTACATATATGCATCTATAAGCATACTATATGCAATTGTTTTTAGATACATCACAAAATCACAATTCTTTTTTTTTTTTATAAGAGAATTTTAGGAAAGGGGTTTGGCTCACCCACGATCTAAGGGTAGGGCCCCTAACTCATGATCCACCGGGGCCTGTCTCTGTGGGCTCCTGGTTGGCAAGCCGCCCAATCCACATAGGTAGGTTACGCCCAACTTCATTAAACTGTGGAGATGCCTCCCCAAACGCATCTCATTAAGTTAGCCAGTGATAGATTTACTCTACTCTTTAAATTTTTTTTCAGAAAATGCAGCTAGTAAAAATGCTCATATTTGGTCATGTTTAATAAAATTATGAAGTACATTGTGATGAATATGTTGGTCTGGCAGCGGCAGGACACAGCTTCGTCCTGACTAATGTGATGGCGTCAGAGTCGTTGTATGATATTGGTAATGGAATAGCATGTTCATCCCCTACTTTTTTTTTTCTTGATCGGTTTTCTTAATTAGTGAGGTTTTCGACATTTTTTAAATCAAGGGTATTCCTGTCCAAAAAAATTAAGGGTACTCACAAAGCTTATTTTTGTTGTGAAAACATTTGATTGACAGTTGGAACAATTTGTCTAGGTTTGGAGTTATTTGACTTAACCTTTACAACATGCAAGGCTTAGATTTTATGTTGTGACATAGGGAAATATATGTAAATAAGCATGTAATAAACATTAAATTTAATTATTTAATACGCATTTGCAGATAAAATGGAAATAAAATAACAATACATAATAACCTATTTAGTATTTATACAGTTTTTCATTTTCTTACCACCCATATTAGGTGGTTTCCCGTTTGATTTTCTTTTTAAAAAAACAGGTTTAATTAGATGCATTTTGGCAAATAAAGTATTGGCCCAAGAGTGTATGGCACAAATATGTTTTGAAGGGTTCTTATATGCCAATAAAGTTTTAAAATACTCCCTCCGGTCCTAAATATAAGACCACTTTAACTTTTTTTGTGGAAGTTAAGGAAGCAAATTAGACCACTAAATTATAACATATATCACATGAAATTAGATTATAGGTTAGTTTATCAGTAGAATAAATTAGTTTTGAGGAAAAAAGATTTTTTTGGGGGACTGAAACTACTTTTTTTTGGACTAGAAAAAAAAGTCAAAAAAGTCAAAGTGGTCTTATAATTAGGACCGGAGGGAGTAGATCATATTGAGCAACACCATTAGCAAACACTTAACGGCCTTCGTTTATGCTGACGTGGCATGACACGTGCTATCACATCAGCTGACACGTGTCTCGCCAAGTCAGCACACCGATTGACATGTGTCTCGCCACGTTAGCATACAAGCTGTCACGTGTCACACAACATCAGCACAAACAGAGGCCATTAAGTGCTTCTTAACGGCGTTGGCTAATATGTTCCATTTTAAAACTTTATTGACATACAAGAACCCTTCAAAACTTAATTGTGCAAAACGCTCATGGGCCAATACTTTATTGGCCAAAATGCATCTTAACCCTTTAAAAAACTGTGATTCTTAATTTAGAAGTTATTAGCTACATAGAATGATGATGATCACCTATCGTCCGTTGGTTTAGCATGCAAAAGGTTTGGACATTTGATCATCTTGACAAGTATTTGATTTATGGGGAGTACCACTTAGTTGTGATTCCAGTCGCAGTGTTTGGGGAGGCATCTTCACAGTTAAGTGAAGCTGGGTGAAACCTATCTGTGTTGACAGAAAAAATGGTTTGCTTGTCATGCTCCAGACCCATAGAGACAGGCCACAGTGGATCATGAGTTAGGAACCCTTCCTTTGGACTGTGGGTGAGTCAAACCCCTTTTGTAAAATTTCAATATATATAAAAAAAGAAAGAATATAATGACGATGATCACTCATTGAATGAAGTTGGATCCATCCCCCGTTTCTAAAATTTCAATATATATATATATATATGAAAAAAAGAAAGAATGATGATGATCACTCATTGAATGCAGTTGGGATCCATCAATAATCTTAGGACATCATAGTCAACTCATAAAACCGAACAAAATGCAAAATTTTTCATTAGGACAAGTTGATGAGGATTGTAATTCATACAACATGGAATAAATCATTATACCCTCCTCCTGCCCTTTGCTTGTTTGATCATGAAAATATAGTTGCCTTAATTAAGATCTTCCCATAGCTTCCTTAATTTAGATCTTCCCTTGTTAATTCACCCTGTACCTATCCTTTCATGTGTACATAGAACTTTAATCTTCTCTCTACAACTGATGAACATAATAAAGATCAACGCATAAAAGTTCAATCTATTTTCTGTCAAGTGGATTCGATTCTTCAACGCCACTCCTTACTATCTCCAAGCGTTTAGCAGTATCAATGAAGGATCTGCAAAATCATCAATAAGAAAAACATTAAAATTCTATTGGAATCTTGTGCCATTCTCCTCCCCAAATTTTCTTTCAACAGAGTGATTTTTATTTCCAAGGAAATCAATGACGAAAAAACAGATAAAATCTACTTACTGCCAAGGAACATCTCCAGCAACCAGCCAGTCCCCTTCTTCGTCCTGATACTTGAGTGTAAAACTTTCATTATCTTCCTCAGGCTTCTGGTCTGCGCAAATAACAGACAGAAATTAAACCAAAGCAAAGCAAAGATCAAATCCATCAGACCCATAACATAATAAGCACAAAACGAATGTATAAACTGTTACTTACTTTGATCAAACATGCTAATTAACTCACTTGCAAGACTCTCATAAGAACTGTGTAGCCTCAAATCTATCTTGCGTCCTATAGCTATTCCTTCCATCTTAACCTTAACATATGAAGAGTTTGATCCTCTATTTCCATTCTCAGCTAGCGTCCCATCGTTCCTGATGATTGGGACTCTTGGGTGTTGTTGATGATGGACTTTCTTCCTCCTCCATGATTTAATGGGTGGCCATCCCACTAAACTGTTTTCTTCTTCATTCTCCCTATATGCAACCACAAAAGCAAAATATATGTTTTGTTCACAAAATTATGTTGTTTTAATTGTAAGGAATTAGCAGCACATGGGGTAGAAAAATCAAACTTACTCCTTTTCCATATGAGTGTTTCTGTTTCTCTTCCCATCACCACTGTCATCATCTTCCTCGTTTGGCTGTCCATTCCATACCAGTAAAGGCAGAGTTTTTGAAGAACACCCAAATGACTCTTCAAAACTACGCTTGATTTTTACTTGCCTGTGACTTTCAATACAGAAACTTGGCCTCCTTGACTCTGAACATTCCAAGCCATGTTTGGTAATTAGGTTAAATCCCTGGATAAGATTTTGAGTTGGGAGAGCCAGACCTAACTGAAGCTCCATGTGACCTAACAACTGGCAAGCTATAGTTAACACTTGAGTATATCGAACGAACAGAGTATATGGATATATATAGGGCAAATTTTTTAAAGCTAGATACAGAATAACAGAAGTAGCTCAAAGTGAATGGAATTATTATTTGGAACTCGTAACTATATATATATGTGTGTGTGTGTGAGGGTGTGCTATATATATATGAGGGTGTGCATGTGTGGACGAGGGAGAGAATGAAAAGGACTAATGTCTTGTGGAATAAGGTTGGTTAGGGACAGCATGAAAGTTGGGTCGGCTAAAAGACCAGCAGCATTATAAAACTAGTTGAAGAACGGATGAACCAACGTAACGTGCCACTCGCCACTTTGCTTGCCTTCTTTCATTGGTCTCAATTTTCAGGTCTCCACGTCACCACTTACATATCCTCTCTCTCTCTCTCTCTCTCTCTCTCTCTCTCTCTCTAGCTTTTCTTCTTTCTAGACTTGTTCTACTTTGTTTATTATTCTAAGGAATTGTCATATTCATTGACACTAAAGTTTGGTGAAGGGGATCATTCGGAAAAGACACTGGGGGGTTGGGTTCATTAAGTGAAGCAAGAATCTAATCATGCTTCTAAGTATATGACAAACCTTTTTACCCATAAATGATAAAACAAGACAAGAAGATTATCAGATATATATGGAGATGTAGGTGTCCCAAATTGCACAACTTGTGTGCAATTAATCATTTTTTTCTTTACTTTCCCCCCACAAATCCCTTTTTTATAGCCCCACATTAATATATCAAAGGACAGGTGTTAAACTTGTGTGCCATTGCTTACTGTTCAAATCATCATTAAAAATTTTAATCAAGCAGTTGAGCGGCCAACAGGTGATGGCCATCATTGATCATGGACTTGTAGTAGTAACTTGTAATGAACCCAGATCTGTTTGCTAATTAATCATCAAGATCCCCCAACCAAATAATTAGAAAAAGGGTAAGAGTAACTAGTTCATGCACCTGTTGGTTTTTGTTTAGCTAGTATGTCCAAATTGTGGGCAAATACCCATCACCCATATCATGATTCTACAAGTCATAAATTTCATACAATCCAATTTTTTAGTCACACTATACAAGGTTTTCACTAGGTGGAATCTAAAAATGAGGGATGTACACACCCTTATCCCCAAATGGAGAGATTGTTTATAAGATTTGAACTCATAACTTACAAATTACATAGCAGAAACTTTATATTACTCCTAATTTCAGCCTCTAAGGTTCATACAACCCAATTATGTAAATTTTCTTTTTTTAAAAAAAAAAACTTTAATCTTCTTGATTATAATAGTAATACTAAAACTAAATCCTCCAGTCTCCTGCTTCACACGATTTAAAATAATACCGATTCTTTCTGTCGGCTCCGATTCAGATTCCCCTTTTACTTCATAGACAGGAGAACGTAGTGGGGGAGGATAGAAAGTGAGGTGTGCTAAGCAAATTACAAAACAACCACCAGCATATCTTACACACACACACACATATATATTTATTAGGTATGTGCTCCATACTTCCATTACTACCCACTTACCTACAGAGCACAAGAGAGAAAGAGGGAGAGATGGTCCAGGGCATGTGAAGTCCACGTGATGATGCGAATGGGCATGTTATCCCATTGGCTGAACCTGAACAAAAACTACTGTATTTCAGAAGAATCCTAACCATTCCCATGAAGGGTCGAATCTGTCCGCTCTAGCTGCTATGTCACGCTCGTGCAATGGATGTTGTAAACCAACTAGTAGGACCCATCACGTACACTTTGGTCTAATTCAATGCTAGCTCCTACCCAGTACAACTCACTCCCACATTTCATTATTCACCTTGTGGGCACTAATGGGTGAGAAATTTTCAAAGTTTTGAAACCTGAATATACTCTTCAAAATGGTATTACTAACCTGATAGGATTACTAACACGTCACCATCAATTTTCAATAGCAGAAAGAAATGGAAGAACATGGGCAATTTTTTTTCTTCCATCAAGAATGGTGAAGGGGGCCCCACTCTTAAAGGAGAATTGATATGCAATTATGCATCATCCAAGCACCTGTAAGAGTAAAAAGATATACTTATTCGGCTTTTGATGATGAAGATAAGATAACATTCTGGCCCTTTTTTTCTGTTCAAGGAGCTTGCCCAATTTATGTCTCCATGCACATCCTTTTCAATCCAACCAACCATATGTCCATATCGCATGTGTTTAATTAATTGGGTTAAAGGTCATAATTACCCTGGAAGTATACACGGTGGATTACATCTGCTCCGGAAGTATTTTTTGGTCCAATTTTACCTCGGAAGTGTGCAAAGTGAATCATATTCGCCCTTTACTGTTAAATATTAACGGTCAATGTGAGTTTTTTAACGGTAAATGGCGAATATGATACACTTTGCATACTTTCGGAGCAAAATTGGACTAAAAAAACTTTCGGGGCAGATGTGATTCACCGTACATACTTTCAGAGCAAATATGATCTTTAACCCTTAATTAATTACATCCTGTGAGAGACACTCCATTTCACATGGAGTTAAACAATACAATTTGCTTCTTCCGGATTAACATGTCTTATTGTCTTATTCATTTGTGGGGCTGTATGTTTGTATGTTCGACTAACTTTGAAAATTGAGAAGCTTGTGGATGCGATTTCGAAGTTGGGCGTGTTAGTTTTTGAAAACACCATGAGAGAAAGAAGGAATTGAAAGATCCACTCATTGTCTAGATGTCTATAAAATAGGACTCTTTTATTCAGGCCATAATTATTGTGTTAAAAGCATGATTTTTTTTCTTTAATTTCTCATGACAAGCCAAAAAGACGTTTATTCCTTCTTAGGGGACAAGCCAAAGCCCTTTTTCAGCCTTTGCGTTTCGTGTTGTCCAAGTAAAATGGTGCAAGTTTTTGGATCAAGCTTCTCTCCTTTTCTATTTCAGGCCGCTCCCTTCCTTGCTAAAAAAGTAACTTATTTTTGGGGTATAATTTTTTATACCACTAGATTGAACATACAATTAGCAACATTTTGATATCTTATAGGCGAAAAACGGTTCAGTTTTCAATTTTATATGATTTTTAAAAAATTTAATGCTTTAACTTAAAAAAAACACAGAATTTTCTGGCATTAAAATTTTGAAAAACCATATAAATTTGAAAAATGAACCGTTTTTCACCTATAAAATATCAAAATGTCCCTAATTTTATGTTGAATTTGGTGGTATAAAAATTATAAAAAATTTTACCCTAAAATGAAGTTATTTTTCAGCAAAGAACAACAGGAGCGAAATGGAACAGAAAATGAGAAAAGCATGGTCCCAAGTTTTGGCATCGCCTTGCTTTTCTTATTATTCCCCGTGAGAATGTAAGTAATCTTCGCTGTCTTGAATGTTGATAAAAGATAAAAGAATTCTTTACTACCTAACAAATCGGAATTGTCTTCTGCTCTGTTATTTTCATCAACCTCATCTTCACTGCATTTCTCCACCCGTAAGATAAATTAATTTGAGGGTTACTTAATATAAAATTTAATTGGCTTTTTTCATGGATTAAAGATATTAAATAAATCACTTTTCACTTAAAGTGTTTATATTAATTACTCCCTCCGGTCCTTTATGCAGTGCTATCGTAGTAGAGACGTAAGAAGGTTATGTGCTTAAAATGCTCCCAATTGTAGGCGTAGCCTTTGCAGGTTAGCTGCTTTCAGAGAAGTGAAATGAGGCTTCAGACGCTGATGCCTCAAGTCATTGTGGTTCTATAGACTGAAAATTTAGACCTCCATAGGGGTTTATCAAATATTAGTTGCTGGGTAGTAAGATAGCTTGTAAAAGTTAAAGGATTTCATTAGCTGTAATGTCAGGAATATGTATGTATTAATTAGTAATTGTATTGTTATGTGATATATGAGTAATGAACTAATGATTGTAATTTTGTAGTGTGATGTGCTTCACATACTTGGGCCTAGGCCTTTATGGAATATGGATAGTATTTGTATAGATAGTGATCAATAAATATAATGTCTCTAGGTCCCGTAAGTTTTGACCGGGTTATTTCATTTTCACCAAGTTGAGTGCTCTTTGTTGACATGCATTATGTGTTAAGTATATTTGCTCTTAGAAGTCGCATTTCCTGATTATGTCATGTTCGACTCATTTGGATTGAGAAGCAAATTTCCATTATAGGAGTTTTGACCTATTACTTATCTCAACACATGAATTTTTCCATGCTTAGAAAGTTTTGCATATTGTATTAGAATTAGAAACAAAGAAAGATGGCCATCTCGATATAGTTTTGACTTTATGTGTGAATAATGAAAAAGATTTGCCGATTTATAAATTAATTAGAAATTGACGGCACAAAATTGAACGACCTAGTTTTATATTCTAACAATTTTTTGTTCTAATACTTCCTCCAATAATAATAATAATAAGATTAAGTTGACTTTTTTTAAGTTTAAAAGAGCCTAATAGACCACTTAATTTTAACATATGTTACGTGTAATTAGATTATACAATAGTTATAAGTAAGGTAAATTTGTTTTGAGAAAAAAAAAGATAATTATAGAAATTTAAAGTGATCAATTTTGTATCCTTAAATTAGTTTGGAGAAAAAAAGATAAATATAAATATTCAAAACAAAAGAGCCAATTTTTGATAGACTAACATTATATTCTTAGGACAAGAGGTTGGTGTATATGAAATTGTGAGAATTAAATACTTCAATTTAAGTATTTATACTTCCAATCTTACATAATATCAATACCCTTACTGCCAAAAAAAAAAACAATCCCCTTGTATTTTAAACATGTTCTCATAGCCAATAAATTGCAGGTTGCTTTTCCAATTAGTGGATATAAAAGCATAACAATGTTGTTCTTGAATACATCAAAAGTAAAGATGAAACACTAAACATTAGAAATAGGTGTGCACATTTGATACTAGCTTAAACTTCTAACACTATGGTTGCCATTTCGTTTTTAATGTTTGGTATCAGAGCCTGCACGAGTTCAATAAAAACACGAAAAAGAACAAAACATACCATTTAAACATTAGAAATAGAAATAAAACTAAACAAGCTAATTTAACATTAAAAGCATAAATAAGAACGGAGCAACAAGAAATAGAACAAAGCAACCTACATTAAAATAAAACTAAACAAATATTTGAAACTAATTAAAGCTTAACAAGCAACGGGAAATTATTAGAGCAACCTAGATACAAAGTAAAGCTGAACAAACATCCTACCCCACCCAAACTAGTTACAACATGATAACTAAATCACAAAATTTCCATGTTGCGTGCCACGGTATTAGTTCAGTGTTCAAGGAACCTTCTCAGCCGCCGGCACAACATTATGAGCCGACACAGCCTTATTCTCTGGCACATTTTGCTCCTCTGAGTTTTCTATCTCGTCTGAGCTTTCTATCTCTTTCTTTGACGTAACGTTCTTCTAAGCAACAGCGACAACCTCCGGAGGGGCGACATCCTCGTCTACCTTCGACACTGTTTGGTTCTAGACAGCTGATTAAGAAGGTCTATTATATGGTTTTGACCAGATATTAGTCGATCCAACTTCTGCTCGATCATTTGTCGGAGATCGGAAATGGTGGTAGTCATTGGAGAAGAAGAGAGGAAGCTTATGATCGTGCTTTCGGTATGGTGGGAAGGAATAAAATAGAGTATATGGTGTGAAGGATAGAGCATGTTATAAAGGGTAGAAAGGCGATCCTTGTGCTGACACGTGTCATGCAATTAGCATTGCATTTCTTCCTTTGATTCATGTGAGCTGATCTTTAATTGAATATTGATCCTCGGATTTGATAGAGGGTTTGTGATAACTTTTTGACTGATGGCTATTTTCCATGGTTGTTAGTTGTTACTGTGCATTTTTTTTACGAGTGTGACCATTTTATGCAAATAACAAAATACTTTATTTTTTTATTGAAAATTGAGGTACATATATAAAGACAATAAAGGTGATTCCTGTGCTGACACGTGTCACAGGTTAATCTGCATTCATAGTATCTGTGTGAGTTCAGCATCAGTCATCCATGATCGTTGGATTTGATCCATTTCTCACTGTTTTTTTTCTTGGTTGGATGGTAATTTTCGGTACAAGCATGGACAAAATGGTCCATTTCCCTATGTTGTTTGGGAGGATTCACTCGATGATTTACTAAGATTCATTATTGGTTCAAAAAGCTCCTTCAATGCATATATGTGATACATGATTATATAAATATATTTTCAATTTTATGAGATAACACTACAAAAAAAGCGTGCATTAGTAGCGGTTAAAAATGACGATTAGTAGCGGTTCTAACCGCTACTAACATGTTTCCAGCGGTTCTTGTTTCCGCCACTAAATCGTCCGTGACAAACATGTACTAGCGGTTAAAGAAACCGCGTGTAACAAAGTCAAAGACGCTACTGATTAGTAGCGGTTTGTAGAACCGCTACTAAATAAAAGAGAACCGCCTCTAATGTCAAAAATTAGCATAATCGTGGAAAAATTCAATTCTCAATTTAGTGGCGGTTCACTAATTAAAAAAAAAATTGGTCCATTTATTAGTGGCGGTTTGAGCAGCGGTTCTCAAACCGCTACTAATTAAAAAGAATAAAAAAATGTCCAACTTATTAGTGGCGGTTCAAAACCGCTACTAATTAAAAAGAATAAAAAAATGTCCAATTTATTAGTGGCGGTTCAAAACCGCTACTAAAGTTTAAGGATTTTAAAAAACGCCCAGATTAGATATTATATAATCAAAGTCATATGATCAAATGTAATCAAAAAACAATGATAATAAATTAGTGTATTACAAAATGTTCTTATTGTTAAAATAAAAAAAATTTCTCAACTATATTAACAACCATATCTATAAAAAAACAATATATCAAACACATAAAAAAGAAATAGTTAAAAATAAACAAGTAATTATATTTGTTATAAGAATAATATGAATAATAAATTAAAACATTTTTATCACTAAAAATGGGAAATAATTCGATATTGTTACCTGAAAAAAAAAGTAGCAAACAAATTAGCAAATTAATTCGGAATAGAAAATAAAACACATTAAATAATAAGAAATATAAGATAAATTGTTTTCAGAACAAAAAATAAAGGCATTAACGGTCAGACTGAGGATAAATTGAATGGAAAGGGAGAAGGAATAATTGAATGAATGTGTGAAGAAAAATGAGGGGAGGGGGTGGATATTTATAGTGATTTGTGCGCGATTTAGTAGCGGTTTGGGCAGCGGTTCTAGAACCGCCACTAATACTTATCCGCAGAATTAGTAGCGGTTCTAAAACCGCTACTAGATGTCTTTAATTAAAAAAAAAAAGCTCAACCTACATTAAAAAAAATATGATATATGAACGTTTGATACAAATTTTTATGAAAATTTTATAAAATGAAAAAATAATTATGGTTGGCTGCTTCAATCATCTTCTTCTTGCTCCTGCCTAAAAAGAACATAAACAAATATATAAATTTCTATTGCTAAAGGTGTTGAAATTTGTTTAAATTATTTGTAGTGAAAATGCTCACCTAACTACTTGTAAATGACCGTCTTCTTCAGAAATGAGGTTGTCGAAGTTTTCAGGTTCGAAATGTTGGCTGCCTAGTTCCAGATCATCTTCGTCACCCATGTCGTAGAGGTCACGCGGCTTCATATGAATCACCATGTGCCAATCTTTATGTGTCCGATCTTCCACATAGTAAACTTGCTGCGCCTGTGAGGCAAGAATATACGGCTCATCATCTACCATTTCCCCTGTGTGAATGAGCCTCGAGAAATTTACGGACGTGATGCCCAAGATGTCCAATGTAATGCCTCGAGAAGTTCTGGTGTCTGCCCACATGCAGTTGAAGAGAGGCACGGTGAAATGACCTTGATAGTTAAGCTCGATGATGTCCACGAGCTTTCCATAGTATGATACGCCTCCAAATCGCATGTCTGTATCCCGTGAGCTGGCATAACTCCTTGTTCCGAATGTGCCAAAGACTCCGGAATTCTGGGTGAGAGAACCTTCATCCCTTGCAATGGTGCAGAACTTGAAGCCGTTGACGTTGTATGCCGTATATCTCCTGACATGGTCGAGTGGACCGGTTGCTAGATTTATCATATCAGGCGCATGGGGGTTGTTGTCATTGAGTATCCTCTGTGCAAACCAATCCGGAAACTCTCGATGGACCTTTTTGTCCACCTCGGCAGATGACCTTGTGCGGCTTCGTAGTTGGCGTTTAACATAGCGGCGGAAATCCCTAAATTCCAATGGAACATATCAGAGGGTTATGTGGTTTGGAAATAAAAAGAATAACATGATACGTGTATATAGTGTTACAATTCTTACTGAATGTAGGGCTCCACTTGAGGGCAATTTGTCAAGACATGTCTGTGTGCTTGCAACCTCTCAGTGGGAGTGAGCCTGTAATACTGACTTCCTCCAACTGGCTTTCCGACTGGCGGGAATAATGTGTTGGAAGGTGACTGGACATTTGATGGGCTGTCATCGACACGAGGAGGGCGGTTGAATGAAGTCTCGATGTCATCATCAAAATAGCGCGAACAATATGTTAACACCTCGTCACCAGAATAACCCTCTGCTATAGAACCCTCTGGAGATGCTTTGTTCCTCACATACGACTTCAATTTCCCCAAGTATCTGTAATTACAAGTACAATCAGGTAACTGAAACAAAATCATGAAACCACTGGAAAAATGAATCAACGGACCTCTCTATGGGATACATCCAGCGGTATTGAACCGGGCCGCCCATCTTTGCGTCTTGAACGAGGTGTACAGTGAGATGAACCATGACCGTGAAGAAAGACGGGGGAAATATCATCTCCATATGACAGAGCGTTAGAACAATTTTTTCCTGCAATTGATCCAGCTCTGCTTTGTCCAAAACTTTTGCACACAACCGTCGGTAGAAAGAACTGAGTTGAACCAAAACATTAGACACCTCCGGGGGCAATGTGCTTTTAATTGCCAGAGGTAGGAATTGCTGGAGCAAAACGTGGCAGTCATGGGTTTTCAACCCGGCAATCTTCTTAGAGTGCATGTCCACACATCTTGAGATGTTGCTTGAATAACCATCAGGGACCTTGATGTCCTTAAGTGTGGAGAGGAAGACTTCCTTGTTGGCTCTTGTCAGTGTGAATGAGGCTGGGGCAAACTTGTCATTCTCATCCGGCCAAGCGTCTTCACGTATTCCCATCGCCATCAGATCTTTCCTTGCTTGGAGATGGTCCTTGGACTTTCCAGACTCGTTGAGTAAAGTGTACAAAATATTGTCACACACATTTTTTTCGATGTGCATGACATCAAGACAGTGGCGAAGTAGATTAGATTTCCAGTAGGGGAGCTCGAAGAAAATGCTCTTCTTTCGCCATTGCTGCACGTTTTCCCCCTGGGACTGGCCGCGTCCCCTTCTTCCCCCAGGCTGAACGCCGTCTGTCTTCCCGAACTCTACATGAACATCTTCAAGCTGTTGAAGAATATCTGCGCCAGACAAAAACGTAGGAGGATCCCTCATTTCCTGCGATCCGTTAAATCTAATCTTCTGCAGCCGGAACCTATGACCGCCAGGAAGGAACCGCCGATGACCCATGAAGCACCACTTGCGACTGTGAGGAAGGCGGACCGAGTCTTGGTCAAAGTTGCAGTTGGGGCAAGCTCTGCCTGTATGCACGTTCCAACCAGACAATGTGCCAAGTCCAGGAAAATCGCTCACTGTCCACATCAACGATGCACGGAGTGTGAAGAGCGTCTTACTGTAAGCGTCATACGTCTCAACTCCGTTGGTCCAAAGTTCCTTCAACTCCTGTATCAACGGTTGAAGGTAGACATCTATATCGTTTCCAGGAGCTTTCTTCCCCGGAATAATCATCGAAAGAATGAATGAGCTCTGTTTCATACACATCCAAGGGGGTAAGTTGTACGGTATCAATACCACAGGCCATATACTGTACGTAGTGCTAAGATTCCCGAACGGATTGAACCCATCTGATGCGAGAGCGAGGCGTACATTTCTCGGGTCACTGGCGAATTCCGGGAATCGAGCATCAAACGCTTTCCAAGCCTCAGCATCCCTAGGATGTCTCAACTTCCCATCGACGTTGGGCTCTGATGAATGCCACCGCATGTGCTCCGCCGTTTTGGATGACACATACAACCTCTGAAGTCGTGGAGTCAGGGGGAAATATCTTAGAATCTTTGCAGGCTTCTTGGTTGCTATTCGACCCCTCTTCTCCTGTTTGTACCGAGACGCATTACACCGCTTACATCTGTCCAACCCGGCGTCGTCTCCCCAGTACAACATACAATCATTCGGGCAGGCATGGATTTTAGTGTAGTTCAATCCCAACTTGTTAATAGTCTTCTTTGCTTCGTAGAATGATGGTGCGATTTCTGCCTGAGAGAATGCATCTCCCAATAATTCTAACACCATCGACATCCCCTTATCGCTGAAGCCACACAAGCACTTGATATGATAGAGCTTGACAAGAAATGATAGTTTTGAATATTTACTGCACCCTGAATAAACATTATTCTTATTCTAAAATGAACGTTTATGTGACAAAACTAGAAACGAAATGAGAGGCAGTTTTTAGTAGAACCTGGAAACAATGGCTTATCTGAATCCGTCATAAGGTCGAAAAAATTCTTTGCAGCTTCATTTCGAAAAAACTCCGGGAGTGGTCCTTCAACCCCTTCCTGACTCCCGATGCCGTCACCTTGCACCCCGAAAGCATCACGCACAACATCGTTAAATGGATCCACATGATTGTCATCATCGTCATCGTCGATCTGCATTCCAACCTGAGATGTTCGAGCAACTACCTCACCACCATCATCATCGTTCTCGCCATGAATACCCCAGAATGTGTAATTTGATGGGAATTGTTTCAGTATAAGATGCTCACGCACAACATTTCTGGGATGCCACTTCTTAAATTTACATTTCGGACAAGGACACAATATCTGATTGTTAACACCGGTGCGGTTGAAAGCAAAATCTAAAAAGTGGTCAACACCAACCAAATAGCGGGGAGACGTCCGTGGCAAACTTATCCAAGATTTATCCATCATATGACTGAAGATATTATCAAAGAAGGAAAGAGCTTAATAGTTTGAATGAAATGTGAAAATGAATTGGAAAGAATCAAGGGCTTATAAAATGAAATTTAGACATTAGTAGCGGTTCTTTAACCGCTACTAAAACCGCAACTAACTCAATCAGACCGTTGGAAAGTTAACAGGTGGCAGATGTGTCTGAGTATACATTAGTAGCGGTTCTAGAACCGCTACTAATATTAAATTATTTTTATAATTAGTAACTTAGTGGCGGTTTAAAACCGCTACTAAATTTAATTTTTTTAGTATTTCTTCAGTTAGTAGCGGTTCTGAAACCGCTACTAAATGTGCTATTTTGTATTTTTAATGTTATTTATATCTTGTTTTTTTCAAATACTATATAAGAAAATAAACAAATAACAACGGTTTATTTAGTAAGTCAGGGAGAAACTTTTTTGTTGAACTGTTAAAACAAATTATCGCCATTTGTAAAGTAAAAAATAAAATCAGATATTAACAACTAACAAAATTATGCAACATTAAAGATATGAAATGTTTAAACAACTAATATTCAAATTAGCAAACATTTAAATATAAAAATGTTCAACTTAAATCCTAAAATAAACATTCTAATAAAAAAAAGACCCTAGAGCTACGCCGCAGGAGGCTGATCGTCGTCTTGATGCTCCGGAGAACGGTTGCGAGGATGCTTCGGTGGACGAGGAGGTAGTGGTACTCGCAAAGGAGATCGATCCGGGTCGAACATCCGCTGTATCCGTTCCAACGTGCTATTGGCGTCGTGCACCCAGGAGTCCAGTCGGTCATACACCTGATCAGTCACCCGTTCCGTAATCTCATGAGTGAGTCTCTCCCTCATTTGAGCCTCAAACTCTGCGCCTCCCCTAATCGGGCCACTTGTTGATGGTTGGCTCGAAGCTGTAGACTGGGCGCTGCCTGGGTCACCTGACCTGCCGTACACCACCGTAGGTCGGGCTCCGAATCCCATCCCGCGAACCCGGCCAGGGTGCTCTTGAGGCCCTAGGGCAGCCCTTAGCGAGGCAGTGGGGTCTACATTGTCCCCCTGCGACTCGGCGATCTCTCTCTCCGCAGCCTCAATCCTAGCCTGCACACACAAACATATTAACAATTTTATTTTGATGTCGTTGTTATTAAAAATATAATAATATAAAAATAAATAAATAAATAAAAATTTTACAATTTGCTCCTCAGCCTCCCTGGATGTTGGGCTCCCGTCGGCGTGTCTGTGCTTTATTTGGTAGAAACGACCGTAGGTAGCCTTCTGCCCTTTCTTCGCAGCCTCTTCCTCCTGAAAATTAAGATACAAACAGTTATTAATATATAAAGATAAATTATTTTTAAATCAAACAATGAAACTTCATTCCTTCATACCATCTCTTTGTACCCAACCGAAAACGGCTTCGTCCCAGCCGTATGATGAACCTTCTGATGGGCCTTCGCGGCAAGACCTTGTTGCGACCTCTTCTGTTAACATAAAATAAAATAAAATAATAATCAGTAATTCAAAAATAATTTTTCAATATGATATTTCAATATCAATTCAATAATATTATTCATTATACCTTCCCAATGTCTCCCCTCCTCCAACCCACATATCTCTCCCACGCATCCGCAGGGACGCCCCCAGGGACATCATCGACCAACTCCTGAATCGGCCTACTCCCACCCCGATTTCTTTCTTTGAACATATCCAACCGCTTGTTCTTCCAACCGTCCCCCATCTTTGATTCTGTCCAAGTCTTGCGGCTGTCCCTCACATCAAACTTCCTCTGTAAAATATTAAATTTAAGTATGTTTAATTAGAAATTAATAAATAATAACAAATTCCAATAATAACATAAAACAAATAAGAAATAATAAATACATTTCCTATAATATTTATTAAAATCAAATTCAAATAATAACAGAAAAGAAATAATAAATAATAAATATATTTCCTATAATATTTATTAAAATCAAATTCAAATAATAACAGAAAAGAAATAAAAAATAATAAATAATAAACAATAAATAAGGTCAAAGTTAATTCAACAAACCTTAACAATTTCGTCAAACGCGAACTTTTTAGAGTTCGCGTCAATCTTCCTCCAGTCCAAAGCGTCAATCGGAAATCGCTGATAATTCTGGCCTACACCCCCGACGAACCTCGAGTACAGTTGCCCCCCTTGTCCAACCGGTAATTTGGTCAAGTCGTCCCACTCAACTATAACTCTGTGCCCGCTCGGAAGGTTCATCGCATCTTGCACCGTCAACCTCTTCTCACTTATGCTACCAGAAGGGTCTGTAAAAATTAGGGAACAATTTCAATTTAATGAGCGATAAAAAATTATAATTATCTCATAAAAACAATAAAAATTGAATTTCCTTACCCTGAACTTGCACTTCGTAACCGGTGGACCTTCCGGAGGATCGTTTAGGGTGCCCCGCCTCGTCAAATTCCTCACCGTCCAACCAACGTTCCATATCCTCAAAATCCGCTCCTCCTCCAGTCTCGTCGAAGTCCTCTCCCCCGCTCCAGAATGCGTTGATTACATCTTCTGGAATCGGATCGTTCTGCACACGTATGCGCTCTTGTTCTATACGATCCCTCTCGGCCTGCTCAGCCAGTTCCTTACGTAGCCGCTCCTCAGCTTCCATTTGTTCATCGGTCATATGCCTCTTACTGCGATCGCCCTTTTTCACCATGATTTTGATCTCTTTTTTCTAGTCGAAGTCACGTCAGGTCACTTTCTTTCTCAAAAAGCTCGTGCCTTTTCTCTGAAAAGGCACGAGCCTTTTTAAACTGTTCACTTTTAGTAGCGGTTCTGCAAGAACCGCTACTATTAGTCGCGGTTTCAGCAAAAACCGCTGCTGAAACCGCGACTAAATCAACCAGTAATAAATGCAGTTGCATTTATTTCGCTGAATTAGTGGCGGTTTTGGGCGAAACCGCTACTAATGTATGAAAACCGCCACTAATTCAGTTTCCATTCATTTTCTAGCGGTTTTCCCCTCCAGAACCGCGACTAAATTTACGCCACTAGTCATCCCGCCAAAGCGCGCCAAATTTGTTGCGGTTATTTCCCCAAAACCGCTACTAATATCCGCTACTAACTACTTCTGTGGTCAAACCGTTGGATTTACTTGCGGTTTGTGCTTATAACCGCTAGTAATGTAAAATTACTAGCGGTTTTAGTGTTCCGCGACTAAATTAACCGCTACTAAAAGCCCTTTTTTTTGTAGTGTAAGAAGGAACTTTTTTAGCCATTCGAGATGGATATCCTCAGGATGACCCAATAACAGAAAAGAGAAAAGTATAATTAGTTGAAAAGGAAAAAAAATCAATGCTAGCTAGAGACGAAGAAAAAAATGAAGAGAAAGCATATATATATATATATATATTTATAAAGGCAGAAAGAGAAGCTCACAATAACATATATGTGTGTGTATATTTGCCATCCCCAACTACTTCTATTTTTTATTTTTTTTCCTTCATTTCTCCATCAAATTTCAGCATTTTTTTTAGTTTCCTCTAGAAATATGCATAATAAACCTTCACGGTCTATCTTATCTTTTTCAATGTATTTATCATAATGAAAATTGTTCTCTTGTATATTTAAATGTACAATAATTAATTGTTTAATATAACATCTTACATAGAGTACGTAACCGTAGGAGCATATACGTGTGGTGCATAAAGTTTAGTGTCATGATGCATAAGAAGTTGAGTTCGTTGATTTTTTTTGATAACTAAGGAATATAAAAACAAAACCAGAAAAAAAAACAACAAATCAAGTTACTCCTTCCTGCTCCATGATCTCCTTCACCATGTCGCAAGATAACACCTGAAACCCCCTCGTCATAGATAGAGCCTTTTTCGCTAAACGGTCCGCAATGCCATTCACACCCCTGCTAATAAGAAGAACTTGAACATCCCATTGTCTTTTTAATAAATTTTGAAGCTCCAGAATAAGATTGTAATCCCCATGAAGCTCAAAGTTTTCTACTGAGCATAAAGAAACCACCTCTGCTGAATCACAACATAATTGGACCTGGCGAAATCCTCCATCCCAAGCCCTTCGAAGGCCTAAGATAAAACCCCAAATCTCTGCAACTAAACAATCCGCATCTTCTATTCTGCACAAGAAACCTTCAACAATCCTATCAAATTAATCCATCAAAACACCCCCACAACCCGTCGCATGAGAACTTTACGCCAAAGCACCATCTACCAGAACATGTACCTGAAAGTCTTGAGAGTTATCTCTCACTTCACCCAGACTATTCTTCTCACCAAACATCAGAGTCCTAGATATCATCCCCATACTCAAGATGCATCTAGCAATTCCTCTCGCTTCTGCTACACATGATGCAGAGTTTATTAATCCACCTTGAGGAATAACTTCATTTCTCCACTTCCATAAAACCCAACAAACAATCCCAAATAACTCCGACTAGAGCTGGGAAAATGGGCTTAACCCACGGGCTCAACCCGCCAGCCCGTGGGTTGAGCAGGGTTAGGGTTGGGAAAATCCCAACCCATTAAAGTGCGGGCCTCACAGGCCCGGACCATTTAGCCCGCGGGTTGACGGGTTGGCCCGCCAAATATATTTTTTTTATTAAAAAAAAAAAAGAAAAACTCTATTTAATTCATTAAGGCATATTTTAGACACTTCACTAATATAAATTGTAGTGTTTGTATAGTATAATCTAAACTTTTTTAATAATATTGTTAATACAATAAAATTGGGAAGATGCTTTTACAAAAAAAATATGTAATTGTGGAGTCCATATTTGTATATTTGTATAGTACTTGGGGTATTCTATTTTACTTGAGCTAATTATGATCTATTTTTGTTGATTTAGAATTTTTATTTTTTTATTAGTATTTTTAAAACAAAAAAAAATGGCGGGTTGGTGGGCCAACCCGCTAACCCACCTTAAAGGGTTAGGGTTGGGATTTTCCCAACCCATTAAGGTGCGGGCCGCACAGGCCCGGACCACGTAACTTTCAACCCGTTACGGGCCAGCCCGCAACCCGCGGGCTGGCCCGTTTTCCCAGTTATAACTCCAACCATCCTGCTGAATTCATCCTCTGCCTGCCCTTTAAATTATCCTTCACCCATTCAAGTAAATTAGTTTCCCAAAATACTGCATCTGTCCCTTGAACCCCCAAACTGGTCCAGATTGAACGAGCATGAATACAATCCCTCATCATATGCATGGTAGATTCCAAATCTTCATTACAAAGACTACACATACCTGACTGATGCCAGCCCCTTCGAAATTTGTGCTCGTTTGTGAGAAGACAATCATGAAGGACAAGCCACAAATTCATTTTACACATTTGTGGAATTCGCAACTTCCAAAGTTTCTCCCAACACTGATCCATCGGTCTAGCTTCTGCTGCAATTGTATTATAAGCCGATTTTATAGTAAAAATACCACTCTTTTGATGTTTCCATCTGATAATTTTTTTTTGGTTAATCAAATTTTCCTTCTAAGACTTTTAAATTCAACAATTTACTATAATTAGGAAAGTGGGCCATTGAAGAAGAAGAGATGAAAGCTTGTGATCGTGCTCGACGCATGGTATGAAGGAATAAAACAGAGCATGTTCTAAAGGGAAGAAAGGGATCGCCCTGTCTCACATGTGTCATGCAATTCGCATTGCATTTCTTCATCGTATCCATGTGAGCTAATCTTTAATAAAATATTGATTGTCGGATTTGATAGAGGGCTTGTGTTAACTTTTGGACGGATGGCTCTTTTCCATGGTTGCTACTATGTATTTTAATTTCTTTTTCACGAGTATGACCATTTTAATTTGAAGTATATGCAAATAACAAAATAATTTTTTTTTTACTGAAACATGAATTTATCAAAGATTAATTTAATTACCAGAAGCAATTTTCAATGTTTTAAAAGTATATCCAACGAAAGGGTATAGAAGAGTGATTGGACAAGGTGGGGACAAGAATCTGTGTCCATCATCTTTGAAGCATTCGCTGCGAGAGGACTTTCCATGCTCATCATAAAGATGAGTAAAGGCTTTCTTATCTTAATATGTACCGTTCAGATTTATTTCAACGGTTCATATTCATTTAAATTTATTTTAATATTTTTAATAATTTTTTATTTTAATGGATGCAAAATCAAAAATAAAGCTAGTCTTATAACTGTCATTTGTTAAAAAACTAATTTTATCTTCGAAAAAATAGTCATTTAAAAATTTTAAATCTAGACCGTGATATCAAATTTTGGATGTGATTTCATCTCAGTAATGAGAAGTGATTTCTCATCACTGCGATGAGCACTGAATGAACCCTCCTCTGAAATCGGATTACAAATAATTAAAAGCCTAGCTTCATAATCAAATTAAAGGAGTACAGTACAATACTCGTAGAACTTGATATTATTGAAAGCAAAGAAACAATAGCAGGAAAATCCATCTCTGGATGGAAACACACACAAGCACAAGCACATGTACTTAATTTCCATATCTTATATACAGTAGTAAAATGGAGAAACCAACAGACTAGAAAGCTGGGAAATAGATATATAAATGAACGGTTCAAGATACTTCACTTCTACATACATATAAAGCCAGACATGGAGAGAGGAGGGAATATATTATTACACAGACGAATGGATGGGAAAAAAATAAAGCAACAAAAAATAAGAAAAAAATGGACATAAAAGACCAATGGAAGTCGCTGAGGAAAATAAATGTGTGAAATAATGCAAATCTGATTGCATGCATGTGTGTGTGCTGAGATTGACATCTTGACGAGGACCCAATACCAGAAAAGAGAGAAGTATAATTAGTTGAAAAGGGGAAAAAAAATCTATGCGCTAAAATGGTAGCAAGGCAAGCTAGAGAAGAAGAAAGAAATGAAGAGCAAGCTAGCATAAATAAATATATATATATATATATATATGCATATATATGTGTACATATAAAGGTGGAAAGAGAAGCTCATCACAATGGCATATATGTGTGTGTACGTGTGTGTTTGCCATCCCCCAACTACTTCTATTTTTTCCCCTTCATTTCTCCATCACATTTGAGCATTTATTTTTAGTTTCCTGTACAAATACGAATAATGAAGTTTCATGGTCTATCCTATCTTTTTCAAGTGAGTGAAATGATTTATGATTGGGTGGTTCCATGCATATTAGGAACACATCGAACACTAACCTTTTTTCTTTACCCGAGTAAACCCTTTTTGAAATTTTATTACCAAATGCATAGATAATAAGAGACTGTTTCGATTTAGGATAAGCCACTACTGCCACTCCCAACATATGCGTTTGTTTTGCTATTAAAACATGAGATCCAGAATAACTTAATAGGGCATCACCATTGCATGACCAGCCTACAAATATCCTTCTAAAAACTTGTGAGTTATATGTAAATAAAATACATAAATTTCAAGCTGATTATAAATGAACAATGAATAAAATTAGTAGTGGGAGAGTTATTTGTGTAAATATAAAAGGTTACAAGATTTTACATATCACTCTATTGCTATTTATAAGTCTGACTACCCCAAAAATTTTGTTTCTTATTATAAGTCCAGTTTGGGATCAATAAATATTAGTGTGACTATTTTACCCCTATTAAACGTAAAAAAGAAAGGAAGAAACAATTAACATTATTTAAATACTCATTCTTAAATAAAGGTAAGACTGGAAAGTTTTATCAAAATATGGCATATTTAATTCTATAAATTCTACTCCTTAGTATGTGAGAATTAGTTAGAATGGAATTGTAAGTAGGAACATAATGGTATCACAAAGTTTTGGAGATTTTATATAATTAAAAATTTACAGAAATACCATCTTTTATTTCTACGTAGTTTCAAACAAATTGAATTCCTGGGTTAAGATGAAGAGAAAGAGTAACTTAAAAAATTGATAAAAAGTAGTTTCCGTAGCTTATCATAATCTTTAAATTTGTGAATGTGTTTATCCCAAAATATAAGTTTTATTTCAAATTTATCTAGATATTTATTGCATTTTTTCTAATTTTACTATTTATTTATCTTTCCCCATACATTTGCTTTCATATCTATTATTTCTTTGTCACACACTCTCTCATTATCTCTTTCTCATACATTCTCTTTTATCTTTAATATAATAAAGATAAAATAGAAAAACATCCTACATAATGATTGTTTTTAGCTACTTTTATTAACTCTGACTGGCAAAAAAAAAAAAAGCTACTTTTATTAACTCTTTTTATAAACAAAAGTAGCTAAAAAAAAATAAGACACGGACGGAATAATATATTCCAAGTAAAGGTTAATATAAACCGGTCCGACTATGATTGAAGCTCCTTTATTCTTACCCAAAAAAAGTTATTGAAATCCCAAAAATAACCCTGGGCGGTCTACCATAAGAAGTTTCTGAAGCTCCTACTCCGGCCTAGAAGATGTTAGATGTGACCAACATGTGGGACCCACTCCACGTCACACTGAACCGAACTTTGGAAACGCTTTAACCCACGCGCTCCTCACGTGCTTCGACGCCCCTATCCCCTTGTTGTTTCTCGTTACCTCCTCAATATCATCCCCCCTCATTGGAATTTTGTAATTCAGTGTATTTTTTCTTTATAGTAATTAAATATGTCTAAGTAGTCGTTAATTTTTTTCCGGTATCCCTCAATTAAATGATTATCCATTACATTTAATTTCCCACACAGTTAATTAATAGGGGAACCGCTTTAATTGTTTTAGTTTAAATTGCAACACGCAACAGATAATAAAGTTTTGGGAAGAGAAGCACTTCATTCCCTCCATCAATATAAGACACTTCTAATGAATATCCTCTAAAATTAAAAAAAAAAAAATTTACTCATGTCGGAGGAGATTTCAAAAGATTGAGCAAAATATAATGAGTTACATTATAGTAAGGAAAAAAAGACAAAAAAATTCCTAAAAAAAAATTAAAAAATGACATTTCGGTCCATTAAATTTCTGAAATCCCAAATTATACTCTAGAGATGAATATGTGATTTCCAAATTTTATTAAAGGACACTTTTATCCTTAAGTGCATCTAAAGGAAAGGGGTAGAGCTTTATAACTTTACCAATTTACAAGTTAAGCATAGCAATTCACAACTTTAAGGGTTTGAATCGTCCTTTTTGAATTTATAGGTATCTAGCTATGTTTGGATTGACTTAAAATAGGGAAATAAGTACTTATTTTCTTAAAAAACACTTAAAATGGGTTTGAGATTTTTTGTGTGTGTTTAATTTGACTTATTCTTAATTGTGCTTATGGCTTATAAGTCATTGAAAAGCACAAGCAAAAAATATAACTTATGCTTTTTGGCTATGAAGGAGAGAGAACAAATACTACATTTAGTCATTAATATAAGATCTAGTTGACTAATTTGTAGAGACTAAAAAATTAAATAAATTATTTAATTATAGTACATATATGTTACAAATCTCTCTAAAATAATCATGTTAGAAGAATCATTTTCTTGTACTATATTAACGTGATAAAGTAATTTATAAATAAAACCAAAACAATATTTTGAATTTTTTAATAATAAAATATTTTTTCAGTGATTTTAATTTTAATATTTTACTTAAAATTGTTACAATATATATATAAGCTATGTTTACAATTGCTAATCAGCACAAGTTTTTGTTTGTAAAAAGTCATTTCGATCACTGTCAATCCAAACATAAATCTCATTATATAATCTGACTTATATCAAATCTTACTTATGTATAAGTGCATGTTTGGGATCACAGTGGCAAGGGGAAAAGCTCATTTCCACTGTAAAAAGTATGGGTGTTCATGGAAAGGGATGGGAACGGGACGACCCCATCCCGTCCCGTTCCATCAAAAGGCCTACGAGATAGATTCCCCGTTCGATGTCCCATCCCATCCCGAGTTACACGGGACGGGGACGAGAATTTCCCCTTTTTTCCAAATAAAAATAAAAAGTTATTTTGGCAGAAAATTACGAGTCTAATATTACACAAAAAAATTTGATTATGGGCTTTTACAAAATGCTATTATTCTAACAATTTTTTTTTGTCTTGACAACATAATAAACCATAATCAAACTCAACATATAATAAAAAGAACCCATCTAAATTGAGTCTAAAGGAAACTTTCATATTAATACATAAATTTTAAATTAAAAACATGTCTTCAAGACTTCAATAAGCTCCACCTTCCACATGAGGCTTTGTTGTGCCACGCATTCATGATTCCTCCCATTCATTTGCCACAAATATTATGCAAAAAAAAAAATGCATGTTATTATTCTGATATATTATAGTTAAAAATGCCACACATTCCTCCCACACAAACCTAAAATAATAATGGCTTTTGTTCAGGACATTACCTCAAGTTTTTTCTATTTATCATCAAAGTTTTTTTAAATTTTTGAAATTTAATTATAAATTCACGTGTAAGGTGTGATTGTAAATAATACAATGGGTTCAAACATTTATAGTATTTGAGATGTAAATGATAATTGTCTGCTAGTAGTATTATAATAATATTTTTGGTTTTCTTATCAATACTGCGTTTTCTAATAACCATTCGAAGAACAAGCATTGAAAACAAAAACTTTTTTTATTCGTTTTATCTCAAAAATCTTCCTTTTCTATGTCAATGGAGCAATAAATTGGATACAGGTATTAGTGAGACTGTGAGAGTGACTAGGGAGTAGTCTGTGTGTGATTTTAGCTGGGCTTTGGGGTTGGGTTGTGTCCATCTTTAGTCTGGGCTTAGATTAAAATTAAAAAAAAAAATAATACTAACGGGACGGGAATGGGACGACCCCATCCTATCCCGTTCCTGTCTCACAACAAAAGTTTCATCCCGTCCCGTTTTGTCCTGTCTCAAAAATTTTCAAATAACTGGGACAACAAATTTTTGAACACCCCTAGTAAAAAGCTACTTATCCACCGAAAAAGTCCAAAAGACATGTTTGGGTCCTGTCCCAAAACAATCGGGACGGCAAAATTTTTGAACACTCCCAAGAAAGAGCTACTTATCCACCGGAAAAGTCCAAGACATATTTGGATTAACAGGCCCATGTACTGCAATTTTGGGGGGAGAAACTAGGTGAGTGGAGAAGCAACTATTTGTTGCTTTTACCCACGTTACCGCACGGTGGTGGTAGGAAAAAATGATATTCCCATCTTCTCCCTCACACATCATCATCACTCTTCCACTCTTTTAGCAAACCAATATTCCAGTGTTAATGAAGTGTAAGCTTTTTTATTTATGTATGAAATATACTAAAGCTAAAAAGTGACTTATAAATATGATAGTGTTTTGCATTTTTCTAAAAATAAATTATTTTTTTATAATTTTAATTTTAATACAATGCATAATTAATATATATGTATTAACTAATAAGATTCATGTCCTTTTTTAGTTATTTTTCATGTAAACTTGCTTTTCAAAATAAATAAGCAAAATAAGTTGGTTAATCATAACATGTAGTATGTTATATGATATATTATTAGATTATATATTAGTTTATAAATCAAGAAAACTAGTTAGGAGAAAAAATTCAGTTAATTCAATTCATAAGTAACTTAGTTAATTTTCTTATGATTTTCCAAAAAAAGTCAACTAAACTTATATTTAGAATCAGAGTAAGCATATCATTAAACTATTTACCACATTTTTTATATGAAGGTAGAATATCACCTCTCTCGTATATTATTATGTTGATTTTGTTTCGTGGGATGTATATTAAATATAAATAAATTGAAAAGTTATTCAATTTTAAAAGCAAGGTTATTGAAGTTTAATATTTTAAAATTATCATGTCCTTTTTAGTAATTTTTCATCTAAACTTACTTTTCAAAATAACCATCCAAATATGTTTTAAAAGTCAGCAGATTAAAAAAAAATCACTTTTCCACCGTTAATCCAAAAACACCAAAGTCATATTGAATTTCAATTGTTATTCCAAACACTTTCCCTTATAGTTAACCATTAACTATATAGAGAAACTGGATAATAAACATTGATTTTTTTTAAAAAAGCGGCACTCCTTTTTCGTCAATTTTAATTATGGGATGACATTTTAAAGTCTTAGATTTAGACCCTAAACCCAAAGCATTAAGCTGTGTAGTCATTGATGAGGTAATTGATTTTTCGCAATATCATGCTTCCTTGATTGCATTAAGCTGTTACTCTTGTTGGCACACTCTAAATTAACTTCTAAATACATTTTAATATGGTTATTAATTTTATTTTCGAACAAAAATGGAAATTCACACATTTTTCAGTATGTTTGAGAATAGTAACACGCTGTGTTTGGTTGGAGAGAAAACTTGGGAGGAGAAAATGGGGGAAGAGAAAAGGGAGAAGAGATAATTCATTTTATCCTTATTTGACAAGAATATGAGCCACAAGATTTTTAACCCCCTTACTTTTCTCTTTCCCATATTTTCTCCCCCAATCCAAACTGATAAAATTTTATCTTCTCTCACATTCCCCCTTACTTTTCTCCTCCCCAAGTTTTCTCTCCAACTAAACACAGTGTTAAGGATTGTAAAGTTAATAAGTAATTTTGTCTTATAATTAGAAAAATACATATTAGGTTAGTAGTGATGGAGAATAAAATGTTTTAGATAAGAAAAAATTCAGTTTTTTTTTTTAAATTAGAAAGGGATTCTTAGTTGTAATTTTTTTTTCTTGGGTCATGATCTTAGCTTATTTCTTGTTTCCGATTTCTCTAATCACAAAAGCACAACCAGCGCACCAATAGATAAAGAAAAGTTGGCTATATACTTCATGTCCATTGTAAAATAATTATATTATCTATGACCCTGGGTATTGTTATAAACTCACGAATTGACTATGATTTAATCATTTTCATGTTTCTCTATAACAAAAACGTGTCACGACTTGCTTAACCTCATACTGGACTAAACATACAAATTCACACGCCAAGTTTACCATTTGCTTGATTATATATTATAAAATGATTTTATCAGCTCGTTCTAAATTACATGTTAGTTTTTTCTATTTGACCTAAGAAGCCATAAATGGATGATTGAAAGGTTGGTTATGAAAGATGAGATAAAGAAACAATGAAAAATGAGGAAGAAGATGGTGGATGATGGTAGAAAAGAGGTGAAATTGGTGAACATTGATGGTGGATGATGAGAAAGGGTGATTCTTAATGAAGATGATGAAAGGCGAATGTTCAGACTGCTATGTGCCGTTGGTTCCTCGTGTCTGCTCGAAAAATCTAATGCTAAATGCCCTAAAAACACTGATTTTTGTAATTTGGGCCATTTGTGAAATTCCTGGAATTTTTGGGCCTATCTCTGTAATTTTCCACAGACTGTTTTTCAGCTTTTCAAAATTTATAGACCACTTTCTATAATTTTCACCAAATCTCAACAACAGCAATTTCAGCTATGTTTTTTTTCAATTTCTACAAGAAAAAATTAAACAAAATGTAATACCTTTCATCCCAAAAATTAGTCACTCAAAATAACCAATCAAATATGACAATTATACCCTTATTTAGCTCTTTATACACGCAATCATCTTTAATTCAACTTAATCATAATATATGCATTTTAGCTCAATATTAATAATAAAGTCCCTAAATAAAATATAAAATACCATGATAAAATAGGGATATATCACAACCACCAGCACAATGTTCTAAGGGGCGACAACCTCGACCGCTGTCGGTACAGCTTACTAGTTCAGGACATCTTGTTTAAGGAGGCACTACAAAAAAATATAGAATTAGCAACGGAATTTCTGACGGAATAAATGTCCGTCGATAATTTCTGACGGATTTCCGACGGAATTTTAGTCGCTAATTTACTAATTGTTTTATAAATAGCGTATTATTTTAATTTATATTAAAAAATATTTTATAAATTAATAAATAAATAATATGTTATAATCATTAATAAAAATTAAAATATACATATATATAAATTTATTACAAATTTAATTTTAAATTTTTTTATTAAATAATATGTTATTTATTAATAAATATTTGTATGAAAAATGAAAAAAAGTATACTTTAATAATATATACAAGAAAATAATAGTTATTATAAATATAAAATGGAAATACTAAATATAATGTTATCAATTAAAAAAATACTAAATATAATGTAATGTATATGAATATAAAATATTATTTACATAAAAATAATATAATTATTAACATGTAAATTATATATTAATAATTAACAAATATTTCATAATATATTAATTTAAATATAATGCATAGTATATATAAGATCGAATATAATTATAATAATAAGAGTTTAAATATTATAAATATAATAATTTACAAATAATATTATAAAATTTTCATAATACGATTGGTTAAGACAACAGTACACGTTGTATAGGAGAGAAGGTTTAGAAGGCTAAAATTTCCACTCCGCCATAATTTATAACTTGAGGATTGTGGATGTGACACATCCTGTCCTGGATCATTTGTTGGAATATGAATGAAGGAAGCAAAGCATGCAGTCCTGTGCTGAAACGTGTCACTGGCAGGCACATGCAATTTACACTGCATTTCTCCGTTTTTTTCTTGGTTGGGTGATAATTTCCGGTACAAATTACACGCATGGAGAAAATGATCCGTTTCTCCGTTTTCTTTGTTTTCTTGCTTTTGTCTCCGTTCAAAATTAATGTTGACTACGTATTTTTTTGTTGACTAATGTGTTGCCAACGTGATTAAGATCTATCTTACTGCAGAACAACTTTGGACGGAAAATATCCCCCATTGTTGCTACTGTGCGTTATACTTTTTTTTTACCTGAATGTAACCATTTTAATTTGAAGCATATGCAAACAACAAAATAAAATCTGAAAACATTCTAATGGAGGTAAGTTATGGAAATTGAACAGATGGCGCGTGCTTGTCATTTTTATTTGCTAGTTTTTTCTTTATTGGACAGGGATTCTTAATAGCAATTTTTTTCCTGGGTCATGATTCTAACTTGTTTTTTTTTTTTTATTTCCGCTTTCTGTAACCACAAAGGGCACAACGAGCGCACGAATAGGCAATGAAAACTTGGTTAGACACTTCATGTCAATTGTAAAATAAATATACGTATATATATGCATCTATAAGCATATTATATGCAATTGTTTTTAATTTAGGTATATCACAAAATCACAATTCTATCAAATTATGTAATAAAAAATGAATGAAGTATTTCTTAGCTTTTTTAACATTTATTTAATCTAAATTAGCAAATAGCTCTACCGTAATTTTATTTTATTTTAATGATTTTGTGGGTGGTTTTGTTGAAACTAATTTTTTTTTTTTGTTTGAAACATGTATTAAGCAAAGATTAATTTAATTACCAGAAGCAATTTTCAATGTTTTAAAAGTACATCCAACAAAAGAGTTAAAAAGTGTTTGGGCAAGGTGGGGACGAGATTCTGTGTGTCCATCAACCCCGAAGCAATTGCGACCAGAGGCCTAATGTTAGAAAAAACACTTCCATGTAAAGTTCAAATTTGAAAACAAAAATAGTATTTACACTACAATTTAATAACATGACAATACTGTTAATAGCGATTACCATTGTTGACCAGGGCAAAAAGTCTACTAATGCCCCACTTGAATGTTTCTCATGTTACTTAATCACAGTAGTTTATTACATGCACCCTGAACATACTCATTAGTTCATTAGTTTTTTTTTTTTGGGTGAAAACATATTCATTATTACTGCATGATGAGACAATATCCCTCATCACTTGAATGTTGTTATAATTATTTATTTTGATGAAAGCGGTTTGTGAAATACTCTGTGCGTCTTTGCTTCCCTTCCGAGTATTTTGTTGTTTGCATCTCATTAAGTTAGGCAGTGATAGATTTACTCTACTCTTTACATTTTTTTTTCAGAAAAGGGATAAGGTCCAATTTCACCCCGGAAGTAACCCAGTAAGAGCTGATTTGCCCCGAAAGTAACAAATGGAGCTTATTTACTCCGGAAGTAGTAAAAGTGGCGCAAAATTGGACTTTAATCCAATAATAAAGGGAGCTTATTTACCTCAGAAGTAGTCCTCTGGGGGTCAATACGCGCCGCTTTTACTACTTCCGGGGTAAATAAGCTCCATTTGTTACTTCCGGGGCAAATCAACTCTTACTGGGTTACTTCCGAGACAAAATTGGACATTTACCATTTCAAAAATGCAGCTAGTAAAAATGCTCATATTTGGTCATGTTTAATAAAATTATGAAGTACATTGTGATGAATATGTTGGTCTGGCAGCGGCAGGACACAGCTGCGTCATGACTCATAACTAATGTGATGGTGTCAGAGTCGTTGTATGATATTGGTAATGGAATAGCATGTTCATCCCCTATTTTTTTTCTTGATCGGTTTTCTTAGTGAGGTTTTCAACATTTTTTAAATCAAGGGTATTCCTGTCCAAAAAAATTAAGGGTACTCACAGAGCTTATTTTTGTTGTGAAAACATTTGATTGAGAGTTGGAACAATTTGTCTAGGTTTGGAGTTATTTGACTTAACCTATACACCATGCAAGGCTTAGATTTTACGTCGTGACATAGAGAAATATATGTAAATAAGCATGCAATAAATATTAAATTTAATTATTTAATACGCATTTGCAGATAAAATGGAAATAAAAGCAACTCATAACGATACATAATAACCTATTTAGTATTTATGCAGTTTTTCATTTTCTTACCACCCATATTAGGTGGATTCCCGTTTGATTTTCTTTTTAAAAAAATAGGTGTAGATGCATTTTGGTTTGAAAAATAAAGTATCGGTCTAAGAGTGTCTCACACAAATATGTTTTGAAGGGTTCTTGTATGCCAATAAAGTTTTAATATAAAACATATTAAGCAACACCATTAGTAAACACTTAACGGTCTTCGTTTATGCTGACATGGCGTGACACATGTCATCACATCAGCTGACACGTGTTTCGCCACGTCAGCACACCTATTTATTTGTGTCTCGCCACGTCAGCATACAAGCTGCCACGTGTCATACAACGTCAGCACAAATAGAGGTCATAAAGTGCTTCTTAACGGCGTTGGCCAATATGTTTCGTTTTAAAACTTTATTGACATACAAAAACCCTTTAAAATTTAATTGTGCAAAACGCTCCTGGGCAAATACTTAAAAAGCATCTTAACCCTTTTAAAAAACTGTGATTCTTAATTTAGAAGTTATTAGCCACATAGAATGATGATGATCACCTATCGTCCGTTGGTTCAGCATGCAAAATGTTTGGACATTCGACCATCTTTTCAAATATTCGATTCCTGGGGAGTACCACTTAATTGTGATTCCAGTCACAGCACTTGGGAAGGCATCTTCACAATTAAGTGAAGCCGGGCGAAACCTATCCGTGTGGACAGAAGAAATAGCTTGCTTGTCATGCTCTAGAGCCCATAGAAGCAGGGTCTAGTGGATCATGAGTTAGGAGCCCTCCTTTTAGATTATGGGTGAGTCAAACCACTTTTCTAAAATTTCCATGTATATATATATATAAAAAGAAAGGATGATGATAATCACTCATTGAATGCAGTTGGATTCATCCCCGTTTCTAAAATTTCAATGTGTATATATATATATATATATATATATATATATATATATAAAGAAAGAATGATGATGATCACTCATTGAATGCAGTTGGATCCATCAATAATCTTATAGGACACATAGTCAACTCATAAAACCGAACAAAATGCAAAATTTTTCATTAGGACAAGTTGATGAGGATTGTAATTCATACAACATGGAATAAATCATTATACCCTCCTCCTGCCCTTTGCTTGTTTGATCATGAAAATATAGTTGCCTTAATTAGATCTTCCCATAGCTTCCTTAATTTAGATCTTCCCTTGTTAATTCACCCTGTACCTATCCTTTCATGTGTACATAGAACTTTAATCTTCTCTCTACAACTGATGAACATAATAAAGATCAACGCATAAAAGTTCAATCTATTTGCTGTCAAGTGGATTCGATTCTTCAACGCCACTCCTTACTATCTCCAAGCGTTTAGCAGTATCAATGAAGGATCTGCAAAATCATCAATAAGAAAAACATTAAAATTCTATTGGAATCTTGTGCCATTCTCCTCCCCAAATTTTCTTTCAACAGAGTGATTTTTATTTCCAAGGAAATCAATGACGAAAAAACAGATAAAATCTACTTACTGCCAAGGAACATCTCCAGCAACCAGCCAGTCCCCTTCTTCGTCCTGATACTTGAGTGTAAAACTTTCATTATCTTCCTCAGGCTTCTGGTCTGCGCAAATAACAGACAGAAATTAAACCAAAGCAAAGCAAAGATCAAATCCATCAGACCCATAACATAATAAGCACAAAAATGTATAAACTGTTACTTACTTTGATCAAACATGCTAATTAACTCACTTGCAAGACTCTCATAAGAACTGTGTAGCCTCAAATCTATCTTGCGTCCTATAGCTATTCCTTCCATCTTAACCTTAACATATGAAGAGTTTGATCCTCTATTTCCATTCTCAGTTAGCGTCCCATCGTTCCTGATGATTGGGACTCTTGGGTGTTGTTGATGATGGACTTTCTTCCTCCTCCATGATTTAATGGGTGGCCATCCCACTAAACTGTTTTCTTCTTCATTATTCCTATATGCAACCACAAAAGCAAAATATATGTTTTGTCCACAAAATTATGTTGTTTTAACTGTAAGGAATTAGCAGCACATGGGGTAGAAAAATCAAACTTACTCCTTTTCCATATGAGTGTTTCTGTTTCTCTTCCCATCACCACTGTCATCATCTTCCTCGTTTGGCTGTCCATTCCATACCAGTAAAGGCAGAGTTTTTGAAGAACACCCAAATGACTCTTCAAAACTACGCTTGTTTTTTACTTGCCTGTGACTTTCAATACAGAAACTTGGCCTCCTTGACTCTGAACATTCCAAGCCATGTTTGGTAATTAGGTTAAATCCCTGGATAAGATTTTGAGTTGGGAGAGCCAGACCTAACTGAAGCTCCATGTGACCTAACAACTGGCAAGCTATAGTTAACACTTGAGTATATCGAACGAACAGAGTATATGGATATATATAGGGCAAATTTTTTAAAGCTAGATACAGAATAACAGAAGTAGCTCAAAGTGAATGGGATTATTATTTGGAACTCGCAACTATATATATATATATATATATATGAGGGCGTGCATGTGTGGACGAGGGAGAGAATGAAAAGGACTAATGTCTTGAGGAATAAGGCTGGTTAGGGACAGCATGAAAGTTGGGTCGGCTAAAAGACCAGCAGCATTATAAAACTAGTTGAAGAATGGATGAACCAACGTGCCATAGCCACTTTGCTCGCCTTCTTTCATTGGTCTTAATTTTCAGGCCTCCAGGTCACCACTTACATACCCCCCCCCCCCCTTTCTAGCTTTTCTTCTTTCCAGACTTGTTATACTTTGTTTATTATTCTAAGGAATTGTCATATTCATTAACACTAAAGTTTGGTGAAGGGGATCATTCGGAAAAGACACTGGGGGGTTGGGTTCATTAAGTGAAGCAAGAATCTAATCATGCTTCTAAGTATATGACAAACCTTTTTACCCATAAAATGATAAAACAAGACAAGAAGATTATCAGATATGGAGATGTAGTTGTCCCAAATTGCACAACTTGTGTGCAATTAATCATTTATTTTCTTTACCTTTCCCCCACAAATCCCTTTTTTATAGCCCCGCACTAATATATCAAAGGACAGGTGTCAAACTTGTATGCCATTGCTTACTGTTCAAATCATCATTAACTTTTTTAATCAAGCAGTTGAGCGGCCAACAGGTGATGCCCCTCATTGATCATGGACTTGTAGTTGTAACTTGTAATGAACCCAGATCCGTTTGCTAATTAATCATCAAGATCATCCAATCAAATAAAAAAAAAAAAAAAGTAAAAGTAACTAGTTCATGCACCTGTTGGTTTTTGTTTAGCTAGTACGTACGTCCGCATTGTCGGCATATACCCGTCACCCATATCATGATTCTACAAGTCACAAATTTCATACAATCCAATTTTTTAGTCACACTATACAAGCACCAGGTGGAGTCAAAAAATGAGGGATGTACACACCCTTATCCCCAAATGAATAGATTATTTATAGGATTTGAACCCATAACTTATAAGTTACATAAACTTTATATTACTCCCAAGTTCACCCTCTAACTTTCATACAACCCAATGGTATAAATTTTCTTTTTTTTTAAAAAAAAAAAATATCATCTTCTTGATTATTATAATAGTAATACTAAAACTAAATCCTCCAGTCCCCTGGTTCACACGATTTAAAATAATACCGATTCTTTCTGTCGGCTCCGATTCAGATACCCCTTTGTACTCTATAGACAGGGGAACTTAATGGGGGAGGATAGAAAGTGAGGTGTGCTAAGCAAATTACAAAACAACCACCAGCATATCTTACACACACATATATATTAGGTATGTGTTCCATACTTCAATTACCGCCCATTTACCTACAGAGCACGAGAGAGAGAGAGAGAGAGAGAGAGAGAGAGAGAGAGAGAGAGAGAGAGAGAGAGAGAGAGAGAGAGAGAGAGAGAGAGAGAGAGAGAGAGAGAGAGAGAGAGAGAGAGATGGTCCAGGGTATGTGAAGTCCACGTGATGATGCGAATGGGCATATTATCCCATTGGCTGAACCTGAACAAAAACTATTGTATTTCAGAAGAATCCTAACCATTCCCATGAAGGGTCGAATCTGTCCGCTCTAGCTGCTATGTCACGCTCGTGCAATGGATGTTGTAAACTCAACTAGTAGGGCCCATCACGTACACTTTGGTCTAATTCAATGCTAGCTCCTACCCAGTACAACTCACTCCCACATTTCGTCATTCACCTTGTGGGCACTAGCGGGGGAAAAATTTTCAGAGTTTTGAAACCTGAATATACTCTTCAAAATGGTATTACTAACCTGATAGGATTACTAACACGTTACCATCAATTTTCAATAGCCGAAAGAAATGAAAGAAAATGGGCAATTTTTTTTTCTTCCATCAAGAATGGTGAAGGGGGCCCCACTCTTAAAGGAGAAGTGATATGCATCATCCAAGTCATCCAAGTGGGTGTGGAACCTCTCCACTTATTTTTCCCTCTACTTACCTCTATTTAGTTAAAATTACGTCGTTTTGCCTTTAAAACATAAAGCACAATTTTCAAACAATTTGTTGGATTATTGTTCATTTAATAAAACGGCGTAGTTTCAACTAAATAGAGATAAATTGAGGGAATATTAGGTGGAGAGATTCCTTTCCCCATCCAAGCACATGTAAGAGTAAAAAGATAGATATACTTACTAGACTTTTGATGATGAAGAGAAGATAACATTTTGCCCCCCCCCCCCTCCCCGGTTTTTTGGTTCAAAGAGCTTGTCCAATTTATGTCTCCACGCATCCTTTTCAATCCAACCAACCATATGTCCATATCCCCTGTGTTTAATTAATTACATCCTGCGAGAGACACTCCATTTCACATGGAGTTAAACAATAAAATTTGCTTCTTCCGGATTAACATGTCTTAATGTCTTATTCATTTGTGGGGCTGTATGTGTGTATGTTCGGCTAACTTTGAAAATTGAGAACCTTGTGGATGCGACTTCGAAGTTGGGCGTGGTAGTTTTTGAAAACACCATGAGAGAAAGAAGGAATTGAAAGATCCACTCATTGTCCAGATGTCTATAAAATAGGACTCTTTTATTCAGACAGTAACTATTGTGTTCAAAGCATGATTATTTTTTTCTTTAATTTCTAGTGACAAGCCAAAAAGACGTTTATTCCTTCTTAGGACAAGCCAAAGCCGTTTTCAGCTTTTGCGTTTCGTGTTGTCCAAGTAAAATGGTGCGAGTTTTGGCACCAAGCTTCTCTCCTTTTTTGTTTCAGTCCCCTCCCGTTCTTTGCTGAAAAAATAACTTAATTATGGGTACAATTTTTTATATTTTTTTATACCACCAGATTCAACATAAAATTAGTGACATTTTGATATCTTATGAACAAAAAACGGTTCATCTGTCAATTTTATATTATTTTTCAAAAATTTAATGCTTTAACTTGAAAAATAACACAGAATTTTCTGGTATTAAGTCTTTTAAAAATCATATGAAATTGAAAAATGAACCATTTTTCGCCCATAAAATGTCAAAATGTCATTAATTTTATGTTGAATCTGGTGGTATAAAAAGGGTTAAAGATCATATTTGCCCCGGAAGTATGCACGGTAGATCACATCTGCCCCAGAAGTTTTTTTGGGTCCAGTTTTGCCCGGAAAGTGTGTAAAGTGTAATCATATTCGCCATTTACCGTTAAAATATTAGTGGTCAACGCCAACTATTTAACGGTCAATGTGAATTTTTTAACGGTAACGGGCGAATATGATCCACTTTGTACACCTCCAGGGCAAAATTGGACAAAAAAAAACTTCCGGGGCAAATCTAATCTTTAACCCTATAAATAATATAAAAATTTTTACCCTAGAATGAAGTTATTTTTTAACAAAGAACTGGAGCAAACTGGAACAAAAAATGAGAGAAGCATGGTCCCAAGTTTTGGCATTGCCTTGCTTTTCTTATTATTCCCAGTAAGAATGTAAGTAATCTTTGCTGTCTTGAATCTTAATAAAAGCTAAAACAATTCTTTGCTAGCTAAAAAATCGGAGTTGTTTTCTCCTCTGTTATTTTCATCAACCTCATCTTCACGGCATTTCTCCACCTGTTAGATAAATTAACTTGAGGGTTACTTAATATATAAAATTTAATTGGCTTTTTCTATGGATTAAAGATGTTAAATAAATCATTTTAAAATGTTTATATTAATTACTCCCTCTGGTCCTTTATGCAGTGCCATGGTAGTAGAGGCGTAAGAAGGTTATGTGCTTAAAATGCTCCCAATTGTATGCGTAGCTTTTGCATATTAGCTACTTTCAGAGAAGTGAAATGAGCCTTCAGATGCAGACGCCTCAAGTCATTGTGGCTCTATAGACTGGAAATTTAGATCTCCATAGGGGTTTATCAAATATTAGTTGCTGGGTAGTGAGATAGCTTATAAAAGTTAAAGGATTTCGTTAGTTTTAATGTTAGGAATATGTATGTATTAATTAGTCAATGTAGTGTCATGTGATATATGGGTAATGAACTAATGATGTGCTTCACATAGTTGGGCCTCGGCCTTTATGGAATATCGATAATATTTGTATAGATAGTGATCAATAAATATAATGTCTTTAGGTCCAGTAAGTTTTGACCATTAGGAAATATGGATAACATTTGTATGGACAGTGATCAATAAATATATTGTCTCTAGGTCCAGTAAGTTTTGACCGGGTTATTTCATCTTCACCAAGTTGAGTGGTTGACATGTATTATGCATTAAGTAGATTTGCTCTTAGAAGTCGCATTTCCTAATTATGTCATGTTCAACTCATTTGGATTGAGGAGCAAATTTCCATTTTAGGAGTTTTAACCTATTAGAATTTTTCCATGCTTAGAAAGTTTTGCTGAGTTGTATTAGAATTAGAAACAAAGGAAGATGGCCATCTCGATATAGTTTTGACATCATGTGTGAATAACGAAAGAGATTTGCCAATTAATAAAGTAATTAGAAATTGAAGGCACAAAATTGAACGACCTAGTTTTATATTCTAACAATTTTTTATTCTAATACTTCCTCTGCTAATAATTATAAAAATTAAGTTAATTTTTTTAGTTTAAGGAAGTCCAATAGACCACTTAATTTTAGCATATGTTACATATAATTATATTATACGATAGTTATAAATAAGATAGATTAGTTTTGAGGAAAAAAGATAATTATAGAGATTTAAAGTGATTAATTTTGTATCCTTAAATTAGTTTGGAGAAAAAAAAGATAAATATAAAAATTCAAAACAAAAGAACCCATTTTTTATAGACCAACATTATATAATTAAGACAAGAGGTTGGTGTATATGAAATCGTGTGTATTCAATTTGAATATTTATACTCCCAATCTTACATAATATCAATACCCTTGGATTTAAAACATGTTCTCATAGCCAATAAATTTTACGTTGCTTTTCCAATTAGTGGGCATAAAAGCATAGCAATGTTATTCTTGAATACATCAAAAGTAAAGATGAAGCACTAAACACTAGATATAGGTGTGCGCGTGAGATACTAGCCTAAACGTTTAACATTATGGTTGCCATTTCGTTTTTAATGTTTGATATCAAAGCCTGAACGAGTTCGATAAAAACACGAAAAAGAACAAAACATACCATTTAAACATTAGAAATAGAAATAAAACTAAACAAGCTAACTAATCATTAGAAGCATAAATAAGAATAGAGCAACAAGAAATAGAACAAAGCAACCTAGATCAAAATAAAATTGAACAGACATTTGAAACTAATTAAAGCTTAAGAAGCAACAGGAAATATAATTGAGCAACCTATATACAAAGTAAAGCTGAACAGACATCCTAAACGAAACAGGAAAACCTAAGTGGAATAGCGCTCAAGATAAAATTGGCCAATAATGTCAAAAACTTCCCCAGTTGGATTGTTCTTTGACGCCCTGAACCTTTTGTTAAGTTTTTCCCATTGGTATTGGTAGCTGTCAGCTTCTTTATCACATTCAAATGATTTCATCTCTTTTGAGACTTTAACCCAAGAGTGGCAGTCATTCACATGTCGGATTTCTTCTCTCTTGTTCAATCATAGTCTGGCCAGTAAAAGATCATCTGCATTTGTCCACTTGACACTCTTTGATCGCTTCACACCCTCATCACTCAAAGCTTCCTCCCGGCTTTCAGGGACAACCTCATTAATCAACGACTCCTCTGAGCTATCAGGGACAACCTCAACTGCCACTGGCACAACGTTCTGAGGGAGGACAACTGCTGGCGCAACATTCTGAGGGGGACAACCTCGACTGCCACCGGCACTGCTTGCTGGTTCAAGACAACCTATTTAAGGATGTTGATTATCTAGTCTTGACTAGATATGAGGCGATCCATCTTCTCCTGGATCATTTGTGTGAAATTAGGAAATGAGGCCATTGAAGAAGAGATGAAAGCTTTAGAAGAATGCTCGTTGTAAAAATGCATGCAAGTATGAATGAAAACAGAGCGTACATATTATAAAGAGAATAAATGTCGGTCCTATGCTGACGCGTGTCACAGGCAACATGCAATTTACATTCCTTGTATCTGTGTGAGCTCATCATTAATTAAATAGTTATCGTTGGATTTGATCCATTTGTCCGTTTTGTTGTTTTCATGGTTGGATGATAATTTCCGGTATAGGCATTGAGAAAATGAATTATTTCTCTCTTCTTTGGGAGGATGCCTTCAAAAGATTTACCAAGATTATTCATTGGTTCAAAAAGTTATTTCAAGGTATATATGTGATACATCATACATGTTTAAATTTTCAATTTTATGAGATAAGTTGAACGTTTTTTTTTTAGCCATTCAAAAAGTGGATTTCTCATACATTTTAATTAATTATATTTCATGATTAAAATCTGGTAAAGTATTCTAATCAGAAAGATATACCATGCATAAATTTATTCACCAAAAATATGTATGACATGCATATTTTGGCATATAATCATGTACATTACATATATCCCAGTAGTTTTTCCATAGGACTATCTAAATATGGGTAAAATTTGATTGTTGTCGGATCCGAAAATAATTCTCTTGAAAGACATTTTCTGTGCTACTTAGACTATCTGTGGTAACCTGAAAATTTCTTCACTAGCTGGTTCTATTCGACGCTCTTATTTAATTACATGTTGAACTCAACACAATTAAGGAAATTTCATTTTGCTTATGGGCATCGTGAATTTTATTAAGAGAGAGAGATGAGAACTTATGAAGACTTGATACACACTTTGCATTGAGATAGAGATCATCAAACAATAGGGCGCTAGTTTTTTCTTGTGGGCATTGAAAGGTGAAGACAGGTGATTTTGTTTTTTAATTGCATTTGTCTCCGTTCAAAATTAATGTTGACTGCGTGTTTTTTTGGTTGACAAATGTGTTGACTACGTGATTAAGATCTATCCTACAGTGGAACAACTTTGGACGGAAGCCTGCATTTTAATTTTTTTTTTTTTTACCTGAATGTAACCATTTTAATTTGAAGCATATGCAAATAACAAAATAAAATCTGAAAGTGTTCTAATGGAAGTCTTAAATTCATAAAATTGAACCGATGGCGCATGCTAGTCATTTGCCAGTATTGGAGGAATACCCTCCCTATAAATGATCCCTTCCTTCCTTTTGGTTGTCGTCAAATGTCAGAAAAGAGCTAAACTTAAACAATTAATATGGTTTAATAAATTACCCAAAATATTAAGCACATATTCTGATTTTCTAATTTTTATTAAAGAATATCCAAAGGTGAACGTGTGAAGCTGACAAGAAACAAATCTATTAGACTATTGCGAGGCTCAATGAGACACTTCGTTTACCTCTACGGCATTACGATACTTTCCCCCCAAATTTCTACTTCATCTTGTGTTTAGTTAAAATCAAATTTATTTATTTAAATAATTAATTAAACTAAATAAATTACTTTAGTCTATTTATATTTATCAATTTTTACTTGAAACTAATGTATTTAATTTATATACTGATATATAATTGTTCGCTCGCAAGAGTACGGATCGCAACGTAGTATAAAATTATCGTTCCCACGGATATTTGTTTTAAAACTCCAATCAAACAACAGGTTAATGAACTCAATTAAGTTGAACTAATTAAATTATTTTAGAAAACAAGTTTTGAAAACTATTTTTAAAATAAAAATAAAGAAACAAATAAGAAAGATTTAATTTATCAATGAACTAAGTTTATGATTAATTTTCACCGTTGTATTTCATGAACCCTAATTAATTTCCCTTCCTATAGTCTTTAAATAACAATCTGTATTTGTCTAAGGTTCTAATATACTTGAAACGCTCTCTTGAGTCAAAATCAAGCATATACTTCTCATTAAACTTACTCAATCTCTTGTTACAAATTAATGAAAGCACGCATTAAGAATCAACCTTAACCTTACAAAACTAGGTCGACAGATATATTTCTATTCTACCAACAAACCATCCATTAGTTGATTTAAACTTCAAGTCTAGTCTGGTTTACCCTAGTTCTACACCTAAACTATTTCTCTCGAGTATAATTTAAATGAAACAAACCACTCTAAAAGGTGGTCAGTCAAATAGAGGCATTAAGAATATGATAAATCAACATAAATAGTCATCAAATTCTAAAAGAAAAGGAAACAAATTAGGTTTAAATCCATACAAGGTTTGAATCAATCATAGAACAAATGATTTATCTACTCATGAATGAATTAAACTAGAAAATACAAAGAGATCCCATGTTTAATTCACAAAAGTAACAAAGAATTGAAGAAAACAAGAAGAATCTATCACCGTAGGGCAAGAAACTCCTCCAATTTTGCTTATCAACCTTCAATTTTGCAAACCCTAGCTTCAAAGATGTGTGCACTGATGAGTGTAATGATTTCAAAGGGTTCTAGGGTTCAAAGGGGGCTGATTCTCCCTAAATTTTTGTGCCCTAGGTGTTTAAAAAGGGTAAAAATCGAAGCTGTGCGTTTTACAGATTTTTTAGGATTTTTGCACAATGTCGCGACATCCTGGTGCAATATCGCGATATCAGAGACAATTTTCAGCAATTTTCCTTAAATGAATTACGGCTTTTTCCATGCTTTTCCTTTGATCTTTCTCTCATTCCTTGCTTAAAATGTCCATATTTACCTATCCAAACATGCGTAAATGTGAGGGAATCATGCTAATTAAATTTCCTAATAAATTATCATATTTTTCTTAAAATTAATCAAATTAAGTTCATATGACAGATTTACACAATTTTCTCTTAAAAACTCTTAAAACACCCTTAATTAGCAATGATGACTCCCCATATATATTCTAAATATACCCTAAATTAATGATAAATGGTGAGTCATTAATAATCAAATCATATGCAACATAGGAGTATGTTATAACTAAATAGTTTATTTATTTTGCTTAATCTCCTAAATGAACCAACTCATCATATATTATGAATCAGGCCAACATTAACAAAACATGTAGCAAATAGGAAAATATGAAATAAAAATAAAAGCACAATGTGAATCCATATCTTGTAAGAGACTAGACAAAATGGAATTCTAGAAAGTTTTTAGTTGAACCCAGTTTAATACTTCATTTGTAATTTCAACAATCACAAGTAAACACCTAATATGTTACAGAAATTTTAATGTGACCGGGCACCTTAAAAAGTTATTTGGCAGCCAAAAAAATTTATCTCCTATTTTCTATATTTTTTTAATTTTACAAGTTGAAAAAAATAAAATAAACTTACCTATCAGTTAATTATTCTAGGGCACCCATTCATATTTAATTTTTCACCTGAGATATTAGGTGTTTGCTTGTAATTGATAATACTACAAATAATATAACCAACCACATCTACCTAAGAATCTCTCTTTTAAATGGTCTTTTTATAACAATTCATTATTAACAACGCAATTGCATTTTTAACATAACAGTGCATATTATTTATTTTGGGCTAAGGTGTAAAAACACTACTCATAAATTGTCATATGTGCAGCTAGCACCATAATAAAACATCGGGTGCAAAAATACCACTCATAATTTAAAAATGGTGTAAAATTGTTCCGTTAAAATGCGTTAACTGGGCTAAGGTGCAAAAACACTACTCATAAATTGTTATATGTGCAATTAACACCATAATAAAACATTGGGTGCAAAAATACCACTCATAATTTAAAAATGGTGTAAAACACTACTCATAAAATGCGTTAACTACTGTTAACTTGTCATGTGAAAGAGTTTTGTGAGACCCACAACTCAACTTAACCTCCGTTAACCCATTTTGACGGAAAAACAATTTTACACCATTTTTAAATTACAAGTGATATTTTTGTACCCGTTTTTTATTATAGTGCCAGGTACACATATGACAATTTACGAGTGGTATTCTTTCAACTTCACTTTATTTATTTTGTAATTATAGAGAATGAATGTATTAAATTATCACACACAGACACGCACACCTTTAACCGATATACAGGGGAAGGAGAAAAAATGCCGAACAGTTGTCAAGTCAGTAGACGGCGCGGGAAGCGGTTTACCAACAGCCTAACTGTCATCTTCACCATCGCCCCTCACTCTTCACACACTCACCTCTCTCTCTCTCTCTCTCTCTCTCTCTCTCTGGGAATCTCTCCCGACAGAAGTTCCACTATAGTTTCGAAAAGCCATACCCTAAAATTCATTCTCACAATGCGTGTTCTTCCCCTCAACGAATCTCTCCCTTTTCTCAATTAAATATACATTCCTGTGTTACTTTCCTCCTCACGCTATTGAGCCTCCATTTTTATCTTCTTCAGAGGCAAGTGTAATGGACGACTGTACTTTGGTAGAGCCTGATTTTGCTTTCAGAATTCTTATCGAGACCCCTCGAAATCGGCGATCTCCGGCGCTGCCATTTTCTCCCTTCACGATCATGGATGGCATTTTCTCCCGTAAGAGTTTTTCGTATCTTAAACTTCCTTCCGAGCCTCTCAGGCTCTCCGTCCTCAAATTGGACGGCTCTTCCTTCGGTAATTCCTCTTCTTCGTCTTTACTTATTTCCTTGTGTTTTATGGTGCTGTTCTAGAATATTAAAGGCAACTTTTAAGTATGAAATTAATTTCGCTGAATCGTGAGTTTGTTTCTCAGATATTGTGGTTACCAAGACGGCCACTATCGCAGACCTTAGGCACGCAGTGGAGGCCGTTTTCAGTCACATGCCTAAGAAGGGGCCTGGGAAAATTTCATGGTGAGTCTTACTACCTGTTAAATGAAGCCTTTTGTCATCAAATTTGGATCGAAATGTATTTAACGTTTTTTCCCTTATGTCAATTGAATACGTGCTGCTGCCGCCTTTTAAAATGTTAATTCCCCTGCACCCGGGTGTTTTGTTCTTATATTTGTTGCTTTGGAATTGGATCACATAGGCCGCATGTTTGGGGGCAATTCTGCTTATGCTATGATGGACAGAAGCTACTTACTGAAACAGATCATCTTAGAAACTATGGCATCAAGGATGGTGACCAGGTCTTTAACTTCTATTCTTTGACGGTTATTGCAGACAGGCTTGATCTACACACACGCATGCTTGTGTTTGTATGTAATTTTACATGGATCATCTAATCTGTCACCAGACAGGAAAATACTCCTTTGCTCAACTTGATGGTTACGTATAATCTGTTAACAGTTTTTAAATATTGGGATTGAAGTTTGAATCTATGTTGAGTACATGGCATCGAACAGCTTAAAAAGATTTCCAAATAAATTACTTATAGACAAGCCTAATGTTGTGGCCAAAAAACAGAACCACGATGTATGGGAATGGAAAATTGAGAAATGTTCAACTTAGTTCCTGTTCTAATGTCTTTTTACCGCTTAAAATAAGTATTCCATCATTGTTGAATTCCGCTTCCCATGCAACATGACCCTTACCCATTGCTCATAGTCTGTACCGTTTTATTTTGGTATGTGCAGCTTCGTTTCATGCGGCATGTCTCAAATAGTTGCAATGTGAGAAGGAGAAAATCCAAGAAACGAATTGTTATTGCAAAACAAAGAAGGGGGTATGATTTGATTCATGGGCTTCTTTATCTATTTCTGTAACACTCAGCTACTAATGTTCTGCAGTCCTCTGTATGATTAAGAACTTCTTACTGATTTTTTACCTGCTCTAGTTGAGTGTGGTCATTGCTTTGATTGGTATGGGAAACAATTGCATCCTCGGGAAAATGTCAGCATGACCAATCTTTCACCATTACCTGTATAATTATAGTACGGCTTAGAGGGTGTGGAACAATTACTATTGGGGTTGATAGATGAATGGAAACTTCCTATTGATATTTTGCATGTTGATTTTGTAAGCCGTGTAAAAAATTCTCACACTAGCCACTGGATATCGCTGGGTTATGCAGGTCTTCATCAAAAGTAAGTAGCTATCAGCAGAATGATCATGAGGGCAATGAGAGTGATGAAGAAATTGGTTTGGAAAGCATAGTGATAGAGAAGGGGAAGATTCAGCATTTCAATAATGATGATGGTGGCGTTATGAATATTGAAGGCAGGCTAACAAGCTTCTGGGGAGGGTTAGTCACATGCGCCCGTCTTGTAGTCATGAGAAGAAATAGAAGCGAAGGCAGAATGTGTCCCGTGAGGCTTGCTCGAGGCTTACTGTTCAGTTTTAGGAAGATAAACTTTTACAGGAAAAAGCGATTTTATCGAAAACATGCGGAGATTGAGTGGCGTTGAGACTCGCATGTTTCTTCTCTCGTCTCACACATACTGAAAGATGAGTTCTTTCTATTAATCTCAAGTGTATATGTCGAAGTCGAACCAGCGAGTATGGGACTGTATATGAAGATTTCCCCTCCCCTTCTTATCCGTTTTCCCTTTCTTTGTTTGTCGTCCTACTTGTGATGAAACAATCGAAGTGGTATAGTGTGATATAATGTCTTTGTTACTTTGGTCAATTTCAGAGATTTTATGTATTCTATCGGCACAAAACTTAACGGCCCATGTTTTTTTCGATAGAAGGCCCAGTTTTATCATCTACCAATTTTTTTTAATAATCTGTTAGTATATTATGTATTATTTTATATATTTATTATTTTCGAATATAATTCATATATTTTTGTTTGTTTGTTTGAGTACAAAATATGGAATGGATTTAAAAGAGGAATTTATCTTATCAAAGTTTGTAAAAATCAGTCATAAGGATAATAGAATACATGCATACATGCAAGTAGATTCATATAGTATTAGAAAGGGTTGAAAGGGTTAATATTGTCTAAATGCGTTGGCTTATAGTGCTAAGTGAGAATGGCAATCGCACAAGAGGGGGTGAATTGTGCTTCCGAAAATTTTAAACTACTTTATGCAACACAATCTTTATACTGGTTTGGCCAACACTGCTTACGTCTAGTTCTCCAACTCCTCGTTGGGTTCCACTAACCACAAGTTTTAAAACACAGGTTCATCTGCCAACCTTTACAGAGTTTTAGAATCCCTCTAAACACTCCCCCTTACTACCTGTAAGGTTACTACCCTGTTCTCAAAGCACCAAGCTTATGAACAACCTCAAACAATAGTGGATTTCAATAATAAAGTTCACTTAATGAACAGATTCTGATAATCACTTAAGTACAGATAAAATTACTAAGAACAATAAATACAAAGATCAGAGAGCAATGAATGTGTTCGTGAATATTCTTTGTTTTTCGTCAGTTCTTCATAAATACTCAAGTTCTGTATTTATATCTCTTCTCAGATTTGCCATTGCGTTCATCTTCATAGCCGTTGGCAATTAATACAGTCTTTCTACTCTAGCTTCACATGCTCTTGCGTAGGGTGAGCTAAGAGAGATGTAGATTGAGCGTTCTGAGCATCTGTACCAACTGTACTTGCATAGCAGCTTTTTCAATAGCGTTAGTATGCTTTGCTATCGCTAACTGCATAGTATAATTCCTGCACTTGAGCTGTTAGCTAAACAAGTAATCATGTAATGCACAGCAGATGTTATCGCAAGCTTAGTCCATTAGCTCAATGTATCAGCTTATTAGTTTATCTAAGTTATCACAATGAGCATTCTCCTATCGATAGCTAGATGAGTTTTTGCTAGTGACATTTGTTATCACAAGTTTGTTTAGCTATCTGAGTAACTTATGTTATTTCCTCAAATATTAAGATATCGATAGCAGCTTATGATATCGCTAACTGATTCCAATAGCTCAAGGACTTGGTTCATTGTTTCTGCTAGTTGTTCTTCCTTTCATTTATCCATGTTATCAATTAACTTCTAGTGATAGGATATTTCTTAGCGATAGTGAAGGACTTAGCGATAAATATTAACTTTGTTATTTCTAAGTCTTCATTTGCTATGGCTCTTTGTCTATTAACGATAGGAATACACTTAGCTATAGAAATATTTACTTTAGATTTCAGCTAAGTTTCCATCAGCTATTGTTGGGTTTTTCATTTACGATAGTCTTTAGCTCTAGCGATAGTAATCTGTCACCTATCAGATTTTACTTGTTAAATTCAAAGGTAACTTATACTCAATTTACTTATATTATCTATGGGGCCAGTCCTCATCAAAACTTGAGATTCTAACACTAAGTCTCCTCCTTCCATAAACAGATAATTCCTTAAAGTGATATTCAGTGATGAACTGTAACTGAAAATTAGAATTTACTTTTCTATTTAGTGGGCATAAAAATAAGGGAAGTCTTTTCTTGAATACATCAAAGATAAAAAGATAACATTAAACATTAAAAATTGGGGTGCGCATTGCTACCATGTTAAACTTTGAAGTTTTAGCGTTTCGTTCTTAAGGTGGGGTATCAGAGTCAGTGCGGGTTTGAATCTCAATTGAGTCAAAATAGGTTTGAGTACAAATTTCAGGGAGGAAATGATATGTCCTTGATCTGGGGGTGTGGATTGGTGGCCCACAAAGTTAAAGGAAATTAATGAACCCATGTCTGATTTCAATTAAAGAAAATGGGATGTGCCTCTGCTACTAAGTTAAGCTTTTAGCACGATAATGAGCTCTTTGTTTTTAAAGCAAACATAAAATCAAAACAAAACAAACAAAAAAAGCTAATGAAACATTACAAGCAAAAATAAAATCAAACAAGCTAACTAGCATTGAAAACAAAAATAAAAATTATAAACCTTCTAGTAAGTTTTTCCACAGGTATTGGCAGCTATCAACATCTTTCTGACATCTAAGTAATCTCATTTCTTCTGTGACTTTAGCCCAAGGGCGACAGTCATTTACTTATCAGAATTCTTCTCTCTGGTTTAATCGAAGCATTGTGTGCATTTATCCATTGTACAATCTCTGATAGCTTCACACCATCCCTGAGAGACACTTTCGCTTGAGAATGACGTTTTACGCTTTGTTCTTGATTATCATTATCTATACAACGTTCTTAGGGGGACAACCGTCGGAACAACATTATGAGGAAAGACAACCTCATTCTCCGTCGGCACAACTTGCTAGTTCAAGACAACCTGTTTAAGGAGGTTGATTATTTGGTTTTGACCAAATATGAGGCGATCTATTTTGTCCTCAATCATTTGTCGGAAATAAAAAAAGAAGGCCATTGAAGAAGGAGAGATGAAAGCTATGCAACGATGCTCACGGTATGGCATGAATGAAGAAAACAGAGCATGCATGTTATAAAGGGAATAAAGGCTACTTCTATGCTGACGCTTATCAAAGGCAATCAACAAGCAATTTGATTTGCATTCTTCGTATTTGTGTGAGCTTGTCATCAATTAAATAGCAATTGTTGGATTTGGTCCATTGATACTTTTTTCCATTGTTGATGTTGTGCATTTTAATTTTTTTGCCTGAGTGTAACGATTTTAATTTGAAGCTAAAATCTGAAAGCATTCTAATTGAGGTCTTAAAGTTATTAAATTGAACAGATGGCACATGCTAGTCAATTTTATTTGCTAATTTTTTATGAAATGTTTGGTTATTTTATTGGAGAGGGATTCTTAGTAGCAATTTTTTTCCTAGGTCATGATCGTAACTTGTTTTCTTTTTATTTTCCTTTCTTTTGTTTGCCATGCTACTTGAGATGGAACAATTAAAGTGGTTCTTAATATGGCGTGATATAATTTCTTTGTTATCTTTTTTCCTATTTTAGGTTGTCAATTTCAGAGATTTTATGTATTCTATCGGTTTCAGCTCATAATAAGATCTATTACATGCAATGATTCATAATAAAGTCTATTACATGCAATGATTTTGCTGTCTTGCTAATTAGCAAGGTAATTAAACTCGGACCGGCTACTGGATCGATCGAGTCAGTGGGTCAAGGGTCAGTGGGTCAGATCGTAATCAACTCGGAGTCTGACCTGGTAAACATTACAATAACATAATTCAATTAAAATGGATTAAAAAAAGTTACATTTAAATTAAAAAAAATAATATTTATACCTACCCATGTTTTATAAAATATCTAACTATTTATATATAGGGAAAATACATTTGTCAGTACCTATACTTTTACTTAGTTTTGATTTTGGTACCTACGTGTATTTTTATCATTATTAAATGCTTTAATTTTTAATTTTTACATAGCATTAACTTCTATACAAAGGCTAGTTATACTAATAGAATAAAGATATATGTGCTAATAGTAGTAATTAAGAAAAATTAATAGTTTAATTAAGAGATTAAAAATCATAGGTATCAAAATCAAAATTGAGTAAAAGTATAAGTACCAACAAATGTGTTTTACCTTATATATGTATATATAAATTCTGTAATTCTTTGTTTTTTTTATTTTATTTCCTTTTTTTTTATCTTTATGTTTTTTTTAAATTTATTTTATTTCAAATTTTCTTCCCTTCCCTTCTTTGCTCCTCTTATTGTCACGTGAAGCTCCATCATTTCATAGCTCCTGCCTGCACGCATCACAAAGTGACATGACAAGCCACCATCTTTTATTTGCTTAATTTTTTTTCACTTTTTCACTCTACTTCTCCAGCACCACACGCCATCAGAAAGAATCAAAGAACAAGACAAGGGCTTCTTCTTCCTTCCTTCCTTGTTCTCCCAAAGTTCAAATGGAGACATAGTTCTATCCATATCCATGGCTTCTTAGTTCTGCTACGAGTGACGAGGGTGAGAAGGCGGTAGCTGCGTGCTGCGTCTATGCTTCAAATAGATCTGAGTTATTTTATGTTTCATCTATCAAATTTTGTTGCTCCTCTCCTTCCTTTCTTGTTCATCTTTGCTTCTCTTCTTCATCTCTCCTCCCTTCTCTTCTTAATAACTGTTCTGACTTCTGATGCTTACTTGACATATTAAAAAAAAAAATTCAAAACCGAGTTTTGTATGTTTCTAAGTTATGAAAAATATTAACCCAGCGACCCGCCTAACTCGACGAGTTGCACAGGTTATGCCCGGGTTTGGCCGAGTCAGCCGAGTCACGGCCGAGTTGGTCCGTACCGGGGTTAACTATTAACCCGAACCTATTTAGGTTCAGGGCCGGCGAGTTCCTGTCCGGGTTTAATAACATTGCTAATTAGTATTTGGGTTGGGTTAATATATCACTGTGGATCATTTGAAACTGATCAAAACCCCCAACCTCTCCCATCCCCTCAAACCGAACATATTTTTCAATGCTACACGTTAACAGATCGCAAAGGGTTGTGTTGTGATCCGACCCGGCCCAATAAGAATGATAGGAAACTCCTCGCACGTGCCGTGGGCCCAATTTGTGAGCGTGCAAAGCACAATCCATGGTCACAGAATCTCCCACCAATTTTGTGTGGCAAATAATTTGGATAGCCTTCTGCGAAATCATCATCGCCATCCTCTTCCTCTCTTTTCCCCATATCCCCCAATCCTGAGATGCTGAGAAGCTGAGGCTGAGAGTGAAGACACTGAAATCCAAATCCGAATCCGAAGCCGCAAAATGCATTCATCTTGTGCCATGGCGAACATGATCATGGCCTCCTCCAAGGTTTTGATTCCCGCCTCCACCATTTCGCCTCCCTCAAAACTACCATCTCTCCAAATCTCACTCCCAAAAACCCCTATCCTCAAGATCTCCAAGCCATCCCTCAAATCCCTCTCTCTGCTCGCCGCCTCCTCTCTGGCCTTCGCTCCTCCCTCCCTCGCCGTCGAAATCGAGAAGGCCGCTCTCTTCGACTTCAACCTAACCCTCCCTATCATCATGGCCGAGTTCCTCCTCCTAATGTTCGCCCTCGACAAGCTCTATTTCACTCCCCTCGGGAATTTCATGGATCAGAGGGACGCCGCCATTCGTGAGAAGCTTAGCGGCGTTAAGGATACCTCTGAGGAGGTGAAGCAGTTGGAGGAACAGGCGGCCGCCGTCATGAAGGCCGCTAGGGCTGAGATCTCTGCCGCTCTTAATCAGATGAAGAAGGACACTCAGGCGGAGGTGGAGCAGAAGATTCTGGAAGGTAGGAAGAAAGTGGAGGCTGAATTGCAGGAGGCTTTGGCTAGCTTGGAGAAGCAGAAGGAAGATACCGTCAAATCACTTGACTCTCAGATCCAAAATCTTAGCCAGGATATTGTCAAGAAGGTCCTTCCTACTGTTTAGTTTTTCCTCCTCCTCCTACTCTTTACTTCTCTCTTTTCATCTTCAATCCAACTCGTACACACGGATTGGTGCTATATATTTCTGAATGTAAAATCTGCTTGTTCACTCTGAATCCTTTTCTGGAGAATATAAATTTTTTCACAGTCCTTGCAAGAAATAATAGATTGGGGAAAAAAATAAGTGGAAATTAATTAACTATTGGATGTTATTCTCTTCTCTAAAGACAGTAATCTGCAAATGCTACTTGGAAAGTATGATTGGGCTAATGAGCTATAATATGATTGGAACAAACAGGAAGAGAATAAAGAATCAATTAAGTCAAAACTCTTTGATCTAAACACATATGCTAGGGTTCCTTCGTTATGGTAAGCTTCATCAAGTAGCACTTCAAAATCTTGAAATGAGCTATAATATGATTGGAACAAACAGGAAGAGAATAAAGAATCAATTAAGTCAAAACTCTTTGATCTAAACACATATGCTAGGGTTCCTTCGTTATGGTAAGCTTCATCAAGTAGCACTTCAAAATCTTGAGCACCTGGTTGCTTTGATTGTATGATTTTGACGGTTTCTTGTTATTGTGCTACTTGCATTATTCCATCTCATGTTAATTTTGTGTTCTGATTGCTTTAGTGATTTAAAAAGAAGGAATTATGTGCATTTTTGGTGTGGATGTCAGTTGTAACATATGTGATGAATGAACGGACACCGTATGTGTTACTATTCATTAATTTTAAATACAGAATTCGTCTCTTATAATTTCAAAAAAAAAAAAGGACATGTTTAATTATTTAAAAATAAAGGCCATCGTATTTAACTTAGTAGTATCTGGCCAACTCGCCGTGCACTACAATTAACTGACATGAACAATCACACATGTTATACCAGTGTTTTAGGCATGAATTGTGGCTAATAATTAGTGGCGCTTTTCATGGATTTTATATTAGACATAGCATATAGGTATGTAAACTCTAGATTATTTTCTAAAATAAATTTAATCAAACTGATAGGCAAAAACAAGATTAGATTCAGTTAAAGTAAGAATTTTTTTATATAGAGATCACGTAATTTTAGGACATGAACCTTTGAAGGTGTGCATTCTAAATTTCTAACTCACTCCGGTTATCTGATAAAAAAAGAAAAAGAAAATGAGGTTGAGTGAAATGTGAGAGTGAAATGACTTTTTGTAACTTGATTTATTTTTTGGGGTTGGGTTATTATGGAGGTGATGTTACCAAAATTTAAATAAAGCTACGCAAGTGTACGGGCAGTAGAAATAGTAAATTGGCAAATCAAGGTTGATCCCACAGAGACTCAAAACAATTAATAACTAGGCATTAAATCTCCTACTTTTGTTTAAGTTGAGCGAAACATGAATGAATTCAAATGAGTGAAGAAAAATTAACTAATATCTAATAAAACTACAAACTTTGAAACGGATTAAATTCAAGCTTTAACAAACAACCTAGAGTCACTAATCCCTTACTTGCTTCTTAGATTTTATTCCCACTAAAGTAATTATTCCTTAACTTAATCAGCTAATCTAGAGTCTTAGTGTCTATAAATGCCTGTCGGTCTACTTATATCCTTACCTAAATTAATTGTGTAATATCTCACACGTATTAACTAGGTACAATTTATATCGGTAACACTCTAATTTGATTATGCGGAGCTTTTAGGTATATGTCTATCCTAGACGCAAATTAGATTAAAATCTACCTTAGATTAAAAATCTAATTCCACATTATTTAATCTCATGGTCTATTTAGGATTCCCTTCGTCAAGTTCAATCCTAAATTCCCTAAACATGTTCAATGGTGATAAGTCACTAAACAATACTCAATAACAACAAGATTAAATAAACTGAATTAAAATTAAACATAATTAATAAGCGGAAAAAATTTTTAAGTCACAGACAAGTTCATAGTGCCCTAGGTTGTAAGAGAAAATTAGCCACACATAATTTTAAACAAAATCATCTCAACAATAACAAAGAGTTTTAAATTCCAAATCATAAAAAAACTAGAACTTAACGAACTCACAGATTGCTTTCCTAGATTTGCTCTTTAATTTTAGATGAATAAGAAGAATGAACAGTGCCCAAATCCTTCTCTCCACTGCGCTTTGCTTACATGCGCCTTCAGTGTGTCAAATGATGATTAACTTGTGAAGAACCCGTGAACGGTGCGCTCCCCAAAATTCCTCTTCTGCGTCGTGCTTGATTTTTATTTCTCCTCCTGTGTGTGTCCTTGTGATGAGTTGTGCTAGGTCTCTCCAATTACTCCCTCCAAAAACGCACAGCTTGTCAATCCTTTTTTTTTTTTTTTTTCTGTTCTAACTTCCACATAAACCAACGCCACCTAAGCAAAGAGAATAGGAAAATCTGACACAAATACTTCAATAACACCATTCAATTATCAATCAATTATCAATTATCAATCAATTAATTTGAAACTTTCCTTCCAAATATTCTTTTTTTTTTACTTTTCTATTTTAAATACTTATGATTTCAAAAGAAATTTCTCAAATAATGTCTCAAATCATATAAAATATATCTCTCTCTCTTTTGTTTGTTTTTTTTGAATTGATGACTCCCAAATACAATCAAATATTACTACAACTGGGGAGTCATCAGGAGGTAATATAGTTCATGTTTTTCTTCACTTGTTCAACACCACTTTTGGTAGTCAAATTGAGAAGATTTGTTCTGCTTAAGTTATGCAATACATGGCAACAACTAACCAACAGATATATTTTCGATTTGTTTAGACATTGAAATCTTCTAAATTTAGAGTAATTTGCTTTAATTTAAATATTAAGAGATTAATCAATTTATTCTTATAGTTTAAACTCAATTAAAATTTTGTTGTTCAATATTGATTTCGTGTAATACAATCCACAGAATTTTGACTCATTTTGCCATTTTAATAGTTAAAATTTGACTCGTTTTATCGTTCTAATAGTTAAAATGGATACTATGGCTTTAATAGTTAAAACGAACATAATATTATCCAAAAAGAGTCAAATTTTAACTATTAAAACAACAAAACGAGACCAAAGGGGGTTGGCGCAGTTGGGTAGGCAACTGCGCCACAATCCTCCTTACCTGGGTTCAAACCCAGGTAAGGAGATTGTAAAGAATTTCCTTTGGGAGCTCTCTAAACCCAGGTAAGGAGGATTGTAAAGAATTTCCTTTGGGAGCTCTCTCCCCTGGGGCACCACTAAAGGTGGGTGAAACCTGTCGGGCCTATTCGATTGGGGGCGTCAGGACTAGTCGGTTGTCGAGGGCCCATGCTGGTAAATCTGGCGTTGGCCTTCAGGTTAACGCCGGATACCTGGACGGTGGTGCAATCGAAGGCCAAAAATGGTCCAAGCATTCATAAAAAAAAAAACGACAAAACGAGTCAAAATTCTGTGGATTGTATTACACGAAGTCAATATTGAACAACAAAATTTTAATAGTTAAATATTATCGTTCTAATAGTTAAAATGGCCACTATGGCTTTAATAGTTAAAACGAACATAATATGATAATATTTAATTTTCCCTCTTTTCTCCCCCTTTATACAAAAAGAGACAATATTATCTCCGTACTTTTCTCCCCTTTATGCAAAAAGAGACAATATTTAATTCTCCCCTTAATGGACACTATGGCTTTAATAGTTAAAACAAACATAATATTATCCAAAAAGAGTCAAATTTTAACTATTAAAACGACAAAACGAGTCAAAATTCTGTGGATTGTATTACACGAAGTCAATATTGAACAACAAAATTTTAATAGTTAAATATTATCGTTCTAATAGTTAAAATGGCCACTATAGCTTTAATAGTTAAAACGAACATAATATGATAATATTTAATTTTCCCTCTTTTCTCCCTTTTATACAAAAAGAGACAATATTATCTCCGTGCTTTTCTCACCCCCCCCCCCCCCCCAAAAAAATTTTCCCTCCTCAAATTTTTCTCTCCATCCAAACATAATGCACAAGTAAAGACGAAAACACTAAAAACTGGAAATTGGGATGCATCTTGGTTGGCATTTCGTTTTTAATCTCTAGCATCAGAGCCCGTGTAAGTTTGAATCCCACTTCTGTTGAAACTAAGGTCGTGCAATTTATTAATCCTTTAAGGGTGAATAATTTAATTGTTCATTTAAATTGTCATACAAATTTATATTATTAAAGAACAAAGCAGATGGAAGGGTGCTTAGGATAAAAGTGACAAACTATATCAAAAACTTGGCTTATGGTAATTTTTTCAACATAGATTTGCATTTTCAGCGTGTTTTTTACATCCAAGTAATTTCATTTATTCTATAACCTTAATCCAAGGTCGAAAGTCATTTATGTAACACTTTAATTTTTACTACTATAATATAGCATTTTAATTGCATTATAACCACTTTTCAGTGTCAGAAGCCCAAAAATACGGAAAATTTAAAAAAATTTCTTTTAAAATATTAAACCAACTTTCTGTTAGTTAAAATGGGCTTTTTAGACAAATAGGAACAACTTAAAATTCTTTATAAAATAAAGCGGTTAATAAAACAATTAAAAGTACACTAACCCTCTTAGGGTATCTATTTTTAATTCATAGTATTTAGGAATTTAAATCCCTTTCATCAATTTATACTATTCTATTTTCTATGCTTTATACTATTAATTTAAAAATTTAAAATTACATCATATACAGATAACCTTACTTTTCAATTATAAACTTAATTCCTTCATCTAATCTTCTTCCAGCACTCCTGCCTTATCTCAATCATCTTACTATCTCCCAGCTTCTCTAAAAACAGCAGTTCAACGCAGTTTATGTCATTTACTGTAAATTTCATGCATGCATTGCCATATATAAATTTTATAAACCTTTGCAAATAATGATAGTATTTACCCTATAAATCTGGGTGACATAAGCACCTACCAACCACTGATAACGATATCCTCGTTAACTAATGGAGGTTCTACGTGCAGGACTTCTCGTTATAACATTTAAAGTTATAACTAACTGGTTTGGCAAAGGAGTAGCGAACCACCTAAGCCTGGAATACTCCAACATGAAAGGAATAAAAGACATACCACTTAAATGCAACATGTATTACAAAATTATACATGCAATTTAGTGTAGTGAGATAAACTGCTACTTGAACTCCAAGCTTAATCCTTTACTGTCTCCTTTCCCTCACGATGCCTTGAACATTCATTCCACTATCATTCCTATAATTACACATATACAATACATAAATAACTATACTTATTTAGGATCGTTTATCGTCTCTCTCGAAGTCTAACTTACTTAATACTACCCAAAACCGGTTTTCTAGGTTAATTTACGTTTTGCCCACATTTATTTAGAATTATAACCATTTAAGGTACCTTAACAATGTACTTATTTTAAACCGTCTTATTCTCAATGTTTGACTAGTAGTTTATATAAAACTTTTCTGTAAAGACCTCGGTCATTCACACATCTATGTATATATTTATTTTCTATTTATTATAAAATTTCAAGAATAAATCAATCAACAATATAAATCAAGCCCAAGTGATGCAATTTATTACAAATCATCATTCATAATACAAATCAACCACCCTTTTCTTATCTTCTAATAATTCCCTTTCCTTTCTTAATTTGCCTTCCATAAAGAAATTACACATCAATTAATAATATAGAACCTTCAATAATAACTAAAATTAGATTTTGCCTTTTAAGGCCTCAATCTTATTAAAACCATTTTATCCTTTGAGAGATCAAGTATAATTTTAAAATCATTCTCTCAACAACGTTAAATTCTAGCACTAGCAATAATAAATCAAATAGCTTATCTCAATTTCTAACTCACATTCTTCAAACCTTGATATTTCATATAATCACCTCAACTATTAAAATCATTATAAACTAGCCTTATTAATATTCCAAGAATTCTGCTACAACTATTAGTCTCAACCACTTTGAACTCTCACAAGAGTGAATAAATACTCACTTTAACAATTATCTCTGTAATCTTATAAATGGTTAAACTATATCAACAGTATAGGCTAAAGATCTTTCTACACTTTAATCATGTCAAACTCAATAACAATACTAAAAATCATATTCCAAAGCTTCACGATTGATTTTTAAAACAAATATTATTTAATTCACATCTAACTAGAGTCTCTTACATAAACTAGTCTTCAAAACTGTATTTAATCAAATATAATCTTCCCAAAGCTTTATAAAACCGAAAGACACCTTCTTATCTGGTACACACTGATTATTAAATTTTCTTTACTTGTTTTTACATAAGGAAACCTCATAACAGAAATTACATAATCAGATTTGAAACCTAAACTCTTTAAATACAAATTTCGATCATCTCATCCTACCCTTCAAACATCTTTAAACAATTTCCATAAATCAAATTGCACTTTATAAATCAACTTCCTTCCCTTAGTTCTAGGAACCATAATTTGTGTATTTAAACCCTCAAATCCACTTCATCAATTACAACCTCTGATCTCATTGTATCATATAATCAACATCAATTAGCCCTCACAACTAACATGGAATTCATTTTCCAAAATTACCTCATACTAATTTAATCTCATATTATCTTCTATTACCCATAAATATTCCAAACAATTCCCATACAATAAGTCACCATAAGTTGTTTCCTTATAACTTCAACTAACCATATATCTTTAAACCATTCCTAATAATTAGATTCGTAAACTCAAATAAACTTCACCTCCAATACTCAATATATGACTAACAGAAACCCAGATAGAGCCTAAGGTCATGGTCTACTTCTCTAACATTCACTTTAAAACTTAACTTTATCCAGTACCAATTCAATCATATTCAATCCTAAACTCATGAGTATCTAAATTTAATACCATTCAATCATCTAGGCATCTATTTCATATGACCAAACCATTATTTCCTTACAAAATACTTTAATCTTGCATGACATCTAATCTTAAGCTTAAATCAAATAACAACTGATAACCCTCTCCCTAAAATCTCATATGGTTGTAGATTCAGGAAGATCTTTTCAAAACTCATTAAACATCAAAATATTACACCCTAAAACATAGAAATCAAGGAAAGAGTCCAAAAATCATCATTCATATCCCCAATCACACATCTTATCTCATAACCTCACACTTATAATATAATCCATTTAAAATCTCTTATCATCCATTATTCAATCTCTTCTTTATCTCAACTTTAATTAACACTAACAAAACCTTCAACATCTTTACCAATATCAACCAATACTTTAATCTTCATCCTACCCCTAAAAGGGTTCAAACACAACTATAATTGTATCCTCAAATTCTCAACAACAATACCACTATCTAGAACATACACAAGAATTACGTTAACTAATTATTTTCTCCCTAAAACCCTCAACAACAAATCTCAAAACTTAACTTCATCTACTTGAGCCTTCTTTATTTAAGCTTAATTTAAGAACTATACTATAGTTTGTATCAAAAGAACTAAACTATAGTCAAGTTAAACACAAATCCTTTAATTCAATTGTCCTAACAATCCAAAATCGCAACAATATCAATGCTTCAATGGCAACTTAAGCAACCAAAACTGCACTTTTGTCACATAAGCTTGTCTTTACATTCCCCAAACCAAACGAACATGACCATAAGCTTTTCTTTATCCTAGTTTCTACCTCTAACATATCCATATAAAATTTCCAGTACATCTAATGCTATAGTCCAGAGAATCAAAACTCCAAATCAATATATCCTATGAACAGAAACAGAGCAAGATGAAATCTGAAACAATAATTCCCTCCTTGGAGTAACATCCCGACATTACATATGAACATAGTAAATGTCAAAAATCTGTCCAAACAAAGCATCCAACCAGAAATTTCAAAAGTCCCTAAACCGAATCCATCAGCCAGCAGAGCAGAAAAATAAAAAAATTCCACAAATTCATGTAATCAACTAAACCTCAATCCTTTATCATTAAACATATATTTCCTCCTTCTTAATTCCTGTAATTACCAACCAGAACAAGCAGAAAAGAGAAAAATTGAACAACTCAACATTCAAATAACAATCAAAATCAACTCCATCTTTCCTTCATCTTAAGCAGAGAGCAAGATCAAAGAAGAAAGAACAGAAATTTGGACCATAGGGAAAATTGAACGAAACAGAGCAGATGGAGGAAGCAACAAAACGGTTTTTCTAAAACCTTCCCAAAGCTCGAAAATTCAACATACAAGACACACATCATTGCTTCCTATTCTTAAATTCATCACTTCATAAATTTTAACCCCTTATGCCGACGGATTCGAATGGAACAGAGAAGGAAGAAATTTTCCTAAAACTTTCAAACCTCAGAAAATCAACATATAAGACACTTTTCACACTTAAACATCTCCCTAATCCATGCTTAATCAAGCTTCAAAGCAATGAAAATCCAGAATTCAGAGAAAATGGCGTTGGTGAACAGTGACAGGAAGAAGAAATTTGGGGAAATCTTGATTAATGTTATTCCAATGCACAAATTCGTTCCCAAAGGTGGTTAATCGATACCTAAGCTTCGCTTTTATAGATTCAAAAACCTCCCAAGAATTCGAAGTTTCCTCCCCCAATCTCACACGAAATCGGCCGAATAAGAAAGGGAAATGAAGAAAAATAACTTACCTGAAGTTAATCCAGGCGTCCTAAGCATTTCCCCCTTGATTCGCCGCCGGTCGCCACTGGTTTCGCCGAAACTCGCCGTTGAACTCCAAGGAACAGAGAGGGTGAGACGAGAGAGGAATTTCGAGTTTGGAGAGAGGAAGAAATAGAGAGTGAAAGGGAAAAGAAATGAACACGTGGAAGTATATATTAAAGGATAAGGAGGGAGTTGGATATTTTAAATGGGTACTTTACCATCTTGCCCCTTCTTTTACAACTAAAGATATTTTCAACTAGGGACAGATATTATTATTTTTATTTTCTATTTCCCATTATAATTTTCTTTGCAAATTCTAATTACTATTTCCCTTTTAATTTAATATGAATTTACTCCAAAAATAATTTATGTAGATATGTTTTAATTTCTAAATTTATTTATAAGACTTTTTAAATACTAAACAATACCCCAATGTTTTAAATATTCTCTTATTTGAATCCATCTTCCAACTATTTTTCCTCAATTAATAAATAAAATAAGTCTTAAAAATTATTAAAAATATACCTGGCCTCATAAATTTATTTATAAAGCTTTTTAATTTCTAAATGCCATCCCAAGACTTTAAATAAATTCTTATTTTCTATTTTCTAAAATTTGGGGTGTTACAATTTACATATAGGAACTCTTCTCTCTAGTTCAATTGAAGTTTGGCCAACAAAACATTATCTACATTTTGTACTAATTTCCGATCGCTTCACACCATCATCCCTCATAGCTTTATCCCTTAGAGACTATTCATCTTGAGGATGGCGTTTGACCTCAATGTCCTCCTAATCTAAGTGTTGACCATATTCAAATTAGAAGCCTAGTAAAACAACGACCCCTCAGAGCTATTTATCTAGTCAGTTTTTTTGGTTATGAGGGAGGACCACGACCATGTCCCCTGCCTCCGCCAGCACAACTTGCTGGTTCTAAGGAAGGACAACATCTCCAGGTCACCCTTGGAGGCCCATAAACTGTTCATTAAGTAGCTTGATTATCTGGTCTTGATAGATAATATATCAAACGATCCATCTTCTCCTAGAGCATTTGTTGGAAAGCAACAAATGAGGCCATGGAGTATATGAAAGCTAACATAGTACGCAGGTGTTTGTATATAAGAACAATAAAGCCCAATCATGTGCTTGATGTGTGTCACATGATGCATGCTTATGATACGCGTGAGTCTATCCAAAGATCGTTGGATTTGATCTCCGGCATCAAACTCGTATTATAATGAGAGCGGGAAATGTGATACAAAATCACTATTTAGAAAAAACGAGGACTCATTCAAATGAGCATGAAACATCATACACATCAACAAATGAGTATAGAATATTGTTTTCTAATGTATAAGAGATAACTATAGACCTTAGGATTTTTTTAATGCAAAGCCTTACATTTTATATGATTGAAACTATATAAACACAAAATTGTGTTGAGTTATAATTTAAAAAATATAGAAAATAAATTGTATTAAGTTTAGAAACTTAATTTTAACACACTATAAATTATAAAACTATAAAGACTAAATATTTAATCAATTTGCTGGAAAACAAAATAATTAATTCCTCCATTTATTTGATTAGATCTCGTCCAGCATTTTACTTAACAGTTTAGCGTGACTATACTCAATTTAAAAGCCGCTTATACTTATTATTGGTCATAGTCCGCAGATTCAGTTGTATTTTTCTCAAGACAGAAGAATAACAAATGTGGGAAGACCATAGACAAAGCAGGTCAACATTATATTTATATATGATAATGCAACACTTCTGGGTCAAAATCTTCAAGAACAACGCATACAAATTTGTTTCACAAAAAAAAAAAGGCATTAAAGTTCGTGAGAGATCGGGCTTACTATTGCTTAGTCAGCTGAATGCCTAAGCAGGAATTGCCGTGGAAGCAAAAGCAGTCATCAATCAGTAAACTCAAGAGTTGATTGGCGTGATGAAAGTATTGTACATGAAAGCATTGCGACATTACAAGACAAGAAAGCAGCACAAATTGGACTTCAATTTCATTTCCTTCTCTTCCTTTTTATTATAATAGGAGTATTAATTTTCATAATAACCACGAGAATTTTCCCATGCCCCATGCCATTATGCTCAAAATATTACAATTTATTATCATAAAATGAAACGCAATTTATTTCTCTTGTGTTTATTCATCATCAGTGTAATGTGGAAGTTACGTTGAAAACTTGAAATCAGTCCCATCAGTATCCTTGCGTTTAATTTGGGAAGGCATGTGATGCAGATTGCGTGCAAACTACTTGCTTAAATAGTTAAATACAACCTAAATAAAGAATTACTCCCTCCCAATACAGGATTTATTTGTGGTTGATCTTAATCTAAACATGATACATGATATAGTTCTAATTTTTGTCAATTTCTTTTTAAATCGTCATTATTGATGTTCCGGGTAAAATAATTAAGTAAAAAAATATTGAGAAAATTAAGGGAGATGGTTAGAGTTAATAAAAAAATGTCACATTAACTATCTTTACCACTCCTCCCTCGATTCTAAATATAAGAGAAGTTTACTTTGTTTTTTTTAGAGATTAATGATTATACAAAATAAAACACTTTGAAGTAACTGTATTTATTACTTTTTCTCAAAACTAAATTGTTTTATTTATAAACTAACATAAAATCTATGTAACATATGTTAAATATTCCATCTATTTGGCTTCCTTAATTTTCAAAAAAAAAAAAAAACTTAATCTTATATAAGGATATGGGAGAGTAACATCAATGATCTAATTATATTAGATAAACATGTATTTGTCCTAATTATAAGATCAGATTATTTTTTTTTTTTTTGAGAAATTAAAGATGTAAAATGAATCATTTTAAATTTTTTATATTTATCTTTTTTTCTTAAAATCATTTTATTTTATTTATAAAATAACATATAATCTAAATACATATAGTATGTGTTAACATTTAACGGTCTATTTTATTTTTTTAATTTAAAAAAAATCAATTAAATCTAATAATTGGGACAGGAGGAGGGAGGAGTACACAAATTTTTTTTTTTTTTTTTTTTTTTGCCTTATTATTTATTACACTCACATACCACATACTCTATGGTATATGTACACCCTCTGCTTTTCGTCACTCCTCGTCTCGGTTCCGCACTCCAGATTCCTCTTTTACGAGATTCCGACCCCAGAGGTTTGTTCCTTTTTGAACTCTTCTCCTTCGTCTCTCTCCGTCTCAACTTTACTTTGATTTTAGCTCTGAATTTGCTTATGCCCATGCCCTTTACTATGTTTACCCCGCCCCAGTTTGCCGTTGCTTTCAACGAGGATCTTTTTCTTCATTTCAGTGAATTTTCTACTATTTATTTGTTTAATTTCTATATATATATATTTTTTTACTTGCAACTCCTGTTTTTACGGGCTTTCTTGTTGTTCTTTACTTCTGGAAAAGCTCAAGAGTTCGCGTATTCCATAGTGGGTGGGTTCGTGAAAGTTTGAATATTTCTTTCAATTGAAGCTATCGGTGCCTGGTTTATGCCAATTTACAATCTCTATTGAGAATATAAGGCGCATTTAAGGTAGTCAAATTTCGGGGTGTTTCTCGTTCTTAACTTAAAGCATAACGGTAGCTATATCTAGCTCGGTTTAGTTGACGAATTTTGTTTCTTTGACTTGTGCGATGAAAGCATTTGATTAACGTGTTACTGTATGTTCTCAATGTCAATTGATTCTACTCTTATATCCCTAAATTAGGGATTAATCTTCCAAAATTAATGAAAGATGACGTGTTGGAGAAGAACCGTTGTACAATTACATTTGAGCTAGTATCTGCTTGAGAAAGTAATGTGCACTCCTTGATATGTGAGAGAGTGGAATCAAGTCAACTGGGGTGTATTTGTTCTTCATTTTCAGGAGTCTAGAGTTCTTTCGCCTCTTCTCTGGTGTATTGTTTTGTGCTCTATTTAAAGTGCTACATGACATGTCCTCAAAATTATTAATAATCATATTTGGAATTTGAATTGTGCTGTTTGCTGCATTATCTTATCAAATGTTGGCTTCAGATTGATAAATGGCTAAAGATGTCACAGCCACTCCGTCAACACCTTCTTTTGATTATGTTGTCTTGGGGGATGATCATGAGAACCTAAGAACTGTCAGAGGCACATCCAGCCACACAAGTCCTTGGATTGAACCCGAGAGGTTGAAACTTCAGCACAGGATTGGCCGGGGACCATTTGGTGACCTTTGGTTAGCAACTCATCATCAGTCAACTGAAGATTATGATGAGTACCATGAAGTTGCAGCCAAGATGTTGTATCCAATCAAAGAGAACAACCTGAGGATTGTATTAGATAAATTTGATGAATTATATCATAAGTGCCAAGGAGTGGCTGGGGCTTGCTGGCTCCATGGATTTTCAATTCTAAACGGGAGGGTTGAACTAATTTTTATCTTTTTCTTGTATATTTCTAGTTACTATCAAATTGGACCTCACTAACAATTAATCTTTTTTCCCCTTGCAGATATGCATCATTATGAATTTCTATGAGGGATCTGTTGGTGACAAAATGGCTAGGCTCAGAGAAGGAAGGATTTCATTGCATGATGTGTTGAGGTGATGTAGCTTTGAGGTGATATTGATAGTTGATGTAGCAAAAAAATAAAAATAAAGGACGGTCATCCTAAAAACATATTACTGGCTGCAGGTATGGAATCAATCTGGCTCAGGGTATCCTGGAACTTCATTCAAAAGAAATCCTAATTCTAAACCTTAAGCCCTTTAATGTGCTTCTTGATGATAATGACCAAGCTATTCTGGGAGATTTTGGTATTCCCAGTCTTCTGCTTGGCCTCTCATTTCAAGGCTCAGATATGGTTCACAGGCTGGGGACTCCAAATTACATGGCTCCAGAACAATGGCAGCCTGAAGTTGGAGGCCCTATATCCTTCGAGACAGATTCATGGGGATTTGGGTGTACCATTGTGGAAATGTTGACTGGCAATCAACCTTGGTATGGAAAATCTGTTGGTGAAATATACCAATTAGTAGTTAAAAAACATGAAAAACCTCTTATTCCAAGTGGTCTTCCTCCTTCAATTGAGAATATCCTCAGCGGGTGCTTTGAGTATGATTTAAGGAATCGCCCCTCAATGATGGATATTTTGAGCGTTTTTAAAAGGTTTGCTTTTTTTCTTTTTCCTTTCGAAATTGCCAGAAAATTTGTGATATTGTAATTTGACAGCTTTTTGTATCTCCATGGCTTGTTTTATTTTTTTGCATTCATTTTAAGTGGCTTATCAAGTGCCAGTAAACATACATCATCCTCCAACAAAAAAGAAGCATATCATAATAGTGATGCAAGTATTGGTGTTCAAGTTCCTTTGGCTAATGTATCAAATGGGTTGGACTAATTCCTCGACTATTCTCACTTTGTAGAGGTTATATGATGTATCCAGTATGTCCTGCTGCATATATATGACAAAATTTTCTGACTACTGTGTTAGAGTTGACTGTGTCATCTAAAGTTATTAAATGGGCTTACAGTGAACTAGAGTGATCATGTCCCTTACATTTAACTCATAAGAGGTGGAAGTAATTATTAGTGTCTATTGAGTTTAAACTCATGCTTTTAAGTGGTAGTTGAGACACCTCCTTTAAGTGCTTTGGACATGTACCTACGTCAAAAAATTTGTATTTGGTATTTTTCAAATGATGCGGTTAATTAACTACGGAGTATTATGGATATGGTCTTCTTTAGAAAATCACTATTCGTTGGGCAGACATGAGGATTTCAGCTTTTTTATTCCTTGTGCCCTGCATACAATCTGGCTGTTGATTTTGTATCTGAATCTCACTCCTCTGAACTTGTCTTCTACTGATCTTGGATAGTGTCTGGATCCCAAGTTGAAACTTTCATCAATTATCAATGTGGTGATCGCCAAAAAGAAATTGAGAAATACTGGATGTAATTTTAATTAAGCATAGTTTTCCTTTTTTTTTTTTTGGAGTAGTTAATAGTTAATGTCTAGCTGTGTTCATGAAAATGGCAAAATCTGTTGCAACTAGGTCTCTGTTCTCATTTGTTCTGCTAAATTCACAGCTCTCTGGATGCATTAGCCCATGATGGAGGATGGCAATATCCCGGAACCATGAAGGTTGTTGAAAAATCAAGCAGCACAGGCTATACGGATTGGTTTGTTTTAAAAGACCGTCTCCAGGTGAATGACATGGTAAGATCCAGAAAACCAACCAATTCATCCAAACGTCAAAACATGGATGTCCCGGAAGGAACTGTTGTTGGTTTAGAACGTAGTTTAGATCATGGTTTTGTTTTAGTGAGGATCCATGGTATTCATGACCCTTTAAGGATTCATAGTTCAACTCTGGAGCGTGTCACATTTGGTTTGGCAGCTGGTGATTGGATACGCTTGAAGGAAGAAGATGAGAAGCACTCGCCAGTGGGTATTCTTCATTCCGTTAGCCGCGAACGCGATGGTAGAGTGGCTGTTGGATTTATTGGAATGCAAACCCTTTGGAGAGGCAGTTCTTCAGAGCTTGAAATGGCAGAGCCTTACTTTGTGGGGCAGTTTGTACGGCTTAAAGTCAATGTTTTGAGTCCTCGATTTGAATGGCCTCGTAAAAGGGGACGGACCTGGCCTACTGGAAGGATATCATGGATCCTTCCAAACGGGTGTCTAGTTGTCAAATTCCCAGGGATGTTGACTTTTGGTGATGAAGCAGGCACTTTCTTAGCTGATCCATCCGAGGTTGAAGCGGTTAACTTTAGTACTTGTCCTGGGATCGTAGAGAAATATAAACATGTAGAGGATCATCATTGGATAGTCAGACCTGCCCTGATTGCATTTGGCCTGTTTACAGCTTTGAAATTAGGTTTGTCAATTGGAAAGAAAATGGGGAAGAAAAAGGTGCACGCAAAAGAGAGCGAAAATCAGCACATAGATGCCAACAACTCTGCTTGGAGATCTTCTGGTGCTGCAAATCCTGGCAACACAGTATGGGTTCCTTCAGTTTCCAATATTCTTTTCAGAGAAGGCGCTAATGCACCAACTGGTCGGTAGTATTTACCACTCTGATATCATTACACTCAATAACTTATGAATGTACAGGTTACTGTTAACTAGCTTCTGCACATGTGAAGGAAATCCATCAACTGTAGTGCTACACTGCAATTTGTCGATTCATCAAAATGGAACAGTGTAATATAAATGCAGACTGGTATCCATCTGAATGCAAAAATTGTATGTGTTTTCCCATATGAATGTACAACTTACTGTTATTTTACGCCCAAGATGTTTTGGGGAAAATCAGTAAAAGGTTAGAATGAATGGATGTAATCATCCAAGAGTATCTCAACAAGTGACAAACATGCAATAACTAGTTTCAAAACGCATGAAATGACAATGAATCCATGTTAACTTGTCATTGAGACTTTTTAGATTTCTTTATAGAGACCTCATAGTGTAATTTTTCTATATACTTCCTCTTATCCTAATTATAATATTACTTTAACTTTTTTTGGAGAAATTAAGGTTGTAAAATTAATCACTTTAAAATGTCTATAGTTATCATTTGTTCTCAAAACTAATTTATGTTACTTATAAATTATCATATAATGTAAGATACATTAAAATTAAGTGGTCTATTTGGTTTCCTTAATCTCCACCAAAAATGTCAAAATGTTTTTATATTTAGAACTGAAGGGAGTACATGACTACTTTTGGAATAGTTCGAATGCCTATTGCGAGTGAGTGATGTCTTCTCTTATCTTCATAACAAACTCCAATTTCTAGATACCTTAGCGTAAGCTCAATCAATGTTTCAATGTTCTTGAATTTGTCATGAACTGTAAGGATATCAGGGTGACTTTCAATGGGACCAAATTTTATGAGGAAACTGCTTGCTACCCAACAAGAAAGTGATGATCGTAGAGGATGAAAAAAGTTCAAATTTCTTATTGGGTCATATACTGTTTTCCAAAGAATGCCGCTGTCTTTTGAGTGGATAATCTGCCAGGTGCGTACATTCATGCACCTTTTTTTTTTTGGCCAAACATTCATGCACCTTGACGAAAGGTAATCTAGAGATCGCTGATCATCATGTTCTTTTTGCTGTAAATCTGTGACTATTTAGTCGTATCTTTGTACAAATGGTCAGATCTGCATTCAGTCAATTAAGAATCCGATTGCAATCATGTACAGTGGATGAGAATTCCAGTCACTTTCTATAATGAATATGAATATTCAGCATCCCATATGACTACTAACTTTTTGTGCTGGGTGGAATGGAGATTTGAACTTCTAAGACATTCTTAAATCACACATGGTGGCTTATACCTAACATTCTAGAATGATTATAGTCATGTTTTCCTAAGATCTAAATAAATCTAGAGATATGGCCACACAAAAATGTGCAAATTCGTGAACACGAGGCAGTTCTCTAATGAGCGAAATAGTTGGCTGGAAAAGAGGAGCTATTCTATATGTAGATCTTGAGTGGCTATATGGACCCAAGGCCCACAATTATGTTGAGGAAATAACTTCCAATTATATAATAAGGTATCAAATTGTAGGTTCTAAATATTAGATCTTTTAATCTAATTTGATTATATTAAAGATCTTAGTCAGGTTAATTACTATAATATGCTTTTTTTTTCAAAACACTCTAGTCTTATTCCTTAATTCTCACACCCTCTCCTACTTTATTATCATTTAGGGAGTATAATACTATAAATAGCAGTAACTTGAAAAAATATTGACAAACTTAGAAATATCAAATATGTCGTAGATCAAAATCAACTCCTTATATATGTATATATTAAAGAGATGAGGGAGTTATGATTCAAGTGGAAAAGTAAAGACATTTGAGATCAATTATATAAAAGATTAAAATTAATGGAAATATTAATCATAAAATTCAAGACAAATAGCTTAAACGAAGAAAGAGTATCATCGTTATTTGTGATTGAAAATTTTTAGTAATAATATAAAAGGGGAGGATTATTTGATACATGGTTGGGAATGTTGGGAATGTTAGTATTTAAGGGACAATAAGAGTATGAGGTAAGTCGTTTATCAAAATGAGGGTGTTAATATCCATGTATTCATATAAAAAATGTAAGACTGATATTCCTTCATGGGGAATGGTTAGAAAACAGTAAAAATTACATAAAATAGTTTGGACATGTTACTTTTTTTCTGGACTGAAGAAAAAAAAAAAGAATTGATAAAGTTTAACGATATACGGCGTACCCGATCTAATAAGATAAAACTCTGCTGTAACATGGTATGCCAATGAATTGGAGAAAAGTGTATATGATGGAAAGGAGGCAAGTGTGGGCGTGGTGAAGAAGAAATGGATGGGTAGGAGTAGGAGAGGAGCATTGAAGTAGGAAGTGGTGGGTGTGTGGGTAGTCTCCATCAATGTATCTCATGAAGGATCCTCACAGATTCAGCTGCCCCTTTCTCATTAATGCCTCCCTTTTTGTCACTTCACTGCTTCTCATGCAATCCTCTTCCCATGCCCCCACCCCCACCCCCACCCTTTTCTGCTACTCATCGTATCAAATCTATGCATTTATTTTACAAAGATCATGAGAAATTCTTTTCAGAACCAAAAAATAAAAGAAATTGCTGGCAATGAGTTTATATCAAGTTTCAATCTCATCTTACAAGTGTATAAAGACTATTTTAAAGTCTCTTAATCTTAAGGGTTAAAGTGTATTTTAACCATTGGCCCAGAAGCATCTGGCACAACTAACATCTGAAGGGTTTTTGTATACCAATAAACTTTTAAAATGGAGTATACTGGTCAACGCCGTTATAAAGCACTTAACGGCTTCCGTTTGTGCTGGCGTGGAGTAACATCACACCAGATGACACATGTCTTGCCACGTCATCATGCCAATCGACACGAGCACGCCACGCCAACATACAAGCTGACATGTGTCACGTCACATCAGTACAAACGGAAGCCGTTAAGTGCTTTATAACTGCGTTGGTCAATATGTTCCATTTCAAAAGTTTATTGGTATATAAGAACCTTTCAAATGTTAATTGAGCTAGACGCTCCTTGGCCAATAGTTTATTGGCCAAAATGTACCTTAACCCTAACCTTAAAACTATTAGTCTTAGTTTCATAGAAAGTGTTGAATTGACAAAATTATATCATGACTCTGCAGTTAAATTTTGAAAAAGCAAATCAACAAGATTATTTGAACTTTAATCATTTAATGTTATCAGTCTTGTTTTTTAAAATTAAAATAAACATGCTAATCTACATGTTCTAACTATGCTTAATTATAAAGTTTCCATTTTTCATCAAAATGAGACTAACAGCATTGAGAGTAATAAACAAAAATAATACCACTCGCTCCGTTTCTAAATATAAGATATATTCGTTTAATTTGATTGGGTTAATGATGTTAATTAAGTTAGTTAAAATCGCATGATATTACTAAAACACTTTAACTAACTACATTTATTCTCAACTTTCCTCTCTTACTTATTTATTATTGAGGAGTATTAATAGGTATAGTTTGGGGAAATATTGAGAAAAATTATAAATATATCTTATATTTATAAACAAATTTTCTTTCCCAAATAAATCATCTATTTAGGAATTGATATTAACTCAAATGACTAAACTAAAAGCTATGTAAGCTTAAAACAAAACACACGTATAGAGCCTAAATAAACATAATATGAAAAAAATAAGAAAAGCACAAACATAATTGGAAGGGAAAAAAGGTTGGCTTAATGATAGGAAGGGGGGAAGTGGGGCGCAGGGAATTAAAGAAGTAATAGGAAATGAAAAGGAAAGGAGCCGGAAGGTGTCAGTGTATAATTGGCCAGAAAGGGTAAAAGGAATGGGAATTAGGTAACCAAAATCCAAAAGATACATTATGCTTCCAGATAAGCCTAATCACACCCTTGTTTTAGCCAACCATTTTTCGACCCTTATGCCTAATGCACTTAGATTTGATTTAGTATTACTACTACTCCCAACAGATTCCAGCTAAAAAAATAAAAAGAAATAATTAAGAAAAAGAAAAGGGTCATAAATCACAATATTATTAATAAGAGATTAGGGTAATAGGAAATTAGGAATGGTACGAGGTGCAGCCACAGATCCAAAAACAGTGAGCAACATCATAGGCATTTACGCTATGTGGGGCCCCGGATCCTAAGAAGATCTTAACCCCCCACCTCTTTATCCAATTTTAATTCCTTTCCTGTCAATATCACTCCAGTTAAATCATAAAGTATTCATATTTAGGTAAAATTACTTAAAAACCCTTATTTGCATTATCTATAACACTGAATAAAGTACCTAAATTTTGTTGAAAGTGCGTCATAGTATAGACACATCATGAGTTAGCAGTTCTATTAGCAGTTCTGCCCCTTAGATTTTGTGTACAACCCCTTTCTTTAAATTTTATGTATAAAAAAATTGTCGAAAAGCGAATGTATAAGATAACTATACATTTGATTAGAGATATTTGTAATTTTGTATGGGAGTTGAGTATATATTACATACAAATGTAAGGATTATATCCATTCCAAGATGAGTTCTTACTTCAATCAGGCTTACTCTTCTTGTAGCGTGTGTAAGAAATCTCAGGACTTGGATTGTATGAGGGCTTAGATCAGACACTCTTGAAAATAAAAATTAAACAAAAAAATTAGAGTGGCATTTAAATTTAAAAAATCGGATGGTCACTCTTTTTCCCGGGGTCTGGACCCAATTCCCATCATCTCTATCAAGTATCTGCCAGACTACCACACTATCTACTATCTCTCTTGATAATTGCATAATTATATAATTATTACAACTTGGCATTGCCTCCCACCGTTTGCCACGACCATAATTACCACTAGTAATTAGTCATGTCTTCTGGTTTTTATCCAAAATTATTTTAGAAAAGGGAATAAGAATTAAAAATTTCATATTTATTTTTCGATTTTATTAGAACTTTTAACGTTACTTTCAAATATTTGTTTTCCACCATTTTTTCTGAAAAATAGTATTAATTTTTTATATACTCCCTCAGTCCTAATTAATATTTTTTCAAAAATAAATTTGCCGAGAGAGGTATACTCGCAACTTACTGTAGTTGGGATATTCCTGCATATTGCATCAGAAAAAATAGCATGTTTGTTATTCTACCATACACGTAAAAATACTAAAATAGGTTCAAGTGGATTATGAATTATTTTCCCTGCCTTCGTAGTTGAGCCAGAGTGCCAGACCCATCTCCTGAAAATTTCCTTATAAATAAAAAACACATGAAATTAGTTTTTGAAAAGGAACAAAGAAAAGGAATTGAAAGGTGAGAGAGAGTCACGGGAGAAATGTGGTGTCGGGAACACGTGAGGGGTTTGACTTGAGAAGAAAAGATACGGCATGATCTTTTTCGAACATGAGTTTGCACGGACGCGATCTCGTGGAAGGGGATTTGGAGGATCGCGGCCGTTGGATATGATATGATGATCTCACAGATGTGAGACTCAAAAGCACTTAATCATCATATTAATCATATTTCCCAGATCGTACACCTCGCGTGCACTTGAACAGTTCAATCCTGTACGTCTATCTGCTCCACCTCCTTCCTCTGCGCGTCCTCCCCTTTTTATCTTTTCCCTTCTTTTTTTATGTTACAATAAGCATTGAATAACTAAATTATGTTGTTTAAGAAAAACGGTGAGAATTAGCTAAAAATAATAAGTGAATGAAAAATAATTTTTTTCCAACTATAACTTTAACAATAAGGAGGCAAGTAACAGAGAAAAATAAAGTAATAATAGGAGGAAACATGAAAAAACGTATAGTATTGGAAAAAATGAAGGGAGTAAATAGAATTAGAGGTGCAAACAACCTTTAGCTAGCTCTTATGGAACAAATCAATTTAAATTTAAAACACTATCCTTTTTAGAGCCTGTTGGGCAAACAATTAAAAAAGCATTTTTCTAAACCAAACCTAAGTTTTAATGAAAGTGAAACCCTATTTAGATTAACTTATGAAGAATAGTTTATGAGAAAAAAATTTGAAATATTGTTTTTAGAGAATAAATTCTGTAAAATAGTTTATGAGATTATAGGATAAAAATAGCTTCTGACAAAACTTAGGTTTCATGTCTCAAACCTAGGTTTACAGACTAAAAAGCTATTATGAAAAAACTGTGAGTATTCGTTTGACTTAATCAAAACGTAGGTTTTACCGGTTAAAAGCTAATAATGTTTGTCTATTATATAATTCTGAAACATTGGTTTTGCCCAACATAAAAGTGTTTTTTTTTTTGGGTTTACCTAACAGGCACTTAATCAATCACTCCAAAAAAATTAGAAAAACAATTTTACAAACCAACCATAGGTTTTGGGGTCATAATGATATACTCCCTCTGGTCCTTATTATAAGGCACCAACTACCAATTCTCACAAACCAAGGAATGGTAGTTGGGTCCTTAAATCTAGGCTTAATTGACCATGTTTTCCAACTTCACCCTTCATTAAATGATACAACTTAACATTTTAAACTATAAACATTCATTAATGACAAGGGTAAAGTAGGAAAAATGTAATTAATGTGGCGGTTGGTGCCTTATAATAAGGACCAAAAATTTTGTTAGTTGGTGCCTTATAATAAGGACCAGAGGGAGTATCTTCCATCTTTCTCAACATGTTAACCTTATATTATTTTTAATAATATATACATAAAAAAACAATTCTCACGACAATAATCCAAACAATATAAAGTGACGGGCTCTCTCAGTGCCTTTGGGTATGCATATTCTATTGGCTGAGGCTACACTGCATTTCATGGAGAGAAGGGGACTCACGTGAAATTTCAACTGAATTGGATCCAATAGATTAGTTTTGTTTCGGCTTTTCTTTTCATTCCTATCCATTTTATCAAAAATTCTTTTCTCACAAAAATTATTATTCTTAAAATCTATTTTTTAAAAACACTTTTTCAATTTTTTTTAGAAACTCTTCTTAAAAAAAACTGATCCAAACAAACTCTTAAACTTTTTGGAACCATCTAATGTTTGCCCTTTCACCCTCTTGTGTTTAAAATAGTGATAAGATTAATTAAAGAGGATGTCACATTTTATCCTTGTTCGAATATATAAATTTTTTCTCCAGATGTTAACAAACTTCACATAAACAGATCAAGTGAACATATTATTGCTGTTAAATTTAAAGTGACGAGATTAACAATACAGTGGAATCAAATAAGGGCTTGTTTGGCTGGACTTATTCTAGCCAAATAAGTCCTTATTTTAAAAAATCAGTACTTATTTTTAAAAAAGTTGTTTTGAGTATGTTTGTCTCGACTTATAAAAATAAGTAACTTATAACTTATAAGTCAAAATAAGTATAAGTTCTTTTTTTCAACTTATGACTTATTAGTCACTTTTTTGGTGGACCCCACAATTCTAACTTATTTTACACATCAAATCACAATTAACTCAAACATAAATCACTTTTTCAAAAGTCCATCCAAACATACATCTCATTACACAATATGACTTATGACTTATAAATCACTTTTTTTAACAGCTCATCCAAACATAAATCTCATTACACAATCTGACTTATTTTCAGTTTAACTTATTTTCAATTTGACTTATCTATAAGTCACTTTTTCAGAAATCCATCCAAACACACCCTAAAAATGACAATTTCTTTAAGCAGGATTTATGATTTAAACTTTATAAAAAAATATGTCTTTTCGACTTTTTCTCCATAAAACATTTGTGGTTTCAACAGGCACTACTTTTTTACATTCAATTATTATTGCGGATAATTTTAAATTTTATAGGAAGATTGTTGGTTGAAAAACTCATTGCAGTACACATTGAAACGGGCATCCGATCGTATTTCTATTTGTTTGTCTCTTAACTCAAAACAGTCTTAGAGCCTGTTTGGATTAACTTCTAGAAAATAATTTATGAAAAAAAAACTGAAAAAGTGTTTTTTTCAGCTTTTCTGAAAAAGCTGAAAAAAATGGCTTTTGATGAAATGAGAGTGTTTGGATGGTTGTTGTGAGAATAACTTTTTCTATGTGTAAATTACTAAAAAGGATAAAAGTTTAATGTGTTGGGAAAGAGAGAGGATAAGGGTATTTTTGGTAGATCATTATGACATGTGTAATGATGGCATTTTTTTTACCTCGTATTTTGTGCAAAAGGGGAAAATTGTAACTTATTCAAAACCTAGGGCTTTTCACATTTTTTCAAGTGTTTGGATTACCTTTTTTAAAACATAAGTTTTGAGTCCAAACCTATGTTTTGTTTCCCACCCAAACAGACACTTTTCCGTGTATGGATATTTTTCTATTAATTAGTACATGGTCATTTAAGAAGTTATTGATATATTTTTTTTAAAAAAACGTCCCTCTTCTTCGTAATTCCCTCACCTTTCTTATCTGAGTATCATTGGTTTCTTACCTGATTATCATTGATTATCAATAGGGGTGATTTTTGACTATGATAAAAAATTTGTTTTACACTCATAACTAAAATCAACTCTATAAATAAGATACACATAAAGTAATTTCATTTCTGATCATATGAAACCATAAAAGATAGAATCAACAATTTATTAAATCTACAAGACATAACATCCAATTATTTAATGTATAGACTACTGTGATAAAAAGAATGAGTATTTGACAACAAAAGTTATACATTACTAATTGATAAAAGGGTTAATTCATAACCGCAGGGTTCTAAATTCAAATTCAAATTCTATTAATATCGAGATTATATTGGTAGACTATATATAAATATCTCTATAAACATTTTATTAGTTTGAAAGCATGACCTATATCCAAAACACTTAAAACTTTTTCTTGTATATAGTATAAATTAAAAGGAGTATAGTGGTAGTTTAAAATAATACTAACGTCGTAAAATAATAATGATGATTACTTTATTTTAAAGATTTTTATATAGAATATAATTTTATCAAAGCAATCAATCATGCCAACGTTGTTTTTACTTAAACAATTGTCATATGGGGGAGTCAATTGCGTTGATTATCATATGTAAAGCAATTGTTAAATTCATAAATAAACATCATTATCCACTAATACTTGACAAAATAATGTATAATCCGAGATTAGGAGGCAAGAGACAAATAGGTCAGCACCCTAATCAGAATCCTAAGATTTTCAAACAGAACATTCCGTTCTCAATCATTATTTTTTCCCCTCTGAAAACACAAGTCTCAATCATCGTCGTGTGATACACGCGACCCAACATCGCGTCATCTCAGCCACCCCCAAATCTTCCACACAGTGCTCTGCTTCGCTCTAACATAAATACCCACTAACAGAGACTCAGACAAATAACCCACATTTTTTAAAAATCGAACCAAACCAAAGCATACCCATCGTAATTACTAGCATAGAAAACTGAGAACTCACGCTGGGAGGGAAAATCTGTGAGAAAGTTCCAAACTTTTCCAGTTTTTTTCTTGAAACAAAGTGTGAAATCACAGAAGCAGAACATAACAGAGAGAGAGAGAGAGAGAGAGATGTTTGCAGAAGAGAATGGTCTGAAGGGAGACCCGAGGCTGCGAGCTATCTCGGAAGCCATTAGAGTGGTGCCTCACTTCCCAAAAGAAGGTTTCTTATTTTATTGATGTTTTGCTCAGTCTCTGTTACCTCTGTTACCATTTTTTTAATGTCCATTTCACTTGGCCTTGTTCTGTTTTTTTTTTTTGGAACTTTTATTGAACAGATCTGGAGGTATTACATGTGGGCTTTGTTTTGTTTTTGTTTTTTAAAATGGAATCTGCAGGAATCATGTTTCAAGACATTACGACATTGTTGTTAAATCACAAAGTCTTCAAAGACACCGTTGATATTTTTGTCGATCGTTACAGAGACATGGATATTTCCGCTGTTGCAGGTATCGTACTCTATTTTGAGCTTCATCCTCTATTATTATTATATTCACACTTTTGTTGACATAGAAAAAACAAGTTCTGTAAGGTTTGTAAAGTTTAGGTAACAAATCTTGTGGCATATTGTTATTATGCTGCTGTAGGAGCCAAGGTTGTACATTGTCTTTAATTATTTGCCTTCTTTGATTTTTTGTCCCGTCACTGGATCTTCTTGCCTTCTTTGAACCAAAAATTATTTTATGAATGCTCGAAGTTTGTCATATCTATCTCCAACTTTTGTTTAAAGTAAGTTCGCCTCCTTGTGTATGTAATGATAATTCTTTCTCCCCAGTTCATTGTTCTGCATATTTCGAAGGTTCTCTTTTAATATTATAGTCTCCTACTTTTAAAATATCATGGCCTTCATTTTAAATCGCTTTAGCCATTGTGTCTCTTTTGTTGGCCAGGCTCAGAATATTTTGGTACGAGTAAATAATGGCTGCTTTTGCTGTCCTTCTCGAAAAACATAATTTCATGGTCCTTGCATACAAGGCATATTTAGATCTTCTAATAATTTATAATAGAAAATGAACATGAACATGATTATACTATTCTAAACATGAAGTGTTTCTCTTTTGGATACAATGGAGCACTTAAGCTAAGTACTGTATTTGGAATTAATGTAGGTTTTTATGTAATTAGCCTTAAAATAGTACCATCACTGTTATTCAATACAATCTCTTTGGTGCTACCCTAAGTTTTCTCTGTTTGGTTAATGTGCTCACGTATTGCAACTTGGATCGTATGTAGGAGTGGAAGCTCGAGGATTTATGTTTGGCCCGGCAATCGCGCTAGGCATAGGTGCAAAGTTTATTCCCTTGCGCAAACCAAGAAAGCTGCCTGGTACACCTATTTAATTGTGAAAATTTAGACACCATGTTTTTTGTGTTCCTTCAACTTAATTAGTTTGAGTTGAGATATAAAAAACTTTGTTCTAAACAGTTCTGGTATTTCCCCCCACTTTGGGTTAGAATGGTCTTATTTGAGTAAAAAAATACCTTGCCTTTATCGATGGCTGATGTTAAAAGTCCATTGGATTTCACAGCTACATGATATTCAGTTTCAAATGAAATGCTCAATACTTTTGAAAGTGTTGAATATATATATTCTTAGCTCTATAAATGTAAACTAGTTTTCCTGATGCTTCTGCTGGGTGTTCAGATATATGCCTAAACTATGACGTGCTTCAAATACAGGTGAAGTCATCTCAGAAAAATATGTTCTTGAGTATGGAACCGATTGTTTGGAGATGCATGTTGGGGCTGTACAGCGCGGGGAACGGGCATTGGTTATTGATGATTTGGTGGCTACTGGTGGAACACTGTCAGCTGCAATAAGTCTCCTAGGTGACTAATTTGCTTTGTGGTTTGGTGTGTGTGTTTGTTTGTATTGTCTTCTCTCGCTTCTTCAGTCGCTCATTATTGCTTTTCGGTGTTCCTAGAATGTTTTATGGTTTTTCAACCTCTTTTGTCTATGTAGAACGTGTTGGTGCTGAAGTAGTTGAATGTGCTTGTGTGGTTGGTGTTCCCGAGGTTAAGGTAAACGCCAAACTGCTCCTGCAAGTTGTGTTTGTCTCACTAGTTAGCTCAATTTTTCTACATTTTTAGCAGTATAGTCTATTATTAACTGGGAGTCTGTGAATATGACCTGACATGTGAAGAACCATTGGCATATGAGTTTATATATCTAAAGCTGTAGTTTCTTCTTTTCATATGTAATGACTGTATTCATTTGATCAAAATCCTAAAACTAGTGAAAGTGACATTTAAAGGGAGCTTCTTTCCACAATATTGGAGGCTTAATGGAAAGCCACTTGTGATTTTTGCTGTCATATCTTGTGTTACATATCTTTGCTCTATTTCGAGAGTTGTTAGAATTTCGTCGAAGAAGTATAAAGAAAAGCGTCTATCTTTCAGGGACATTGCAGACTTAATGGAAAGCCATTATATGTTCTTGTGGAGCCACGTGAAATGGACAATGAATTTTAAGGTAAGCAAGTGGAAAGTCTGGATTTTTGTGATAATTCTGAGACATTGATCATGTTAAAGTTCCAATTATGGAGTTATAATAGAGTTTATTTTTGTTTTTTGCCAGCAATTATAATAGAGTTGATGATGCTAAAGGATAGGTGATTTGTACTGTGATGGGGATGACAAAAGGAGAAGAGTGATGATGATTGTGGCAGTAACATAGGGCATGAGATTTGTGGTGAACAATGAGGCAAATGAAAGATTATGTGTGGGCACGAAGGTTGTAATTTATGGATGGAAAAATGTCTGTAATTTTCTCCTAGGTTGTCAAGTATGTCTGACAATTCCAAACAATCATTCTTAATTGCATCGTGTTCTTCTTAAATCACCGTACCACATTCCATAATTTTTCCGAAATCTGGGTTAGTGGGCTTAGTCCTCCCTCGGCTCAGAACCCCTCCTCTACACTATTCTCCTATTTTCCTCCTCTTCCCCTCATCTCATCCCTTCATCTAATCCAACGGGGCCACATTAAATCACTCACCTCACAACCCACACACAGCAGTGACGTGATTTTCGGAACAAACTGCCAAACATGAAGCATGAAGATCAGAGGCAATTTATTTTCTCTGCCGAACATGAAGCTGCAGTTCAAGGAGACAAGTTCTGCCCTATTCATCTTCGCATCAGGTACCTATATATCAGCAATGAATAAAACGAACACCAACTTGCTTCTTATTGAGCTTTTGAACAAAAATTGAAATGAGAGAATGAGAAAAAGGACGAAATTATAGAGCATAAAAAACGAACACCCACTTGCTTCTTATTAAGGAAGTAATAAACCGTTTGGAAAGAGCAATTTGAAAGCAGACCGAAATTGCTTCTTATTTTGGTACCAAAACGAAATTATACAGCAATTTGAGCAACATCCACTTGCTTCTTATTGCATAATCGAGCCCAGGAGTCATTCACTACTAATGATACTGATGTGGTTGTAAAAAACTGCGTTCACCTTGAAAAAATAATGTTTGTTAAATCCATTATTTTTTCATGCTTCATGTTCGGCAGTTTGTTCCGAAAATCACGTCATTGCTGTGTGTGGGTTGTGAGGTGAGTGATTTAATATGCTCCGTTGGATTAGATGAAGGGCTGAGATGAGGGGAAGAGGAGGAATATAGGAGAGTAGTGTAAGAGGAGGGGTTCTGAGCCGGTCCTCCCTAACAATTCTTCGGAGTCAGCTTCTCCATAATTCTCCCATGACTTAAAAATGATGCAGTTTTTGTTCTGAAGCAAGATATGGGTCGTTTGAGATATGTTTGGATCGGACGGTGACGGTTACATGATGTATTAAACGATGTCGTTTAAGGCATCTAATTATTGGAAACAAAAACTGGCTTTTAAGGGACGAGATTAAAAAATAACACCAGACTGCGAGTAGAATACACTCAAGAGTTCAAAGGTTTTGTAGCCTAGTGATATAGCATTTTCCCAGGGTAACCAACTTCAAAGCTGTTAGTGTTTGCCCTTTTGATAATAATAATAAAAAAAGAATATATTCAAGAAAAGAATTAGCTGGTTTTATGTGTGGTTTGAGCATGAGTTTGGGCCTTATGGAAGATGGCACTGTTTTTGATCTATGGAGCCCAATTTACTAGCCCAGCTCATTCAATCTGCACATTTTGTTTTGGAAACCATTATTGGATCACCGAATGGGAAAGAAGTATTCCCTTACAAGTCACAACATAACAAACTTGAAGTTTGAATTCACATTAATTTCATGTCTATATCTATAATATAATTACTTCTACATGTGTCTAAAACAGTTGGATCCACTTTATAGGCAAGGGGACGATCTTGTATAAATATTCTCCCTACTTTGAACAATTTATCATTCAACTGAATTGTAAGTTTAATCTCCGCATGGAATTTGAAATGAGACATTATTCATGATTAAACGAGTAAGTCATTTGTTATATATTTTATTATATTATATATTTATGAGGTCCGCTTTATCCCATAGGTTAATGCAGCTTTTTTTTTGGGTAATGAAAGAATTATATTTTTAACAAAACTTGGTTCAATATTTTTATTTATTTATCTACCTGTAATTGGCATTACTAACAATCTAACAACCAACTAATGAGGGGTCGTGGAAATGTAGGCCCACAGTGGGGTAACCTCGCTACCTCCAAGTAATTATCGCGATTGCATACCCAATATTCGAATTCGAGACCACTGGTTAAGTTAGAACAACCCACAGCCAGTTGATCTAAGCATTTGATTTCAATATTTCATAAAAGAAAAAAATGCAATTATGAAAAACCCTTTTTTTTTGCAAGCACAATTTTGGAAAAATTGCGGTTATGCATTTAAGGGTTTGTTTAATTACAAAACAAATAATTAACGTTTTGTTATCCTTTCTTTGATAAGCTGTAAAAGAAGACTCGTCGATGAGTTTTAATAAAAATCTAATGTAGATGAAGTCAGGGATATACACAAGTATTGCATGAAGAGAGTATCACAACCTTATCTTGCACGTGAGCCTTTCACACACACAAAGGAAAAAAGCCTAAACCATCAAGGGATTCATAACATTGGTAGGAATTGAAGGACGTTTTGCCCATGGTAAAAATATAAATAAATTAAGTGAAACTTAATGGCCTAAATGATACCAATATGCTTTCTTAAATATTTTTGAAGGGTTAGGTTGTAAATTTGAACTCTCTACAAATATAATGGGTTAATTAGATCAAATTCGTGTGGTCATGATAAAAAGGTTTTAGTAAATGGTGGAAGTGAAACGACGACAATCTGGCGTCAAAACTAAAAGTTGTAAGAAATTGAAAACAACTATAGAAAGTTGTAGTGCGTTATGCTTGGCATCACGCGTTGAACGCTATGAGGAGCCCGAAATGGGAGGGGAACCTCATGTTCCTTTTCCCTCTCTTCTCTCCTATTCCCTTTTAACAATCATTATATCAATAATTGAATAATATAAATTTGATATATTTTTGAATCTCCACGGATGATGTACTTGCAGATAGTGGATTGAAGTAAAGACAACGTTTTACATTACTTATTACTTAATGGATAGAGAAATAGAAAAAGAAGCTCCCTGCCCGGGTTCATAATGCTAATTAAATCAATAATTGAATAGTCCAAATTTGATATATTATTAATTTGTGATCCAAATTATAAATTATAAAAAGAAAAAATAATCATATGCAAGTTTATGAATTTTAATATGAATAACTTAATATTATAATAAAGAACATACAATCAAGTATTTAATATAGAGTTAAATATGGACAATTCAATTATTGATCTAATGATTATTAAAAGAAAATATGAGCAAAGAGAAGGGAAATGAATAGGAGGGGTTACTCTCCCACAAGAAATATGATGATTTTTCCAACAAAAATTTATCGGTTGTTGAACTATTTTTTTCCTTTAAGAGATCTCGCACACTATTGTAAATGAGCTATTTTTGCCATCCCTTCTTTCCTAAATGAACCCGCTTAATTTCCTCCCCTTATTTTGATATATTTGATTTCCTCCCGTATATGCTCTCTCTTTTCCACTCAAAAGGCAACAAAGATAAGAAAAGGTCGTTGTGATGGTCTGAGTCCATCTGTATACTCCCTCCGGTCCTAATTATAAGACAACTATGATTTTTTCAAAAAAAATTTAGGATGCAAAATTAATCACTTTAAATTATCTATAACTATCTTTTTTTCCTCAAAACTATTCTATTTTATTTATAAACTAACATATACTAATTACATATGACATATGTTATAATTTAGTGGTCTAATTTGCTTCCTTAACTTCCACAAAAAAAGTCAAAGTATTCTAATATTTAGGACCGGAGGGAGTACCAAAGAGTGAGGTGTCATTTTTGTTATAGAAGCATTTACAAAAGAGTTGTGAATATCTGCAATTTTGTTTAAACTCAATTCAGAGAGAAATTTTTAGATGAACCTAGTACACCACTTCACTTGTGGTTTGACCAATCACAAGTAAACACATTATGTTTGACATGAAACTTTTAATTTGATTTGGCATCCTAAAAAAATTAACTAACTGATAAAAAAAAAATGTCAACTTGTAAAATAAAAAAAAAATTGAAAACATGTTATTTAATTTTTTTTAATGCTTGTTAATTTTTTTAGGGTGCCATATCAGATTAAAAAGTTCACGTTAGATCTTATGTGTTTACTTGTAATTAGTCAGACAACAAATGACGTGGTACATCGACTTCGCGCAACAATTCCTCCAATCCAATCCAAAAGTGTTAAAAAAAAGAGTAATGTCACATTGATTATTAAAAAAAAACTACCGATTACGAAAGGCATGGCCTTACATGTGAGCCTTTCACACACTTGTACAAAGAGAAAAGATCTAAACCACAACCTTTTATTTGGACAGAAACCTAAACCATAAACTAAATGATATCAAGCTACTTCATTTTGAAAGTAACTTTGTAGTGGGCTGTTGTAATTTCAAACCCTCTACAAATATGACAAGTACGTAAATTATGGGAAAAAACTGATTAAATCAAATTGTTATGGTCTTGCAAAAAGGCTTTTAGTAAAAGGTTAAAGTGGAACGAAGACAACCTGACATCAAAACTGAAGTTGTGAGATATTAAAAAACGACAAAGATAGAAAACTGTGGTGCGTTACGTTATCTTTGGTTTCACATGTTGGAGAGTGTGAAGAGCAATATTTCCTCCAAAAAAAAAAAGTGTGATGATATGAGCAAGAAATAAAGTTGTTTTGCCAACAAATACTTCTCTGTCGTTGAACTATTTTGTCCCTCTAGGGATCCTGTAACCTATAGTAATTGAGCCATGTTTGTTTGCCATCCATTCTTTAAATGACCCTACTTAATTTTCTATTCTGATCATGTTACACACACACACACACACACACATTTCATTTTTAATTGTATTACTTGATCGATTAATATGCTTCTTTCGGGGGAAAGTCTTTGTGATGGTTTGAGTCCATCAATATACTAAAGAGTTAAAGATTCATTTTTACTCTGAAAGAATTTCTGAAAGAGATACAGGTGTTCAGAAGCTTGTTTGAGCTCAATATTGATAAAACATGTTAAAAAAATAGTGTTACCCTAATCTTTAAAAATTCTTAATAATTAGGATGATATTGCTCATTTTTCAAGTATTTCAAACAGTAAAAAGCTTTTTTCTTTTAAAAAAAACTTTTCATCAACACCCACACCTCTTTACTACAATAAAAACAATGAATCGGTTACTGAATCATTCTTGAAATTAACCGATGCTAATTATATGAAATTCCTTATTTAGTCATGAAATTTTGTCTTCCTGATGGAATTCCGTTACTAAATTGTATGGCTAATTTACTATTTTTTTAAGTATATATATCACTCTGTTCCTTATTATAAGTCTAACTACCACAAATTTTTTGTTCCAAAATATAAGTCCAATTTGGGATCAATTAATGCTATTCTGACTATTTTACCCCCTACTTTAATAGGGATGATGAGAGAGAAGATGTATAATGCATAAAATATTACTTTAACACACGTTCTTAATTAAGGACAAAGTTGGAAAAAGCTTTAAAAATATGTCATATTTAATGCTATAACTTCCATTTCTTGGTATGTAAGAAGTAATTAGGGTGGACTTATAATAAGGAACAGAGTACTATATATGTGGTGAACAGTTTCAAAGGAAAAATGCCTCAGACCAAATTCCAAACCAGGATTTTTGGTTAGATGAGGGGAGTTTGTTTGGGAATGAATGGCATCCTGACGTCAGTAGTAGTGTTGAGCTACACCCAAGAATCTCAACAAACCTCATCCTGACACTTCCTGTGCTGGATTCCACTCGTTTTTTCCTAATGCCCCCATCTTTCATTCCTTAAATTCATTTTTCAAATTCACTCTCGGGATGATAAAGAAACCAATTGTGTCTTCCCAAAGTTATCAGCTTTTCAAGCAAATTATGACCATGTTAGAGGATGTTTCTGAACAAGTACTCCCCACCATCAAAAAGAAAAAAAAAAAAACATCAAGCATTTGCTACGAGATTGATTGGGATTTGATATACTGTAAAATTTATGTTTAGAATACAAAAAAACATCGAAATCATCACCACACATGTTTCTTGCTTCCCCTTATCGTTTAAGTATGGGAAAGAGATATGCAGTGTGTCGGTCTTTTGCTTTGTTCACAATAGGCCCCATCACCAGCAGCCTCCAAAAAAACATGACACAGAAAGCTTTGTTTTTCCCCTTTTGTTCATGAAAAAACCAAACAGGAGTCTTAATCTGAGGATTGCGATCTTGATAAGATATCAGTAACAGGGTACAGAGACCACATGTACCACATGTGTGTTGGGGTTGAGCCCCAGAACAAGTACCTCACAATTACACACAACTAGTGCTGCCTTGTCTGCTGTCACTAGCAAACCTGCCATTATGTAGGAAAAAGAAAACCATGCATGTGTGTGCCCTTCTGGAGGCGTGGCCTTGTGTTTCTTCTCTCACCAAGAGGCTCATTAGTCCTAATGGTCCGTGTGAATGCAGACGATGCCTTAAGGAGAGATTTCCCCCAATTTGGCCTCACAATGCACGAATCTAACTGATTAGTAATAAAGTATTTTAAATGGGGGGAAAAATTCTCAATCTTTAATTTAAGAGGGAGGAGGGGATCGATAAGAAAAGAAATAGTCAAAATCAAAGAACGTACAAACGCACAGAATTCGATCATGTGATAGCCAAAAAGTCTGGCTTAATATTGATGATATGTATATTTGCCACGGGATCAACCTAGATTCATATAAAGGGAAACAAGTGATGCAGATCGAGATCAGACACGGAAAGAGTAAATACAATACAGAAGACGCACAGCCATATATAATAGATATATATTTACCAGAAAGACATAAGCCAATATACGTGTGTATGGTTAAAGCTAAGGGTGAAACGATTCAGGCCATCCCGGTAATTTTCCCCGGCATTCTTGAACTGTTATTGAGAATGAATCGTAAACAGTTCAAGAAAGCCGTGGAAGATCACAGAGAAGACCATTATTCATGAAGCAGAAGAGAATCGACTTCTCTAATCCTAACCCCACCACCTTTAAATTTGTGAGAGAACTAGAGAGAGATGGGGGCCGGGAGGGTTTATGCTGTGCGACTGTAGATTATTGTGAAATATTGAGATGGCTTGCCTGTGTATATATAGTGGAAACATATATCCGTTTCGACCTTAGCTTAGTGATGACGATATATGTGGGGCTAGGTTAAAGGTTTCATTTCTAATTAACCAAGATATACGTGAAATATGCTTTACATACATTCTGATATCACTGTCTTCCTTATTATATTATAATATTACTTTAACCGAATTTCACTAATTAGATCATTAAATACCTCTTAATTTGATAAAATTTTTCAACATTACTTTGATTCAAAATTTCTCTCTCTACATTTATAAATTATTCTCACATCTTTCTTCTCTTCCTCTCTTCTCAACAAGAATTAAATAAGGTTAAAGTTAATCTCTAGGTGAACTTATTATATTTAGGAATAAATTATTTTTTATGGTTGGATTTATAACAAGGAATATAGTGATATTTAGGAATGGAAGGAATATTATTTTATCTATTAATTTGTTTTCTTATGATTTGAATGGCCCGTGGATAATTAACGCTCTTCAATTTTTTATAACCTTTCTCGTCAAACGCATACGCTTCTTCTCAATCCATATTCTGTGGTATATATATAATCGATTATACAGACAAGACTTTGTACCAAAATACCTCTAACTACTCATTAATTTTTTCAATAAGGTGTGATTGAAACACAATCTATCTATTTTGTGATTAAGTTGGTGCACTGCTAGACCCATATATACACGCTCTCCGTTATCTCCACTAGCTAATTATTTCTAACCTTAGTTTTCCAATAGCACTAAAACATTTTTTGAAATAAAAAATTGCTTACATATGAGAAAAATTAGGTTTTTGTTCCGTTGTTAATTGTTAGTGAAGAGTTCTTATGGTATAAATTATAAGTCATACCCTCAAAAAGAAAGATCGGGCATTTTGTCATTTAATTTCATGTAAGATACTCCCTTCGGTCCTAAATATAAGACCACTTTTACTTTTTTTTTTGTAGAAGTTAAAGAAGTAAATTAGACCACTAAATTATAACATATGTTACATGAAATTAGATTATAGGTTAATTTATAAGTAGAATAAATTAGTTTTGAGGAAAAAAGATTTTTTTTGGACTGAAAAAAAAGTAAAACAAATCAAAGTGGTCTTATAATTAGGACCGGAGGGAGTATCATTTTATATCCCTTAATTTTATAAAGCATCATTTTAGTCTTTTAAACCTTAAAGTTGTTAAAAAAATAATGACATTGAAATTTTAATTTTTAAAAAAACTTTTTCAAATGTTGATATATTAAATTTAATTTTTAAAATGATAATTGTGACAAAATGAATTTGGACAGAAAAATCTCTCTTGCATTTCATTACTGTAATCATCATTATATACACAATAACAACTAACTAACCTAACTATAATTAACACTAAACTAACTCTAGTTAATACATATAACAGAATATTAATTTAACAACATATAATTATTTAATATCTGACACCTCCCAAGCTGGAGCATGGATATTCTTCATGCCAAACTTGGAAATGAGATCATGAAACCTAGTAGGATGAAGTGGTTTTGTAAAAACACATTAGCTAATTGATCAGCGGACCGAATAGGAAGAAGATGAATGAGCTTTGCCTGGACTTTTTCACAAATCAAATGGCAGTCCAACTCAATGTGCTTAGTTCTCTAATGAAAAGTGGGATTATTAGCAATCTGAATGGCAGACTAATTATCATAATACAGTAAAGCTGGATCAATATGAGAGATATCAAAGTCATTAAGCAAGTAAATGAGCCATTGAATTTCACAAGTACAAGAAGCTAAAGCACAATACTCGGCGTCGGAAGAAGAGCGAGAAATAGTAGGTTGCTTCTTGGCTTTCCATGAGATGAGGGAAGAACCAATAAAAACAGCAAAGCCTGTGACTGAGCGGCGTTAATCAACACAACTGGCCCAATCAGAGTCACTAAAACACCGAAGCTGCAAATTAGAAACACTAGAGAAGAAACTACCAGCACCAGGACAAGATTTAATGTATCGCAGCACAGATACGCAGCCTGAAGATGAATGTCCCTTGGATTAGAGCTAGTAATACGGGCGGGCTCGAAGGGTTCAGGTCGGGCCAAAAAAGCCCGTGAAAAAAACGGGTTGGGCCTAAAAAACCCATTTTGAATATAGGCTTGATTTTTCAGCCCGAACCATATTGTTCGGGTTTCAGACTGGGCCCAAAAAAGCCCGTTTAAGCCCATTTTTTAATCAATTTTTTCCCTTTTTTCGAATGAGCCAGGGTTTTACAATATACCCCCTCCGGTCCTAATTATAAGATTACTTTGACTTTTTTTGGAGAAACTAAGGATGCAATATTAATCACTCTAAATTGTCTATATTTATCTTTTTTCCTCAAAACTAATTTATTCTACTTATAAACTAACCTATAATCTAATTACATGTGACATATGTTATAATTTAGTAGTCTTATTTGCTTCCGTAACTTCCACAAAAAAGTCAAAATGATCTTATATTTAGGACCGGATGGAGTAATTAGCAAAGTGAGGACTGTCTTTGGCATTCACCCAAGTGAGGACCCTAAACCAAATAAAATAACACTAATAAAAGAAATGAGATTAAAACAAATAAAATAACATTAATAAAAAGAAAAGAAAGTATTATTTTTTTTATTATTTAAATAGTATTATATTTTTACTTTTTTAACCATCTCTCTTATATTTATTATATTTTTTTAAAAAAAGGAAAACGGATTCGGGTTGGCCCACGGGTTTGACCGGTTAGCCCGTCACGGGTTCGGGCCCAAAAGACCCATTTTAATATGGGCCTTATTTTTCCGAGCCCATAACCATATTTTTTTACAGGTTTCAGGTTGGCCCTCGGGCTCCGGCTCTACCTTGGATCAAACATGAACTAACTTAATTGCTGAATAGCATAGCTTAAGTTAGGTCGAGTGGCAGTAAGGTATTGAAGTCTGCCAACCAATTTTCAATAAACTTGAGGGTCGGGAATGGATTGTCCTTTGGCCTTTGAAAGCTTCAAATGAGGATCCATAAGGGAGGAGGCAGGTTTATAAGCCATATTAACCTGAATTTTCAAGTAACTCAAGAGCAAACTTCCTTTGAGAAAGGAAAATACCATCCTGTGGTTTTGCAAGTTCCAAACTAAGAAAATATCGTAATTCACCGAGATCTTTAATAGTGAAAGCAACATCTAACTTTTGTTTAACATCATTAATCTCAGAAAGATCATTTCCAGTCATGACCACATCATCTACATATACTAAAATGGCCGTGAAAGAAAAAGAAGAAGAAGAAGCCTTAAAGAATAGAGAATGATAAGAGGCTGATTGAGAATAACCATAGGAAATCAAAGTAACAGACAATTTGGAATACCATTGTCAACTAGCATGTTTAAGACCATAAAGAGACTTCTGTAATTTGCAAACCATGTTGGGCTGAGGAGGTTGAAAACCTTTGGGAAGCTCCATATACACTTCTTCATGTAAATCACCATGAAGGAAGGCATTATTAACATCTAACTGATGTAAATGCCAATTATTTGCAGCAACAATAGATAATAACAAGCGCATAGTGGTCATTTTAGCAATTGGAGAGAAAGTGTCAAAGTAATCAAGTCCTTCAGTTTGAGTGTAGCCTTTTGCAACTAGGCGAGCTTTATGACGTTCAATTTCACCATTAGCTTTGAACTTGGTTTTATAAACCCATTTACAATCAATGGTTTTCTTACCATGAGGTACTGTAGTAAGAACCCAAGTCTGATTTTTCTTAAGTGCTTTAATTTCTACATCCATAACATTCCTTCAAATAGAGTGTTTAACAGCTTGGGAATATGTTTTTGGATTGGGAGCAGAGGTAACATTTAGGACAAAGTTTTTATAGGAAGGAGAAAGAGAAGAATAAGAAAGGACAGAAGATAAAGGATACCTAAGAGAATTTCCCTGCTATGATGGTTCAGTCGTAGACATGAGGGCACAATGATAATCATGCATATGGGAAGGAGGATTATGAGGTCTAGTAGAACGACGAAGAGGTTGAGTAGGAGGTGGAGTAAGAAGTTGCGGGGGAAAGGCATCATAAGGATCATAATTAGGGGAAGTGGTAAGGGAAGAAGATGAGGTGAAGATGGAGGTATATTATTTAGGAAGGTAGGAAAAGACTGAATTGTAGGCTCAGAGGATGAAACAGGAGGAGAAGGGACACTGTTAGTTCTGAAAGGGAATTGAAATTCATGAAAAACAATATCACAAGATAAGAATATTTGATTGTTCTGCAAATTGAGCAAAACATAAGCCTTAGAGTTTGAAGGAAAACTAAGGAAACCACATTTATGTGCTCTAGGATCAAATTTAGAGCGATTAGTTTGTAAAGTGGAGGCAAAACACAAGGAACCAAAGACCTTGAAGTCAAAGTATGATGGAACAACATTGTGCAATTTTTCAAAGGGTGTATGATTGTGAATGATGGGAGAAGGAAGGCGGTTAATGATGTAAACAACATGCATAACAGCAAAAGACCAATAAGGCAGCGGAATATTAGATTGAAACAACAAAGCTCTAGAAACTTTAAGGATATGTTAATGTTTTCTTTCTACAAGGCCATTTTGTTAAGGAGTTGTAACACATGATTTTTGATGAATTATACCTTTAGAATTATAAAATTGAGGCATAGAAAATTCTAAACCATTATCAGATCGAATGATTTTGATAGTAGTAGAAAACTTATTTTCTACAAGAGCAATAAAATTTTGAAGATTGGAACGCGTATCTGATTTAGAATTCATCAAAAATAACCATGTGTATCTAGAATAATCATCAATAATTGTAAGAAAGTAATGATGGCCTTGTATAGAAGGAATTGAAAAAGGGACCCCAAATGTTAACATGAATCAAGTCAAAGATTGCATTACATGAACTGGTACTTATAGGAAATGCAAGGCATTTTTGTTTTGCAAAATGACATGTATCACAAGTAAGAGAATGTTGATTACAAGAGATATCTGGAACAGAACTATGGGCCTGTTTGGATTAGCTTTTGGAGAATAGCTTCTGAAAACAAAAGCTGAAAATGTGCTTTTAGAGAATAGATTTTGGAAAATAGCTTTTGAAATTATAGAAAAAAATAGCTTCTGGCAAAACCTAGGTTTTCTACCCCAAACCTAGGTTTTCAGACTAAAAAGTTATTCTAGAAAAGCTGTGAGTGTTTGTTTGACTTAACCAAAATCTAGGTTTTGACAGTTAAAAGCTATTCTGGAAAAGTTGAGAGTGTTTGTCTGTTCTGATTCTGAAACCTAGGTTTTGCCCAAAAAAGTGCTTTTTTTGGGTTTGCCAAACATGCACTATGTAAAATTGAAAAAGTAGAATTTGAGAGATGTACTAATCGGAGATGCCACAGAGTGAAGGCAGAATCATCTGTGGTGAAAGTCAAATTGATTGAGGGATGTGAAACAGTAGGAAGGTTATCTGCGTTCAAGATATAAAGCCCTTCAAAAACCTTAGCTGAACCAATCATCTGCAAAGGACGGAGTGAGTGTATCTGACAAGAAGAAGAGGAAAAAGTGAGAAAACAATTGGAAGAAGCTGTGAAACAAGAAACTGAGATGATGTAGAATGTGAAAGTGGGAAGATAAAGAACATTAGTGAGAATCAATGTAGAGGACAATGTTACTATCCCAGAATGAGAAGCAATAGCATGAGAACCTGTAGGTAATCTTACATAAATGGGAGAAATGGAATGATACGAAGAGAATAAATATAAAGAACAACAAACATGATCAGTAGCTCCTAAATCAATGATCCAAGAAATAGGATTTTTAGAATAAATGGAATTGCATATACCTGTGACAGGGGAAGAAATAGATGTAGAGAGATTATTAACGACAGATTTAGGAGTAAGAGTGGAATCTAGAAAAGCAAGTAGGCATTGGTACTGAGCTGTGGACAATTGTGGCAGACTGAAGCTGTTGCTATTGTTTGAGTAGAAACTTGATTTACCATGGAAGAAGAACTAGAGGACCGAAACTTAAAGCCAGGAGGAAAGCCATGCTTTTTATAACAAGTATCTTTTGTGTGCCGAGGCTTATTACAATAAGCACAATGTTTATTATTTGTTGATTTCGAGCCATTAGAAAGATGACTTTGAGGGAATTCAGTAGATGAATTACCACCAGAATGAGAAGGACCCCTAGCCATAAGGATTTTCGAATCAAGAACACCATTAAACTCTCTTTCTTGTTGAAATACGAGAGAGAAAACCTTATTAATAGGAGGCAAAGGATCTAACAACATAATTTGAGACTTGACAGTAACAAATTGATCATTTAAACCTTTTAAAAACCTAATGACTTGATCCTCTTCACGATGATGAAAGACACTTTTTTCAATAGATCCACATACACATACCTTCAATGGACGAATGTTCGACAATTCATCCTAGAGAATTTTGAGTTGAGTGTAGTAGTCACTTATAGTCATGCTACCTTGCTTCATATTGTAAATCTCCTCTTGCAAATCAGCTATCATGAAAATGTCCGTTTGAGCATATCACGATTTGAGATTGGTCCATATCTCCAATGCTTTATCAAACCAAAGAATGTTTTTAGCGATTGACGAAGATAGCGATTTTGTGAGCCAACCTTGAACCAGATTGTTGCATCGCTCCCAAGCAGGAAACAACGAAGAGGTTGATGGCCGTGTTCCGTCAACAAATTTCAGCTTGTTCTTCGACAAAAGGGCCATCTTCATAGCTCTCACACAACTATGGTAATTAGATCCATCGAGAGGCAGTGCAACAAGAATGAGAGCTGGATTCTCATTCAGATGAATATAGTAAGGACTGCTCTGGTCAAGAACGTCAAGAATCGAGTCGGTCGCCATTGAAGAAGGTTTGAAGAATTGAAAGACTAACAAAAAATGAAGGAAAATGGAAAGTGAAATTAAAGAAGAGTGAGAAAAAATCATATGGCTCTGGTACCATATGACAAAATGAATTTGGGCAAAAAAATCTCTCTTGCATTTCATTACTATAATAATCATTATATACACAATATACTAGGGTTCAAAGACCCGGACCGGGCGGTCGGACCGGTTCAAACGTGAATCGGCCACAAGCCCGGTCCGGTTGAGTAGTTAGCCCGGGAGAGAAGTTGAACCGGTTCAACAAGCCCAAAACCTGGCAACCCGGCCAGAACCGGTTCTCTCCTTTTCTTTTCTTTTTTTTAAAAAAAAATTTTGCTTTTTTTTATTTTGTTATAATTCACCTAATTACCAACTTTCACTCCACTTAATTTTAGAAACAAGGAAATTATAATATTTTAAATGCTATTATACTTGCATATGTTTAGTATTTAATTGTTATTGTTCTTAGTATTTGTATTTTAGTCTGTGGATTGTAGAATAATATTTATTTTCATGTGTACTCAACTGATATTTTATATTTTTCCCTCTATAGAAACATCAAAATATTCATGTTTGATCAATCATGCATACTTATCTATGTTTACATTTTGATATTAGTGATTATTAATGTTAATATCAATAAAATTTTATTATTTTAATATAACCGGTCTGACTCGGTCCGACCCCGATCCGACAATTAACCCTTAAACCAGCGCCTCATCCGGTTCGACGTCCGGTCCGGTTTTTTGAACCTTGCAATATACACAATAACAACCTACTAACCTAACTATAGTAACACTAAACTAACTCTAGTTAATATATATAACAGAATATTAACTTAACAACAGAATTATTTAATATCTGACAATAATAGTTGTTACAAAAAAGATTATCATTTAAAAAAAATGTAAACTCGGATTGTAAAGTTGTGAGGGTTTATTTTTACTGATAAAAAATATTTATTTAAAGAATATGATCAACTAATTAAAATATAAAAATGATAACTTGATTAAAATATATTTCACATCCAAAGCATTGAATTCAAACTGATCGACATTCATAGGTTTTCATCCCCAAGAAAGAAATTTCAGAGTTTAAATATAAAGCTATTAAATATAATCGAATCCAAAAAAGTTAGCACGGGTTTAAAAACAAATTAAATTGACACAATTTTGTAAATTAAAAACACAAAAACAAAACAGTTTTCTGTTTAAAGTATTAGTAAAAAATCTAAAATGTTTGAAAACGACCAATAACTGGAAGCCACTTTCAAGTTTCAACCATTTAAAATACGAATAATCGTTTACGATTTGTATTTAATTTAAAATATCAGGTCGCAAAACTTTTTTAAAAAAGAAAAGAAAGAAAGGAAAAGGTCATTCACACCTGAAATCCAAGATAACGTGTCGCCGACAATCTCAACGGAGTTATGCGTTTTTTTTTGTGTGTCAAAACGGAGTTCTGCGTTTCCTAACTAAATAAGGGAAACGAACTGTGTTCAACGACAGTTTTCAAATAATTTATGACGTGTTTCCTCACATTTTCCTCTTAATTCCCTGATGAAATTATACAACAGTTACAAAGACCTTACTTATTAATCACAAATAAGTCTGAAAGCTACTTACCAAAATGACCTTATATAAAATGAAAAATGAAAAACTTGTCTCCTTCCTCCGTAGTGGCTCGCTGGCAGTGAAAGCTATATATGGTGGCAGCAACAAGTCGAAGTTAAATGTTTTTAAAGCAGTCAAGTAAGACTTATTAAACCTAGGATATATTTAATTTACCTAAATTTTTTTGTGAGAAAACCCATTTGTCTGTACATATACTTTTATTAAATTTAATTTTGATTTTAGTACTTGTAATTTTTTATCTCATAATTAAATTATTAATTGTATTCAATTACCACTATTAAATCCATTAATTTTGTTTCATTAGCATGAATAGCCTTTGTATAGGAGCTAATGGTGTTTACAAAATAAAATTAAAGCATCTAATTAAGATAAAAATACACATGCATATATACCAAAATCAAAATTAAACTGAAATATAGATACTAACAAATGTATTTTCCCAAAATTTTATAGCTATTGGGCCATAAATGCGTTTTTTTATTATTATTATTATTATTATTATTATTATTATTATTATTATTATTATTATTATACCTTCCATCCTTAATTTTATATATATATATATAAATATGAATTGTCTAATTTAGACAGACTAAGAAATTAAATAACTACTATTTATACCATATATTATACGATATTCATGAGAAGTTTATTTTTAGATTATATAGCAGTTTATTATAAGTTAGAAAAATTAATTTAAATGAAAATGATAAATAATTGTAGATAAAATAAAAAAAAATTTATATCAAGGACCAAAAGTTAATACTAACTAACTTTTATAATTATGACGGAATATAGTGCAAAATATTAGTACATGTACGGTGTCTAGAAATCAAAGGCTTAAATTTTAGAAGAATATAGTTAATTGGGTAAAGGGTACAAAATGACCAGGTAATTATGTCCAAGATGCATCTGATACCTTATACTTTTTTTTGGCTCAAAATTGTCCATCAACTTTCAAATTCGGGCCAATAATAAAAAGGTGAAAAAGGAGAACAGATAGTGAGATACCATTTAGGCACCTGGGTAGGAAGTCAAGAGAAGTACTCCACCATTAAAAAGGAAATTTTGTCAGTTGTTTTATGCATTTTAAAATTCCAAGATGATTTGATAAATCAAAATTTTTTACTAAGAATCGATTGTAAAGCTGCTAAAGACGTTTTACAGAAAGATGTTAAAAATTTGGTTTCAAAACAGATTTTTGCCAGATGGCAATCTTTATTATCCTGTTTTGATTTCGACATCGAATTTATTAAAGGAGAAAATAATTCTCTTCTAGATTTTTTGACAAGAGAATTTCTATATGGAAATTTATCTACAGTACAATCATGAGTACTCGCGGAGGCTCTTCCTCCCGTAGAGGACGTAATAAAGGAAAAGAAATTGTCTTAGCCACTCCGGCTCAGACATTTAAGCAAAACAGTACAGCAACTAGGTCCATGAGACCCATTGATTATGCTACAGACAGTCACACTATAGCAAATACTCAGGTGAGGTCTTCTACCTCACAACCATTAGTGAAGGCATCTTCTTCATAATTACAGCCATCCTCTGTTCAACCTATAGCTTCATATCCTAAAGTAACTCAGTCATTCACTGAGTATTTTACAAAAGATTTTACGACTTATGTATGCTCGTTAGAGAAAGAACATGAAAGTACTCAGACAGAGCAAACTATTAAAACCATTTTCCCTTCTCACCATACATAAAGTATTTGGAACTTTCTTCCAGAAAATATGAAGAAAGATAGAAGATATTATGAGCTTATTCTTGTTGATACAGATTCCGCTCTCATAGAGCATAAAGTAGACCTTGATACTCAAAAGCCTTTTAGCCAAATAAAAATAATTCGAGTCATGACCCTTAAAGAATAGGGTCAATCTCCCTATACAGCCAAGAAGTTTACAGTTAATTTCCATAATTTAGATTATAATTATGAGACTATAAGAAGGCGTGGTATAATGTTCTTTATTACAAAAATTATAACCATTCCTGGTTCATATGGTTTAATAGAGAATTTGCCAATAATAATTTTGTAGAATTTCCTAGATGGTTTTATGAATGGTTCAGTATTAATGGACCGGTACAGCAAATCCTAGCTCCACCTATCCTAGAAGGATAAGATATTTAAAGGAATGATTAATTGTCATGATGCTGAAAAGCCCTTGGAATTCTGTAGCAGATTTAGAATTCCTTGGATACTCAGTTGGACCTTTAAAGTAACTAAAGGGATTGAGCCCGCTCCATCACTACGATATCTAGCAAGGAGATACGGAGTTAAATGGTGGCTAAAATATAAAGAAAGTTGGGCTAATAAAACTCAAGTGTTAAAGTGGCAGGATGGGTATTCTGTTCAAGATTTTCCCCTTCTACCAGCCCCTTCTAAATCAAGAGTTTTGACCCAGAAAGATAAAATTATAGAAGAATTAAAGGCCCTAAAGCCAGAAGAATTTCAGCAAAAATTACAAGTTGCATCTCAAGCTACATGCTCTCAAGTTAAAACAAGTTCAGAATCATCAGTTAATGGAAATGAAAATGAAGATGATTGTTATGGCATTGATCTTGATTATGAATAAGAATCTTTGCTGACACTACAGGAGAAAAGGCGTGACGCTACAGGAAAGAGACAGCATAATGACAAAGGATATAAAGATGACTACTGATTGCTACAGGAAAAGAAGACATAATGACTGCTACAGGAATATGCTCTGAGAAGATAACAGCTCGTGACATCTACAGGAAATAAACATGAAATGTAATGCAAATGAAAAGCCAAATGTACTCTGGGCTCATTATAAAAAGCCCTCATAACAAATGGAGAGGTAGACTTCGAACTCCTCAATTGTCTTTCTCTCTCTCTCTCTCTAAATTTCTTAAGCTTTCTTGCAAAGGCTCACTCATCTTATCTGCCTCTTTGTAAGTTTTACAGATATTTGTGTAATATTTCCATATAGAAATAATAAATTCCTTTTACAGTATTTTCTCATATATATATATCCTATACTCTATACTCCGGCTGGTCCTGGTGCACCTCTGGTATATTATTGGCCTGAATTTGAAAGTTGATGGGCAATTGTGAGCCAAAAAAAGTAGAAGGTGTCAGATGCACATTCGAGATAATTATAAGGTCATTTTTGACCATTTACCAAAACGGATTCAAATTTTAGGCTATTCTATGTTAGGGGTAGAAGATCCCTATATATATAAGGTCATTTTAACCGAGTTACAACTTCCTAAAATTTAAGTTAAAATTAGTTAAGAACAATAAATGTGTATGAAATATACTCATTTTTTTTTTCAAAAGTGCCTTTATTTATGAATGACTAAGAGAAAATAATTAATAAAAAAATGAAAGAGACTAAGTGGAGAAATTGATACATGGGTAAGAGGAGAAAATTTTGTCAAAAAAATAGAGGGGAAGATCTCCTCCCATGAGATGAGATATTGATAAATTTACCTTCAATTATCGCATTTTTAAAAAATCACAATAACGTTAGATACTATATTAGGATTAAAATATCCAAAATAAAATAAACTCAAATTATATATCTTGACTAATTCGTCATTGAGACATGTTATAAATCACTTGCAAATGCATTGGTTTGTTTGTTGGCAAAAAAAAAACATTAGTTTGTTACAAGGAAGTTTTTAAACATACTGTACCATGAGAATGAAATGGTGTATTGTTTATTTGATGGAATGACTATATTTGACTACCTACTTACATTTTTCATTTGTTCATGAATGATAGTACTTCTAATCTTCTATATGATCTTAATTGTATAAAAAGTTTAAGATGCGTGGCGGAGTAAAGTTCTTTATTTAGGGTAAATGGTAAAAAATGGTCATGTACTTATATCCAAGGTGCATTGGGCACCTTGTACTTTTTTTGGCTCAAAATTGGCCATCAACTTTCAAATTGGGGCCAATAATGACTCCTTCGTCAAACTGCCCCAACGTCCGTTAACGGAGTAGTCATTGGTGGCCCGAATTTGAAAGTTGATGGACAATTTTGAGTCAAAAAAATGTACAAAATGTAAGATACACCTTAAACATAAGTATATGGTCATTTTTTACCCTTTACCCTAGTTAATTACATAATACTCCCTCCGGTCCTAATTATAAGAGCCAGTTGACTTTTTTGGAAAAATTAAGGATGCAAAATACACCACTATGAATTGTTTATATTTGTCATTTTTTCTCAAAACTAAGTTATTTTACTTATAAACTTTCATATAATCTAATTACATTTCGCATATATTAAGATTTAGGGGTCTAATTTACTTCCTTAATTTCTCCAAAAAAAGTCAACTAGCTCTTATAATTAGGACCGGAGGTAGTAACTAATTTGTCGATTTCAAAATGATAATATTACTAAACGTTGTTTTAATTTAGTACAATGTACAATTATGAATTATTTATGTCTAATGAAGTTAATTATTTTGTTTTTGACAAAAGTTGTTGATTATCAAAAGAAGTTATGCTCAGTTACATAAAACAGTTTACTCTTTTTTTGTGGTTCTGTACAAAAATGAAATATCATATGTGCTTCTCTTGCTATTTGCTCTCTCTCTATATATATAATATTGTAAATTATTTGATAGATTAATTTCATGATCAACTATTAGTTCTCTTTAATGAAGAGTAGTTTGCTGTTCTTATTTACTATTAATTTACTTAACATTGTCTAATTTTTAAAATAGAAACTGAAGTAAAGGAAGGTCACAATTCTCTGTTGAGCACGGGGAAAGATAATCATTTTTACTAGACTAGTATTATAATTATATTAATCTAAATAACCATATATAAAATTATATGCCATGTAGAGCACATGTTTATTATAGCTTAATATCTATACACACATCAATCTGGTTGAATCTAGCAACTAGAAGAAGGTACTAGTCTTTCACAACGTGACGAATCAAAGTTTAAATACTGTTGTGAGAGATGTCCACATTTGCTTCTTAAAGTAGGATACTTATGTGCTTAAAAAGAGTTATATATATATTTGTTATACTTATGTTTCTAGTTAGTCGTTGTTGAGTGACTAATAATTGAAAGCTTAAATATTTTTAATCCTTAAAATTTGTACCTTTTTACTCATGTCCGGCATGTACGGTCCTCCAAATCTAATAGATACGGATGTGCATACACCACTAGTGTTTATTGGAAGTCTAGTTTATATGAAAAAAATTTCTCCTCAATATAAACCTACCCTAAATATTATTAATAATGACTATTTTTCAATTTTAGCTTGTTAAAAATGTAGGTGAGAAAAAATGTAACATCATCTCTCAACACACATTATTTAAAAAGGGAAACTTGGAAAAAAACCAATTAATTCAAAATATATTAAATGTTTTAACTTCTATTTCTTAATATGTGATATACTGGACCAGAATGAGACCAAGCATACTAATAGTTGTGGGAAAACGCTAAGCTCAGAAGATGCGGCCCAATCTTGCTATTATTAACTAGAATTTGATGCATCAGTGCTATTTCAAAAAATATTTTTTATGATTAATTATCTTGTGACTAAGTAGCATAAAGTGTTTTTTTCTTGTAAGGTCGATCTCACTTGGTAATTAACCTCGTCTTTGGTGTTTGTATCAACAATAATCAATATGGATTTGGAGGCCTATATTGACAAGACATGCAAACAAGAGACATATATATCATATTCATCTAGAAGTCACGATGAGGATACAAATCAAGGCAAACAGCTGGCTTGCCCAATTAACGCAAGACAAAACAAAATAACAACAACAAGAAGTATGCACAAAGACACACACCCTACCAACACAACAACACACACGCACACACTGATCTTACACACAAACGAAGAAAGCTTAAATTTGTTTTTTCTTTTAAGCGTGAAAATAAATTATTTTTTCAAATAAATTCTGATTACTTAACAAATCGACGTGAGACATTTGAATTTGAATATTCAGTAGTGAAGACAATTTTTTTAGCAAATTTTGGCCATTCATGTTATTTCATTATTAACACGTAAAGGACCAAAAATTTACTAAAAACAGTGTCTTCATTTTTCACGCTTAAAACACACACACACAAACCTCTATATAAGTAGTAGACAAAATAAAACATGAGAGACCTACGATCTTCTTCATTGTATTGGATCTAAGGACATTGGAAACCAGGAGGAACAGTTTTTTGACAAGCACTTAGGATTAAGCTGAGAGCGATGGGAACATTCAAGTTGATTCCAAGAACGTTGGCCTTAATAGCTGTGCACAAACAAAGCGCTGCCTCCAAATCCACCAATCCATCCAACAATGCACAACATTTTTCCGACAATGGGGGCCCCACAACAACGTTAACCAATCCCAACACATCCGCACACAAAGACAGCTTCAGGGTATCCTTCGGACATTTTTCTGGCGCCGGCGTCGGAGGTGTAGGGCACGGCTTCGGGGTCGGAGGAGTCGGTTTTGGTGTCGGTGGGGTCGGTTTCGGAGTCGGTGGGGTCGGTTTCGGTGTCGGTGGGGTCGGTTTCGGGGTTGGTGGTGTCACCGGCGGCGGGCAGGGTTTGGGTTTGTTGTGGGCATTGATGAATGTTGAGTGAGCTAGGAGAGAGAGGACGAAGATTATTGCAAATAGCTTGTGGGAAGCCATTTTTTTTTTTTTTTGGTTTAGGAAGAGAATGGTGCAATTACAAGGCTATGTGGTTTGAATTTATAAAGAGAAATTGTTTGGTTAATGATATGGGAATCTGATTTGAGTGGAAGAGAGTGAAGGACGTGATAACTGATAACGTTACAGTTGGAATTTTTTGTATGTTTGTGAATTTAAAGAAATATATTGGCCCCCCCCCCCCCCCCCCTCTATTTCTTACGAACTCGGATATTTCTTTCGTCACCTCTCTTGTTGATTCGTTTACAAGAGAAAAAAATGAACGAATTAAATGTGAGTCTTTTTTTTTTTATTTTTGGCTATATGTATACGTGATAGACATGCATATTTATGATTCTGTGAGGAGGGGGGGGGGGGGTGAAATTATTTGTGGACAAGATTTACATTGTGACGCTTACAGGTTCTCATTCATTGGGAAGTGATAACCCTCACAAGGCTGATCCTTCTCAGATGAGAAGAACCAGGAATCACATTTGCAGATGAGAAGAACCAGGACTAGATTTGTGTGTACAGCTCTGAAGAAAACGGCAGCTTTTTGGCTTTTGTGTTTTTCCATAGGTAAACTAGGGAAGTTGAAAATAGGAATTACTGCAACGTAAAACTTTAAAATATATAATAATGGAAATTGTCACACACACACACACACACACACACACACACACACACACACACACACACACACACAACACACTAGTTTCACTCGTTGCACAACTCTTGGAGATAAATATTGGTTTGTTATTCCGTGGAGTAGTGCGTGTAAATAATGGTGAGCATGATTGTTAGGATGCTATGTACAAGTATATTTGACTTGATATAGGATACCTAATGCTAAATAGATAATAGAGTTGGCTAGGTAATAGACATACCTAAGTTAAAAGACTCATAAACTCATTATCTTTAGATTTTGGATTAAGTTGCCGTGTACGTCAAGCTACAAAACATAGGTTGGTGAAAATGTTTTTACCATCTAATCATAATGTCTCAAATCCTCATATATGAGGATGCGAAAAAGACCTTTAGGAGAGTTATTCTTTATTGATCTTGATAAAAAATTAAATTTCTTTCTGATATAGTATCAAATTAATCAATTTGGAGCGATATATGTGAATACAAACAATGTCTATGAGAGAATTGTCCCTAATTAACCTCACAAGGAAATTAAGTCCCTTCTTTGGAGTACCCGCCAATCAGGTGTGAGCGTGAGATTGAAGCTAAACACTAGAAGCATGGCTACCTATTTGATCAATTCTAAAAAAAAAAAAAAAAAAAAATTGCAGTGTTAAGGCCACTTGTTGTGTTTAATCCCTATTTGCTCGTTTTGGGGATGCAAATAGAATTAGAGAACAAAAGGGGAATTCTGAATTAAGTAGGCATGTTTAGTTCACCAGTAATTATCAAAGCATTAAAAGCTGAAGGGACTGGGCTTTAAAATAGTTTTGTCTTGTTTAGTTTGATATGTGTCCACGTTAGTGTTATATGAATTATTAAGATGAAAAAGGCAAATGTGTATAGAGGCGGGAAGCACATGGAAGTATGGTTGTATGTATATGTGATCTGGCGACGCAAGGTTGGCTGTGAGTAGAGAGGTCAGCATCCATGGAAGTTGATGGAAGCTCTCTGGATTTTATAGTGGTATACCTTTTTTCTCCAATGGAAAATGATTTCTCATTACAATTAAATCAGCTATATACATACCATTCAAACCCTTCCTTTTCTTCTCTTTATCTTTTTCTAATCATTAACAAATCACTGCACTGGTGGACTCCATAGTTATCTCCATCGCTCAAGTTAACTACTCTTGCTTCATTATCATACTCTACATATATCTCATTTATTGATATTTTGGGATCGAATTTAATGGAGGAATCGATTGCGACCACTGAAATGGAATCCAAGAAATCAAATGGCTCCCATAAGACCTTAACCCATATTTATTACGGTTATAATAAACATGTTTATTACTAGTAATGTTTTTTTAAGATGTCATGATGGTTTGGATCCTTGAACTCTAGCTCCACCTCCATTATATTCCATCAACTATTTTATGATAATTTTATTTTTACAAGAGGGTAATCTACTTTAGTTATTCTCACAACTCACACACCCCACCTTATCGCCCGAGTTAATCACTAGTAGCTGCACTTTTTTTTATAGAGTATTTTGCTATATTTTTATCATATGCTATATAAGCCTTTTTTTTTTCCACTGGTTAGCTTAGCCACATATTATTATTCGAGTGCGTATTTAAAGTTAAAACTTAAAACAATATATACTTACTTTTTTTATAATATATATACTTACCTTTTAATTATTGTGCATTATTTCAAGGGAGGGTGGAATCTATCTAGTTTAACTCTAAAGGCATACTGAGTGGTCTCGTGTTCATGTCATGGATATGCACATATACAATAATTAATTGAAGACAGTGAAATTACTCTCATTTCTGTAAGCCTATATTTTTACAATCTAGATTAATCGATTACTAGTGATGTGTATATTAATAGATAAAAAAATGCTATATTAAATATCACTAAGTGATGTAATTGAGAAATTAAATTAGTTTTAACTTGAAATTATGAATTATAATTATAATAAATCAGCGGATAGAGATTTCAAAATGTAGAGAAATATAATGATATTCATAGGTAGCAACTAGTGCATGTCAATTCACATATTATGTGCAAAATAATGAATCCACATGTTTCCTTAATTTAACTTACAGATCATTGACCCACATATAGATCCCAAAATAGAAAGTATAATTGATAATTGAAACGATGCTCCTTATCCACTGCTCGTATAGTCCTTCGTCGCGGGCCATTGGTCCCCTAGTAATAACCATGGCTCTTGGGTTTAAACACTGTGAGACGTTCAGATTCAGTGGTCCGCCTTCTTCTATTTTGAGAAGTCCTTTCCCAAAAATATTATGTCCTTTTTCTTTTCTTGTTTTTTAACTTGCGATAATTTCATTGAATTTAGAACTATTAATATTGGCAAAGAAATTGCAAGAGACTCGATGTGTGTTGGCAAAAAAGAGTGATCACTTCTTTTCTTCTCAAGGGCCGATTCTTTGTCATCCAATTGGGCCATTTCGGAGCCTTACTTTGGCCCAAGAAATTGTATTTTTAGTTTAGATGAGTATACAAACAAAACTATATCTAACAATCAACACAAGGTTGCGCCATAGAAAGTGGTTAACCTCTCAAATAGGTCCTTGTGTTGATTAACCTCAAATAGGAGTAATTTTTTTCTTTATAAGAGGATGCCTATATTTAAAAAGATAAACATATCGAGTAAAAAGATTTGAAAAGTAAAGTATACAAAAACGTGCCCCTCCTCATACAAGGGTGAGCTCATCCTTCTTTATAGTTTGTAACTTGTTGTTATTGGTCCTTTATTTAGGTTGGTCTTGGATCTTGATGACGCCAATAAGCTCGAGAAACTGGAAAAATATATATACATACATATATATATATAAGTGAAAAAAAAGCATTTTGCAGTGAAAATATTTAAATGATCGAGGGTGGATCTAGCCAAGTTCGGTGGTGTGTAGTGGCACAAAGGTATTTTTTTTTTTTTTTAGAAAATCACAATCAAATTACACTGAACTCCTAAGGGACTTGAGTGATATTAAATGGCTTATCATTAAGTTGTCAATGAACAACTTCATAGTTGTCAATATTAGCTTCTTGAGTTGTCAATAGCATTTTTTTGAACTGTCAATGCATCTATTTCATTGACAACTATTGAATTGTGTATTAACAACTCAAGGAGCTGATGTTGGCAACTCAATGACAAGACATTTAATATCACCCAAGTCCTTTGAGACTTTAATGTAATTTGATATTTTTTTAGACTCGTTGTGATTAAATCCCTTATGAGAGGTCTGGTGGTTGTGATTTTTCATTTTTAGCACTACATGTATTTTCTACATTTATGTATATATATTTATATAAATTTGAATTAGAGATTCTGTCCTTGAGCGGACGAAGTCCACACCACTAAAACCAATTCTAGATGATTAGGTTGTGTTTTTCACTTTTATAAATCATAATGTTAAACAAGTCATGAATAAATAATAAAATCAAAAGTTTTAGTTGCTGGAAAGGAAGGGACTATGATTCATAATCTCATGCATTAATGAACAGGAAGCTAATTTATGCTTTTTAAATACCAACCAAAGGCAAGCAAGGGATAAAAGGCACACCGCACACGCAATATGGAAGATGGGCTTGTACGACATCACATCATCGTTGTCGTTCATTGTTATCTATCAAAACGACAGGCAGACGGCCGGAGGAAAAATATGTCGCCCATGAAAGCAATTCCCGGCTTGCTGACGTGGCTGTATCGTAGTAACTCAATTCCAGGGACCTAGATGATAATTAGAGGTTGCTTTGGCCCAACACCTCTCTAGGGCCTAATGCACGTGATATCCTAGAAGAGTTACCCTGCAGTGATTATCCTTTACACCACTCTAAATGTACTTAAAAAAAATTGAGTTAACTCTTTTTTTTTTTTTTTTTTTTTTTTATGAATGAGTATTTAAAAAATATTTTATATATTGTATTTCATTTCTTCCTTCCCTCTCTACATTTATTAACAAACGCAAAATTATAACACTTACATTAATTATTCCCAAAGTGATTTAAGAAGGAAAATTTTTCTACAAAAGGAACTCATAATAATAAAGATCTGTACACATTTATCAATTTTACAAACTAATTTTCTTGAATTAAAATTGGTATATAATCTAATAATATATTTAAATATTTTTAAATAAATTATTTAATATATTTACCTAATTTAATTAAATTTATAATATTAATTAAGCTAATTAATATACCATGATTTTTTCAAAACACAGAAAGCATCTTCTTTAATTCCCCTAATTTGTTAATTCCATGTAAGAAATGGCGCAAGTTTGCTAAAATGCGCGCAATTTGGGCAAAGCTTCCTGTGTTACCTTCTTCTAAGTTCTAACTACAATAATCACCCTCTCGTTTCTCACCTTCCTCCTCCTTCCTCGTTCTCTGTACTCGTAATTTGATCATCAGCATTCAGCAATAACCATAAAACTCCTGAAACATACACACCCTTCAACATAATCTTCATGACAATGAAGCAGTCTTCGTCTGACGCCGTCCCGTCTTTTTCTTCTTCAACTGACCAATCACACCCTGCCACATCATCCTCTCCTTCTTCTTCTTCGTCGTCGGCGGCGGCGGAGGACCTCGCCGTGGGTCCCAGGGATGGAGGTGGGGCCCACGAGGCCGTCGCTGTCGACCGCCGGGGCGACTACTCCGCCGTTTGTCGATGGACCGTACACAATTTCCCGAGAATCAAAGCTAGGGCACTCTGGAGCAAGTACTTCGAGGTTGGAGGCTATGATTGTCGTCTCTTAATATACCCTAAGGGTGATTCTCAGGCTTTACCAGGTTATATCTCAATCTACCTTCAAATTATGGACCCCAGGGGAAGTTCTTCGTCGAAATGGGACTGTTTTGCAAGCTATCGTCTAGCTATTGTGAATGTCGCTGAAGATTCGAAGACCATTCATAGGGACTCGTGGCACAGGTTTTCAAGTAAGAAGAAATCGCATGGGTGGTGTGATTTTACGCCTTCCTCAACTGTATTTGATCCCAAATTGGGTTATTTGTTTAATAATAATAATAATGATTCTGTATTGATAACGGCTGATATTCTTATTCTTAATGAGTCTGTTAATTTCACACGGGATAACAATGAGATGCAATCATCGGCATCGTCTGTGGTATCTTCCTCTGTGGGTGCGGGACCGGTGTCTGATGTATTGAGTGGGAAGTTCACATGGAAAGTGCATAATTTTAGTTTATTTAAGGAGATGATAAAAACACAGAAGATAATGAGTTCGGTTTTCCCTGCTGGGGAGTGTAACCTGAGGATTAGTGTGTATCAGAGCACGGTTCATGGGGTTGAGTACCTCTCAATGTGTTTGGAAAGCAAGGATACGGACAAGACAGTAATGTTTTCTGATAGGAGTTGCTGGTGTTTATTTCGTATGTCAGTCCTGAACCAGAAGCCAGGCTCCAATCACATGCATAGGGATTCATATGGGAGGTTTGCAGCTGATAATAAGAGTGGCGATAATACCAGCTTGGGTTGGAATGATTATATGAAGATGGTGGATTTTATGGGGCCTGATTCAGGGTTCCTGGTGGATGACACTGCAGTTCTTAGTACATCATTTCATGTGATAAAGGAGTTTAGTAGCTTCTCTAAAAATGGGGCTTTAATTGGGGGCAGAGGTGGATGCGGTGCAAGGAAATCAGATGGCCATATGGGAAAGTTCACATGGAGGATTGAAAATTTCACCAGATTGAAGGATATATTGAAGAAGAGGAAAATTACAGGTCTTTGCATAAAGAGTAGGAGGTTTCAGATTGGTAACAGGGATTGTCGTCTCATTGTTTATCCCCGAGGTTTGTAATTTTCTCAACCTGGAAATCTTTTGTTGTTAGCGACTACCACATGCTCGGCTATGCTATGAGTATTTATAATTATGGGTAAATCAAGTAGATGGTATCTTGCCAGTAAATAGTGATACCCTGAAATGTGATTTCTCGTGAGTATTTTGGTGGAAAGTTCTACGGATATGATACAAACTGATGGGGCGTTGTTGCAGTCTTTACACTCTATGTTCTTCTTATGAAATTTTGAGCTAATTTGATCCTTGTATCTGTTTATATTAATTTAGTAGAAGCTAATGATTTAAGGCTTACATTGTAGACACTGTTACATGGAGCATGAACATGGTCTGGCCCTTACACTCAGATTTTTTTTTTTCTTCAAAATAGGCTGAAATAATGTCAATGCTGTGATGAAAAGTGAAGTCTGATGATTTCTTTTATGCGAACAGGGCAATCTCAGCCACCCTGCCACCTTTCAGTTTTTCTTGAAGTTACAGATTCAAGAAATACTTCCAGTGACTGGAGTTGTTTTGTCAGTCATCGGTTGTCAGTAGTGAATCAGAAGATGGAAGAGAAGTCTGTCGCTAAGGAATCCCAGAATCGCTACTCCAAGGCTGCAAAGGATTGGGGCTGGCGTGAATTTGTGACGCTTACAAGTCTCTTTGATCAAGATTCTGGTTTTCTTGTCCAGGACACTGTTGTATTCTCAGCAGAAGTTCTTGTATTGAAAGAGACATCAATAATGCAGGATTTTGCTGATTATGAGTCTGAGTTGAGCAGCAGTGGTTCCCTCATTGATAAGTATCAGAAAAGAAGTTCATTTACATGGAAAGTGGAGAATTTCCTGTCTTTTAAGGAAATAATGGAGACTAGAAAAATTTTCAGCAAATTCTTTCAGGCTGGTGGATGTGAACTTCGGATTGGTGGGTGTTACCTTTGTATATATTATTTCCCATAGTTTCTTCACCAGAAGTAGTGATTGCCAATTTTTGCATTCCTTACTGAACCTTTTCCCCCCTTTGGCACAGGTGTGTATGAGTCTTTTGACACCATATGTATTTATTTAGAGAGTGACCAACAAGCTGTGGGAAGTGATCCAGATAAAAACTTTTGGGTGAGATATAGGATGGCTGTTGTGAATCAAAAGAATCCAGCCAAGACAGTGTGGAAAGAATCATCTATCTGTACATTGACTTGGAATAATTCTGTTTTACAATTCATGAAGGTGTCTGATTTGTTGGAAGCAGATGCAGGGTTTCTTGTCCGTGACACTGTTGTTTTCATGTGTGAAATTTTGGATTGCTGCCCTTGGTTTGAGTTTTCAGACCTCGAGGTAAATATTTATGGGATTGCTCTGTCTATGTGTTACCTAATGCCTGGCGTAATTTATAGATGCCTGGTGTGTTCTCTCTGCGTCTCTCCTCAAGTTTCTGCCCTCCCTTGTGTCTGTAAGATGAATCCTTCTTGTCTTTTGACATGATGATAAGTTTTATTATATTTTACATGTCTATTTGTCTAACCCTGCACTCTTGTACCTCTTATGTATCTCTTGTTTAAATTATAAGATCTGGTTTATCATCAATCATATAATGGATATGGTAAAATCGGAACAAGCATGTCTGAAAATAGGGTGCTAGCAGATACTTTTAACTCATACAAGTATTTAATATGATGAAATAATCACCTTCCTCAAAATTTTTCTTGATAAAAGCAGAAGAGTTTGTTGCCATCAATTATTTTTGGTTCAAAATCGTTTCTCCTCTCAATCTTGCATTGGTTTGGTTTTACTTGTTTGAAAATAAAACTTGTGAGCATATATGCATCCTATATTTGAGCCATATAATATAAGCTAAGTGACACAGGGAAACTAGGAAAATAACTCAAAAGTATCAACAGAAACTCATTTATTCTTTTCATTCAATATCATAAGTTAATTCTAAATAGACAGCAGGTTTATATATATGTTTAATAAACATTCAGTTGAACTAGAATTTAATAATAATCCTAATTCAGTGAAGGCACCGCTTCAGAACTCCAGATAAACACCAGTATGGAACAGGATATATATCCCTAGCCCTGGAAACCATTATTAAAATCCTAACATGCTGGTAAACAAATACCAAATTACCCTAAATTCCTGATTACAAATCCTAGTTTTACATATTAAATCAATAGAGCATAATTTCTTAATGTGTTTACTTGGTCTAGGCGTAGGTTATATTATTTATTGATATCTACTGTTTAGATCCTTACTGTTTGTAATTTATTTAGTTCAATAAAAGCTCCATAATGAGTTTTTGTCAAAAAACATGTGTTATTAAATTCTCATTGCACTCGTTGCATGGTTGCTGTGCTTCTCTTTATTTCCATTTTTTCATTGTGTCAGGTTTTAGCTTCGGAGGATGATCAGGATGCTTTGACAACAGATCCTGATGAACTCATTGACTCTGAGGATAGTGAAGGAATTAGTGGAGATGAAGAAGATATTTTTAGAAATCTTCTTTCACGAGCTGGGTTTCACCTAACATATGGAGATAATCCTTCACAGCCACAGGTTACTTTAAGAGAAAAGCTTTTAATGGATGCTGGGGCAATTGCTGGGTTTTTAACTGGACTTCGAGTTTATCTTGATGATCCTGCAAAAGTGAAGCGTCTGCTTTTGCCAACCAAACTTTCTGGTAGTTGTGATGGGAAGAAGGTCACTAAGGCTGATGACTCTAATCCCAGTTTGATGAACTTGCTGATGGGAGTTAAAGTGTTGCAGCGGGCAATCATTGATTTACTTTTGGATATAATGGTGGAGTGTTGCCAACCTTCTGAAAGGGGTTCTGTTGCTGATTCTCATGATGTATCAAAAGCTTCTGTAGGCGGTAGTGGAGCTTCTAGTCCTCTGAACTGTGATAGAGAAAATGGAGCAACAGAATATGCACAAATTCCTGGTCATGAGAGACTGGATTCTGTTTCTGATGAAAATAGTAGCACATCTGCTGTCCAAAGCTCTGATTTAAGGAGTGATGCTGTTCAGCAAGAAGCTTTTTCTGGACAGCCTATTAGTCCTCCAGAAACAGTTGCTTCTCATTCAGACATTGCATCCTTTCGGACAAAGGTACATCTTTATTCCTGAGATGCAATTTTCAAATGAGTAGACTTATATAAATGGTATTAACCATTGATTTGACATTTTAGGCCAAGTGGCCAGAGCAGTCTGAGGAGCTCTTAGGTTTAATTGTAAATTCACTGAGAACCTTGGATGGGGCTGTATCACAAGGCTGTCCTGAGCCAAGACGGCGACCTCAATCTGCACAGAAAATTGCACTTGTACTCGACAAGGCTCCTAATAATTTGCAAGCAGACCTGGTTTCTCTTGCACCGAAATTGGTTGAGCATTCTGAACATCCACTGGCAGCCTTTGCTCTTCTTGAGCGACTTCAAAAGCCTGATGCAGAACCTGATTTACGAATACCTGTAAGATATGATACTGTCTCTTTCAACTACAACATATCTTGATCTTGACTACATTATTTTCTTTTGTTGATGGCCCTTTTCATTTCATAGGTTTTTGCGGCTCTGAGTCAGCTGGACTGTGGCAGTGAAGTGTGGGAACAGATTCTGTTCCAGTCATTTGAGCTTTTAACTGATTCAAATGATGAACTCCTTGCGGAAACCATATACTTTTTATTCAAAGCAGCATCTCAGTGTCAGCATCTCCCTGAAGCAGTAAGATTGATGATAGTTGGAAACTTACTGTGCTCTTCATATTATGTATTTTTTCGTGGATGTTTTATGAAGAATTTATAACCTTAGTATCTTAACATTTATGCAGGTTAGATCAGTTCGCGCCAGGCTAAAAGTATTAGGTCTTGAAGTTTCACCTCACGTCCTTGACTTTTTGAGTAAGACTATAAATAGTTGGGTTGATGTTGCTGAAACCATACTGAAGGACATCAATTGCGATGATGATTTTGGTGATAACTGCTTAGGTATGCCTTGTGGGCATTTCTTATTTGGTGAACATGGAACTTCTCACACTAGCTTGCATGTAGTCGATGAGCAGGCTTTCCAAGTGAGTCGTCACTTTTCTGATATATACATGCTGATTGAGATGATATCTATACCTTGTCTAGCTGTTGAAGCTTCTCAAACATTTGAGAGAGCTGTAGCTCGAGGTGCAATTGGTGCTGAGTCTGTAGCCTTGGTTTTGGAAAGGCGCCTCTCCCAGAAACTGAATAATAGTGCCAGATGTGATGCTGATAATTTTAAACATTCAGATTCTGTTGTAGGTGGAGATGATGATGAGCGGTTGGGAGTTCAAAGGGATGATTTTGCTTCAGTTCTCAGTCTTGCCGAAACATTGGCCGTCTCTAGAAATCCATGTGTAAAAGAATTTGTGAAATTGCTCTACACAATATTGTTTAGATGGCATGCCAATGAATCTTATCGGAGAAGGATGCTGAAGAGGCTTGTTGACCGTGCTACGAGCTCTACAGATAATGGTCATGAAGTAGATCTGGATTTGGATATCATGGTTACTTTAGTCTGTGAGGAGCCGGAAATTATAAGACCTGTTTTGAGCATGATGCGTGAAGTTGCTGAACTTGCAAATGTTGATCGTGCTGCTCTATGGCATCAGTTATGTGCTAGTGAAGATGAAAATATTTGCATTCGTGAAGAAGGAAAAGCAGAGATTTCTAATTTGGCCGGGGAAAAAGCTAAAATGTTACAAAAGATGAGTGAATCTGAGGCTACCATTAATCGTCTCAAGGTATTCTATGCCATAGACGATAGTTGGAGTTATCTCATGTTAATTTTGCACTGTCAATTAATGTATGGTGTTCTTCTTGAATTGACAGTCTGAAATGAGGGCTGAGATGGATAGGTTTGCTCGGGAAAAGAAGGAGCTATCAGAACAGTTACAAGACACTGAGAGCCAGCTTGAGTGGCTTCGTTCAGAGCGGGATGACCTAACGGCCAAGCTCTCTGCAGAGAAGAAAGCTCTTCAGGACCATCTGTATGATGTAGAAACACAACTTTCACAATTGAAGTCCCGGAAACGTGATGAATTGAAGGTATTGTAATGTAAATCTTTAAATTTGTTGACTGATTAAGAAGGTTCTTAGTTATGATGTTAAATGTTGCCAAGTTGTTTTATTTTGAAAAATTTATCGGCAACTAATACTGTCTAGCAATTTTATGATGTAACTGATTACTGAAAAGGAAAAAAAAAGTGACTGGCATATGCTTATGTATCGAGGTCTTCCTAAATCTGATAGTTATTGACACCTAATTCTTTGGGAACTGCAGCTTTTAGACTAGTTTTAGGAGCCGATTAGCTACATTTATCCCTGATTTATCACAATATTCTTCTACGCCTCTTTTCCCTTCTCTTAAACTCTTGTGTGAGCTAACGTAGTGTTAGTATGTATTTTCTTAACTCTAGTGCTTATTTATTTATTTATTTATTTTTTTTTGCAAATAATATGCACTTATTTAGGCAATGATGGGATGAAAAGTGTACCTTATTTTTTCTTCTCACTTGTCATCAAGCTTTATGGCATGTTTTTTTCTGTCTTTCCACCTTCTCTTGGGGGGACAAGTGAAATCTTGGCCTTATCTCTCCTTTTTTTCATCCACGCTGATTATTTGGAGCATTAATAAACTCCTTAAATGAAGAATAGTTCAGCTGATATTTTATTTATAATTGTCCTGCATTGATCACTGGTTTGCTGCGTTCTTTTCCCTATGGAGTTAAATCCCGAATTTATATCAATATTATTTACAGAAAGTGGTGAAGGAGAAAAATGCACTTGCTGAAAGATTGAAGACTGCTGAATCTGCAAGGAAGAGATTTGACGAAGAACTGAAAAGATATGCAACAGAGAATGAGACACGGGAAGAATTCCGGAAGTCACTTGAGGATGAAATTTGTAGATTGACACAAACAGTTGGACAGACTGAGGAAGAAAAGAGAGAGAAGGAGGAGCAGGTTGCCAGGTGTGAAGCATATATTGATGGCATGGAATCCAAATTGCAGGCCTGCCAGGTTTGTTAAGATAAAACTTATGCTTTCATATTTATTGTTTGAATAATTTGGTCATCGCTACGCTAACACACCCCCCCCCCCCCCAAAAAAAAAAAAAAAAAATTAGGGCTTCGTTGAGTTAATAATAACCTGTACATTGATCTTCGATTTTTTCATTACATTTATCTTGTTCATTTTTTGGACAAATCTGAATAATATAATTAAGTGGAAAAAATTATGTATATTTCACGAGGTTTACCATGTATACACTTTAGTGTTACATGGATGATGCTTGAACAAAAAGTCGCTTGAGTTCAAAATTAGCTCAAAAGTAGTAATTTATTGGATGGCTTAAAATAAAGTAGCAGCGTGCTGCTATTTTTCTGATTATTAGATCTTTCAATTTGTCCTGGTGCGGTAATTTGGAAGACCTTTCAACTTTGAAGCCTTTAACAATTTTATCTTTGTGGCAAAAAAATTTCAAGAGTTGTGTATTTTTATCACACTCCTGAGGGGAACATGGTGGGATTAACGCCCCTACGCTCCTTTTTGCAGCAATATATTCACACACTGGAGGCTTCTCTGCAAGAGGAAATGTCACGACACGCCCCTTTATATGGCGCTGGTCTGGAGGCACTGTCGATGAAAGAGTTAGAAACACTATCACAGATTCATGAAGAAGGATTGAGGCAGATCCATGCCCTTCAACAGCGTAAGGGGAGCCCTGCCAGCAGTCCTCTCATGAGCCCCCATGGTCTCCCACACAGCCATGGATTATATCCTTCAACATCTCATCCGATGGCTGCTGGACTCCCACCTTCACTCATTACCAATGGGGTAAGCATCCACAGCAATGGGCATGTGAATGGTGCAGTTGGACCTTGGTTTAACCATACTTGAAATTGTTCAGTCATATAGGCTTCTTCTGAGGATATGACATCTCAATCATAAGGGATGTTTTATTGTTAATCTTTGAGTTATTTCTTTGGCATATCGGCTGGTATATCTATTGGAGCCAGGGAGCTGTGTAAAGGGAATAAACCAAAGATAGAAAGGGGATGCCTGTCAAAGGTGAGTCCAATTGAAGTAACAGTTGCAAATGGCATACCCGTTTGCATCCTTCTTTTTCAGAAGAAAAAAGGAAGAAAGAATGAATTATAGGTTTTTTTTCCCGCAAATGTTCTGCATTTTGCGTGTCTTGGAAGTGAGGATCCTCAATTGAGGGTCAAATATTGGCTGAGGATTCTTCACAAAAAAAATGAAAATCTTAATTTCATTGATAAGAGAACAGGAAATATTTGCCCCATTAGATTTGGAAAACCCAATCAATGGTTTCCCTCACATGCGTTCCCATTTGTTCTCACTTCAAATTCAAATATGATCTTGTTCAGATTAACGTAAATAACCCTCTATTATAATAATCGCTGCTGATTATGTCAAAAATTATGTGGATGAATCTGGACGGGTTATTAGCCTTCTTTTGTGGGATTAACGTACGAGATAAGGTTTGCACTACCAAGGATTTAGTAAAGCTTAGGCCTAAAGACTTACAATTTTTCACCGTGAAATATTGCCTTCAAATTGCAGGCTATTACATTCCTACAAGATGCTTGTGCCTAAATAGTAATCCAGTTCCACGTTGGATGATCACACAACTTGGATAATTACAATTTATATGACAAAATCATGGGTTCAATACGTTTCTTGAAACAAAATATATAGCGTGTTTGAAAGTATGTGATCACCATTCACCAATAGCTGATAGGCAATAACTATCTAGAAACTTGCCGATCCAGGAATGATCCTTCATTCTCATCTGTTATCTGTTAATAACTTAATATCAAGCCTTTCCAAGATAAGAAAAGGCCCATTACCAATTGCAGAAATTAGAAAGACTTACGTGATTTAGATTTGAAGTGCTCAACGGTGTTCACACTAAAAAGAAGAAACCACAACACAAGATCGCCTCGTAATTCATGTACTCCCTGATGTACTAAATATAAGATCACTTGGACTTTTTTTGTGGAATTTAAGGAAGCAAATTAGACCACTAAATTATAACATATGTCACATGTAATTAGATTATATATAAGTTTATAAGTCGAATAAATTAATTTTAAAGAAAAAATATAACTATAGACAATTTAAAGTGATTAATTTTGCATTCTCAATTTCCTCCAAAAAAGTCAAAATGATCTTATAATTAGGACTGGAGGGAGTACCATCCATTAATAATTCTAATTTAACGGGACACTACAGAATGAAGTATTTAAGTCGGCCAAAAAAAGTAATTAAAATTTAGATCGTATAAATTTTATCGTCTCATTCATTCGAATATTTAAGTTTTACCATAATGAAAAATTAATAACTTTATACTCAAATAGGATATACATGAAGAAAATTGTGGTAAGAAGAGAAAATAATTGCAAAAACGTGGTGGTGGAATAAGGATATGTCTCATTTGACTTTGTATAGGTGTCCCTTTCTTGGCGTTCCCAAGTTCGTCTCAAATATTTCTACGGTCCACTCTCTTCGACATATTTGGTTCACTCGGTTTAAGCTAATCATGGTGATTATCATCTTCTCTTTCTCCTCCTTGCTAATTTTTAGCATATTTAACAGACTACAATGGTTGGCATTGTTCTTATTATTGATTCACATAATAATCTTTCATTCTTCTCAGTTCCGAGAGAGAGAACTCACATTTTTAATTCTCCTCTCTCATCTATCTTCATCCACATTTTTCCATTTTGGCATTGCTGGGTGATTGGTTATAAGCTGGGCTTCTCAAGCCCCTAACCCTTACGTACGTAAGCTCATTCCAGTTTTAATTTTGACTCTTCTATTATTGCTATCATCACATCCTAAATTGTATTAACTTCTTCTATTTCTTCTTTGTAATCTTCACATTCCTTTAAAAATCATCTTTGATCCTCAATATCGATCGTCGTAATTATTATCCAAAACCTAGTTCCTGCACGTATTTTTTTAACGCAAACGGCTTGCCCTTATTTATCTAATGCATTATGCTTCGTTAATTGGTTTCCCCACCTCGAATTAGTTTCAGGAAACGCAATTAATCTTAAACATGATTTATATGTTATAGACAATCGTCCCAGATTTGAGTGGAAAATAATTGAAGCTGAGTGAGAGAAACAAGCACAATATAATAACATTGTTATAGAATTTAAAATGGCAGAAGAATCTCTCAAAAGTAATGTTGAAGTATATTCATTATAATTTACATGCCTCTTTTTTTTTTTTTTTTTTTGCCGAAATAATTTACATGCCTCTTGCTCATATATATCCCACATCAGAGTTAAAAAGACTCCGATACAGTATATCTTTTCATGACTTTCATGATAAACTCTTGTATAATTCCGCTTATATCCTTTTCTTTTCCGCAAAATGTGTCCGTCAGCCACCAAACTAGAAATTTACATTCCATTAAATAATCTATCATCTCTGCAATATTAGAAAAAGAGACTGCTTAATAATAACATGCTGTTTCGTATATAATTGAAGTGCAGCATGAAGAAAGTTTGTTGGCCTTACTTTGATCCAGAATTTGATACTCTCCCAGAAAGGATAAACGGTCCCACGTAAGTGTTATTTCCTCTTTTCCCATCTTGTGTCTTACTCGTCAGTATTTAATATAAAATTTAGTTGACTTTTTTCAAAAAATCCTAAAAAAGTAAGTAAACTACTTAAAAAATTGACTTACCCAATTTTTTTTTATCAAAATTAGTTAATTTAATTTATAAACTAATACATAATCTAATATTTTAAAACATATATTATGATTAAGTAGCTTATCTAACTTCTTTAATCTTTAAAAAAAAGTCAACTAGACCTTATATTAAGAATTTCTGAAGAGGAGGGAGTATCAGTTTCAAAAACAGATATTTAAAGCAGACATACATGTGTATCTGTGTCTGCCTTGCAGTTGTAGAGTAACCATCGACAATGAAAACACAGAGGATTGCACAGTAGTAAAGGTAACTAAGTAGTATCAAACTTTTTGAGTTAATTACGTATACATGTTGAGATACCTCTTATAAAATTGGTTTAAACTGTTTTGATAGAAAAACAAGATTAATATTTATATTTAACTCAACAAGTTTAAACATTCTAATGAATCTCAGATTCAGACATATAATTGGGAGAAGTATGATTGGAAAAATGATGAGTGGATGGGATTATGTTAGGTGGATAGTGTAAAGAAGGACGGTCTCCTTCTAGAAGTGGTGCAAGTTTTAACGGACATGAACCTTCAAATCTGCAAGAGCTATATTTCATCTGATGCTGACTGGTACATGGATGGTACTGGCTGGCTACTTTTTTATATATATCTCTTGTTAATATAGAGTTTCAATGTCTCTATATATATACTTCTAAATTCTAATTTTCACCTCATGGAAAATTTTTTGGCAGTGTTTCATGTTAGAGATGAACATGGCAACAAATTAACGGACCCGAAAGTTCTCAACGATATCCAGCAGGTATTATAATGACATCACACTTGAATTCTATTTTTTTGGTAACGGGGGGTCTTAAAGATGGGTTGAGTTTACCATATTCTAAGGGCAAAACACCTAACTCTTGATCCGTTTGGCCTATTAGAAAATAGGGAGTAGATACACCTTCACCACTGCCTCCTGGTATCCCACTTCACTTAGCTTCGGAGGCCTCCCTCAACATCACGACGGTCTAACAGATTGGACCATGTCCTTTTGATGAGAGTGTCCAACCCTTTGACCAATGAACCCATGATCGAGAGGTACACTTGGATGTTTTTGATGTGCCACCTCTTGCCCATAATTCGTTACAACTAATTATACTAATTTGGGGAGATTAATAAAATAAAATAATCACTTAATTATACATAATCTCCCTAAAATACCTATGCAAATCATTAGATCATACTTGTATATCAAAGATCTTAAATTCAAACTGAAACTACTTTTAAACCAACTCTTATATTTAATATCACATGAAAAGTGTCATGCATGGCAGGCCATAGGAAGATCAAGGGGATCTCCACAAACCATAAAGTCCTATAGTTCCAACAACAACATTTTCCCTGACTACCTTCCCCCAACCTCCGACCACACCGCCATAGAAATGACCGGCGCCGACCACCCCGGTCTCTTCTCGGAGATCTCCGCCGCCCTGGCCGACCTCCGGTGCAACATCATCAAGGCCCATGCATGGACCCACAACGCCAGATTAGCCTGTGTCGCCTACATCTCCGACCAATCCACACTCTCTCCCATCCACGACCCCCGCCGTTTGGCCCACATCGAGGACCGCCTCACCACCGTCCTCCGCTCGGCCACCACCGCCGGTGCCACCCTTAGAGAGGTGAAGACGGCGGGGTTCCACGGCGGAGAAGGCACCATGACCGCCGTGGAGCGGAGGCTGCACCAGCTCATGCTTTCCGTGAGGGATTTCGAGGCTCCACCGGCTGCGAGTGGTGGGGAGGAGATGAGAAGGAAAGGGATGGTGAAGATTGAAAGCTGTAAGCAGAAGGGATATTCTATAGTGAGTATAGACTGTAAGGATAGGCCAAGGCTCATGTTTGATACTGTTTGTACTCTTACCGACATGCACTACGTTATCTTCCATGCTTCTATCATCACTTCCCACAATGGCTATGCCTTTCAGGTATATATATAAATTCTTACACTATATATTTCTATGCCATGAAATGCATGCATGTTCATATGATCGATTCTACGTATACGTACTCTCATGTGTGTGTGTGTGTGTTTGCAGGAGTATTTTATTCGGCATAGAGATGGGTATGCTTTGAGTACAGAAAGCGAGAAGGAAAGAGTAGCTCAATGCTTAGAGGCTGCAATAGAACGTCGTGTTTGTGAGGTTAGTGGCATATTGAGATATTTTTTCAGCAGCATTATCTTAAACTAACTTTTTTTTAGTTATTTAGCATCATAAAGTATTCTTTTGGGCAACACTAAGTATTCTAATGTAATTTTATCCTTAAAAACTAACAAAGTGCTATTGAAAAAAAATGGTTTTTAGATGTCTGGGTTCAAAAAATAATGTAAGGTACTAAGTGCTATTTAAAAAAATATTTAAGCAGCTAAATGTTATTTAACCCTATTTTGAATACCGTTTAATTACATGGATGAATTTGGTGAAAATCTAAATTAAAGTAACTAAACCATATATATATATATAAATATATTAATGTGTGTGTGGATGTTGATCATAATAGGGAGTGAGGGTGGAGTTGTGCGCAGAGGACAGAGCAGGGATGCTATCGGACATAACGAGGATGCTGAGAGAGAATGGGTTGACTGTGGTTAGAGCTGACGTGGAGACTCATGGAGAGAAGTCTGTGCATGCTTTCTACGTTAGGGACGTTTCTGGAAATTACGACGTTGACATTGACTACTTCGTTCAGTCTGTCCAGAGGGAGATGGGTCCCACCGTCCTTCACATCAACAATAGCATTCACTCCTCTCCCCATAACCACGACGACACCAGTACACCTTCCTCCTTCGGACACAAGCTCAGATCTCACATTGAACGTCTCTCTCATGCCTTCTTCATCTTCTCAAACTCATCATCATCACTAGCTACCACTTAATTCCTCTAATACCTTTTCCTTCCCTGCTTCTATTCTTCATCTGTAAATAATTAATTATTAGCCAGCTTCACCATAAACCTCACTTGTATATATAATGCTTCATCACAATGTGTATATATGTTATCCACTTTCTATGTCTCTAGCATAATTAATATAAGACCTCACTCGCGCGTACCCACATCGAAAATATTAAAAATTCTCCAGTATGCCTATATATTGCCTCCATATATATATATATATATATATTGCATTTACTTCAAATTAAATGAGTTCGTACGTACTAGCCATGCCACATACACATATACTAATCCTAAAAAATATCCAGTTCTACCAGAATTAACTTTACAAGTACAAAACATATAGTTGCTTCTACCTGAAAAGTGAAAATTAGTGTGTGCGCCTATATATGTGTGAGACCAATCGAGGACAGAAAAAAGTGAAATCTAAATTAACAGCTTAGCAAAATTAATGGGTACGTGGACGTGGAAAAGTCTATGCGAGTCCCACATTTAGTCTCCTTAGCCATATTGAATGCAGGATCATATGAAGGACATCATATCTTTTAGGCGGGTGATTCAAAGTAAAATGCTTCCTCACAGCCCTTACTCCCTCCTTGAGCTTCCTGTACTTGTTCTCTGGAATTGCACTGAGTATCTCCTTCAACCTTGGAATATCTGAAACGTCAACCTGAACTGAAAATGACTCCCATCTCAGTACATCACTAAACGGTAACACATAATATTGCGATAGGATAACCGGCACACATTCAGCATAAAATGCCTCCACGATTCTAGGGCTAGCCACTTCGTACCCACTTGGACAAAGACAAAACTTGGAGCTGAGCATGAAGGAATAGTAATCTAGGCCTTTGGGAAGGTATTCGTAGACACGAAGATCCTCGTCACGGTTCTTCCAATAATGAAGGAGGACTGGACGGATTGGGCCATGAAGTCCACCGGCGAAAAAGGCTAGATGGGGACGTGTAGTATTGTCTGGTGGGGGTGAAAGGAGTTTAGGAGATACTTGGCCGCCGCGAAGAAGGATTTCTGGCAGGCTTACATCTTTCCGAGGGTTGAATCCTTCGGTAGTGTTAGCATTGCATAAGACCCTGATGGATGTATTATATAGGAAAGGGTCGCCCTTTGATGCATGAGGACCCTGCACAAATATATATCCGGAAAACAAAAGAATTTAATTCATTACGTACCTTTCAGTGATTCAGCAATATATATACACACTTAAACCCTATATATAAAAAAACTGGAATGAAAAATCTATGCCAGCTGATCTTGAGCTGATCATCATAAATTAAATATTGGGGTATATGTATGTGTGCGCGTAAGAGGATTAATAGAACTAACCCAGTCATGACAGGAGAGCATGAAGTGGTCAGCACCGTGAGTTCTATTCCAGTAGGGATACTTAGTGGACACCAGTCTCACATAATCAGATACAAACAGTTTTATAGGACTGACGTCTCTGGAGGGTGGAGTATAGAGGTACTTGACCATCCAGGCCACACTAAATGGCAGAAAGTACACGTGCGCGGCATCGGGATCTTTGGTCCTGAACTTCCCAAATCCTTGTTCCATTTCATGGAGGAATCTTCCTTCAATTGAGTATATGTCTTTAGACGGACCGTAGTGAACAAATGGTGGTTCCCCTTCTTGGTAAACGTACACCTTGAATCTTTTCTCCATCTCCAAATAGCTCCTGATGGAATAATATATAACTCGTTAATACGATGAATCAACATACATCTACCTACAAAGTTAAGTATATAACTATTATTTTATCCAGCGCTTTTACAGATATGTAAGATCTTGGGGGATTTTTCAGGCCCAAAAGACGTGTTGAGGGATTTTTTTTTGCCTTTGATAAACTACTTAATATTGCCCCCGAGATAGACCATCAGATTTGCAGTCATTAAAGGTGATGTGTTGATTAATGATTGAAATTGATAAATTGTGATTAGAGGGAAAGGTTGGCTAGTCTTTTTATTGGGAGGTAAATTATAATGACAAGATCAAGATTTCAGCTACGTATCATTTGTACTTATTATGATCCTCGTGATAGGGATCATGTGGCCGAACGGGTGAAGTGACCACAACTATATGCTAGTCACACCGTACCGTCCAATTGTTTAAATAAGTATTTTCTGTACAAGTTTTTAATGAGTACTGCGCATTTAGTAAAAATTAAAGCAGCTTTTCGCAGAAGCTCTATTTGATCTTCGAACTCTCGAACGAATGAATACTAGCGCACTAGCTAGGCACTTCCAAAACGTAGAAGAAAAGGAATTATGCCATCATAAGAGTCGAAATTTGTATAATAAAAAAAAAAATCAAAAGTGAAACATCAAATGAAATTTTTTTCAGTGGCGGTGACTTCTTTGCAAAGCGGTGGATAAGTACCCTCGACTCTTAATGAATTTCTTCATCCAACTAATTGATAGTTATGTGGCTAAATCTGAAAAAAGTGCAGAATTCTTTTACAAGTGAATGCGGGCGCCCTTCATAGTTAGTTTTGGTATATTTAAATTTGAAGAATGAGTTGTTATTATTCTGGCTATTTCTCATGATGAATATTGTAAGTTTAATATATTTTAACTAATCAATTGATTAATTAATTTTAAAAAAGCAGAACCAAAAAAGGATCAAAGGATAAAAAAAAAATGGTTCGGAGGGCTTACTGATGGAATAAGCGCGGGTTAAGATATATGTCACCGGAGGGAATGTAATCGCCACCGCCTTTGTCCGCCGGCACCGAGGAGACATTGCTTCTCCTATCAGCTAATGCCCTGCGAATCGAGGCTCTTGCTCCGGCGAGTTCTCTTTCGAGCCTCTGTTCCCTGGTTATCATTTTTTTCGTATTCTGTTAATTACATACATTTCATCAATTATCACGTAATCAGAGTCGGAGATTCAGACAACAGAAGAGCAACAAATTCCACAGTAACTGACAGATAATTCGTAAATCAAATAAAAAATCGCTACTAAGAAAATCAAAGCAAAACGCAGAGGAGAACAGAAAGAAATGAGAGGAAGAACATCAATCAATGCGTAAATAATTAAACACTCCAATGGAGTTAAATGCAAGTGAAACATACAGCTACTATGAGGTGACTGAATTTGTTCTTCCTGTGAAGATCACCGCCATGTCCGTCGAGAACAACAGCCCGGAGTAATTTTTCACTGGAAACAGAGAATTGAACGTGTCCTATTTTCACTGTACTCCGATATGATCCATCAAACGTGATAAGATGAAAGAACTGATGAACTGGAAGAAGCTTAACGACGATGATGGATATAGCAAGCAACCAGTAAATCACAAAGAAAAAGAGTCTATAAGAAATTTTCATGGCGTTGCTTTCTGAAGAAGTTCTCAGTTTTTGATTGTGTGGAGAGATTATATAAAGGAAGGGAAGTGTAATGATGAATGATGAATGATGAATGATGAATGATGAAGATGGGCATGAAGTAGTTATCTGTGTGTTTCAGGCCTAGTACTCGAAACTGTATTATTGAGAGGGTGGAATGGAAAGTGTGAACTATTGTTACACGCAATGACGGATTTGACCTTCTGGATATCATGTTGAATGACAATTTTGCCCCTGTAAGTGAACCAGAAACGTGATCAGATTTGCGAGAGCCATAACTTCCATTCCCGCCAAAGTCATAACTCCAAGTTTTGGCGCCTTTTTAAATACTTTTTTTTTTTTAAAAAAAAAAAGAAATGCAGCACAAACTAAATCCTTGTGTTGTTGGCCAAAATCTAACCTAGTGTTAAGTACTAAAGTGTTGTATGTATATATACACACATATATATTCTACCAGGTCATTTTAGAATTTAGTTTTTCAAAAAACACTAGTCTTCTGTTCGATTAAAATTAAAAAACAGTTTTGATTTCTCTGGGAGGAACATATATCACTAGGTGTTCTAATTAATTTGCCAAAAAATTTCAGGCCAAAATAAAAATACCCAAACAAAAATATTGTTATTAATTAGGCGATTCTTTTCATTTGGTTTCCATTGCTAGGGAAATTATTACTAGCTTTTGTATATTGGCTATAAAATAATATTATTCTGCATTTTTTTTAAATAGAGCACAAACTAAATCCTTGTGTTAACTAACCATGCAAGTGTGGCCTAGTTGTTCATAATTTGGTCGCTTAACCAAATGGTGGGGAGTTCGAATCCAACAATTTGGCTTGTAAACCATTTTGTGGTCAGTCGTTTACCTTTAATTGAAGAACCTGTGGCAAAGAATTAGTCACTGCTATCGGTAATAGATACTGTTTAATAAAAAAAATCCTTGTGCTAAATGTTAGATTATGAAGTGTTGTATATTCTACCAAGTCATTTTAAAATTTAGTTTTTAAAAAAAAAAACACTAGTCTTCTGCTCGATAAAAAAAAAAAAAAACAGTTTTGATTTCTTTGGGGAGAATATCACTAAGTGTTCTAATTAATTTTCCAAAAAAGTTCTGGCCAAAACAAAAATACCCAAATAAAAATATTTTTATTAGGCGATTTTTTATTTGGTTTTCCATAGCTTGGGAAATTATTACTAGCTTTTGTATTGGCTATAAAATATTATTATTCTGCATTTTTTTTTAAAAATATTTATTATTTTCACGTAAAGACACAAATATTATTTTCTTTCTAAATTTTTTTTATGTAATTAACTTTATTGTGTATTAAGATCTGTTAAGAACAAAAAAATGTCAAGCCAAAGAAAATCATTTTAAGAATTAATCATTTTTATTTGATTTTAATTTTAAAATAACCGTATGATATTAACTACTCACGAATATGACCAAAATTAACTCCACAAATAAGTCCTATATTTAGGATACGAGGGAGTATTATTGATTAACTTGAATGCATGCCAAGTTTGAGCCTCAATATTATTGAGAAACTCTCCAAATATGACTATATCATTTCTGATTACAAGAATATATTATTTTAAGATATTGCTCACGAAGTGTTTGGATTATTTCATTTTAAATAATTTTACTTTATACAAAATAAATATGTGAGAAAAGTCATAAAAATGCAGAAAATCTTTTTTTTTCCCAAGTGGTTACCTTACTTCTCAAACAGTCCAATTGATGTTTATTTATTTTTGGCTAAAGTATACTTTTGATCTTTTATATTTGTGTGAAATTTTATTTTAGTCCTTTATATGTTAAAAGTACACTTTTAGTCCTTTTCTACTAACATCGTTAGTTTCATTTAATAGAAAATGCTGACTCATTAAGTCTAAAAGGCGATTCTATAATAAAATGTGGATAAAAAGGCTTAAATTTAATTTTTTTAGTATCATCATTTTTATATTTTAAAAATTAGTCATGTTTTAACGATATTTAATTATAGAATCATTTTTAAGATTTGATGAGTCAGCATTTTCCATTAAATAAAACTAACAGTGTTAGTAAAAAAAGAACTAAAAATGTACTTTTCAAACAGAAAGGACTTAAATGAAACTTGGTGTCATAAAGGACTAAAAGTATACTTTAACTTACATTTTTTTTTTTATCTTTGATCAACTCGAATCGTATTATATGAAGAGGGGAAAAGGCAAAACATGAGCCAGCACCCTAGAAATAGATGCTTGAATTAGTTTTATGAAGGAGTACAAGTGAATGAGTGATTAATTAATTAAGTGGTCCTGGTGACTAATAATGTGGAAGAAAAAGCTAAGAGTGGCTCTCCTCTCTTGTGCGTGTAAGCTAAAATTGGTGAACATTTCTCCATCTAATATACCAAAATGGAGGCAATCATTCTCTTGAGTTCCCAATTAATGAGAAGAACGGTCCCTTTTCAAAGTAGAAACTGGAAGTTCATCAATTATCACACTGTTTCGTGACTTTATCAAAGAATGGCTGTGATGGCATTTGAGAAGCTTCAAGGCTAAAAATCGCAAGGTTGGGTTCATAAGTATGCTTCAAGTTTTGCCAAGAAAAAGGCCATGGTTTATTCCCACTAACCTTTATACGATCTGCTAATCATTGGGACGCCTGTTATCCTTAATCCGCGGAATTGGGAGTATGACTGAGTGGAGGTGAAATTAGAAATTCGGGATGGAGTTTTACTTAACATAAAAGTATATCCTTGCTTTCCAACATTAACGCATTTTTTTCAGACTGACAAAATTAAGGCAATTTTTTGTATATGGAATTTTAAAAAAGTGCATTTTTTTATTTTTTTGAATCCTTTTATATGCAATAAATATTACTTAATATTTACATGAAATACATTAAACACAACATTCCATTAAAATTGCGTATAGCTCCCTTAGGTATTTATTTATTTTGGAAAGACCAAGTAGAAGTGATTGAGGCTCGCCCCTCAATAACTGAAATATAGGAAAACAATTTTTTAAAAAAAAAATAATATGGGTAAAAATACTTTCCATATTCTTATAATTAGGAAAAAAAATATAATTAATAGGTACAGATTCTGAAGTCAGCATTGTATAGAGAATTCATCTCTACACAATGCTGTCTTCTTTTTATTGCATGAAAAGGCTTTTAGGTCCGGCCAAGGAGTGTTTTTTTTTTTTTTTTAAAAGCTCTTCTAGTCTTATTGTAATCCATTAATAATTTTCAGTGATTAAAAGCCTCACCTTAACAGTCATAAAAGTATTGAAAAAAGAAAGATGAGAGAAGCTAAGAGCACTGAGGAGCAAAGAAATTCCTCCAACTGCAGAATCATTATTAAAGCAAGTGGGATGGGATGATGGAGAAACACCATCAGCTACCCGTATGGCTCAATGGGTGACACAGCTTTCTGGTGAAGTAACTTGGCTTTGAAGGCAACTACTGTTGAGTATGGACTTCTTATAATGAAATGTATATTGGGCCTAGCAACTCATACGGCCCACACTCTAGTCGCAGTGTTTACTATTATAGTATCAGCTAAAGAATCTTTAGTCTTATGGCATTAGATGTGCCCATTTGAGGTCCCCATACTCTTTATGCATCATGCCTGCCATTCAAATTAAATAATAATAATAAAAAAAAGACCGACTCATATCATAATTCATAATTGTGAAGAAAGATCAGTTAGTTCTGAGCTTTACATGTGATACATTGATACTGGTGTTATCTTCAAGTTGCTGGCATTTACTAAAAGCCAAGCCATCAACACATTGAACACACATATATTTGAACACTGATAATTACGTAAGTTGTTGCTCAAGTAAGCGGTACATGAAACATTTGGTCTATTGGCAAGTGATCTCCAGTTTCTCCAGTGATTCACGTATGTCATCAATATCTATCTCTTCAGCCTGCACAACACTGTCATTTTCCAGAGGTAGAACATCTTCAAATGAATAACTTCTGTTGTTATGGATCTTACGCGCATTATTACCATAACCCTTTAGAATCACAGTTTTGTGGATTCCTCCAACCAATCCTTCATAGTCGGTGTCTCCACATTCTCCCACAAACACCACCGTGTTGGACAAGTCCATTCCCCAACGGATATAGAGGTACCTTTATAGAACAATGATGGCGATTAACAGGGCAAAAATCTCATGGGTCATAAATAAATTGGTAATGTTTGAAGATAACATGCTCAATAAAGAGGCTAGAGGTAAAGTTAGGTGTCGTGTTCATGCAAATTTGTTATCATCGGCTCCCTGTCTAATGCAAAGAATAAAATGTTTCCACATGCTAGTGCATGTTTATGAGCATATTAGCCTTTTCAATTTTGTTATTGGCTCTCCACTTTATCAAATGATAACACTTGTCCAAGTCAGTAGAAGATAGTAATACAATTTTGTATTACACGTCAACATCATCATGCATACACCTATGCGGCTATGCCTATATAGTTTCTGCAATTTTCAGCTGGAACAACCATTTTCAAACAGCAATCAGTGTTGGAATCAGAGAGATTAATCAAGACAAACTAAGTTTTAGTCTAGAAACCCACATCAAATATTTTGAACAAAAGTATTCGGAAGTGATATATTTCACAAAGGTTGGCAAAAAAAAAAAAAAGATACATTTCACAATGATGTCATAATTTCCTTGGCAGTCTTTTAATTTTAAATAGTACTCATAGGAAATCTAATAGCAAAGTGTTCTCAATTGGTTGTTAAAACATTGGCTGAAATCTTCAATAGGGAATGGTGAAGCACGAGTTGAACTAACCTCTATACATGGTTAAACCCTCTATTTCATCAACTTAGGTAGCTACTATATATTAGTAAAAAGAACAGCAATAAGCTGGCAAAAAAAAAAAAAAAAAAAAAGAACAGCAATAAACTGGGTAAAAGGATAAAAAATGACCGACAGATTTCATATCTATACCTGAGTGCTTGGCATCTGGAAGCTAAGACAGGGATGACGTTCAACCTTGTCCCATTTTGACAATATATAACATTGCAACGAAGAGCTTGAATCCTCATTAGTTTCCGAAGATCCCTAACTGGAGGAAGCTGTCATTGTAGAAAAGTAACCAAACTTGTCAAAACGTTAACAAATATTTAACTAGGTAGATATGCTTAAGCACTGGTGCTTCATAATGTGACAAACCACACACGCCAAAAGAATAAGTAATGTTACCAATGTTGGGTCTTTCACTTTAAATGCATAGCAGTGTTCAGTTGATCCTGCTTCATCTTCAGAGATTACAGGTTCTTCTTTCGTTTTATCGTTGATTGAAGCAACCCAACGAACCAAAGTCTTTCTCAGATCCTCTGCCCCCCATCGATAATTGGTATGAGTCTGATAATCTGAATCTACAACAAAAGGAAGTCCTATAGAACTCATCTCTGAGGTTGCAGATGGATAATAGAGCTCGCCACCACTGTTACATATTAAAGCATCAAAATCTGTTGGCTTCAAATTTGCTGAAGCTATAAGAGAGTCTATCTCAGTTATTGTCAAGGAAGTTGACAATATGAATCCAATCAACCCAGCATTTCTGTCCTTCTGCACTGACTCGGTAATTTTATTGAGAATTTCAGGAAACTCTGAGACATCATCACAAGCAATTACAAAAATATACTTCCTCCTTCTCAATGACATGGTCTTATTTACTGCATTGCTGTCTTCATTATTCATTGATCCTACTTTCGGCGAGCTGTCAATGGCATTCTTTTGTTTCAAGATATCTAAAGCTTTATCAAGGTTTACACTATCTCCGGTTTTTTCACCATCCAGTGAAAGCTTTAGGTCCAGTGACAGATCTTGTACATCTCGCAAGGAATCTGGAGGTGAATCTAATTCTGAATCTTCATCTTCAGCATCACTTCGCTGCCATTTTGGCTTCCTTGGTTTCAAAGTAGCTATTCGGGCTAAGTAAGTCTTACAGTGCTCTGGCCAAGAGAAAAGGTGAATATTTTTTAGCCCATTTTGCCGGCACTTTGCCCAAAGGTGTTTATCAGAGACAAGCTTAAAAAGAGCATCAGCAATGGATTGTTGATCATGGGGGTCAATTAGAAGACCATTGTCAAGAACCTGAAATAACAATATAAATCAGCCGTTATTCACTAACAAGTTGTTATAAAGCTTCAACCACCATGTAGTCTATTTTCGAGGGAAATTGTATTTTCTAAATTGTGGTAAGGTCGTAGAAGATTGACAAACCCGATGAATATCAACAGGGCCTCCATTTTTGGTCGCAACCATAGGCAAACCATGAGCTGCTGCCTGGGAACAAGAAGGTTGAATTAGAATTTTCTACTTGCTCGTTTCTTAAAAACAACAGAAACTGCAATGAAGGTTAAGAGAAGCACCTCAATCAAAGTAAGCCCAAATGGCTCAATAAAAGCCGGATTAATAAAAACACCCTGCAAATATTTTTTTAAAAAAAGAGTTGAGTAAATACATCATGTAAAAAAAAAAAAATCAGGAGCTGTCAAGGTATATAGCAATTTGTCAGAGAAGTTGGATCATGTGGGATTTAATGAGAAGGGAAACAAGCAAGATATGGCGATTTTTTTATATCAAGGGATTAGGTTACCGTGTAACTAAAAACACTATGCAGTATGTTGATAACAATCCACAACGGACTAATAACACCTAACTAATGCGTTTAATGGTGACATCTAAGCGGACTTATTAGGACCAAGAGAAGCCATTATTGATTGAACATCAGTGACCATAGGATACGCATTGATTCATATCTAAACACTATTTGATGAAAAATCTAACTAATTAAGCAACCTTGGATCTTGCAGCTAGACGATAGATATCAGGAACCTCAAACTGCTTGTGGTGTTTAGGATATGCCACATGACCATATAGATCATATTTGTCAATTAGCCTAAGGATTGAAAAGAGCACAGAAGCATTTGTTGTGGACATTTCTTCAATATCTTCTCGATTTCCCATTATCAATGTCTGAAACAGCAGAGCAGCATAGAATTAATAAGGAACAGCTATGAATAATAAGTATTGGACAAATAAGCAGTGGTAGCTCAATGAATTGAACGTACAAGGTTTGCTAACTCCCTGAGAGCGCTACATTCTCCAAATGCTTTGACTAGAGTAGTCAGATTTTTTTTGGGGTCTGGCCGGGCAAGTGCGAGTATCATAGGCTTGCGGGGATTGGAGAAAAAACGCATGATCTGCTAAATCAATCAATGATAATGATATTGTAAAAAGAAATAAAAATCCATTATGTACAGAAAATATTTTCTTTTCCAATTGTTAAAAAGAGTAGCTGCATGTTAACACCAATCCAAAGTAAAGAAGGAGTAGTTTTGACCTCAGACCAAATTGGTGGATCATGAGCAGACTTATCTTCGTTCTTTTCCCCTTCATCCAAATCGGGTGGAACAATATGATTGAATTCCATTCCAGGTGGAATAACCTTGACAAATATGAAAATTTAGTTTAGAACATGTCCAACTTCAGTTAAGCAAGTATATCCAATCGTAAAGATATATAGAAGAGAAGGTTCATCTGGATACTTACAACCATACGAGGCATGAACCTGCCATGACAGTGTACACCCCTCTTCATCCTAGCTCTCAATTTGCTTTCTAGGACAGGATCAAATCCATCATAAAGACGCCATTGCTCCTCAATCTCCTGCTTAGTGCTGGTTATGACAACTTCAGAGACATCAAGGGTTAAATCCTCTGCTTCTATTCTCCGCATTATTTTGTAGGCTGCATTAATCTCTTCTCTAGATTGCCTTCCTTGTTTTAAAAGCTGGTCAAGCTTATCTCGTCCGAGTGAATGGCCAGTGAAGATCATAGGAACGTTCAAAGATCCAGATAGAAGAGCAGCAGAATCACCCGCATCAGCGTAATGTCCATGAATAGCAGCTGGCCAGACTGGTTCACCATTACCAATCTGTTCGCTCAGAACTTTGGACATTTGGATAATGTGCTTCATGGCACCATCAACAAACTCAGGTATATACGGCCAAAGGCGTTCTTTTGGTATATACTTATCTTTAGGGCCAAATGGTATACGGATTATATATGCCCCACTACCTTCTCCACCTTCCCGAGGTGAGTAGTCTGAGCATATTGGATTTAGCATTTCTGTTGGCTCACCATAGCTATAGTCTACATCAGGAGCTGACACTTGTCTTGTTAGCAAATCTACCCTGTAAACACCTGGCATCATTCCTAATGCTCTTGCAAGTTCTACCACATACTTAACCTGAATGTGAGAAAGAAAGTTTAGAATTAGTTGGCAATTAATGTCTCACAAAACGAGGATAGCATCTACAAAGAAACAACATCCAAACCCAATAGTGAATTACCTGACCTCCAGTATCAGAATCACGACCTAATTCCATGTTCTCCCCTCGTATCAAGCCATGAAGGCTGTATCATGAATATTTGAATAAAATGCCGCTCGTTACATACCAATAAATACAACTGTTGATTATGTGAAATATACAATAATAAGCTATGGAGTGGAACATGATTAAGTTCGTGCCTGATTAAAACAAGGTAGAGCTTCTTCTCCTTGTGCTGACGTGCCCAGTTCTCCAAAGCATCAATGGAACTGACCCTACTCATCCTGCCTTTACTATTGCTATCACCTTGAGCTGGTAGTTCAGCCAAAGTATCCCCTTTCTCTCCTTCTGATAGGTCTTCTGATAATTCAGCAGCGGCTTCTCTTTGTGCTCTTTCCCTTTCAAGACGACGCCTAGCACGATACCGGGCCTCCTCTGCCTCAACCTGATAAAGAAATCAGAGTAATGCTTAAACATTAACAAGTAATGGTGAGAGAATTGTTACAAGTAATGCTTAAACATTAACACCATTTTTGTTTCATGAGTTTTTCTCTCTTCTTTCCTCCGTTGTTTTCATAATGTTTATTTGACAAGCAAATAGAGAAAACATGAAGCTCCAGCATTTTGATGTTGAATTTGACATATCAGATACTGGGTGAGCTCAGTAAACGTGAAAAAGGTGAAACTAAGAACCTGCTTCTTCTTGCGCGCCAAATTCCAAATCCTCCAGCTCATGTTCTCCATTCTGGTGTTCCTCTCCTCAGTTCCACCCATCGACGCAGCCTAAATTAAAATGAAGAAGATACCAATAAAGAATAAAAAAAGACAGAGATTAAGAGAGACACAAATGAGAATGCATGCATTGGGTAAATTTCTATAGAGGGGAGTGGGAAAGTGAAGGTACTCGAATCCAGGAACGATGGAGATCGGTCTCGTCGAATCCAGTGATGACCTCTTCGACGAAGTAACGGGTGGGATTGAAGCGATCTCTTTCACGGAGAAGCAGAGAGGATTGTGCTTTGTTATCGCGGTCCACGAACCCAGGGCCAACATCAAGGATTGCCTCCAAGTAGCTATTAATCCAATCGTTTCCCGCCATTTAGGCTACAGTATAATAAGAACAGAGCATAAACTCCACGTACAGAAAAAACAGAACCGATCGAGACGATTAGGACGAAACAAAAGGAATGTATGTGCGATTGGAGAAGTTTGAGTCTCACGTACGAGAGTGCAAAAGAGAATGGTGATGTGGGTGCGTAGTGGATGATCTCAGAGAACTTCCACGTTCCAACCTCTGCGTCTTCCCTGGAAGACCTTCGGAGATCGTGACTTCTCTATTATTTTTACCTTTCTCCTCGGATTGTAAATTGGCCTCGTCAATATTATTATTATTCATCAAGTCATTTCATTGTTTAATTACTGGTGTATATATATACAAGGATATGTCAAAATATTCACATAACTAACTGAGCTAATTATGTTACATAACAGAATGTGGTTGTACTTGTAACCTAACTAAACAAGGAACTGTTCCCTTACTTGAATTCTCATTTCCCTCTTGCTCATTTTTAATTTTCTTTTTAGAAACTCTTATTCGCTAGTTGGATTGAAAAATTAAATGGTTTAAATTTAACATTTTTTAAAATTGTTACTATAACATGAACTTTTTTTTTTTTACAGTTGTAGACTATGTACTACCCTGTTCCTTGTTATAAACACACTCTAACTACTTCTCACATATTAATGACAGGAATTTATAACATTAAATATATCTTATTTTTAAAGAATTTTTTAACTTTGCCCTTGTTTAAGAATAGTTGTTAAAATAATATTTTATGCATTATAAACATCCTCTCTCATCTTCTTTATTTTTAACATAGGAGTAAAATAGTCACAATAGCATTAATTGATATCAAACTGGACTTATATCTATGAACACAAAATTTATGATAGTTGGACTTATAATAAGGAATAGGGTGGTAGATAGGACTTATAATTATGAGAAGAAAATGAGTAGAGAAAAAGAAGAAAATAATCTCCCCTGATTTACTACTCATAAAAAAAATATAAATAAGAAAGAGCTAAACATTTTTAAGACTGTTTAGATCCCCGTCTGGACAGATTTGATTTAATAACTAATAAAGACAAAATCTAAAACGAAACGTAGAAAGATTAAATAAATTGTAGGCATGACGAGCCAATCATATAAAATAAGGAATGATTTGAGAATCTCCCGCCAGAACAGTCGCAGGGCCTAACTAACTTTGCATCTCTATCACGAGCCAAGAACAAAAACGACCAAGGCGACTCTCTCTCTCTTCCCTCTGTTGCAGCGAAATGCCCGACGACCAGTAAACGGTCGTTTCCGATGTGAAATCTCTCCGTCACCCACTACACCATAAATCTCAGCTACAAAATTGCAATATCTCGACCCACAAATTAAATTAAACCCGATTTTTTTTTTATTTTTTTTTAAAAAAAATGGTATTCTTCACCGTATTGTTCTTTGGGATCTTATTCGGCTTCGGAATTATCCTCGCTTTTGCTCGTTATGGAGCTACCCGAGCTAAACGTCGCTCTCATTTGGTACTTTCTTTTACACCATTTTTTGTTTCCCTTCAAGGATTTTTTATATCTTCTGATCGATTCCTTTTTATTTTTTTTTATTTTTTTTCGGGGTTTTGAACGCTTTCTCAGGCGAAGACGGTCGCTGCTTTTGCAAGAATGACAGTCGAGGATTCCAGAAAAATTCTGCCTCCTAAGTTCTATCCATCATGGGTGGTTTTCGCTCAGCGACAGAAGTTAATTTCATCTTATTGTCTATTTTATCCCATTCACTGCGCCTTACATTTTAATTAGATCTCTGATAATCTCTTGTCCAATAATATCCATTGGTACTGATATCAGTTATTCGTCAAATGCAGTTAGATTGGCTTAATACCCAACTCGCGAAAATGTGGCCCTATGTTGATGAGGTACTTTCATTTGATGTTTTTTCATCATGAGGAATCTAATTCGATCTCTAGGATTGTTGGATATGGAAAAATGTCGCTTTCGAGCTGAGTATTTTGTGATCATATGGCATAGGCAGCATCGGAGTTCATAAAATCCAACGTGGAACCCATTCTTGAACAACATACGCCAGTAATCTTAGATTCACTCACGTTCTCTAAATTAACCCTTGGTACTGTTGCTCCGCAATTTACAGGTTAGTTTGGTCCCAGGACACTCATGATCAAGCTAAACAGAGTGAACATGTTAATAAGATGTTGGTTTAATTTATTCGTCCCCTGAAATATTCCGCTGCTAATGTAAGTTACTTGGAATATGTAGGAATTACGGTTCTTGAAGAAGAAAGCGGGCCTGATAAAGTGACCATAGAGTTGGAAATGAAGTGGGATGGTAATCCAAATATCGTACTTGATATTAATACTCGTATAGGGGTTGCACTGCCAGTGCAGGTAATTTGTTAATTTTTGTCCACTACAGGTGTTTTTGCATGCTGATTATTTTGTGTAAGGGTTTCATTTATTGCCTTTTTTCTGCAGAGCATGAATATCAATGCCAAGACAATAACGAATTAAAGATGATATAAATATAGGGAAAATATTTTAACCAAATATTATCATCAGAATAATTATCAAGTTGTAACTTTAATGTATTTAAATTTGTATAGCTATTGATCAAACTATATCGAACGATGCGCGGGTAGAATTAAATTCATTGCAAACATAATACAAATCAGTCTGTTGAAACTACATCTTGACACAATAAAGTGTAAGTACAAAGATACAACTCGATGCATGTAAAGTTGTGAAAAATACCGGGTTTCCAACAGTTATCACTTCGAACCATAGATTATGAAGAGTGTCACCTCCATTAATGTTGTCTCGCACTTCGAATCAAGTTATTTATATTTGTTGTCTTCTTTTATCACACGCAAGATACAACTCGATACATCCACTAGGCGTGGTCTTGTGATGAGTGAATCACGCTATTAGTAAAAGGTTTTCGATTCAGACCTCTGTTCAACGATGTAGTTAAAAGAAAAATATATTGGTCCAAATTAAAGCGACATCTAACAGTTGGATTCTGTCTGACTGAATAATTGTCTCATACATTCATACGAGTCCTTCCCTATAACTTCCTCAGGAGACAAAGCTGTTAGATTGGGCAAGCTACATGTATCCTGTAGTCTCTTATCTGTGGCCAATGTTCCTCAAATTTATTCTTTTAGAAGTGGAGAAGGAAAGTTCACCAAAGAAAATGTGGATAAGGAAATACCAAAAGATAGCACATGTTAAAAAAAGTAAAACACTTTCCATCAAGGGCTGATTAGGAATAAGCCCATAATGGCCCATCATACCCATTCAACATTCATTTTACTCAACCCAATGACCCATATAGATAAGTTTCGGAGAGAACTGTTGATATTTAGGAGCACGCACAAACACACGCACACTCTTGAGTTTTTGTTTGTTTGCTCATCCCAATCTCTAGGCACCTTCGTACTGTAATTTTTAGGGAGAATTGTATTTAGGTCACAAGGAAGTCAATTACTATCAAATAAGTCCCGATGACTTGTTAATAATGCCTTTTTACTTATTAATGGTGGCTATTCCACTTGTTTGACAAGTCATGTGACTTGTTTGGTATTAATTTTCTTCCTTAGGATTTGAATACAATTCTCCCTAATTTTTATCAGCAAAAAAATATGCATAATTTTCATTGATTGACATGTTGGATTGTGGAATTCAGTCTGCTAGTGAGATCATTAGAGACATTGCATCGGCCATCATTTCTTCTAAGACATTCCTTGTTCTTCGCTTGCTCTTTCCTGGCAACCTGTTCATATAGGTAAAAGATCTTGCATTCACTGGAGTTTTCAGGTTGATCTTCAGCCCGCTAGTAGATGAATTTCCTGCATTTGGAGCCGTTTGTTTTTCATTGTTTCAAAAGGTGAGTCATATATATCACCTCTTGACTTAATGCATAACAGTCGGGGAGAATGAACTTAAATTTGAGAAATTGAAAATTAGTGTAATTGATTTAAAGTTTAAATTGATTTCTTTGTTTGCCACCAGAAAAATCTGGATTTCACTCTCAAGGTTATTGGTGGTAATATTTCAAGCATCCCAGGGGTGGCTGATGCTATAGAGGTATAAACCAAATACATGTTTATGGCTCCTATCTTTCAATTATAAGGCAGCGTTGTGATTTTCCTCTATTTTAACAATATATAAAGATTTCAATGGTTGGGCGAATTTTCAAATTTAATTTAGTGTCACTTGAATGATTGAAACCCTTCATTGATATGATTTCAATCAAGAGGTTATTTAACAACATTTTATGTCATATATCTATGCAGGAAACAATTAAGGATGCTCTTGAAGATTCTATAACTTGGCCAGTGCGCAATATTGTACCAATTATACCAGGAGATTATAGGTATGTAAAAACTTATTTGTCAAGGGAGGAAAATTATGTATAAAAATATTGGCAGCAGTTTGGAGTAAGTTACCTTCGTTCCTAACAAGGACCTTCATAATGAAGAACGGCATGAAGAGATAGTGAGAAATGGTTATGGGAAAATAATTTTTTTCTTGCTCCATATGGATAGGCTTTCGAAACCATTTTGCAAGCTATCAGATTGATAATATTTCGTAATCTTTGAGAGTTAACCTTTCTTTGGTTAAGAGCTTTATGAATTATTTCTATCTCATCAGTCACCTGGAGCTGAAAGCGCTTGGAACACTGGAAGTAAGACTGGTCCAAGCGAAGGGGCTATTAAATAAAGAACTGATAGGCAAATCTGATCCTTTTGCAAAGTTATTTGTACGTCCACTTCGTGACAGAACCAAAAAAAGTAAAACAATCGTAAGTCAACCTTCCCCTGTGGAAGCTTAGTTAATTGATTGATTGATGATTGATTGATTTTGGTTGTTCATTACCCAACTAATGGAAATCTTCAGAATAATGACTTGAATCCTGTTTGGAACGAGCAATTCGAGTTCATTGTTGAAGATCTTAATTCACAGAGCTTTACGGTACGAATTTTTGACGATGATGGCCTTCAAAATGCGGAGTTGTTAGGCGCAGCCCAAGTGCCGCTAAGGGAACTTGAACCTGGTAAAGTCAAGGAAATATGGTTAAAGCTGGTTAAGGATTTGGGGGTCCAAAGAGATAACAAATACAGGGGTGAGGTAAGAATTGCATCTCACTAGCGTCTTCGTAATATATCCATCTAGACATTGAGATAATTAACATATATCACGTTTGTATTAAACTTTGTGTCAGTGTCATGCTATAAGAATCAAGTGGCAAGTTATATGTTAAACTTTCACGCAATATTCTCGAGTTTCTAGTCCTTTTACATTATACCTGCCTTCCATAGGTGCATTTGGAGTTCTTGTACATCCCATTTGGTCTGGAGAACAACTTTAGCAACCCTTTCAACCCAGATTACTCGTTAACCTCTTATGAGAAAACCCTTAAGGATAGGGTTGATGACGATGCTGCCCCCAAGAAAAATGTTATTGTTAGAGGGGTGCTTTCAGTGACAGTTATATCAGCTGAAGACTTGCCAGCAGTTGACCTCATGGGGAAGGCTGACCCTTTTGTAGTCGTTATGCTGAAAAAATCAGACAGAAAACACAAAACCAGGGTAAGACTCGGCTCATTCAACAACTAATTAAGACTGATTAGAATGTTTGACTGATATTGATTTCGTCTGTGAGTTACGATAATATAGTTTCTGTGTAGATATTAGTCACAGTTTATTAACTGTTATACTTTCAGGTTGTAAACGAATGTCTAAACCCAGTGTGGAATCAAACGTTTGACTTTGTTGTGGAGGATGCGTTGCATGACTTGATAATTGTTGAAGTCTGGGATCATGATACTTTTAGGAAGGTGATTTCTCTTGACTCTGTCTTTTTAATGTTGTTTCTTTTACGGTTTTTCTTATCGGATCAGAATAATATTTAATCCTACAATGATCAATTTGCCATCTTCATCTTATGCTGCAAATTCCTTAAAATTCAATATCATATATAAATGAAATGTATGGATTTTGCAGGAGAAAATTGGGAGAGTGATCTTGACATTCACTAGGATTATCTTGAAAGGCGAATTTCAGGACACGTTTGCCTTAAATGGTCCTTCAACTGGGAAGATCTCACTGCATTTTAGGTGGAAACCACAGCATAAGACGCGGGATCAATCATAGACTTGTGATAGTTCTCAGGATATAAAGCGATGCCTACAAGGCTACAATTATATCATTTTTTCATGTACCAGTAGAAGATTCAGCAGTTACAGGCGGAACTTCAGCTTGAGAGTTACTCGAAACGCTGTCAAGATATCACTATACGTGGTTTCGTATTCAGGAGTTTAATAAGTCAATTTAAAATCTTGACCTCTACCGTCGTTTTGATTAAGCTTCTGAATTTTTTTTTAAAATAGAAATAATAGTTAAAGAATGTGAACTTTCAATTATGTTTTGTCTTGCTTATCACTCTCTTTTCAATAAGTTGTGATGTTGCATAGTTTATCCTATTTAAAGGTATCAACTAATTATGTGACATCGAAAATGGAGGATTTTATATGCATTGTGTAGTTTTTCACAAGTTTCAGAACGTAAATGCTTGTAGTAATTTAAAGATATAGATGTTTACATGTACTTGGAGGATTTGATATGAATTTTAATTGAAGATTTCTTCACCTTTCTAAGAGATGTGTTATTCGTCGGTTTTGATATATTGAATTATATAATCAGGGAACGGAAAATAATTCCGTTCTCCCGAATTCTTGTGGGGGAGAGAAGTTGTCATTGTTGTTATTATCATCACTCCTCTCAAAGTGGATTATTTGTTTGATTAAAGTGGTAAAACAACATAAATTAAAAATGGAGGCTGACTTGGACTACTTGCCAGGAGAGAGTGGTGATATGTGTGTGTGTCTCTATATATACGATATTGGTGGAATTGCTTTACTTTCTGAAACTGTGGATGTGGTGTGAGCTACACCACCTTTTGTGGAGTTGACTCTCTAATCTCTATCATGAATGTTTTTATCAATAATGATCACTTCATTCCTATAGTTGGGTGGAATTGCTGGTACACATCCATTTGCAGCTTGTTATGCTTTTAGTTGTGGTTTCTTACTTCATTCCTTAATCAAATAGTGTGAGTTTGAATCCCATATTTAAACATTGAGGGTATTTTGTAGCCAGTCAATATTAGATACCCTGAGTTTACTTAAAAAAAAAAAAAAGTGTTGATGCGTTATTAGAGTTACTGTTGTCCCGTGGTGAAATACTTTTATTTGTCTTCATTGAACTTTGCTTTTGCTTTTGGTTCAATAATTAGGCCGACGAATTTTTTTAAAAAAAACATATTTTCTCTACTATTAGACTTCATACGGCTTTATAGTAATTACTGCTATTTATCAACTAACTAGCACTAGTTTGGACATGCCTTACGCGTGAAGGGAATGTGGTTGAGTAGATTAAAAATCATAATTATCATTTTTTTTGTATGTGTGAATTTTTTATGTATTTTTTCAGGATTGTCGATATATTTTTCTTAAAAAAAGTGGCTCTTCATTTAAACCAATCGAGATGGTAGGCTTTTTTACCCATCTACTATGAGTAAAAGAATATCCAATATACTATGAGGACAAAAATATTTACCACAATACTACATTTAAAATAGCTTTTAAGAGGAATAATGATTTTAAATTTGTGAAGAAGTTATTTACACGAAGAACGACTTCAGTTAAAAATCATCAACGATTTTAGGAATCATTCTTCAGGTAACTGATTTCAATTTGATGTGACTTTTTAAAAATTATTTTAAAATATTTGTTCTTTAGTAAGATATTCTCCCATACACATTATTCTAATTTTGTGAGTATTATTTGTATTTTGTGTAATTATTACTTCCACTAGTCATTAATATAAGATCTATTTAGGGAGTTCATCTTGATTCTAATACATGTCATATTTCAAATTTTTGTCAATGTATGTTTCCACAATTTGCCCCCGTTGATACTCACTTGACAATAATCAAGTGAGACTGATAAAAGAATTTAAGGACGATGGCCGGAATGTTTTAAAAAAATCATGTCGTATAAACGAACTTAACCAACATAAATAATCTAATCAAATTAAATAAATAGTATATTTTATGACCTTAGTGACTAATATTTTTTTTCTCCATTAATTTGATTCTATCGTATGAGAGAAGGTACTCCCTCGTAAGTATTCTTGATCATTTTTATAAGTCACTTGTTAGTTGATGTCTTATAATAATGATATGAAGGAATACCTTATCTCCCATAATTGAATCAAATGAATGGAGAAAAAATATTAGTCCCTCCAATCTGAAATATAAGACATACATATCAGATTTGATTTAATTTACGATATTAGTTAAGTTAGTTAATATGACATGCTTTTTATAAATCACACCAACCATATGTCTTAAATTCCTCCATTTCTCTTATTTGATTATTGTATAATGAGTATCAATAGGGGCGAATTGGGATAACATTGGCAAAAATTATAAACGTGTCATATATTTAGGATAAGATGAACTCACTAAATAGATTTTTTATGGGAATAATAATTACATAAATACAAATAATGCTCACAAAATTAATATAATGTGTATGTGATAATATTTTAATAAAGAACAAGTATTGTAAAAGAATTCAACAAGTTGAAATCGTTTACTCAAAGAACGATTTCTAAAATCATTCATGCGAACAATGATTTCTAACTTATGTCAGACTGAAGGTGTATTCGCGTGATATACTTCTTCACAAATCTAAAATCGTTCTCTTGAAGAATGATTTTAGATGTAGCATTATGATAAATATTTTTGTACTTACAGTATGTTGGTATATTCTTTTATTGATTATATTATAATATATGGGTAAAAAAGCCGAGATAGAGCAATAATTACAGATCACCTAATCATCCTTCCATCATCTACCCACTTCGTTACAGTAAGGCGGGGCAATGACCAAATTTAGAATTAAATCTTGACTCTGTATAATGTCTCATCCGATCAACTTTCCTTTGTTTTTAAATGTAAAAAGAACATATTCTAATAAACCACCAATTTATGGAGATTGAAGATAAATTTTGATTAATTGAATCAACAGACTTCTACAAATAAATGTAATATAATATATGTCTATACATTTATAAATTATTTGGTTGCAAGATTAAAATTAATTAACCAGACCTCGCATTTGATTGCAAGATTAAAATTAAATTTTAATTAACATACAATCTCCTGCCAAAAATTTTGCATGCCAGCCCTAATATGTGATTTGATTCAGAGGAATCTGATACGCCACACATGCATGCAATACTGAGGTAAGATGAATCTTTTACTTCCAGTTTAAGAAGCTCTGATTATATCATTATATGGTTTGCTTCCAAGCCCCAACAATATTGGATCTGAACTCCATTTCCTAACATTACCTGCAATATTATAATGCTTTAGGCTAAACATTCACGCCACCTTCCCAACAAAGTATTACTAATATCAACATGTTGACCTATCTTCCTCTGTTGTGGAAATACAATTGTATACTTTGATCAGGAGGGAAACATAAAATTGTGCTACGTTAGATTTCCATAGGCCTCAGATTCAAGTCGCGGAGAAAATGATACAAGTGTTGGAGGAGGAAACTGCAAATATCAAAATAAAATTAATTTATTACTTAAATACCTGATAATATAGTTATAAAAAAAAATCGGATACCAATTGAAAGAAAAGGGAGGGGTCAAACCTAAAAAAATGGATAACATTTTAATGAAATTTCATATATACGGATTATTTTGTTCCTATATACTGGCCAAAAAGTAAAAAAAAAAAAAAAAAAAACATAATTTTGCTTCCAAGCTTGCCAAACCAACTTTATCACTCAGAATATTCTCTCTAAATTTTAACCCAAGAAAAATGCGGGCTATCTCCATCACAAGGCCCAAGTTCACTGTCGTTAATTAAACACCATGCTGAATATTTTACGATATCCCTATTTAGTTGTTAGTTACCATATTTTTAATGTCTGATGTGTCAATCCTTCAGTGACCTATCAACTAACTCAATTATGACCAGAAAATTCCACTCCATCTTTTGGTCCACCTGCATAATTTATTTATTCCCCAACGTTATTTCAATTTCATAATCCCCATGATAAGCTCACCAGAAAAAGCAAATACAGATACCCGCACGCACACCCCCATCTATTTTAAGAAGTAACCACAAATCTATTGTTTCGGCAACAAAAAAAAAAAAAAAACAAAGAAAGAAATACAAATTTATTACATGATGGATGAATGAAAGACAGAGAGAGATTAAAAGGGATGTTTTTCTTAAATAAAAGGATTAAGACAGAACATCATGTAATAATGGCACTGAAGGATAAATTAATATAGTAGTATTTATTCGGTAAATTTGGTATATTAGGACAGAAATAAATATAAGTCATATTCTGGTAGTTACAACATGTGAGAGAGGAGATGATGAAGTATTATTAAGTAAATGCTAATTTGACAGCCATAGCTTAATTTTAACACTTCCCTCCCTCTCTTTTTCTCTTTCATCCGCAATACTCTGAACCTTTTTCTTTTGCAAGAATCCTCCCTCCAAATCCCATCTTCTAATCCCTTCCCTTCTCTGCATTGCTTAGGATTTGCCGCAAAAAAGGAAGCTTTTTTATTTTTAAAATTGTCTCCGTTTTCTTTCTCTCTGGCTAGAATTAGCAAGTACGCTAGATTTGAGCTTTTGATAACGAAGATCTCAACCATTCAAGTTACGGAAGTATCGTCCTGAAGGGAGTTTCAGAGATCTCGCCGAGTTTTGCAGATCTTTGCAATTCCTGAGGTTTCTTTGGCTGAGCATAGTTTACTTTTGTCTTTGATGGGCTGGAAATATAAAGCTGGTTTGTTCCTTATAGCCGCCGTTGTTCTGATTTGGGTCACCTCAGCCGAAGTCACCCAGGTAACCTTTTACCTCTTTTTCGTGCTGAATAATACTCTTGTTAAGCTTCTTTTCGATTTATGTGGGATTAGTTTTGTGAATGTGCTCTTGTATCTGTTCCTATTTTCTTAAGAATAAGATACTGGCTTCTTTTGATACCTGTTAAATAGGATTGAATGATTATAGGGTTGATATCTTAGGCCATAAAGTTGCACAGCCTATTAATCATGCAATTCATTGAGGAATCTGTGTGCTTCAGAGGTGGATGCTAGCTGATCTTTTGGCTTGGTGTGACTTGACATCAAAGCTTCCCAAGAATTAAGATTTCTATCGGCCAGCCATTTGGAACTTTACATTTCAATCATAAATCCCTTAATTAAAGATCAAATTTTTGTTGATGTAGCAATTGAAAGCAGGATGCGTATTACTAATATGTCTCTAGGATACTGTTTTTTTTTTTGTTTTTTTATTACCTCTCTTGGATACTGTAAGGAGATGAAAATGAAAGAAACACACCTCCTGTTAAATCTCGTGCTGTTATACTATCCCAGAACCAGAATACATTATGCTTGAAATTTCATAGTTGCAAGTTATCTGGTTCTCTAGAAACATGGCATTTCACCTCTGCGTTTTAGTTTGGCTTCCTCGGAATCCCATTCCTCCGGTGACGTATTTCATAAAAGTGATATGATCTTTTGAAATTTAGCTCAAGGGGCATCTTTTTGGGGGGAGACATTACCATTCAGTGTGATAGCATCTAATCTTTTTGTCTGCACATACATTACTATTAAACACGTATATTTATTAACAACGTAAGGTATTTTAACATCTGGTGATGCTATTCATGAACTTTCTTGACAGGATATTTTTACAGATTATAAACAGCCATTTGCTGTGACATATCTTGGAGCTTCTCTCATGGTAGTTTACCTCCCACTTGCATTCGTTAAGGACTGGTTGTGTAATCTACTCAAAAACAGGTCTTCTAAAACTGGTAAAAATGTGGGAAGCAAGGATGAGCCTTCTTCTGAGATTGTTTCTCCTCACAAAGGCAATGGAGTGCAGAAACACTTTGAACTGGAAATATTAAAAGATAGTGAATTAGACGTTTCAGCTTTTGCCGAAGGAAAGCCATTGATAGCTAGACACAATGATAAGCATGTGCTAAAGGTAGAGAAGGAACTTACTTCTTGGGAAATTGCTAGTTATGGATTTTTCATTGCCCCCATCTGGTTTTTGACAGAGGTGAGTTGCTTCAAAGATATCGTCATGTATGTAATAGTTTTAGATTCATGTTTTTTGTCCTATATGAAAACCGTATATCAGTCTGTGACTCTGTTCTGACTTATTTTAATATCCTGACCGTTAGAACCAGCCATTAATTGACTATTAAAACATATCAGGATTATATTGCTTATGCTCAAAGTAAATTGTTTCTACCACAGTAATTGACACATAATTGAATTCTTACATAATTAAGCATTCTTAGTCCTCGACTAGGGTGCTGGTGGATTATATAAACCGGCATTTTTTGATCCAGACTTGTTACGCAACACCCACACACAGAGACATGCATCAATGTATATCCGATATATTTAATACCCTACGAATGAGTTTTTCTTAATATCATGCAATAAATCTAGCATGTAAAACTTGATTAAATTCTGCCTAAAATAGTTAGATTGTTGGAAAGATAATTGTGATAGCCCAATAATCTGGAAGCTATACAAATTTAGAAAGCTGAGGTTGACTTGTTCTTAGTTCATCTTTTTTTCCTTTAGTTAATTATGACTTTACTGTTTTCTATGACAATATCAGGGAACGGAAATTTGAGTTTATTAACTTTTATTTTGGTGCTTTCAGTATCTATCAAATGCTGCCCTTGCACGTACAAGTGTTGCAAGTACAACAGTATTATCATCTACTTCAGGACTTTTCACTCTTTTCATTGGTGCATCCATGGGTCAAGACTCTTTAAATGTTGCCAAAGTAGTTGCTGTGTTTGTCAGTATGGCTGGGGTTGCCATGACAACTCTGGGGAAAACTTGGGCTGCAGACGACTCACAATACAGTGCCGAGTAAGCCTTTCCTCTATTTTCCTGACCTCATTGCCTATCTGTCACCTGAATTTAACTGATTAATTAGAGCTTAACAAAACTGATATAAATGTAGTTGAATATATATTTTTTATTGCTCTGTGCTGAATGAAAAGTTGTAAAATGCTGCATGAACTTTTTGATTGTGAAACGCTTATGCCTGTCATTTAAAAATAAGAAAGAAGTACATTCCTCAGAAGTGACAGGAAAAACCATATCTGCATGTGAGACTGGGATAAAATGTGGGATCTTTGAAACCCTTCGCATTTAACGGTCAGTGGGATAATCACAAACCATATGAAAGCTTAGTCCACCATTATTTTGCTTAAGACAACTGGCTGAAGAGTTTCATCTGTTATGAAGCCAATTGTCATTTCAGAAGATGTCACATTTATGTAGACTTAATGTATCCATTACCTTGCTCTTTGTAATGCTTTTCCTTTTGGGCGTTGACAGTTGATATTTGTGTTCAGCAATGAGAAGCGCTCTTTGGTTGGAGATCTTTTTGGCCTTCTCTCAGCAATATCATACGGTCTCTTTACTGGTTAGGCAATGCCTCAAGTAGTTAGTTAAATTAGTCCTTTGTTCTGTCAGATGGTTTTGAGTTTTGATGAATAATTACAGTCATTTCTTTTATTATTAATGTTACAGTTCTTCTGAAAAAAATTTCTGGTGAAGAGGGAGAAAGGGTTGACGTGCAAAAGCTATTTGGATATGTCGGATTGTTTACACTTGTTGCCCTATGGTGGCTTAGTAAGTCTTCTATGTGCCATGCTTCTGTGCTTACTCATTTCTTTATTTTGCTAAATAGATTACTAATTCTTGGATTTATATTCTCTCAGTATGGCCACTGACAGCCTTAGGAATAGAGCCTAAATTTACAATTCCCCACAATGCTAAGTTGGAAGAAGTGGTTCTTGCTAATGGATTTGTTGGAAGCGTACTCTCGGACTATTTATGGTATATAAGATCAATCTTAATGATTCATGTGCCCGCAGGCGCTCAAATTCTAATGTTAAAAATTTTGCTTATGCACGCAGGGCACTTAGTGTAGTATGGACTACCCCACTTGTGGCCACTTTGGGCATGTCACTCACCATTCCTCTTGCTATGGTGGCTGACATGGTCATCCATGGTCGGCATTATTCAGCAATATACGTTCTAGGCTCAGCTCAGGTACTTAGTAATCTCTCAAGATATCTTCAACGGGCTCATGTGTTTGTTTTGGGTGTTAAAAGTCAAAACAACTTTTTCTTGTGCTAGAGTGCTATGAAATTCAGTGTCATGTCTAGAACATTTTCTACTGTCTATCATCTCATAGTTGGGTTTTTTAAAAATCAGAACTGTTTTGGCAGGTGTTTGCAGGGTTTATGATAGCTAATCTTTCAGATCGGTTTACAAAGAAGTTGGGATTGTAGCATTTTGAGTTGAACCGTATCTTAATCTCTCTAAAAACGTATTCTTTTACTGGGCGGTTCACTGTCCTGGTTGTTGGGTGCTGTGCCACAAATGCCTCTGTCCTGGTTTGGCATCCTCCAAAAAGAAATAAAAGAAAGAAAAAGGACAAGAGGGTGTATATCTTATACTCTGTATTTGTTGGCTGTGTATATGATTTTAGAGTGAGGAGCTATTTGATTTTGCTGTGACTTTTGTGAACATGATTAGGTCGTTCTGTTAGCAAGGTTGTACCTGTTTCTCATTTTTACATAAATCGTCAAATTCAGTTTTCCAGTTTATATTTTCCTGTTGACCGGGGCCCTAATGCAATTATTTGAGGGGAGTAGAATTCTTTTTTTTTTTTTTATTACAGCAAAGCACAAAAAAACTAAATCAAAGGTAGTCGCATTTCCCTTGCCACCACGTCAACAATAATGTCTGGGGAATCCTCAAAATGCACGAAGCCAACACCCACTGACGTAGCATGCTTCGCAAGAATGTCAGCTGCACTATTATTCTCCCTGCTACACCACACAAAAGTAATATCCCATGCACGTTCATAGAACATCAAGACCTCCGTCATTTTTGTGACAACATCATCCATCTGAACCATATCGTTATTCTCCCTGCGCTGATTAATATCCTGGATCAACTCAAGACAATCAGACTCAATAATTACGTGTCTCGCACCATACTCCCAGCTCCATTTTAACCCCATCAAAATTGCCCACATCTCAGCTGTATAGCAATCTCCTCTCCCAATATTAAACAAGAACCCTCCTCTAACCACCCCACGCCAGTCTCGCATAATACCAGCACACGCCGCCACTCCACCTCTAGGATTATAAGCTCCGTCTACGTTAACTTTAACATAACCCTTGGATGGTACTTGCCATTTACCCTCACAAGATGAACGAACATTGTTGACAATAACGCTCTCTCCACCCCACCTAGCACATGCCTTAGCCTTTGCAATAATAACCTCAGCAGTAGAATCACCGTCATTGAATATTCTGTGGTTCCTCGCAAGCCATAATTGGTGACAAACCAGTGGAAACAACACTTGCCATGCCACCCCATCAATACTAACCTGAGCTTTAAGATTAGAGTCCACCTAAGTTTTAATCTCCTAGCTGTTAAAGAAATTATAGCACATATCCGCAGGAATTATCCTTAACCAAACCCTAGTCGCCTTACTACAATCCCTCATCACATGGATAACACTCTCAACAACCCCCCTACAACATCCACACTCCTTGGAGTCAGCCATCTCTCTTACAACTCTCTCCTCATTAGTCAACAACTTCCCACGACACATCAACCACATAAACATTCTACTCCTCTGTGGAATTTTTAATTTCCATAACTTATTCCATGTCCACTGTCTCTGGATGGGCTTCGTCTGGCTCATGTAGGCAGAAGGTGTTGAGAACTCCCCAGACGCAGTATTGTGGATGATTTGAGAGAAAAATATTGTATTTCTCATATCATATTGAGTTACATATGAGCCTATTTATAGGCAAGGAAAAAGACAATGAAATAAATTCTAATCAAGCCTAATAATTACTAATTAAGCTTAATAATAACAATACAATCAAAATGGAATATTTACAATAGTTACATAATATTGCCACACTCCCCCTCAAGTTGGATCATAGATATTGATCATGTCCAACTTGCTCATACAACTCTCAAAGGCAAGCTTGAGTAGCGTTTTGGTCAACACATCCGCGGCTTGGAGATTTGTTAGTAGATAGGTCAGACATATGGTCCATTCTTCAACTTTTTTCCTGATGAAATGTCGATCTATCTCCACGTGTTTAGATCTTTCATGCTGAATAGGATTCAAGGCCATGCTTATAGTGGCCATTGTCACAATAGAGTTTCAATGGCAATTCCACTCTGACTTGTATCTCATAAAGGACTCGTTTAAGCCATATCTCCTCCATTATCCCTTGAGCCAATGCTCTTAATTCGGCTTCGGCACTACTCTTAGATACAACCCTTTGTTTTTTACTCTTCCAAGTGACCAAATTTCCCCAGACAAAGGAGCAATAACCAGAAGTCGATCTTCGGTCAGGATGTGTTCCTCCCCAATCTGCATCAGTATACACTTCAATTGTCCTTTGTTCCTGTTTCTGGAAGAATAATCCTCTCCCAGGAGTACCTTTCAGATACCTCAGAATTCTGAAAGCTGCATCCATATGCTTCTTCTTTGGCTCACTCATGTATTGGCTGGCCACACTTACTGCAAAAGCTATATCAGGTCTTGTATGGGAAAGGTAAATTAGTTTCCCAACAAGTCTTTGATATCTTTCTTTATCCACCGCCTCTTCTTTCTCATCAATTTCTTCCTCCTCTTCATCTTCAGTCTCATAATCAAGGTTGTTCTCTTCTGACTCTCCACTTCCCTCCTTCTTAGGCTTCTTCTTCCTCTTTTTAGGAGGTATGATAGGAGTTGGTTCAGGACTACACCCCAACATGCTTGTTTCTTCAAGAAGATCAAGTACATACTTCCTTTGAGATACATAAATGCCTCTTTTTGATTTGGCAACTTCCATCCCAAGAAAGTATTTCAACTCTCCTAGATCTTTGACTTCAAATTCCTTTCCAAGTGCAACCTTTATCCTTGACATTTCATTGATATGGTCTCCTGTAAGGATAATATCATCAACATACACAATGAGGATGCATTTTCTTCCTCCCTCTGTTTTGACCAACATCGTATGATATGATAATCCTTGTTTATAGCCTTCAGATTTCAAGACTTTTGAGAACCTGTCAAACCATGCCCTAGGAGACTGTTTCAGGCCATAAAGAGATTTCTTCAGCTTGCATACTCTATCACCTCTTCCCCTCTCAAAACCAGGAGGTAGAGTCATGTAGACCTCTTCTTTAAGTTCTCAATTCAGAAAAGCATTCTTGATATCTAGCTGATAAAGTGGTCACTCTAGGTTGGCTGTTATAGATAATAGAACTCAGATGGTGTTTAGTTTCGCCACTGGTGCAAATGTCTCCTGATAGTCTAGACCATATGTCTGAGTGAAACCTCTTGCTACTAATCGTGCTTTTAACTTGTCAAGAGTACCATCAGCCATGTATTTAGGGGTGAACACCCATGTGCAGCTAACAAGCTTCTTGCATCTTGATTATTCAACAACATCCCACGTTCCATTCTTCTCTAAAGCTTTCATCTCCTCCATAACTGCAGATCTCCATTCTGGTATCTCTAGTGCCTCATGGATATTATTGGGAATACATACTTTATTCAGATTGGTGACAAATGCCCGATAACTGGAGGAAAGAGCCTTATAAGACATATACTTTTGGATTGGATGCAGAGTACACGATCAAGGTTGTTTCCTGTGAGCAATAGGCAAATCAAGGTCATTATGTTCATTAACCTGTTCAGGAATATGAGATACCTCTGGATCAATCCCTTCAGGAGTCACAACCGTTTCCGCCTCCTCTGGTTCTCCAGGAGCTATCACTGGTTCTGGTTGCTTGGATGCTTCAGATGTAAGGTTCCCTCCTTCCTTAACCTTATGCCTTCGTAAGTACACCAACATATCTTTATCTGGTTATTTTTCTACATCTCCCCCTGCATTTAAACTTTCTTTTGTGATTGGCACAAGAGACGGTTGGTTTAGGGGTGAAGATGGTTCTATTTGTGGTGGCTTTAGCTGTGGTGGAGGAGGTGGTTCTGTTTGAGGTGGCTCTGGTTGTGGTGGAAGAGGTTCTATTTGAGGTGGTTGAGGTAGTGGTGCTGGTATGGTCCATGGTTCAAGTAGAACACATTCTTGGCTAGATTCAGGCACCCAAGTCTGAGATTCACTCATTTTCTCCCCCTGAATGGAAGACTTGGGATAGAAAGGAGTATCCTCATGAAAGGTAACATCAAAGCTGACAAAGAGGTGTTTAGAGACAGGATCAAAACATTTGTACCCCTTTTGAGTATTAGAGTACCCGAGGAATATACAATTCACTGCACGGGGATCAAGCTTGTTATGTGGATAGGTATGAACAAAAACAGAACATCCAAACACACGAAAGGGAAGGTTATTTTCAAGGTGAGTAATAGGGAAGACAATTTGCAACCTTTTAACAGGAGTTTCAAAGGATATGACCCTATTTGGCATTCGGTTGATGAGGTGGACTGCAGTTAAAACGGCATCTCCCCAATAGAACTTTGGTACATTACAAGTAAGCATAAGAGCCCTGGTGACTTCTAGAATGTGCCTATTCTTCCTCTCGGCAATCCCATTTTGTTGAGGGGTGTGGACACATGAGCTTTTATGGATAATACCATGTGTTTGGAGAAACTCACCCAATGTTTGGTTAAAATACTCAGTGCCATTGTCGGAGTGTAAGACTTTGATGCTTGTATTGAATTGGTTCCTAATCATGGTGAAGAACTTTATGAAAGCAGACGGTGCCTCAGACTTGTCTTTTAAGAGGTAGACCCAACAAACACGGGTATGGTCATCTATGAATGTAATGAACCCTTTGGACTTGGTACGGTTTGGGTTACGACAAGGTCCCCATAAATCACTATGGATGGTAGTGAAGGGTTTGGTAGGTGTATATGGAGCTCTAGGGTATGATGATCGGTGGTGTTTGGCTAATTCACAGACTTCACATTTCAAATCAAGGTTAGATGTTGGACAAAGAGATGGGAACATACGAGACAGATAATGAAAATTAAGATGACACATTCTCTTGTGCCATAAAATAGTATCTTCATTTTTGGAGATAGATATATAATTGCATACACTTGTAATAGGTTGATGACTTACTACAGCATCATCAGGTAAGTAGAGTCCCTCACATTCCTTAGCACGACCAATCACCATCCCCGATGATAGATCCTGATACACACAATGGTTAGGCAGGAAATTAGCACTACATTTGGATTGCTTCGTCAATTGACTAACATATAATAAACTGCATGCTAATTTTGGCACATGTAATACAGATTCCAGAGTGATACACTCTGAAATTCGAATACTCCCTTTCCCAGCAATTGTCGCAAGAGAGCCATCGGCAATTTGTACTTTTTTGTTGCCAGCACATGGAACATAAGTGGAGAACAAATGATGACATTCAGTCATGTGATCTGATGCGCCGGAATCAACTATCCAGATTTCTTTTTTCCTTGAGGTTGTGAGAGCTCTAAGGAAATCCCCTTTTTGAGCCAATAGTGCTAACACTTGTTGGCCTATAAATGTCTTAACTTCAGGTTGAGAGACAAAACTCCTCATTCGAAGTCTTTGACGCAGAGACAAAAACTTGATGCAAACCAGACCTAAGAAGCCGAGATACACTAGTGTATAGACCAGAAGCTTCATCACACAAAGCTCCTTCATATCTCCACTTGTTTCTGTCACTCCAGTCCTCTGGCAGCACACAAGATAACCACTTTTGATACAAATTTGGAGTACCCACGTGTGTAGAAAAAGGCGATTTGAGGATCTAAGCGCACTGTACGGAGGAGATGAACAGTGCGACGGTACAGACGCATCGAACAGTGACCGTACGGACTGTACGGACACGATGAACAGTATCGACGGATGAACAGTGCGAACGAACTGAAACCCTAAAAAATTTTAGGCTCTGATACCATGTGGATGATTTGAGAGAAAAATATTGTATTTCTCATATCATATTGAGTTACATATGAGCCTATTTATAGGCAAGGAGGAAGACAATGAAATAAATTCTAATCAAGCCTAATAATTACTAATTAAGCCTAATAATAACAATACGATCAAAATGGAATATTTACAATAATTACATAATATTCCCACAAGTATGCCTCCAACTTGGACTATCAACACTATTCATATTGACCCTGTGAGATAATACAAACCTTACCACCTCCTGAGGCAAATAATCCTCAAAGTGATGGACATTTCACTCGCCATTTCCCGAAACTACCTCCGCAATCTTTACCTCCAACAACTCTTTCGGCAAGGTTTGGGTTACCATTTCTGAGAGTTTAGAATGATCAGGAAGCCACCTATCCTCCCAGAATCTAATAACATATCCGTTCCCCAACTTCCATCTAAGACCATCTTGCACATGAAGCCAATTGTTCTTGATTCCCTGCCACACATGTGAACCTGGCTTTGTCTTTTTAACCACAGGAATCATTTGAGAACCACATCCATATTTCTCCCTCACTAACTTCACCCATGGAGAATCTCTTATATTAATCAATCCCCATCCTAACTTCATCATGAAAGCTTTGTTTTGCAACTTAGCCTTCCTTAAACCCAAGCCACCAACTTCCTTTCTAACACAAACCATATCCCATGATACAAGACTAACCTTCGGTCTTGACACATTCCCTCCCCACAAAAAGTTCCTACATCTCTTGTCAATCTCAGTACACATTGATGCCAACAAAGGGACAGTTTGCATCTCATATGATGGGATAGCTGAAACAACTGATTGAACTAGAGTATGACGAGCAACGCTAGATAAGACATTTGCTTTCCAAGCTGATAGCTTCCTATCCATCTTCCCCAGAATATTCTCATGAGTCCGTTTAATCACCTGTTTGTAATGCAATGGGACCTCTAAATATTTTCCCAAGTCAGCACATGGAGTAAATCCCATGAAGTTGCTAATCTCATTAACTCTAGTATGATTAACATTCCTGGAAAAGTATATCCTTGACTTCATATTATTAACTTTCTTACCAGAAGCTTCACAAAAATCATCTAAACAAGCTTTGATAATAGCTGCTTGTTCCATATCTGCTTCGGCAAACAACATCAAATCATCAGCAAAAAACAGATGGGAAATACAAGTACCTCTCTTTTTCAAACGAAACGGCTTCCAATTCTCCTCCTCCACCTCGGTTTGGATCAAATGAGCAAATTTCTCCATTACCATAACAAACAAATAAGGTGAAAGCGGATCTCCTTGTCTCAGCCCTCTAGTTGGATTGAAAGTTTCTCCCTTCTCCCCATCCCACAATACCTGCATCTTAGCCGTGCTCACACACCACTTAACAATATCAATCACATGATCAGGCAAATTCAATTCTTGGAGACATTTAACTAGAAAATCCCATTTCACACGATCATATGCCTTCTCAAGATCTATTTTAATTGCCATAAACCCTTTCCTGAGGGGAGTAGAATTCTTCTGTTTGGTCTTTACTTTTAAATTTTTGTGTATGTGTGTGTATGATCAGAATTACTAGATTAATTTTTTGCGTACTAAAAACGAACTAAGTCCTTCACCGAGATGAAAAACAGAACCATGTTTTGGACGGTCCGTGGCATGGAGCAGAGGTGGGATTTCATACTATACCATTTAGTTCCAAATTATAAAAGTTATTTATCGATTTTTTTTTGTCAAGTATTTATCGAATTTAATAGATTAAAAAAGTAAAAAAAATAATTTAATTATGAAATATGTGACATGATTTATCTGAAATATTTCGGTACAACCAGTAGATAAAAGGAAAAATCAGGCCAGGATTCCATACAACGATATCAACAAAGGTAAATACTGTCTGGGGTCAATTACTTTCTTGAGAGGAGTGGAATTACATACTATTGAAATGGAAACGTCATCTAATTTGGACCCTCAACTTTTTTGGTCTTGCTGGATGATTCAAATCCAAATCCAAACTTAAACTTCACCATTTCAAGCGACGTCTTACTCCCACTTTATCATCCTGTGGCATATTCATCACAAAAGATGAGTTCGGTCTTCTCATTTTAACATGTGCCGTTCAGATTTATTTTAATGATTTAGATTAATTTTAATTTATTTTAATATTTTTAATAAATTTTTATTTTAATGGATACAAAATAAAAAATAAAGTTAATCTTATAACTGTCATCTGTTACAAACACTAAATGTATCTTTGAAAAAATTGTCATTTAAAAATTTTAAATTTAGATCAATCATATCAAATTTTAGATTGTCTAGATTTTATTTCAACGATGAGAAATGCTTTCTATGATAAGTACTGAATGGGAACTCTCATCCAGTGCGCGCGTTGAAAACAAAGTTGTTTTTTTTTAACAAAGTTTCGTCCATAATTTCTTTCAGCGCAATGTTTTATGATGGGACTGTTGCTTTTCAGTTCATGGTCTGTTGATATAATCCCGGTTGTTATCTATCCCCAGTCCCCACCCCCAATTAACAGAACGAATGCCTACAAATTATAATTGAGAAAAGTATAAAAACCTCATTGAAAAAACAATACAAACCTGAATAAAAATCAGATAAAATTATAAGTATTGACGAATTAATTAAGGATATATGCTTTTAATCCAAGCATAAAAATCTAAAAAAAAAATACTTTATTTTTGAGATTTTTTTTGTTATAATAATGTAACCAATATAAAAATTAAATTAATTTCATAAATAATAAATATAGATAAAAAAATTATTTAGACGATGATGAATTAATGATAAAAAATAATGTTCGTTATCACATTGTTTTAAAAAAAGTTCGTTATTTTTTTTTTTTTAAAAAAAAAAACTTTCCGACCCTAAACGAGCCTTCTTCTCTCCAGCCTGCCAATTTTGCAAATTTCAGCTTCTTCTTCCGTAGACGAGACCAAGAAAAAAAAAAAAATAGCTTTGGTTTCGATCGGCTAAATACACTGCATAACCCACTTTCTCATTCTGTTGGCCGCGATGCACTCCAAAAGATTCTTACTTTTTCTTTTCCTGCAGCTATGCTTCTCGATTTTCTCCTCATCCTTTGCTCAAGCCACTGGGTGCGATTTTTTTTTTTTTTAATCTTAGTTTTTGTCTGCTATCTTTTTCTGTATCTACATATGAGACATAGCTGATAGATCAGCTATCGATTTTCCACTCTTCTGATATTTGGTGTACTAAATCCACTATTTCCCTTCAGTTTTCTTTATAAAAGCAAACCTAGGTAGGTTGTTTGGGAATATTGGCGTTGATATAATCCTCTGATACTTGAAACTTTTGCAGGTCTGCTGAGGGTTACCCTATTAGTGGTCGAGTGAAGATCCCAGGTCAGATTTATCTTAAATTTGAGAACTTTTTATAGCTTGAATTCAAATTTTAGATTCAATATAAGGTTACCAAATATTTGGCCTCCGGGATCCAGGTAGTGTGATTCTTTTTTCTTTTTTTTGGGCACATCTGGAGACCTGTTGCTCTTCAATGTCAGGAGCGGCTTAATTTTACTAATGCTTTAAACGGGATGCTTCGAACTTGGACATCTAGGTCTAAGTCATTATGTTTAAGTCATGACATTCTGCTATTAAGATGAGAAGTTTCCCTGAAACCTTGAATACTGAACTGATACCATGGCACGCAGCGTGAAAAATTTGTGTAGTAGGTCTCGTGTTGTAACTAGTTTAGGTGGGGTGGGATGCAGGTTGTGATTAATTCAAACCTCATGTTGGAAAAAAAGTCATTTTGCACTTTGTACAGTTTGGTTAGACTTTTATCATTAATACAGCAAAAGATGATGGCTATGAGCCTATGATCAGTTAAATTTGATCTCATTCAAATTTAGTCAAGGACATAGGTATTACACTTCTCTGTTGCTCTTATTTTATTTTATTTTTTGGGGATTTTGATCAAGTTTTTATTCATTATTTGATGCATTGTATTCAAAAGAAAAGTACTTGTTGCTTGTGCTGCATCTCATCTAGAAAAGGATGAGAAAACTTTGAATAGATCCAATTGTAGAGACAAGGCAAGGGTCTCCAGAACCTTTCAGTGTTCTTGTCACCAAAATGGTATATTTGATAGTTGTGGACTGAAGGTTGAGTTAATCTAGCCGACATAGTCTCAGGTTTTGAGAGGATTAGAGGTGTTGATAACAGCTCATTGCCCATGCTGCATATTGCCTGTCACACATCTAGCATCCTATTGTGCATTTGTGCTATATAAATTGGTTTTGTGCTGGTAATTTTTAATACTCCAGACATTTGCAAATAAATCTATTTATGGAAAAATAGAGTTGGTTGAAGCTGTTAGTAACCGATTCTGACAGCTGCAGAACTTTTTGGCAGGTTTGGGAACAAAGGAATTTGGTCTTCCTGGAAAAGTTTCAAATGTCAAGGTTATACTCAATGGTGGTCAAAGAGTTACATTTCTGAGACCTGATGGATATTTCTCATTGTATCCTTTGATTTTAACTTGATCAACGGCTCTGTTTGTATTTGCATTATGAAAGGATAGTAATCAGTCTCCTTCCCTCTTCTTATTCTCCTTCCTGGTTTTGAGAAGTTGACGCTAGTATTGGGATAGTTTCTTAACTTGTCCGCTTAAAGCCACAATGTGACAGCAGGGACTCACCTGATTGAAGTTGCTGCAATAGGCTATCTCTTTTCTCCAGTTGGTTCTCAACCATCTTAAATTTTTCTTTATTGATCTATTGATATCTTCTTTTCTCCATGCATTTAATATTGTTAAAACTTATATTCATAATAAAATAGGTACGAGTTGATGTTAGTGCCAGAAACCCGGGCAAAATTCATGCAGCTTTGACAGAGAATAGGAAAGGGCTCAGTGAATTTGTCTTGGAGCCATTAAGGGAGGAACTATACTATGAGGTTGATTCTGAATTACATATTTCAAGTCGTCCTCCATGATTCTCTCTTCTCCCCTTCAAATTATTATTGTTGTCTGACTCATATTAATCTTTTTCCATTACAGATTAGGGAACCCTTCTCTATTATGTCCATTGTGAAAAGCCCAATGGGTCTGATGATGGGATTTATGCTGCTTGTTGTTTTCGTCATGCCCAAATTAATGGAGAATATGGGTATGTTCATAACTAGCTTTATAAACTTATTTCATTTCTTTGAGAGTATGACTATTTTGCATGTCTGTACGGTTGCACTTGCTGCCTTGGAAAGGTGGTGTATTGTTTGTTTCCTTCTACATAATTTCTTGAGGCTAATGATTGTTTCTCTAGGCACAATTTTGTAAGCATACATCAAATGAACAAAGACTATTGAAACGGAAGTGCAGAAAACTTTTCCTTTTAAGTACCATATTTTCAAGTTGTCTACTTCATTCAGGTTGCTCAAGACCTCCTAGGCTTCATTGTGAAATCTTATTAGTGAAAAAACTTGCCTTTCAGCTTTCTCTCCATCGCGTTCTTGCTGGAGTGTTTTTTATTATATAAATTTCTTGTACCTCTTTTGAGTGCACGGCATCATATTTATACTGCCCAGTTTGGAGTGTCTTGTCTCATGTATGCTTTCTTGTTGAACAATATGTTCAATGGAAATTATTTGATTATTTATAGAGCTAAATTAGAATGTATGATTTCGCATAACTGCTGCTCATGATTTCATTATATTTTGGTGGCAACAGATCCAGAAGAAATGAAGCGTGCTCAAGAAGAAATGAGAAGTCAAGGAGTTCCATCATTGGCAAGCTTTTTACCTGGCGCTGGCAGCAGTAGCTAGATGGTCAATGACACAATGTTTTTAGAATTTTGTTACAACAAAAATATGCCCAAACAAATATATATTTGCACACTGTCATTCTGTACGTTGAGATTTCTGTTTGTTGGATATCTTAGCATATTATTTAGAACCTGAGGCTTTTATGTAAAGATGCTCACTTTTTTTGTCAACATTAGCAATCATACACTACCGTTATGCCATTTGTGGTATGCTAGAGGGGACATTATGTTTGGTTATCCTTTTCATTCTCCTCCAATCATGTTTTGTTATCCATTATGTCTTGTTCATACTTGGAGCTTTAGGTTTTTTTGTTTGCTACCCAATTGCTTTTTATTGGAAATGAGTATTAAAAAGTTTATGCAGAATTGTGCTGAAATCATAGAGGTGTCTCAGCATTATCAATTTGGAGTAGGATGCTCGCTAGCGTGCAATTTAAGTTAATAACCATGGGTAATATGTGGCATTCTTCTGAATCATCTTGATTTCTCTGTTTCTTTTTGTTCAAGCAAATATAGTCAAGCATCGGTTCATTCCAGTGCTTAAATCCATATAATTACCTTTTCAAGGATGGGGTGTGTTCAAAACCATCAACTGTGTAAAAAAAAAAAAAATAATCGATATACTATGTACAATCTGACAATAGAAGCTACAATATATACGAAATTGCTTATCGTAAGATAAGTCAGGGAAGTCTCCCTGCTTTCGAGGTCAATCAATTGATATGCGGGAAGCCATTGTATTACCAGAAGATCCATTATCAACTGGTGGGGGCACTCCCCATTTGCCTTCAGATTCAAGTGGCTCAATAACTAGAACCCCACCAGCTGTTAATCCTAGCGCAAATTGGTTTGGATCTTGGGGATTCGCTGCTATCACATAAGGGTATGGGCCAGAATCTCTGCAAAAGAAATAAGTGTTATACATAAGAGAATTGTTACCTCTTTTTTTTTTTTTTTTTTTTTTCAATTGTCAGAATTGTTACCTCTTAGCAAGACATAAAGGAAGAATTCTTGATTTTTTTGATTAAACATCATTTTTCAGAACTAGATGCTTCCATTATTTCTTTTTTTTTGAAAAAACAAATAAGTCAATAAATCAAAGGGCTGGGATTAGAGGTTGTACGAAGTACCTGGCATAAGAAGAACCAAGGTATGCACTAGGATGAATTTTGCATTGCAGCTGAAGATTTGATGTACCAAATATTAGTATCACTCCATCTATGAAGCTGGTATAGATTAGCTGGCAATTGGACGAGAACGTTGCATGGGAAATTGGTGGCATGGACTCTCCTACAGTCCACTAAAACACGGAAACACAAGATGCTAATTAGTGTGCGAAAAACAAGAACAAACACCAAGTGCTTCATGCATAATACTTTCGTGGGAAGTATGTCAAAAGTTACAGGGCATTCTATACATTTAGATAATAGGTATCGTAGAAGTAGCCAAGACGGTCCACGGTTTCAAGTTAGCTGTGAAAAGCTAGAGAAGTCAATGTCTATGTATGGTAATGAGATGAGTGTAGAGCAAAAAAAGTTATTGTAGCAACATTAGTTTATCTCGAAATTTTGGAAATGCATCTAAAATGTTGAAAAAGTTAATTGCTACAGAACATACTTGTTTCACACTTTGAAGATGAGATGTCTCAAATATAGCTATCTGACTCTCATGTGCAACAAGGAAATGTGTCTGATCCTGATGAAACTGAAGAAAGATGCTAGGCTTTGCAGGGCTTGTCCTGGGTATGCTTCTTTCTGGAATCTGCAGGAAGACACTTATATCCTTCTCCCAAGTATCTGAGTTCCATCTTATAATCTTACAAAGGGATGAAAATAAAATGATGAAGAAAAGAAAGGTCAGCATCGAGTTGTGTCAGACTTGGAACAGCTGGTGCAATAATTTGTAGACTCTCTCTCTCTCTCTCTCTCTCTCTCTCTGTGTAACTGGGGCGAATAAAGCATAAGGAGTAGCAGTGAAAACAGATAAACAACCTGATAATCTTCTCCAGAAGAAATAAGTAGACTCTGAACATGAGAGAAAGCAAGGCCAGTGACTTTTTTGAAGTGACCCTCTAACTTATGGCTTACCTGCAAATGCGAAGATATGAGAATTATGTGTATCTTGATTCAATGAGAATCAGAGACACCTTTCATATGCTATATCGTACCTTATCTGTGGTAACATTGTATATATAGATTAAATTATCATCTGTGCCGGTAGCAATAAAGTTTTTGTCCTTAGGATAGAAAGCAATAGATGTTGCAGCCGGTGGTGGGGACATACATGTAGCCATTTTCTGTAATTTTATCAGAGAACACTTAATCACTGCATGATAATCAATGAAAATTTTAGCTGATGCATTTTTTGTATGGTTCTGTGGTGAGATAAATAATTATAAATCTAATTTAAATATTTCAATTGGAATTACTTCGAACCATTTATTGGCTTTCCAGGAAACTAAAAAGCTCAAATCTGTATCTATAGAGGGCAAGAACTGAGATAAATAGTTCAATTAAGTTTATCTCTGAAAACTCGAACTTCAACCTTTCAATACCTAGAGACAGCAAATTCTCATAAGCTGACTTTCACAGATTAGGAGGCCAACCTAACTGAAAAGTTCCATTGCCGAATAATAAAATTACCTTGCATGTATTCACATTGAACAGAGAAACCTTTCCGCTTGATGCTGACATAAGATAATCAGTATTGGTCAAAGCAAAGCATGGAACAGCTTCTTCGGCTATACAGTCAGTTAAGTCATTGACCATTGTTGCGCCTGGTGCTGGCTGAACAACCTGAGGATTAACGCCGGTGGTTGCCTAAGCAACGAAAGAAAATCCGTTTAATAACCATACATGATGCTGACTACCAAGAGAGAAACATGTGAAGAACAAAAATTAACCTTGCCACTTGGATTGAGCTTATTGTGCTTCCACTTCCAGAATAAATGGATGGCATCTGATGCTAATGCCAAAATTCCCCTTCCCGTGCTAGTGTACGTCAATCTCAAGATCTACAGTAATAAGAACAGAATTCAATAAAAAAAATTTTAGTGTCTGACATAATACCATTCTAAAATTATTTATGCTACTACTCAAGCTCAAATGGGCTTATAATTTCTTCTGATGCCACTTTGTACTGAGATGAAATTTCTTGTACAAAACTAATGATGCGAACACTTGGCAATGGCAATGAGAATGAGAGATTATTTACACACTACGAAAGAATATGTGTACCTTTTCTACCCTGGTGCTGGTTACAAGTCTTAGTGACCTAAATTGAGACACGTCATTGATTTCAGTGAGCTTCCAGGTCTTTGGTGGGGCTGGGACCATTGCCATCGTCAATTTAAGGTTTATATCTTCAGAGTTTCTTGCCTCACCATTCTGCAATTTTAATCAAACTAATTAAATACTTTTATAAGTAGTACATCACTGCAACTGTATGCAAGCAAAGGTTTAATGCAAAGCAACTAGCAAAATAGCAGCAGTTAATCTATATAGCATTACAAGAGTAATGCATCAAAAGAAACATATGAATCTAGCACACCTTCGTCTGACACATCAAACGCTGACCATCAAGTGTTGCTAGCACTTTTATTTTGTTATCATTAGTAGAAACGGCCAATAAGGTGCCATGTAGGCAGGTACTAGTATAGTAAAATCAGTGAGTCAGTACTAACATTATTGCTCATCCCATTGGTTCCACCTGTTGGATGATGAAAGCCCTCAATTCTTGAGTTAGAAGCTACACTGCTCGCTGAAATTTGTGCTACACTCGAATTTCTACAATTATGATCCTCGAAAAGAGTCCGTATTTCAGGATTTGGATGCGGATTCTCACAACGTAAATGTTGCCAATTTAAACTGTGGTGCCAAGATTAAAGCCAGTTTAGTTACACATTGATACAAGTACAGCAAGCAATTATAAAGTGATTGTAACAGGTTGTCATTAGTTTGATGCGGCAAGATCTTCATTTTATTGAAGCATATATAATGCAAGAACTCCACCGTTTCGTACCTTTGATCAATGAGCCTTCTCAATCTTGACTCTTTCGTGTGAGGGTACTTTAAGCTATCACAAAGAACAGGATTCGCCTCAATAAGCCCTTTTATCACCGTCATCACCTTCTTTCTTGCGGTCTTACTGTCTCCGTAATTAGAGAGGGCTATATTTTCCCTACAAGAAATCACTGCATGAATTATGCGAATACATCAATGTCAACATTGACCAATGTTTCTGAAGAAAACATACCTAATATTATTCAGAGAAATAAGGTAAGCCATTTCTTTGAACATATCTTGATTAATATAGGAAAACACCTTCAGATCCTTATTCAGGATATCCGCAGCACTTGCACGATCACCCCTGAAAATATTAATAAGGATTAAAGAAAGAAAAGCAAGATTAAGAAAGAAGAAAGAAAACACATAGGGATAGGGAAGACTAAAATTTCGAAGGCAGACTCACTTATCCAAGGCCTCCAAGTACTTCTGCTTCCGAAGTTCAAAAAATATCTTCATCGAAAGCTTGTTATCATCCAAGCTGATGAATCCCCGAAGATACCTTTCGGCTTCATCCCACTTTCCATTGACCACCTGCTCTTCGAAATAGTTGACGTTGAAGACCAACGCTGATTCTCGTTCCAATCTTTTATTATTATTATTATTTTTATTTACAGAAATTGTCAAATGTTAGTTCAGCAAGAAATCAATTGAATACGAAATGAAAGATTGGAAAGAAAATACGTGTGAAGGGTATCTCTGTATTTTTCTTGGTCGAGAAACTGGAGGATGAGTAAGATAAGTTCCTTGTTAAGGGAATCCCTCTTCATTTCCTACTTATATATGCAACCTGTAAATCAAGAAATGTTCTCTGTTCAAAAGATATTCGTGTTCATCCTAAATTGGTTGAACATAATAATCATAACGAACATGAAAATATCTCTGGTTTTAACTAGCAAGGCACCGCATTACACAGCTTTCGAATGCTGACTACATGTCAGAACAGTCAGAAACAGAGGGGGCAGTGAGAAACGGACAGAACCTAACACTTGAATAATTAATTATCGAAATTACAATATAATAAATCAATAAAGAAATACTAATTCATTCCGGATAAAAAGGAGAAGGAAAGAGAAGAAAAGAAAAGAAAACACACAGTCTTATTACATGAATGAATGAGTTGTGATAATTTTACCAGAGGATTCATATTTCATACTGCTCATTCATGAGAACAGATAAACAAGTAGTAAAATAAACGAAAGAATGGAATCAGGGTTTGAAAAACACAACAGTAAAGGTGAGTTAAAGATTGAATGTGCGAAAAGGCGAAGCAGAACCAGAAATACGAAAGAAAAAGAAAATAGCGGAATACCAAGAGAGAGAGAGAGTACTGCAGAGCAAGAAGGGAAGAGTAAGAAAACGAGGAATACTTTCTTTATATAATTTCTGTGACTTTTATATAGAATAAAGTCAGAGTTCGTTCTCCCAGAAGCACTATTGAGGTGCCGAGGCAGAGTTATGTGTGTCAGGCGGCAACAACGATGAAGATAACAACGCTGAGTTATCATATAAGCACTGGAGTGAGGATTGATAGGAGGTCGTACATATAAGATAGGTACTCAATGACTGGGTCCCACTTCGGGAAAGGAAAATTGCACAGCTGCCTTCGCTTTCGTAAAGATCACACTGACGGTTACGCGCTTTTCTTTTCCTTTTTTTTACAATTGTAAGGGAATATATATTAAAAAGTTTCAATAATCAACTATCAACTTTCTTTTTCACTGGTTAATAATTACTACCTTTTTACGACGTTAACAATTTTGTATTATATTAATTCTTCAGTTTACGGTTGCCTCTCGTTTTCTTCTTGTGAGACAGTCTGGTTGATGAGTGAGTGATTGGACATAAAAAATTTCCTTTACTATTTTAAATTATTTTAAGATGCAATTAGAATATTATTTGTTCATGTTGTATAATCACATTTTCCTTACCTGGGAGAATCCAACCAAAATATGCCACCTGAATGTGGATGTGGGGCCATTGAATCTTGTTACAAGAGTCATGCAAGAGCACCCATGGTGGGAATCTGTATAAGATAGTGCCTAACATCTATGACTATGACAATTAAAAAGAAGAACCCAAAGACAGCTAAAACATATAATTTCCTTAAAACATGTTCGACATCAAATATTTAATATAAGATTTGATTGAGTTATTTGTAGAAATTAATAAAGTAAAAGAAGTTACTTATTATAGCATATATTACTGTATTTCTTTGAAATTTTGATTGAATATCAAATCATAAATCATGCCAATTAGTTTTAATAAACAGATAAATAAATATTTTAAAATAATTTAGCCTATAGCCTATTTAATTTGTCTAAATTAGTCGAATGCATTATATTAATGATTTGAAGTAATATATTATGAAAAAGTTGTCATGAAATAAATCTACTTTGAAAATTCTTATCATCATTAACATATGCTTAAAGAAAATTATAAAAGAAGCGAGAAAACATATACTCTATATTTTTTTCTTCGAGAAACAAATAAGGGATGTGAGATGGTTTGTAATTGTATGTACGTGAGCTGTTAGTGGGGGAGGTGGGTCCAAGAAAAACTTCCATATTTTTACAATTCTAATCCTTTCAGTCTTATGTACTTGAATCCATAGAGGGAAAAAAATTAGCTAACATTAATTATAGTATAGGAACTTTTGATGCTAAGTTTGAATATGTAGGAATGTCCGGTAATACTTTAATTTGATTTAGTTAAATAGTCATACCAAAATGAATAAATCAAGAAAACATACAAATTAATGATTGACTAATCAAAGTATTATACGTGTAAGAATTATTTTTTTATTTTTTCTTTAATTTAATGTCACAATCTTTTTAATTCTAGTTACCCCATTTATTATCCTATATGTAGTGGAATATTAAAAATAATAGATAATGATTCATTTTTAAATAAAAAATCTGTTTGGAAATAAAATAAAAATAAATAAATAAACAAATAAGGGAAAATTTATTTCGTGACATATGTGTTGGAGGGGAGGGTGGGGCGGAGAATGTGAGGACATAGAAAGGTGACGTATGTATGAACAAAGTGGGGACATAATATGTGGGCCCCACCACACACATGATGCACCTCGCCGCAATTGCTTCAGGGACGATGAGCCCACAGGATGCTGTCCCACCCTGCCCAAACATTTTTCTACCCTTTCATTACTCTTTCCATTCTATTTATAAGAGTACAGCCGTTAAGACATATTTTTTAAAAAAATATGTTAAAATAATTAAATTTTTCTTGTGTCTAGAATATACATCTTTTTTCACTATTACCCTTATTTATGATAAGTCTATTGAGAGAGAAATATATGAATATTAATAAATATGAAAAAGAATTAGGGGCAAAATAGGAAAAAAATGTATTAAATGATGAAAGAATGTAAGGTGAGCTCTTATATTTTGGAGCAAATCAATTCAAATTCTGAGCTCTTATAAATAGGACCGGAGGGAGTACTTTTTAAACAATAAAAATTGCTTCTGGTAATATAATTAATATTTGCTAAATTTATGCTTCATAAAAAAATTATTTTCAACAAACCTATTCACAAAATCATATATATAAATTGACCCGAGAAGCATTGTCAAGTTCAGATTAATAAATGTTTAAAAGGCTACAAAATTCTTCATTGGGATAATCACACTGAACTTCTACTTTACAAATAATGTTTAAGTTTCTAAATTTGTAAGTGGTGACAGTTTCACTTGTCATTGATAGAGTATAGGACTTGTTAAATTTGAGAACTTTCTATAACTTGAACTCAAATTTTAAATTGATCTTTCATGTGATTTTGTGTCCCGATTCCATTTAATTATGGCTACTTTTCTGTGCTCTCTCATCAATATAAGGTTACAAAATATGTGGCCTCTGGGAACGAGGTAGTGACATGGAGGGGCACATCTGGAGACTCGTAGCCCTTCAATGTCAGGAGCGGCCTAATTTTACTAATGCTTTAAACGGGATGCTTTGAAGTTGGACATCTAGAACTAAGTCATTATGTCTAAGTCATGACATTCTACTATTAAGATGAGAAGGTTCCCTAAAACCTTGAATACTGAATTACTGCCGTGGCACGCAGCATGAAAAATTTGTGATTTAATTATCGTGTTGTGACTGGTTTGGGTGGCGTGGGATGCAGGTTGTAATTAATTCAAACGTCATGTTGAAAAAAAATATATATAATTTTGCACTATTCGTACAGTCTGGTTAGAGTGCAAGACTTTTATCATTCATAGAGTAAAAGATGATGGCCATGATCAGTTAAATTTGATTTCATTCAAATTTAATCAAGGACATAGGGATTACACTTCTATGTTGCTCTTTTTCATTGTATTTTTTGGGGATTTTGATCTAGTTTTTATTCATTATATATGATGCATTGTATCCAAAAGAAAAGTACTTGTTGCTTGCTGCAGATCATCTAGAAAAGGATGAGAAAACTTCGAATAGATCCAATTGTAGAGACAAGGCAAGGGTCTCCAGAACCTTTCAGCATTCTTGTCACCAAGATGGTATGGTTGATAGTTGTGGACTGAAGGTTGAGTTAATCTAGCCGACATAGTCTCAGCTTTTGAGAGGATTTAGAGGTGTTGATAACTGCTCATTGCCCATGCTGCACATTGCCTGTCACACATCTATCACCCTATTGTGCATTTGTGCTATATAAATTGGTTTTATGCTGGTAATTTTTAATACTCCAGACTTTTGCAAATAAATCTATTAATGGCAAAATAGAGTTGGTTGAAGCTGTTAGTAACCGATTCTGACAGCTGCAGAACTTTTTCGAAGATTTGGGAACAAAGGAAGTTGGTCTTCCTGGAAAAGTGTCAGATGTCAAGGTTATACTCAATGGTGGTCAAATAGTAACATTTCTGAGACCTGATGGATTCCTTCCCTCTTCTTATTCTCTCCTTCCTGATTTTGAGAAGTTGTGGCTGGAGCTGAGATAGTTTCTTAACTTGTCTGCTTAAAACCACAATGTGACAGCAGGGACTCACCTGATTGAAGTTGCTGCAACAGCCTATCTCTTTCCTCCGGTTGGTTCTCAACCTTCTTAAATTTTTCTTTATTGATCTATTAATATCTTCTTCTCTTTTCTCCATGCATCTAATATTGTTAATGTAGGAAAATGGACTAGGGCTAGGCCCAGTCCACCCTTGGTGAATTTGACTCAAATGAATGTTTGGGGTCTAAATAGGATTATTTAGAAATTTTGGGTTCTTATATGTAATATTCTCATTTTATTTAAATTTAAATTAATTTAAATTCAAATGGGAAGATGTGTTGTTTGGGTTTTCTAGTTTATAAATAAGAGACTGGGATGTTGACAGACACGTACAAGAAAAACAAACAGACTTCTCTCTCTTTTCTTTTTTGGTGCTCCTGCTGTATAATTCTAAGTCATAGTCCCTTTGTGATTTTAACTCTGCAAGGCTATATAATCAAGAGTGCTACAACCGGGTAAGTCCCCAAAATCCTATAGTTAAAAATTCTATTTATAATATACTAGGTACCAGTTGATGTTAGGGCCAGAAACCCGGGCAATATTCATGCAGCTCTGACAGAGAATAGGAGAAGGCTGAGTGAGTCTGTCCTGGAGCCATTAAGGGAGGAATTATACTATGAGGTTGATTCTGTATACATATTTCAAGTGGTCTTCCATGATTCTCTCTTCTCCCCTTCAAATTATTATTGTTGTCTGCCTCATACTAATCTTTTTTCATTACAGATTACGAAACCCTTCTCTATTATGTCCATTGTGAAAATCCCAATGGGTCTGATGGGATTTATGCTGCTTGTTGTTTTCATCATTGCCAAATTAATGGAGAATATAGGTATTTTTATAAACTAGCTTTGTAAATTTATTCCATTTCTTTGAGAGTCTGACACACTGACTCTTTTGCATGTCTGTAAGGTTGCACTTGCTGCCTTGGAAAGGTGGTGTATTGTTTGTTTCCTTCTGCATAATTTCTTGAGGCTAGTGATCGTTTCTCTAGGCACAATCTTGTAAGCATACATCAAATGACAAAGACTATTGAAACGGAAGTGCAGAAACTCTTCCTTTCAAGTACATCATCTTTTCCAGTTATCTATTTCATTCAGGTTGCTTAAGGCCTCCTAGGCTTCATTGTGAAATCTTATCAACTAAAACTATTAAATCTACTCCACCAAGCCATTCATCCTACGGCTACTAACCATCTATAGAAGAAATTTTACTGTTCATAAGAGGTAGACAGCCAGGATTTGCCTAGAGCTTCATTGGACTCCGTGCAATGTTATGGCTTGCCTTTTTATCTTTATCCCTGCCATCTGAATAACCTGCTATATCAGAAGGAATGATGGCTTTTTAATCCCTCTGTCCTACCAAAGATTGCATGCTCAACATTATTTTGGAGGGAAAATTCAAAATTCAAATTCAAATTTGAAACCATTTTCACCTATCACCACCTCAAATATCAGGAATCTCTCTGTCAATAGAATGCATCCTTATTTTTTACCCAAACCCAAATCACCCCAAGCATCTCCATGGCATCATCACTGAACTCACCTTAAATGATGATCTCCTTCACCCTTACGTTGCTGGGCTCCAAGCGTGTCATCCCCTGGCAAGCACTCAGATCTGAGGGAGACTCATCCTGTCCGTGTATCTCTGGCTTTGTCTTCTTTTGAACTTCATCATTGCCTTCTTCATTTCTTCTTTGTCGGTTAAAGCTCAAGATGATTCAGTTTCTGATAACTCTTGGAATTCATGTATTTTCAGCACATTTTCCTTGAGGTTTTATTCAATCATTTATAATTTTTGGATACTCAAGATAGGAAAATGCTCATTTGATTTTTGGTTGCACATCAGTGTTTATTAGTGTAGATTTTGATCACATTTCTAGTGAGTTTCTTATGTTGTTTTATGTAAATATTGTAGGAATATTTTGATACAATAACCAAGGGATCCCGGATTAAGAAGAACACTTAGAAAGGGGAAAAATTGGGGTTAGAAGCTGAAATTTTAAGAAAAAAGGGAAAATACAAGTTTCTGGACGAATTGTAAAAATTACAGAAAATGACCTTGAAATTCCCAAATTACAGACAGGTCCCCGAAATTCCAAAATTACATACAGGTTCTAGCTCGCCGTGACCTAGCTGCGGCGAGCCCAAGGCGAGCCAAAACCCCAAAATTGGCAGAAAAACTTGCAGCTCGTCGTGGCTTCGCCGCGGCGAGCAGACTGCGTTGCTGCGCGTTTTTTGACAGATTTAAGTTATATAAAAGCTAGGGTTTCGATCTCATTCGATATTCTTCGACTTTTGAGGCATTTTGGGAGTGTTTTGCTCTGCTAGGGCTTGGAGCTTTGAAGAGATTCGGGCTTCCTCTCTTGGTTTATCTTCTCTATCTTCATTCTCTTCTCTTGTTCTATTTTGTAATGTTGTATATATATGCTCCCATGGAGTTGTAGAACATGAGTAGCTAAATACTTTGATTCTAGGATTATTTTGAACCTTTGTATGTATTGATTCTTGATTCCTCCTCTTATGTTGTAATTAATGATATCTATGTGCTTATTTTATTCTTATCCTAATGCTTCTAAGTACTTGATCACCATTTAGATGTTGGGTTCACTTGATTGATGCTTGAGAAGGCTAGATTGAGTGTAGAACTTGGGTAAAATAGTGCAAGAACCTGAAGTTTGCATGGATGGATGTTTTTGTTGGTAAGATAGAGATATACTTGCTAACCTTACATAGTCACATTAGGGTTGGGGCTTGATAATTGGGTTTTATTAAATTATAGCAAGAGATTGTGCAATTAATAAGACTAAACACTTGTTCTTGACTTGAGAGAGCGTTTACAAGTACTCTATGAACCCTAGATTAGCACGTGGTTTCGTTGAGAGCTTCTTTGAGGGGAGGTTAATTGAGTTTTAAGAAGTACAAGGGGGATAGATAATCTTAGGACCCATTTTATCCTTGAAGTTGGAGAATCACTTGTTTATAATTTTATTTTCATTTAGCATACGTTATTTTCTTAGTTAATTTTCAATCTCAACATTTGTGTCACTCAAATTGGACGAGAGTGTGACAATCATTATTTGACCGGGGTTTTAGACCAAATCCTCGTGGGAATGATACTTTACTTATCATTTTATTACTTGGCGCGACCCGTGCACTTGCGGCGCAGGGCGAACAGTTTCTAATGAAGGTAATAAAAGGTACCATAACTACTATCTATTCCCTGCTTTTACTCACCTTTGCATCAATAGCAGTGGTTGATATTGCGTGGGTGAAATAGTTCATTGTGTGTTAAGAGTGGAAGAGAATTGCTTCAGGATTCAAATCAAATAGGCCAAGGAAGAGGGAATATGCTGGGGATTGATTTAGGAATGTCTGGCTGATGAGAATGGATCGAACGAAGATTTGTTCCTGAAGAGTATGGAATTTCTTATCAGCTTGACTCTTTTCTTTTTCCATGTTCTCTTTGTTATTGTATGGGTTTGCTTGCAGGTACATTTGTGGAAGCTGATATAGAATAAAATACACGGTCACACACACACATATAGAGATATGAGTTCATCAATCTTTTTGTTTTTTATTGCAGGAGAGAAGAGCCTATCTGTTTTTCCAAGAAGATAGCAATATTATGCAGAGAATGTGAGGTTTCTATTCATACAGCCAACGAGCATACTTGAAAACATAATAGGTTTCTTCTCAGTGGTGTGAAGCTCTCTGCTTCTTCCTCGAGCAATACTAATAATGACTCTCATCAATCTGACATAAAGAGACAGAGATCATTACTTACAAGTGAGAATAATGCGAGTTCTTCAATGGTGGACTACTCTTTTTTTGGAAGGTCCTTCACCCTTCCTTCTTCTTACAGTGTCTTCTTCAGTAAAAGTCCATCGACATGTCGTGAGCCGTCCGGTCTCTTGTGAATCCCTAAATAAAAAATCCTCCTTATCTTGATCTACATCTCTACCATTGTTTGTAACTAATAAGTTTAGATCTGAAAATCACTCTCTACCTTTGTAAATACCTCTAAAAGGAATGTGAAGACTGAGGAGGGAAGTAAGGATGGAATACAGAGTAAAGAAAATGGAGAAGAAAACTCGACCAGAAAGATAAGAAGTAAGTCACAAACATTAAAATAATGAAATAGATTTTTATTACCCATTGGAAACTTTGTCATAATTTCTCTTAAAAACTGAGCCGACTCAATGTGGATTAATGCAAACCGAAAGAATTGTGAGGAAGGAAACATACTTATCCTATAAAAGAAGGGGAAGAACAGGAAGATAGAGCGATTAGAGAAAACTTACTAAGAAGATGACTCTAAAAACATGAACAACCATGATAAAAATTCGAGTGATGTTTTTTCTATGGAAGCAAGGAAGAAAGAGGGAATGGTGAGTGAAGAAGCTACTGGAGAGAGACCGAAAATGAAATACAGGAGGGTGAATGGTTGAGCCTTGAAAGTTGGAAAGAGAAGTGAAGATCAGTCAGGCATTAATTGTGTTGCACAGTCACCGACGGTCCCCTTACATAACGTGTTGCAGCTGTAAAATGGCACACTCTCCCATCCTATATTTTCCCCCTAGGCTTATAATAATTTATAAATCTAATTACTGTAAATAATTTTTTTCTTTTAAATATAAAGCTAGGTTCGATCAATTAATATTACTATGATTGTATTACTCTAATGTTGGAAATAGGGAATATGAGAAAAAAAGCTTGTAATTTATAAAATATTATTTTAAAACATATTCTTACATAAGGGCAAAGTTAGAAAAATTTTTAAAATAAGGGCATGTTTAATGATATAACTTCTACTCATTGGTAAGCAAGAAGTAGATATGTGTAGTTCGGAAAGAGGAGGACTCAATGATTATTCTTTCGCTAGAAGTAGAAGTCAAAATTTTGGTAGATAGGGATCCCGTAAAAACGTCTTTCGAGGAATGGGCTAAACCTAGTCATTTCATGGTAGACTTATAATAAGGAACATAGTAGATAATTATGTATGAAATGTGGTTAATAGAAGGTAGAACTGGTCAATAAGGAGAGAAGAGAAATTAATGACTTGTGAGATGCTTTTAGAATTACTTGTATAAAATGTGGTTAATAAGAGAAAAAATTGTTTAATTAGGAATACTTTTTGATACTTAATAAGATTGTTTAAAAAGTTACTTTTACTAACATATTTTTATAATAATATCAATAATTTTTTTATTAAATTATATTTTTAAAATCACACCGATCTGACTCCGATTTTACCTACTAACCCTTAATCAACTTACTATCTTGATCAGGTCAATATTTGATCGGGTTTCATTATCTTGGTTAATTTTAATGAATTGTTTGTGACCATACATTTGCCAATAACTAATTTTGGGCAAGTGGAACAATAATCTAAATGTGAGGCAAGTATATGCATATTACTACTCATTACAATCCAACTAAAAGATCAGTTCCTTCTAAATGGTTTCCCATTTAATTAGTAAATGCAGTTTAGTGTATGTTTGAATTAGCGTTGGAGAATCGTAATTTGTATAAGTAATGGTATTTACCATTAGGTAATCATAATTTCTTTTTGGATACTTTTTTACATAGGTGATATTGACAGTTTTGACTAAACTCATATTTCATTTATTAAAAATACTTATGGATATATAATTATCAAGATGTAACGGAAACAATTCCCAGTGTAACACTGACGTTTGCAATGACAATAAATAAAAGCTAATGGCATCCTTTACGAAATGTTGGTATACACTTGTCTAAACACGTTTTCACGCATGAGCATTGTCAAGAGTAAGAACTCTGGATATGCTTAAGATTTACATGCCAAACAATGTTCATGATGCACAAAGGTTGACAACAAACGTAGTGTTCAATGAAGTCTTCAGGAACATCTAGAAATTTATCATCCATGCATTCCATGTAAAGAATATGGTATCTTGTATTTTGCAATATCCTTTTTCAAACAGTGAATGTTCAGTTTAGTAGTACATGTTTATTTTTAAGATTATCGTTCATAAATATGCGCGGGGAAACAATCTAGTTGATGAAAAACTTACTGTTCAGCTTTCTCTCCATCACGTTCTTGCTGGAGTGTTTCCATTATATAGTTTTCTTTTACCTTTTTTGAGTGCACGGCATCATATTCATTTTGCCCAGTTTTGAGTGTCTAGTCTCATATATGCTTTCTTGTTGAACAATATGTTCAATGGAAATTATTTGATCATTTATAGAGCTGAAGTAGAATGTATAATTTCCCATGACTGCTGCTGATGATTTCATTATATTTTGGTGGCAACAGATCCAGAAGAAATGAGGCGTGCTCAAGAAGAAATGAGAAATCAAGGAGTTCCATCATTGGCAAGCTTTTTACTTAGCGCTGGCAGCAGTAGCTAGATGGTGAATGATCCAGTGTTTTTAAAATTTTGTTACGACAAAAATATGCCCAAAGAAATATATGTTTGCACACTGTCATTCAGTAGGTTGATATTTCTGCTTGATGGAGTTAGCGTATTTTTTTGAACCTGAGGCTTTTATGAAAAGATGCTCACTTTTTTTGTCAACATTAGCAATCATACACTACCGTTTTGCCATTTTTGGTATGCTAAAGGTGACATTATCTTTTGTTATGCTTTTTATTCTCCTTCAATCATGCACATCAAAGGCAGGATTTTTGCGATTGCATTGCTTGAGTCGTCATTTCTTGTTCATACTTGGAGCTTTTGGTTTTTTGTTTGCTACCCAATTGCTTTTTAGTGGAAAGGAGTAGTATTAAAATCAGAGAGAGGTGTCACAGCATTAACAATTTGGAGTATGCTTGCAAGCGTGCAATTTAAGTCAATAACCCTTGGTAATATGCAATTCTTCTGAATCATCTTGATTTTTCTGTTTCTTTTTGTTAAAGCAAATGTAGTCAAGCATCGGTGTATTCCGTTGCTTAAATTCCATATGATAACCTTTTCAAGGATGGGTGTGTTCAAAACCATCAACTATATATGTACAAAAAGATCCATAATCTATGTACAATATGACAACAGAAGCCTACAATAAATACGAAATTGCTTATCGCAAGATAAGTCAGGCCGAAGTCTCCCTGCTTTTGTTTGCCTTCCTAAGCCTTAACGAGGTCAATCAACTGATATGGCGGAAGCCATTATATTACCAGAAGATCCATTCTCAATTGGTGGGGGCACTCCCCATTTGCCTTCAGATTCAAGTGGCTCAATAACTAAAACCCCACCATCTGTTAATCCTAGCGCAAACTGGTTTGGATCTTGAGGGTTCGCTGCTATCACATAAGGGTATGGGCCAGAATCTCTGCAAAAGAACCAAGTGTTATACATAAGAGAATTGTTAACTCTTAGTACGACATAAAGGAATAATTCTTGTTTTTTTTATTAAACATCATTTTTCAGAACTAGATGCTTCCATTTACTAAAAAAAAAACAAATAAGTCAATATATCAAAGGGCTGGGATTAGAGGTTGTACGAAGTACCTGGCATAAGAAGAACCAAGGTAAGCAATGGGATTAATCTTGCATTGCAGCTGAAGATTTGAAGTACCAAATATAAGTATCACTCCATCTATGAAGCTGGTATAAATTAGTTGGCAATTGGACGAGAACGTTGCATGGGAAAGTGGTGGCATGGACTCTCCTACAGTCCACTAAAACACGGAAACACAAGATGCTAATTAGTGTGCGAAAAACAAGAACAAACGCCAAGTGCTTCGTGCATAATACTTTCGTGGGAAGTAGGTCAGAAGTTACAAGGCATTCAATACATTTAGATAATAGGTATCATAAAAGTAGCCAAGACGGTCCACTGCTTCAAGCTAGCTGTGAAAAGCTAGAGAAGTCAATATGTATAAATGGTAATGAGATGAGTGTAGAGCAAAACAGTTATTGTAGCAACATTATTTTATCACGAAATTTTGGAAATACATCGAAAATGTCGAAAAAGTTAATCGCGACAGAACATACTTGTTTCACACTTTCAAGCTCAGATGTCTCGAATATAGCTATTTGACTCTCATGTGCGACAAGGAAATGTGCCTGATCCTGATGAAACTGAAGAAAGATGCTAGGCTTAGCAGGGCTTGCCCTGGGTTTCCTTCTTTCTGGAATCTGCAGGAAGACACTTATCTCCTTCTCCCAAGTATTTGAGTTCCACCTTATAATCTTACAAAGGGATGAAAATAAAATGACGGAGAAAAGAAAGGTCAGTTGATGCATAAAGTTGTATCAGACCTGGAACAGCTGATGCAATAATCTATAGTCTCTGTCTGTGTGTGTGTGTGTGTGTGTGTGTAACTGGGGCGAATAGAGCATAAGGAATAGCAGTGAAAACATATAACCAACCTGATTATCTTCTCCAGAAGAAATAAGTAGACTCTGAACATGAGAGAAAGCAAGGCCAGTAACTTTTTTAGAGTGACCCTTTAACTTATGGCTCAACTGAAAATGTGAAGATATGAGAATTATGTGTATCTTGAGTCAATGAGCATCACAGACACCTATAATATGCTACATCGTACCTTAACTGCCCGAATATTGTATATATAGATTGAATTATCATCTGTGCCGACAGCAATGAAGTTTTTGTCCTTAGGATAGAAAGCAAGAGATGTTGCTGCCGATGGTGGGAACGTACATGTAGCCATTGTCTGTAATTTTATCAGAGAACACTTAATCAATGGAAAATTTAGCTAATGCATCTTTTGCATGGTTTTGTGGAGAGATAAATAATTATAAATCTTATTTAAATATTTCAATTGAAATTACTTCGTACCATTTATTGATTTAAATCTGTATTAATACCTAGAGACAGCAAATTCTCATAGGCTGACTTTCACAAATTAGGAGGCCAACCACCATAACTAAATAGTTCCATTGCCGAGTAATAAAATTACCTCGCATGTATGTACATTGAACAAAGAAACTTTTCCGCCTGATGCTGACATAAGATAGGAATCACAATTGATCAAAGCAAAGCATGGAACAGCTTCTTCAGTTATACAGTCAGTTAAGTCATTGACCATTGTTGCGCCTGGTGCTGGCTGAACAACTTTAGGATTAACCCTAGTGGTTGCCTAAGCAAAGAAAGAGAATCCGTTTCAATAACCATACATGATGCAGACTACCAAGAGAGGAACACGTGGAACAAAAATTAACCTTGCCACTTGGATTGAGCTCATTGCGCAGCCACCTCCAGAATAAATGGATGGCATCTGATGCTAATGCTAAAATTCCCCTTCCTGTGCTAGTGTAAGTCAGTCTCAAGATCTGCAGAAGTAAGAACAGAATTCAATATGAATAACTAGTGTCTGACATAATACTATGCTAAACTTTGTGGAAAGTATTTATGCTACTGCTCGAGCTAAAATGGGCTTATAATTTCTTCTGCTGCCACTCTGTACGGTGATGAAATTTCTTGTGCAAACTAATGATGTCACCAATTGGCAATGGCAGTGATAATGTGAGATTATTTACACACTACGAAAGAATGTGTACTACCTTTTCTACCCTGGTGCTGGTTGCAAGTCTTAGTGACCTAAATTGAGACACGTCATTGATTTCAGTGAGCTTCCAGATCTTTGGTGGGACTGGTACCAATGTCTCCCCCAATTTAGGCTTTATATCTTCAAATTTTCTTTTCTTTTGAGTAAAAATATCTTCAAATTCTCTTGCCTCAACATTCTGCAAATTTAATCAAACTAATTTACTACTTTCATAGGTAGTACATAACTACAGCTGTATGCAAGCAAATGTTTACTGCAAATCAACTAGGAAAATAGCAGCAATTACTCTATATAGCATTACAAGAGTAATGCAGAACATCAAAAGAAACATATGAATCTAGCACACCTTTGTCTGCCACATCAAACGCTGACCATCAAGTGTTGCTAGCACTTTTATCTTGTTATCATTAGCAGAAACGGCCAATAAGGTGCCATCCTTGTTGAATCGAATTCGAGGACTAGCCTTCACAGTGGAGAAGACATAAATATCATAATTCAGAAAAAAAAATAGAAGACATTCTAAGAGTTTAAACTATCCATTAATAGAACTCACTGGTAGTCCTCCTTCAGCATCAGTACTTGCAAAAAGATTGACGTTATCCATATCCCAAAATTTTATTAAATGGTCATGACCAGCCGCAAAGAACTGATTCGTTGCCATGTCGAATTGAATGAAAACTGAAGAATGCTTATGAAGTCCATGGTAAGCTCTTTTGATGATGCCTTCTCCATCATTCCATTCAACAATATGCGACTCCCCTTCCTTTGTAGTTCCACATGAAAATAGCCTGAAAATGTGACCCATACAACATGTTCACTAAGCAGTGGAATCATAAAAAGTTTAAAACATTTCAATGGTGTGAATGATCAAGTCGAGAATCAACCTGCTTCCATCCGCATTATACATCATTGTTGTGCAAAATCGACCGGGAGAATCAAACTTAAACCTTGCGCTCAACGGGTCATCATATACCCATGCTTTAATTTCCCCGTCCACTGATGCGGAAAATAGAAACTAAGAAATAATGGGTAAATCCTAAATATTAATAACCAAAACCAAACCATCGGTGAAGGCAAGAGATACGAAATCATTCACACCAAAGTAAACCTTACATGAACATCTTTTTTGTAGTGTGGGCAGACAGAATATACAGCACTATCATGGCCTTCAAAACTGCAAACTCTTGCGCCAGTGGAAGCATCCCAAAGCTAAATTTATACATGTATGCAAATGAGTAATTATGCATCTTTCACTAGCATCCAGACTAATATTCACAACCAACCTTGATGGTTTTATCATCTCCGCAAGTTAGCAAACAGAGATTTGTTGAGGGGTTGCAAAAAGCCAGATCATTTACACTTCCAACATGAGCTTCGAACTGGGGTTTAAAAATGTCAAACAATAAGTAACAAATTTATTAGTAAAAACATGCACTAGTGAGAATGGCAAACACACCTCCAAATGTGGTCGTACGTCGTTAGTGCCATGGTAGGAGTATAGCTGACATATGCCATTGGAATATGCAACTCCTGCCCCAAAATTAAGAACAGTACAATAATTTCTGCAATAGCAATTCAAAAGTTTCCAACTAATTCCTTGGTAAGGCAACAAGCATACCAAATAATGAACCTTTAGAGTCCCACAATATGCGTCTTACTGAGGTAGATGGGTCTTTAACTAGTGCTTCCTGAATTTCATTAGAACAATTTAAATATCAGAAGTTTTTCATCAAAACATGCTATACTTGTAAGAGTGAGAGAAGTAAGAGAATTCTCGCATTAAAAGTCATTGAACTAGCTCCATCATTCCATACTTGAAAATTTCTAGCGAACAACCTCTCCGTCGAAGGAACATCCCACAAACTTATCTCTCCCAAGCTTGTTCCAACTAAAAATTCAAATTGAAAATGAACCAGATCAACCAAATTTTTAAAATTAAAAAATGTTTCATATTAATCGTTGTAACGAGCCAAGACTCGTGAAAAAAAAAAAAAAACTAATTTGAACCAACCTAGAAGTAGTGTTTGATGGATAGGATGAAAATCCATGCTTGTGGGGCTTGACCACATAGTCAGTGTCCGCACAACAGCCTTGGGCAAGTCATGGGTTTGGGAATCTGATAAGTTGCGACTTTGAGTAGGACTAGGAGGACAGGCAGCAGGAGGAATGACCTACAGAAATTTCAGACAGGTCTCGTAGAAATTTATGATGATTTTTATATTTAACCATATGGTTCACTTCACTAAGGCTTGTAATCAACTAACTTTTTCTCGAATCCCAGTCGTCATTAACCTGCACATTTCATCAGTAACCCCAAGCTCCTTTGCCATTGCTCCTACATCAGGCAAAATTTAAGGAAAAAAATTGATGAAGACAAATATTTTCACATTACAAATAATATAAAGAACAACACAAAACTTTACCTGGATGTGTCGGGCCACTATAACCGATGCTTCCGGGAAGTACTGGACGCATAATGTTTGAAGCATTAGGCACCCATTTTGGCTGATGGGAAAATAAAATAAAATGAGAAACTTCTGTAATCATAAACCATGTAGGCATGTACTAGTAATTAAGTAAAATCAGTCACTCAGTACTAACATTGTTACTCATCCCAGTGGCTCCACCTGTTGGATGATGAAAGCCCTCAACTCTTGAGTCAGAAGTAGGAGCTACACTGCTTGCTGGAATCAGTGCTAAATCACTTGGATTTGTGCAATTATGATCCTCGAAAAGAGTTGCTATTTTAGGATTTGGAAGCGGATTCTCACAAAGTGAATGTTGAAAATTTAAACTGCGGTGCCAAGATTAAAGCCAGTTAGTTGCACATGGATACAAGTACAGCAAGCAATTATAAAGTGATTGTAACATGTTGTCATTAGTTTAATGCGGCAAGATTTTCATTTTATTAAAGCATAAACAATGCAAGAACTCCGACGTTACGTACCCTTGATTAATGAGCCTCATCAATCTTGAGTGATGTGTTCGAGGGAACTTCAATTTATCACAAAGAACGGGATTCGCCTCAATAAGCCCTTTGATCTTCGTCATCACCGTCTTTCTTGCAGTCTTAGTATCTCCATGATCAGAGAGTACTTCATGTTCCCTACAAAAAATCACTGCATTAATCATGCGAATACATCAATGTCAACATTGACCAATATGTTTCTGAAGAAATTAAAACATACCTAAAATCATCCAGGGTAATAAGGGAAGTGATTTCTTTGAACGTATCTTGATTAACATAGGGAAACACCTTCAGATCCTTATTCAGGATATCCACAGCACTCGCGCGATCACCCCTGAAAATATTAATAAGGATTGAAAAAAGGAAAGCAAGATTAAGAAAGAAGAAAGAAAACACATAGGGATAGGGAAGACTAAAATTTCGAAGGCAGACTCACTTATCCAAGGCCTCCAAGTACTTATGCTTCCGAAGTTCAAAAAATATCTTCGTCGAAAGCTTGTTATCATCCAATCTGGTGAATCCCCGAAGATACCTTTCGGCTTCATCCCACTTTCCATTGAGCACCTGCTCTTCGAAATAGTTGATGCTGAAGAAAAACGCTGATTCTCGTTCCAATCTTTTTTTTTAAAAAAAAAAAAAGAAAGAAAAAGAAACGGTCAGATGTTAGTTCAGACAAGTATATCAGCAAGAAATCGATTGAGCACGAAATAAAAAAGGAAGAAAGATTGAAAAGAAAATACGTGTGAAGGGTATCTCTGAATTTTTCTTCCTCAAGAAACTGCAGGATTAGTATGATAATTTCCCTCATCAACACTGAATCCCTCGCCATTAACGTTCTTCCTTCTTATATATGCAACCTGTAAATCCAGAAAGGTTCTCTGTTCAAAAGATATGCATGTTCATCCTAAATTGGTTGAACATAATCGTAACGAACATAAATATCTCTGATTTTAACTAGCAAGGCACCGCATTACAAATCTTTCGAATCCTGACTGTATTCAGAACAGTCAGAAGCAGAGGGGGCAATAAGAAACGGACAGAACCTAACACTCTAATAATTAAATTAAATAGCGAGATATAATATATTAAGTCAATAAAGAAATAATTTATCCCGGAAAAAAAAAAGGAAAGAAAAGAAAAGAAAACAAACAATCTATTACATGAATGAATGAGGTGTGATAATTTTACCAGAGGATTCATATTCCATACTGCTCATTCATGAAAACAGATAGTAAGGTAAACGAAAGAATGGAATTAGGGTTTGAAAAACACGAAAACAGTAAATTTAAAGACCGAATGTGCGAAAAGCCGAACCAGAATCAGAAATACGAAAGAAAAAGAAAATGACGGAATACAAAAGAAGATGCAAAAACAGAGAGATAGCGAACAAGAGAGAACTGTAAGAAGACAAGGAATATATATACTTTCTTCTATTTCTCTGACTTTTATTGAAGAAAATCTGAGTTCGCTCTCCCAGAAGCGCTCTTGAGGTCCCGAGGCAGAGTTATTTATGAGTATGTGTGTGCACAAGAAGGCGGCGACAAGGATGAAGATAAGCACGCAGAATTATCATATAAGCAATGGAGTGAGGGTTGATAGGTGTTCGTACATATGAGATACGTAGTCAATGAGTCGGTCCCACTTCGAAAAAGGAAACTTACACCGCTGTCTCCGCTTTCATATGATGACAGTGACGATTGAGCTTTGTCCCCTCCACCCCCGAAGCGAGTGAATTTTAAAGGCTTTTGCGTCGTTGGCGAATAGGGGTGAGAACGGCCCAACCAGCCTATCATACGTCAGCGAGTGAAGGTGAGGCACTTTTCTTATTATTATTATTATTATTATTATTATTTTTTTGACATTTGTATTGAGCTCTCAAGTAATTGAGTAAATATTAAAAAAACTCTGATGATGCTAATCACTTGTACAGTGATTTTTTCATCGTCATTTTAACAATTCATTGAAACTTATATTAATTCTCTTGTTTTAGAACCTCCACACAATTGTCCATGGTCCTTTTTGTCCATTCTTGTGGGGGCAATGTGGTTGATGAGCGAGTGATTGGCATCAAAAAATTTCCTTTACTGTTTTAAATAATTTCATGATGAAATTAGAATATGAAACATGCAAGTGCAGCGGAGCGCCCATGGCAGAATTCTATATCAGATAATGCCTAATATGAATAAAAAGAAGAATCCAAAGACAGCCCAATCATATAATTTCCTTACTAATATACATGGATAAATCATGTTTCACTTCTAAGATTTGATTGACTAATTTATATAAATTAATAAGGTAAAAGAAATTACTTGATTATAACATATATTACTATATTTCTTTAAAATTCTGATTGAATATCAAATTATAAAGAGAAAATTAATTAGAAGTCCCCGAGAAAAAAATATAATTAAGATGAGATCCTACAGAATTGTAATTACATGGTCACAAGCTATTATCGTCAGGCCAAAAGTTGTTATTTACAATTCCGTATGACCTCATTTTAATTATATATCTTCCTTAAGATATTTAATTGATTTTTCCTCTTATAAATCAAGCAAATTAGTTTTAAAAATATAGAAATATAATTGTATAAATATTTCAAAGCAATTCACATATAGCCTATTTAATTTGTCTAAATTCGTTTCATACCTTAAATTAATGATTCGAAGTAATGTATTATGAAAAAGTTGTCATGAAATAAATCCACCTTGAAAATTCTTGCTATCATTTTCGCATAAACTTAATGAAAATTATAAAAAAAAGTAAGAAAACATATACTCCCTCCGGTCCTATTTATAAGAGCCTAAAATTTGAATTGTTTTGGTCCAAAATATAAGAGCTCGCCTTGGAACGGAGGGTAATATTGGAAAAACAGTTATTTTTCATAAGGCGGATTAACACTATTCTTCTCATAAAACAGTTATTTTTCATTTAATGTCATTTTTCCTATTTTACCCCTATTTATTAACACTCTCTTTTATAATATTCATTAATACTCTTACTTACATTTCTCTCTCTAGTCTTGATTTGAACCGTTCCTAATAGGCCTTGGGGTTCAAATGCAAAATTTAATTAACCAAGGATTGCACTAGTGGTGCTTTCCCGGATAGTCTCTCAAGGAGCCTAATGAACTAACCTAGGAAACTAAATGCATGAAAAGCTATAAAGTCCGAGATATTAATTAAGGAAACTAAACTAGATTCTTTTTGGGATTTTTGTTATTAAAGAAAGCAATTAAAGTAGATTTGTGAAAACTATTGAGATGAACATGGGTCTCTTGATGAATTGGGCAACCTTCCTAGCTTCTAAAATGACATGGGAGTTTTTAAACCAAGTTCTAATGCAAAACCTAAGGCAATCGCTCTTAGTCCAATTAACCTACTTAATCAACTAATGTGGCGCATCGCTCATTCAATTAATTAAATAGACAATCGTTAAGTTTCAACTTGGTAGTGAAGATTCATGATAAACATGCAAGGAGACTCTCGTTAGAAGTAAATCGAACCATCTAACGTTGGACCTAGTGTCTAAACACACATACAATCGCACATGCATTCAACATATTCTAGAAATCCAAAGGAAATATAAATGAAGAATATCCATTGCATAATATCAAGAAAACAACACTTAGGTTCATACATATAAAAGACATCTCTTAATTACATGCATGACCATTTAAACAAAAGATCAAACAATAAAGCACACTTGTTCCAAGACCCATTACATATAACAAAAGGGATTGAAATACATAATAAGACTTAGACAAGAGAAACAAAATAACTCCCCATTAGAAACGTTGAAGCTCCGGTTGCCTTCCTCCATCAAGATCCCCACGAAGGTGCCTAGCCACTCATGCTCTCGATCAACATTGACTGGATTTCGGAATTGGAAGCCATGAGAGTGTAGTGGAAGATGATTTTCGTGCAAGGTGGAGAGGAAAGGAGAGGAGGATGAAAATTTGAGAGAAGAGTGAGAGAGAGTGGCATAAATTTCGTTGGTCTTCCTTATATAGAGCAAGAGGCAACTTAAAACCTTCCAAATTGGCCTAGGTGTCCTATTCTTTCTAGGATTAACAAATAGGAAAGGTTTGGGGAAAGAATTAAGAGAAAATGGGTGATAAATATGTAAATTCGGATTCCCCCCTCTATGGCACAAAAAACCACTCAAAAACTATCCAAAATGGCCTCCGGTTGCCTAATTTGGACTCCCATAACATATAGGAAAGATTTGGGGAAGAACCAAGTACTCTCTCTCAAGAAATCTAGCCAAAATAGGAAGTTGTGATTAGAATAATCAATTAGGAAACTTCTTATCCTCAATCAAGCCTAGGGTTGTCTATTCTTGAAGAAATAACAAAAAGGAAATATTTTAGGCAAACCCAATCAACCAATCCAATAGGAAATTTCCTATTTTGTAAAATTTCCCTTTTTGTAGAAGTTTCTTATTTTGTTTTCTTCTTGCTTTGACCTTAATTCTTTGCACCTACAATGGAAATTTTAAGCACATGTGAAGTATTTCAAGTCCATAAAAAATAAATGCATGAGTTAAATGCCTAATATGCTCAAATTATAATGAAAATGCAATTAACTCTCTAATCTTGGACCCTAAGTATAAAAGTGCCTAAATCCCCATTTAATAGCCTAGAACAAAAGCTAATTTCCTATAATTAGTGGATAAAAATATGTAATAATCAAGTGCAATCAAGTCTCATCATAAATAAGGGTAATATGGGAAAAACAGTTATTTTTCAGGCATATTTATAGCTCACAACTAACTTTTACATGTTTTCTTAAGAAGCGTTATTTGGCGGCTGAGCTCTTATATATAAGACCGGAGGGAGTACTATTTTTTCTTGGATAAACAAATATGGGATGTGGGATGGTGTGCATGTGCGCAAGCCGTGAGGTAGGTGGGTCCAAGAAAAACTTCCATATTTGGACAATTCTATCATTCCATATTTCCATTCTTATTTACTTGAATCCATATATAGGAAGAAATTAGCTAACACTAATCATAGTGTAGGAAGTTTTTATGCATGGGGTCTTAAGTTTAAATCAGCAGGGAATGCCCTATAATACTTGAATTTGACTTAGTCAGATAGCCATGCCCAAACACTTTTTTTTAACTCAAAGGGGCTAGGCCCAAACTTCACAATTACACGTCGGGGAAAACATCACCCCTCATAGTCTTCTCTGAGAATGCTCTCTACTTCATGCGGTGGTGAATACCACGTGTTCCACTCTCTAATTTGATACCATCAATCGTCAATAATTGATCAGCATAGCAGTTGGCCTCCCTGAAAATATGCCGGACACCTGCCAATTTCTCTTCATCACTTCTTGAATTCTATTGATTACAAATATGCACCCATATATTTCAAAGCTCTTATTCACTACATTAACAAGTTCCTGGGCATCGCATTCTAATTCCATTTTCCTAAATCCCATGTCCCAACACATTGATAGTCCTTTCAGTAGTGCTCTAGCTTCCGCCTCAACATGACCCATAGCTAATACCTTTAACGAGAAGCCTCTGATCCACTCGCCACTATCTCCTCTGTTAACTCCACTACATGAAGCTTTACCTTATGCGACCATGCTTCCATCTGTGTAGATTTCGCACTATCCTTTCATGGGTGGTTTCCATGACCCCATACATATTTTTTCCTTAAAAGATTGCATGTTCTGTCCATCCCATTTGGCTCTGTAATAATGGAGATATTTAGATATCTTAGCTTTTAGATCTTAAGGGATATGGTAGTTAGGATCATGAACTCTCCCATTGCGCCATTTCCACAATAGCCAGCATCCTACTGCATAGATCTCTGGCTAGTCCACCATGTCTAAAAATCTTTTGTGATACATCAAATTTTCTTTGAACCAATTCTCCGAGTTTAAGCTAAAGAACCTGTTCTTTTGCTCTTTGGGACTAATCTTTGCTACTTAGAAGTGGCACACGGGCAGTCTTGCAGTACATGAATCTGGTGTTCTTGTTGTAAGTGGCAGATCGGGCACTCTCCATTTTCTCTATCCCACTTACTAGACATCCTTCTAGTTGGTATTTTCTTCAGACCCGCCAACCACGTGAAGTTCCTCTTTCTTTCAAGTCCCTGGAGATTTCACAAGGGTCTCCATATGCTTCGTTTATTCATTGTTCTTGCATTGATCAGGAATTTGTAAGCACTGGCAGTCAATAATTCCCCATTACTAGCTTGCTTCCATTTAATCAATTTCTGACCGCTACTGCTCTTCACATTCTCAATGTTACGGCTAAAGTTTTGAAGTACCCTAATTATTTCCTTCCAGAGTCTAGAATCCCCTTGTTTCATATCAAATTCCTGGACCTCCGTCACCACTAATACTTTCACCCAAAGGCTCTCTGGTTTTGTTATCATCCGCCAGAGGATTTTCATAAGAAAGGCTTCATTAATCCTTTTAAAGATTTGACTCCTGTTCCCCCTGGTATTTTGGTCTACACAATTTTTGCCATGCCACTGCATGTCTTCATTTCTCTCCTTATTTGTCTCCCCAAATAAATCCTCTTTGGCTTTTTTCAATTTCTTCCAACAAGTCGAGGGGGATTTTGTCATGTTGCTGGTGTATTGTGCCACTGAACTTGTGATTGATTTTACTAGAGTGAGCCTCCCTACCAATGACATACTCCTTGATTGCCACCCATTTAGCTTTTTCCTAATTATCTCCACTATTGTCTTATATTTATCCTTACGCCTTTTTGGGGAAGAAATCTCAGCTCCAAGGTATCTTCCTAACTCTTCCACCTCTTTGAAACCACTCATCCTGCAAATTTCCTTCCTTGTGTTGGTCTTCACGTTTGGTGAGTAATATATGAAAGTTTTCTCAATACTCACTTTATGCCCCAAATTCCTACAAGCAATTAAGTATAACTTCAATTTGGTTAGGACTTGCCTCTGTAAAAAGAACAAGGTCGTCAGCAAACATCATATGAGTTATAAATGGGCCTTTCATACTTGCTCTCATTCATCTCCATTTCTTCTCTCTCACTCTCTTTTGAATTGGGTGGGTGAGTTTTTCCATTCTCAAAACGAAGAGACATGGGAAGATGGGATCTCCCTATCTAAGGCCTCTTGAAGGACAAAATTCTTCTAATTTGGTGCCATTCCACAAAATATTGGTAGTTGAGGGCTTTACACAACTCATGAGACGAGCTATCATATATTTTGGGCATTTAATCTCCCTGAGGACATTCTCCATGTATCCCCAATTAATTATATCATATGCCTTCTCAAGATCTCTTTTAATTGCCATAAAACCCTTCTTACCCTTTTTTCTTCTCATTGAGTGGATCATTTCATTGACAATAATGATATTGTCATGGATATTTCTTCCTGGTACAAAGCTCACCTGGAAGGGGGAAACCAGTTTTATCATATTCCCTTTTAGTCTTGCAACCAAGATCTTCGACAAGCATATGTAAACTACATTACATAGGAAGATAGGTCTCAATTGATTTACTTTCTCCAGGCAATCAACTTTAGGAATAAGGGTGATTAGTGTTTGGTTCACTTCCTTTACTTTCATCGACTCATTCCACATTTCATGAACCCACTCCAATACACTCCTCCCAACTACATCCCAATTTTATTGAAAGAAAATAGCAGCATATCCGTCTGCCCCAGGCGCTTTCAACCCTCCAATAGAGCTCTTCTAATTTCCTCATCAGAGACGTCTTTGGCCACTTCTCCCCATTTCTCTTTGGTTAATTAGGGCCAAAAGCACTCAGTGTTGACCCATTTTTTGTTTGAATCATTTTCTGAGAAAAGGGACTTAAAGTAGGAATTAACAAGCTCCCTTACTTCCTGTTTACCCTCAACCCATTCATTATCTCCATTTTTTAGCATATTGACTCTGTTTCTCCTCCTTCTGATTGATGTTTTGGTGTGATAGAAGGTCATGTTTCCATCTCCATCATTCATCTACTTCGTTTTTGCTTTTTGAAACCAAAGAATTTCTTCTTGATCTAAGATTTCCTACAATTCCTCATTTAACTTCCTTTCTAAATCTTCTAGGTACCAATTAGCTTTATTTTGGATTGCTCTCTAAATACCTTTAATTCTTCTCAGTAGCTCCCTCTTCTTTTTTCCAATATTCCCAAACACATTCAAATTCCATTCAATCAAGCTAGTCTCCAGTTTTTTTAGCTCCTTCCAAATCGGTTCCTTATTGGTCTAATTAGACGAGATAAAGTTCTTGAACCCTTGATGCTTTAGCCAAACTACCTCAAAACGAAATAAACACCTAGCACCATTTTGTAACTTTCGAGTGACATTGATAATTAGCGGGTGATGATCTGATTGAATTATTGGGCCCACCTTGATAATTGCTTCATTGAATTCATTTCTCCATTCCATGTTGCAAAGCCCACAATCCAGTTTCTTATAGAGGTGCGATGCAAACTGAGTATACGGTCCTTTCCAAGTGAATCTTGGTTCTTCAGAGCCCTAATCTATTAGTGAGCATTTGGTAATGTTGTCCAGGAACCTTTTACACGTCTTCTCATTCACTAGTGCTCCTCCTCTTTGTTCTACAGCTTCCTTGATGTCATTGAAATCTCTAGCTAACAGCCATGACAGTCTCATTGATTTGGAATTTTCCCTTAAGTCTTCCCATAATACTTTTCTTTCACTCTCCCTCGAACTCCCATATACTGCTGTGAAAGCCCAAGGGCGTCTACCTAGTCCAAAGATTAGACAGTGGATATATTGGTGCTTCTGTTCAATGAAATTGATGCCTATAGAAGGGTCTTCCCATAATATTCGTATTCCTCCAGACATCCCTCTAGCTTCTTCTAAAATTTGGTTTTTAAAACCTAAAATTATTATCACTTTTTGGGCTGAATCCCCACTACATCTAGTCTCAAGAAATACTACAACCTTTGGGTTGAAATTTCTCTTCAATACTTTAAAGGCCAGGCCGAACTTCACTCATTAATTCCATCAGCGTGATATGCCTCTGGAACCCCCTCCATGTAACTACTCTCTACATTCTGCTTGAGTATCACTCTTTCAACTTCTGAAAGGCCTAGTACTTGACTTTCTTCCACTGGGTCGGGGGGCTTCTTTTCCTCCATGCTCATTTCTATATCTGGCCCATGGTTTGGGTTGAATTTTTCTTGTACTTATTATTTGGGTTTCACGCCTGAGACCCTTTGGTTTTACTAATATCATGGCCCAATTTAAAGACTCCTTGAGACTCTTCTAACTCCATCACTTCAACCTCGTTCTGCCCATTAGTAACGAACCTCTTTTTTCCTCTTTTTGACTCAGTTTCGGTCCAGTTTGTTTCCCCTCATTTTCTTTTTTATTATGTAGTTGCTCCACCTTCTTACTTTTATCCCCCATTGTTGTCTCTTTTTGCACGCAATCATCCTTCTTTTCTGCCAAGCCAACATTTTTTGTATATACCTTTTTCCCCGAGACTTCTCCCCCTTACTTGTCGATGATTTCGAGGGCCCAATATCCTTTGTTTTATCAGCTTTTTTCTCAAGGACATTGGTAATCTCTTGAAGTGGCTTCCTTTGATTTTTCTCTTCTTCCCTAATGCCAATACTTCCTTCTTTTACTTCTAATATCGCAAACCTCGAGGCAATGACAGACTTTTCCCCTTTTACCTTCTCTGCTTTGTTCCTCACTGCTTTTTCCTCCTCGAGCCACATTCCTTCTCCCATTTGTTGGATCTTAAGCTATCATCCAACCTCCAGAAACCTCTTCCTGATTGTTTGCCGGAATATTTTGATTGGCCTAGGCATTTTCCAGCCGTGTCTTTGACTGGTTAATCCCTGCATTTTTCTCCTGTCCTCTCTTTGAAGGATAGTGGACAGCATCATGCCCAAATTTTTCATAGGCAAAGTAGATTAAATGAAGCCTTTCATATTCTATTCTTAGCTTGTTCCATCCACAGTTTATGATGGTAGAAGTGGTGTATTCAGATCTACTTCCACACACATTCTTGCATACATGGTTCTAGCTCTTCTTAAGGTCATATCATCAACTTTAATGGCCTTACCAATCTTGTTGCCAAGATTAGAGAAGAATTTTTTGTCATAATAATTGTAACATTTACTCCCTTAATACATTTTTAGCTACACTAATGAATTCCAACTAAATTTCAAACACTAACTATGTTAGGAAAAATGGACTAACTTAGTGAAATGGCTAACATAATTAGAAAAGATTTTTTATGACGATTTCCATTTAAATCAAAATGCACAAACTAACTATGATAGGAAAAGAAGCTTCCAAATATAAACACACCCTATCATAGTTAGAAAAGGATTCAACTTTATAAAAAATGGAGATCCATGTAAGAAAAGGATGAAATTAATTTAAATAACGTTTACATGGATCACAAAAGCAATAAGTAATATATTTCATTTATCCATGTTAGAAAAAGAAACATTCTAAAATTATGAAGCTAATATGGATATTTTAAATCGCAGATACTCATAAAACAGCTAATCCATGTTAGATAAGGATTTGCCTAATATGGATAAAACAACTTAATTACAACACAGTAGGACCAATTCAGATAACTGCATCTATAAGACGATATGAAAGGAAATTGCAAATCAAATCTAAGAAACAATAATGCTAAATCAAAGCGGAAGCATAACAAAATGCATGAGCCTAAGTGTGGCAATAATCCCTGTCCTAACGGCCCAAAGGAAACTCACTATATCAGTGAGAAGCTCCCGGATCCTTCCCTCGACCGTCTACTCCGTAACTCGGACATGCAAAAAGTGAGATAAACAGGGGGTAGACCCACGTAACCACTAACTACTCGCCTCCGTGCGGTGTGTGCTAGTAAGGTGTTCAGTGGAGCATTACTAGATATACATCAAACTGAAACGTATGACAAGTACCAGATAAATGCATAATAATATCCAATATCCCTTTCCAAACCTTCTCAAATCATTAATAAGTATGCAACAGTTTCTCAAATGTCATTCACATAAAATAATACCAAAATCATAAATCATAGTGTATCACAAAAATCACCGATATCATATTACGGTCCAGTAGGGACTCACAACCCTCGCTTGAGACCGAGGGCGTTCTCCCCATTATCGTCTTTATTTTCTATTAGTCCTTGTAGGCCAACAAGGAACCTCATTGCGCGATGGCATTTTATTTAATTAACCGATATTACAAACACAATCACCACAATCAGATCACAACTGTATGCAACACAAACAAATAAAAGGCACAAGGCCAATCCAGTAATTCTTTAAAATCTAATCATACAATAACCTTTAATGTATAATATCGTTCTAAACGTGACAATACACATCTTCATGCTAGTTCAAAATACATACTCCACTAAACAGGTTATATTATAAAATAAGCTTTCAAAATTCATGTTCATCAAGACTACAGCCAATCACAAAATTATAAATTTCAAATACTCACTAACCCACACACACACGTAAACGAACAGAAGTAGTTACCTGGTAGCCTACACCGATCTCACAACAGTGCAGCTTTCCCCCGTACCAACTCAGCACAATCAGACTCTACATGTATATTCATACAATACAATCACTATTTAATAAAAGCAATCACAAGCCATAGATTAAATTCCTAGCTACTCATTCTCACTTCTATTAATTTCTACTCTCAGCCTTTCTTTATTCCACCACAACCATCATTTATCACTAATCTAATTACCTAATTCAAGCCTAGGTATACCTTTTCAACCATTAACCTATCATTACTTAACCTCAACAAATCCCTTCATCATTCCACAATTAATTCCTTAATCTTCCTTATGCAAATTCTTCCATATTCAAGCCTAAGAGATAATCCAATTTCCCCAAATCAATTCATACACCAAACCTAGCCCATTCAACATTACCAGTAATAGCGTTAAGTCCAAATGATCTCTTAATTTCCATAATTTCACCTCAAATACCCCAACTCATAGATTTCTTCGATTAAAATCAAGCTTAAAGCTACTTAGATAAAGAAAAATCACCCATAAAGATCAAATCTATCCCGATTAATTCCTTTAATGCCTTTAATCTACATAAATAGCCCAAACGATAAACTATAATCCATTATCCAAGCAGTAATTTTCAAAATCTTTCATGAATTCTAAGTTTTTCAATTACAAAAATTATTTTAAATTCTCAAATCGCCCAATAAACTAAATTAAACCCATAAAATCAACCTACTAATTCATGTCAATAGATCTATGGTCACTTATTATCAAAACTCAACTCCTACTTCATCCTGAGCCCCAATATTTTGCTCTAATAATCCTAATATCACTATCATTGGAAAGATAAAATTACAAGGAAAAACTTTCATGAAGAATGCTAAGTCAGAAGAAGTGATTTTGGTTACCTAAATCATCTGTAAAATTCACCTAAATCAGATCAATGGCCACGACGTTGTTTCAACGAAGAAGAAGACGAAATAATGCTTCAGTGCCGCAAACGATAAGACTAAACACCATGGTTGAAAAACACGGACCGGACCGGCCGGTTTAACCGGGAACCCAGTGAACCGGGGGTCAGTCCGGGTTGGGTCGAGGAATGAATCGGAGGAAGAAACAAACCGGCGAAAATGGGTTTGAAGCGGCTAACTCGGTATTAACTCGGGCAACCCGGAGGGTTGGACGGGTTGCCGGGGTTGATTTTAAAAAAGATGATGATGACAGAAATCAGGTGACAATAAATCTTACATTCATCCTCAAGTATTCAGAGCCTTCATACTCATCCTATCTCTGAAGATGAAGCAACGCTGAGCAACATAAAGGTCTCCCATAACAGTATAAGAGTGGAGTGAGAGATCCCAAGAGTTAGAGAAGAGAGATTATGGTGATTGGCCGGTGACCGGTGGTGGTGAAGGAGCAACAATGAGAAAGAAAAATCATGGTTATCTGGTGTGGGTATAGCTGCATAAGAGAATATGAATGTTTGAAATAGCCGCCCATCTGCATTAGTTTTTACCTTTTATTGTTAGGGTTTGATGGTGCTCCACGTGACTCCCTTCTCACTTGTCAATCATGCACAACTCACGAGAATTGACATTTGAATTGGCAAGCATTGCCTTTTTTACCAAACAAAACATTGCTTATTATCTGTCTTCTTCAATGTTCCTTAATTTTTTTTATTTATAATATGTAAATAACAACTATTTATTTTATCAATAAGTAATTACTTATTTTCATACATATAATCTGAAAACGACAATGTATTGTTTTATCCATATAAATAAATATTAATATGACTTAGTTTAATTTTTATATTAACATGCATATAAATTGATAATATGTGCTTAGCTTAGTCTAATTTTTATATTAACATGCATATAAATTGATAATATGTGCTCAGCTGTATTTTTTGTCCAAAAATAATTACTACTTGTTTGTCAAATTACTATTTATAGGTTGGGATTTTGTGCATATAATAATTTAACCACTGCTTTCTTTGTTCAGATATTATTTTTATAGTTAAATATGAATATTTTTGTATATTTTATTGAATTATATATTATTTTAATAGGATCGGGTTAACCCGAGTTAACCCCCGATCCAACCACTGACCCTTGAACATCTGCCTCCATCGGTTTAATATCCTGTCCGGCTTTTTGAACATTGCTAAACACTAAGGATTGGGGTATATGTTATATATATAGCCAAAGTGCGGGCCCCATTATTATTTTACTATTTCATTTATTATTATATTATAATTTTCTTTCCTATTTCTTGATTTACTATTATATATATACATACACGTATCTTTTCAAACTAAATTTTAATATTAATTTAGTGCTCTCCTAGAACTTAGATAATTAGCTATGGACCCTATCCAAATATTTTTTTTTACAATATTCAAATTATTTTTTTAAAAATATTTTGATTATCATCTTTAAAAAAAACACTTCCAATACTTACTTTTTTTTTAAATCACCTCTCTCTCTCTCTCTCTCTCTCTCTCTCTCTCTCTCTCTCTCTCTCTCTCTCTCTCTCTCTCTCTCTCTCTCTCTCTCTCTCTCTCTCTCTCTCTCTCTCTCTGAGTATTTAAGAAATTGTTCTCGAAATTCTCAAAGTCAAAAATTATTCTCTAGCTACTTTCTTAAATTGAAGGAGAAACTAAATTTCCTAAAAATCCTCAAAACCGCTCAAATTCCTCAAATATTTCATAATTCACCAATTTTTCTTAATTAAATCCTAACTATTTTCAGTCTACTTATTTAGTGAAACTAATCCTAATCGATAAATCTTAAATCATGTGGAAATTTCTCCATTTCCACAAATCTTTCCAACTAACATCTATAAAATCCTTTAATTCAAATTGAATCTCAAATCCAACTTAAATCCTAAAATTCAAATTGGAACTCAAATTCAAATTACATTCTCCAATTCAAATTAAATAATTAATTATCTTTCTTAAAATAAGGAGAGTACTAAACCTTAAAAATCCTCAACACTCAATTTCCCATAAGATAGTCATAATTTTCCAAATTCATCATTTAAATCCTAAATAAAAATTACTAAACTTTAATGAATTTTTCAAGATGTTACAATAATCAACCGGAACACCAGGCAATCTCACCCAAATGGCTAATCTTTGAACCTTCTCATTCCATGGATTGAAATTACGTTTCCATGTTTGAACAGTCAGGTAGTGATTTGCAATCAGCCATGTGCCTCCATCTAAGGCAAAGAAATAATCTTCTAGGCTCTGGAATGATGCAATCAAGTATCCATTACCTATATCACTAAGCTCGACCACCTCGGCTTTACCCCACATCATTTGGACTCCGACTTTCCGTCTCATCTGCATAAAACCCACCGACCCTTCTAGCAGCTTAATGATTAGAGACTTTGACCATTTTTTCTCTAGTCTCCTCTTCTCTTTATTTGTAAATTCTATGATGGGTCCAAAATTAGAGTCAGTTCAAGCATCTCCTGTTTGTTACTACAGAAGAGGCACCCATCCCAAGCTTTTTCTTTGTCTCTTTCCTCCTGTTGGGTATTCTCCTCCATGGACTTTGGTCTGAGGGCCTCCCTATAGGACAACGTTGCTTGTGCCACTTGGGAAGTTTCTGCAACTACATCTGTCATCCATTATTCAACTCTCTTAACCATAGAAGTATCCCCTAGGAATAGTCTGCTAGATTTAGGCACTTTGTTTCCAGCAGCTTCCTTGTGTATCTGTTCCGTCTGATGATTCAATTCCTCAGCTTTCTTGTCCTGTATTGACTTGTTTGAGACCTTGCTTCCATCTTCCTTACTCTCTTCTGGGCTAGGAATGGAAATAGGAACTTCTCTAAAAACCTCTGACAGTTGGGAGATCGGTCCGGTGGTTGTTTTCAAGAAGTTCCTTCACCACTCGGGATCAAAGGTGATCTCTCTCTTACCCTTTACTTACTCCTCTCTCGCTCTCTTTCTCTCCCTCTCTCTACCTTTCTCTCTCTCAAATCTCATGCCCAAACACTTTTCTACCCTTTCATTTGATATACTTTTAAAACATTAAAAGTTGCTTCTGGTAATTAAATAAATCTCCGCTAAATTCATGTTTCGATAAAAAATTATTTTTAGCAAACCATTCACAAAATCTTATATATATATACATATAATTTGACTAGAGGCATTCTCTAGTTTAGATTAAATAAATGTTAAAAAGACTAATACTCCATTAGCATAATCATAATTAGGTTTGCCTTTAGACAAATAATGTGTAAATAGTTTCTTATTTTGTAACTGGTAATTATATTTCACTTGTCGTTATCAAATTATAGGATTTGTTAAAAGAATGGTTAAAGAGTAATAATACCCCTAAATTTATTCCAAAAGAACACCTAACACCTTAAACAAATATTAGGGATAAAAATGCCTACAAACACTTGAAAAATGTAAAGGCATACCCATACCAGTTACAGCTTATCAACTTTGACAGTTTGTTTAGAATGATTGACCAAAGACGATGACATGGCAGTGAGATGGCAAAGGATCTTTGAAAATTTGACCAAAATTGTTGAGGTGGCAAGTATAATTTTTAAAAGGTAATGGCAGTGAGAATATTTGATTAAAAAAATGAAAGTGAAAGAGGCAATAATTCGAATGGCAATGATTCACTTAAGGGGGGGTTTCTTTGAGCGATGATATGATTCACCAAAATTGTGCAATAGTTAGGGTTTTTTGAGGCGATTAGGGGTCTGAGAATGAAGGGACGAAGAGGCGATGATGCACTTAGAGTTACAGCGACCAAGATAGAATATTTGTTGATTGGAGCGAATTGATTCGGCTTTAGCAGAGAATCACTGTAATCGATGAAGGTGAGGGAATCAAAATCTGTGACTCCTTGACGATTTGGGTAGAACATATACGCTATTATATCCATCACAATCTGGGTAGAACATATACATATATATATATATTTACTTGTAAAACTAATATAGTTAAAAAAACAGATTGTGTGTAAATTTGCTATCCTTAAATATAAAGGAATTGCTGAGGATGTTTTACATGTTTATCTTGAATTTCCAATCGCACTCCTGAGGATGTCATGACATGAAATGTCTTTCATCCAATATTCTCATAAACTGGATTCTTCTGCAGCTTTATTATTTTGCAGAAAGTAAAAGCATGCAGAAATTTATAGAGCAAGGATTCTAGAAGATGAAGTGAAAAAACCTGGATAAGGAACATAGCCCTGAACCAAAACCAGGAGCAGCATGAAGAACAGGAAATGGTTCGACTTAATAATAGGAGGTGGTTCCACTGCCACGTACAGCATTAAATTAGCCACGTGGATTGACCAGTTCCCTTTTCTCTTCAGCATTTAACAGCGGTTTGGTATATTTAACAGGGATTTTTACCATAATACTACACCAAAAAAGAGAATTTACCAAAATGCTACAGAAAAAAAAATATTTCCCCATATACTACACTTGAAGTCGTTCTTCAGGTGAACGACTTCTGAATAACGAAGAAGTCGTTCACGCGAAGAACGACTTCTAAAGTCGTTCTTCGCGTGAACGACTTCTTCCATTTTTACTATTCACCTTATTTCTTACCTCTTTACTGCATACAGCCATAACCTCCTAATTATTGACCTCCAAAATAAAAGACTTTCTACTGCAAGTAGTTTAATTAAAATGAAGAACATAAATTAACTAATATAAAAGAAAAATTTCTTTTAAACCACCTTAATCATCTTTTATAATTTTCTCCTTTTTTTACTTGAGTATTGTTAAGGTAGTATTATGGAAGTAATTTAGGTAGACATTGAAAAATATTTACATCACATATTTTTAAGACTAAGATTAACTTTCTTATAAAGTCTTGTATTAAAAGGATAGGATAGTAATAGTCACATAAAACATAAATAATAGCACGTAATTTTGATAAGATTGAAAAGTATCATTTGCATGTGGTCTAACACTTGAAGACTTTCACAAACTTCTAACCAATCATAGTCGGTTTTCCCAAATGATACTTTTCAATCTCAACAAAATGACATGCAACAACAACGGCCACAACGTAGGAGGAGGGGAACCAGATGTGGTACAGGCAGTCACTATTTATAGGGTAATATATTTTTTATTTTTCATAAACTGTTATTAGTTTTAATTTATGTGTTATTTTAAATTTAAATTAATATGCACTTTATCAAAATTACGTGCTATTATTTATGTTTTATGTGACTATTACTATCTTATCCTTTTAATACAAGACTTTATAAGAAAGTTAATCTTAGTCTTAAAAATATGTGATGTAAATATTTTTCAATGTCTACCTAAATTACTTCCATAATACTACCTTAACAATACTCAAGTAAAAAAAGGAGAAAATTATAAAAGATGATTAAGGTGGTTTAAAAGAAATTTTCTTTTATATTAGTTAATTTATGTTCTTCATTTTAATTAAACTACTTGCAGTAGAAAGTCTTTTATTTTGGAGGTCAATAATTAGGAGGTTATGGCTGTATGCGGTAAGAGGTAAGAAATAGGGTGAATAGTAAAAATGGAAGAAGTCGTTCACGCGAAGAACGACTTCTAAAGTCGTTCTTCGCGTGAACGACTTTAGAAGTCGTTCACGCCAAGAACGACTTTAGAAGTCGTTCTTTGCGTGAATGACTTCTTCGTTATTCAGAAGTCGTTCACCTGAAGAACGACTTCAAGTGTAGTATATGGGGAAGTATTTTTTTTTCTGTAGCATTTTGGTAAATTCTTTTTTTTGGTGTAGTATTATGGTAAAAATCCCTATTTAACAGGTATGGTATGTTTTTACATTTTTCAAGTGTTTATGGGCATTTTTACCCCCAAGATTTATTTAAGGTGTCATATGTTCTTTTAGAATAAGTTCAGGGGTATTATTGCTGTTTAACCCTTAAAAGAATGCTCTTAGGTGGATCCTAAGTGTGATTTGCTCTACAAATTGATAGGATACTTATTATACATACCCCTTCCCAATTGCATACAATATCCATGGAGATACATACGCAACGTGAAATAACTAATAGTGCAGTAAAAAAAAAAAAAAACTAGTGCTCATTGTGCCTTTGTGTAATTGTGCAGAACGCGGAAAAGAAAAATTAAGATCACGGCTCAAGGAGAAAATCACCACTAAGAATCCATTTCCAATGGGAAAACTAAATGTCTTTTATCTGGAACATTTTATTCTTTTTCATTGTATATTTCTAATTATAAAACGAAATTAACTAAATTAACCGTTCTTAAAGAGTAGTAGTTAATCTTAAATATAATAGCAAAGCGTAAATTTCCATTTTTGTTCAAAAATGAAATTAACAACTGTAATAAAGTGTATTTCGCAATTAATTTAAAGTGCGCTAGCATTATCGAGAGTAACACCTTAATGCATTGTTGTCAAACTCGTGAGTAGACTTTCCAATTGTAGCGTTGTTATGGTTCTAACCATTGTTGTCAAACCCACAAATTGACTCTCCGATTTTATCTTTTTACGATTCTACCTAGTCAAAATGTGTTACGAGTCAATTAAATTATTAGTAGGTGTAAACTTCATTAAACTCATAAGTTTACAAATCAAATTACCGTTTTTACGTTTCCACCTCATGAAATAATCATGTTAATTTGTTCTAAATCTTATGTTAATTATTTTTATTTGACCATATTCAATAATTCATATATAAATTTTATAGAACTTTACTTATTGAGCTTGATAAAGCACTAAAACAACACGAAATTATTGACGGAAAAAATTTCCATCGGTAATTTTCGACATTAGTCGGAAATTTTTCTGACGGAATTTTCATCGCTAATTAGCCACAGAATTTTCTTTTGCAAAATTAGCCATAGAAATTTTGTGGCAATTTATTAATTATTTTATGAATGAAATATTATTTTAATTTTTTAAAAATATTTTATAAATTTATAAATTAATAAATAATACGTTATAAATATTGATAAAAATTAATATATACATATACACATATATATATATAATTTATTACAAATATCGTTTTAATTTTTTTATTAAATAATGTGTTATTTATTAATAAATATTAATATAAAATGAAAAATAAATATAAATTAATAATATATATAATAAAATAATAATTAAAAAATATCATCTAATAAAAGTAATTAATAAAACTAATATTATTATGAATAAAAATTGAAATAATAAATATAATGTAAATTATATGAATATAAAAGATTGTTTATATAAAAATAATATAATTTTTAATATATAAATTATATATTAATAATTAACAAATATTTCATAATATATTAAGTTAAATATAATGTAAATTATATATAAGACCAAATATAATTATAATAGTGGGAGTTTAAATATTATAGATATAATGTTTGCAAATAATATCATAGGGTCTTTTAGATCAACTGGTTAAGGTATCAGCACGCGTGCAGGAGGTCGATATTTGAGTCTCCATTCAGTCACAATTTCAGACAACTTGTGGAGGTGATATGTGGCAGCGTGTGAGAGGTGACATGTGGCATATAATTTAAAAAAGGTTTAAAAAAATTTACTGATTGAAATTCCGTCGGCAATGGTAAACTCCTTCGCTAATTTAGTGATAGAATTCCATCAGTAATTTCCAACGAAACCAAATTTCCGTCGTTAAATTAATTTGCAAAGGTAAAATTAGCCACAAAATTATTTTCGTCAGTAATTCTGTGTTTTTTTGCAGTGAAGTGTGAATATTGATATATTTAATATCAATTATTCATATTCAGAATATACTTAACTCAAATTATTGTTAGTTTTTGTATTTCTTATTAAGTTATATACCTTAAATAAGTATTTATTTATTAACAAATGTAAACTCTTACGAAGTTACGATCTTATTTTACATCCTTATATCACGAGTTTACTTATACTCACAAGTTTAACAACATTGGTTCTATCTACCCAAAACGTGTCACGAGTCACTTAAATTCACACTAGGCACGAGTTTACACAATGAATTTATCGTTTTCACTATTCTATTTTAAAAAATAATTTTGTTAACTTACTCTAAATCACATGTTAATTATTTTTATTTGATCATATTTAATGAATTTATCCATAAATTTTATATAAATTTCTTTATTGAGTTTGGTAAAGCATAAATGTTTGATATATTTAACATCAACTATTCATATTTAAAATATATTTAAATTAAATTATTGTTAATTTTTTTGTATTTCTTATTTAATTATATAATTTAAACACGTAAATAAAACAAAACTCTTACGAGTGTGCGATCCAATTTTACATTCTTACACGAGTTTGCTTAAATTTAGGAGTTTGACAACCTTACCTTAATGCGATCAAGGAAAGATGATATTATGAAAAATTAACTTCCACATCTTTATCATATGCTTATGGTTAAATCTAAGACTTATAAAATTTTGTCCCATAATTAAAATTGAAGGAAGTAAGCCTCCTCATATAAATTACAAGCAAAATAATCAATGTCTATTATCTACTCATTGTTATCCTTATTATAAGACATCAACCGACACATTAATTGTTTTTTTCCACTTTACCCTAGTTAATACTTAATAACATAGGTTTTAAATTTAAAATATGAAGTCATATCATTTAATAAGGAATACAGTGAAATTGAAAAAAAATGACCAATTTATTACTCCTTCCGGTCTTATTTATAAGAACCCAGCCATTAAAACACGCTTCTTAAGAAAACATGTGAAAGTAATTAAATGTGTTTGGAATATACATCTTTTTTCAATATCACCCTTATTTATAATGAGCCTACCAAGAGAGAGCAATATATGAGCATTGATAAATATAAAAGAAAATTAGGGGTAAAATATGAAAAAATGCATTAAATGATGAGATAATGCAATGTAAGCTGTTATATTTTGGACCAAATCAATTCAAATTTCAAGCTTTTATAATAAAGACCGGAGGGAGTATAAATTTGATAAGCCAATTACTATTCATTAATTAGTTTATAAGAATTGGTAGTTAATGGTAGGGCTGTTCAACATTGTCCCGTCCCGGTCCTTCCCGTCCCGTCCCGGCCATTTCGGGACGGGACAAACCGGGACGGGACAGAGTGTAGCTTCGGGACGGGACGGGACTCGGGACGGGGTCGTCCCGATCCCGTCCCGTCCCGAATATATAAATGTATGTTCATATTTTTTTAAAAAAAATACATGTGTCATCTCTCTCATGTGTGAGTATATTTGACTTTTTTTAAAAAAAATATATAACTCTAACTTCTAAACTAAGTTCCAACCATTCACTGATATCAAATTTCTTGTCCACTACCACTATTCTCTATGTGTAACACATCACATTTGAAGTTTTTTTCAAACTCTATTTAAATGTGTAGTTGTTGCTACTTTTTTTGCTCTAATTATTATGTTTTTGGTTTATGATGTATTAATATGGAGTGTTCATGGCACTGGAGGAGATTTAATTATGCTACAAAATCACCTACCAAGTGTGTTGCTCTACAAAAAAAAAAAGAAAAAGATTTTTATATCAATTTTTTTTAATTGAGAAAAAATTTCGGGACAAGGCCCGTCCCGTCCTGATCGAGACCGAGACAAGTTCGGGACAGGACGGGACAGGGGACGGGAACCCCGTCCCGAACACTTTTCTTCTGGACGGGACGGGACGGGGTCGTCCCGATCCTGTCCCGTCCCGTGAACACCCCTAGTTAATGGCTTCGTGCCTTGTAATAAAGACCAAATGGAGTAGTTTACCTATGTAGACATATAATTGATGTCTCTCGTTATCTTTTTCTCTGTCTTTTAAAATATCGTTTAAAGTGAATATTTTTTTTATTTTGGTGAATATTCATTAGAATTTAGAAGTGTCTTCTAATTAATGGAGGGAAATAAGTGCTTCTTTAATTTTCCCCCAGATCTTTATTAATTGTTGCGTGGCGTGCTGAACTAAAACAATTAAAGCGGTGCCCTTATTAACTGTGGGGAATTAAATGCAATTGATGTTCATTTAATTGAAAAAAAAATAATGACTACTTAAATGCATTTAATTGCTGTAGAGAAAAAATACATTGAATTGCAAAATTGTCTTCTTTTTTTTTTTGCCATGGACATTGAGGAGGTCACGAGAAACAACATGGAGCCATGGAGGGGAGAAGCACGTGAGGGGCGCGGGGGGCAAAGCGTTTACAAAGTTCGGTTCAGTGTTACGTGGTGTGGGTCCCACATACTTTGTTCCCACCCTGGTCACAGTCTTCTAGGCCGGAGTTTGTTAAAATGTTTCTCACGCGCCTCAGAAACTTGTTGTATAAGCCAAAGGTCATTTTTGGGATTTCAATCTTTTTTTTTTTTAAAGAGAAACGAGTTTAAATTAGAGCCGGACCGGTTTGAATTAGCCTTTGCTTGGAATATAGTTCTGCTTCCTAACATCGTTTTCTCAATTTCATTCCTAACATGGTTTTCTCAATTTCAAGTTACTCTTTATCTTAACCGGCAATCTGTTGAAAACTACATTAGAAATGAAAAACCATTCTCCCTCCCTAATAAATATAAGAGGCACCAACTAATAAAAATTTTTATCTCAAGGCATCACTCGCCATATTAATTTCTTTTTTCTCATTTTACTCTTGTCATTAATGGTAGTTTAAAGTTAAAAATGTTACTCCTCTGGTCCTATTTATAGGGCGGAGAGAGAATGTTTTATTTGATCCTATATATAAGTCACTTAATTAAATATTAAGTATGGATGTACAAGTTTACCCTTCATTTATTATGTGTTGACTTTATTTTCATGTGATATAGTGGATATTTAATATGGGTAAAGTTGTAAATTTGTTGGATTTTAGTGGAAAGTTAATGAGTTTTAAGGCTTTCCTTGGTCTGTGTGAAATATGCTGGAAGTGACTTATAAATAGGACCAGATGAGTAAGTCATATCATTTAATGTGGGTGAAGTTTAAAAAATGGTCAATTTAACCTAAATTCAATGGCCGGACTACCATTCATTGATTTATGAAAATTGATAATTGGAACCTTGTAATAAGGACTAAAGGGAATATTTACCTAATTTGATTAGATTAAGGGTGTTAGTTAAATTAGTTAAAATCACATGATATTACCAAAACACTCTAACTACTTACATTTATTCCTACCTTCCCTCTCTTACTTTTTTATTATTGAGGAGGACCAATAGAGATAATTTAAAAAAAAATGTGAGAAAAAATAAAAATGGTTTTTGTATTTCAAAACAAACTTATGTCCCCAAATAGCTTATATATTTAAGAATGGAAGAAGTATTAGGTAAAGTTTTAGTTATGCAAAATCTCCAAACTGTGTGATATATGAATAATATCTAACCTTTGAAATTTTGGAGTGAACCGTCTTAAACCTTTTATAGTTATACAAATTACTCTCTGGAACTCTGGCTATTAATTAATTTCATTGTTTATTTATAAATAGCTTAAAATTTATGTATTTCCTATACATATAACTCGTAGTTTGAGAGAGATATTTGTAAGGTGGTGTAGCAGTGTAATGTCTTGTCAAATCTTATTGAATTTGAGATTCAAATCCTAAAGAAAACACGTGTTGGAAGTGGTAGTGATGGATGTAAATTATAATATAGCTGATTGCTCAGATATTTAATAATAAAATTAAACATATACTTATCTGGTCTTATTTATAGGGTAGAGAGAGAAGGTTTTATTTGGTCCTATATATAAGTCATATCATTAAATATTTAGTGTAAATGTACAAGTTTACCCTTCATTTATTATGTGTTGACTTTATTTTCATGTAATATAGTGAATATTAAATATGGGTAAAGTTGTAAATTTGTTGAATTTTAGTGGAAAGTTAATGAGTTTTAAGGCTTTCCTTGGTCTGTGTGAAATATGCTGGAAGTGACTTATAAATAGGACCAGAGGAGTATATTGATAAAAAACAAAGTTTGAGGGATATAAAAATGATTAGTTTAATATGTTATTTATATAAACTTATTTTAGAAGTGTTTAATTATGGATAGTGGTCATATTTACTCTGAAAGTTTTAGATAATAATCACTGGATGTTCGAAAGGTTTTTTGTAATCAATGGCATATGAAAAGGTGCAATCCCACCATATTTAAACTAACCCTGACAATCAAATGTTAGTTGACTTAATTACACAGACATGGCTTTGCCAAGTAAGATAATATGCCACATATTGTTCCACATCATTACCACTAAATCCACTTGGACAAAACTTATAAAAAAATAAAACATGGTGGTAGTGATGTGGAACAACATGTGGCATATTATCTTACTTGGCAAATCTATGTCAGCGTAATTAGATTGATTAATAGCTGACTGTCAGGGTCAGTTAAAATTGGGTGGAATTGCACCTTTTCATATAAGAATTGATAAAAAAAAAATTCTAAACACCCAGTGATCATTACCTATTATTTTTTGGGGGCGACCCTTATCCCTTTAATTATTGCAATGTGTTCCTAATATGGAACCAACCTATAATAAAAAATGATCTACATGAGTAATGAAAAAATGTTAGTATTGGATGTTTGTGTTCCTAATGTGGAATCATCCTATCATAATAATCATTTTACTCCCTTGATAAGATCTTGTTTTTCTTAAAAATCGTCACTTATTTAACCCTTATTATAGTTATAGTAAATTGATAGATTTAAAAGTCTTAGAAGGAAAATTTGATTAATGAAAAACAAATTTATTAGACTTAACCAATGACAAAAATCACTTCTTTTACATCATAAAGAGCTGACAATAATTGGTTCGTCAAGAGTTCTTAAATTAATTTTATTTATGTTTTGTGTTGTGTAATAAACTTGACGTGCCACACATATTCATATTCTTACGCTTAATTTGTGTAATATGTTACTCCATCTGTCCCAAGATATAAATTCTTTTTAACTGAATTGTGAGTTCCTAAAAAATTAGTTAGAGTTAATTAAAAACAATAAATGCATAGAAAATATACCATTTTTTTTTAAAATTACCCTTATTTATGAATGAGTAAAAGAGGAGTGTAATTATGAAAAGAAGATGAAAGAGAATGTATGCGAAAATTAATATATAGGTAAAATGGGGAAAAACTCATTTATTACTCAAATAAAGTCAAATAGGACCTTATATTTTGGAATAAGATCATTCAAAAAAGTGGACCTTATTTTAGGGATGGAGGGAGTAGTTCATATGTTTTTAAATATATATTTTAAAAAAAGTTTAAGAAAGTTAAATAAGTTACTTATAAATTAATTTCCCTAAATTTTTCTCTAAACTAATTTATTTGACTTGTATGGTGATACATAATCTAATAATACACAAAATATGTTTTGATTAAGTAACTCACTTAATTTCAATAATCTTTCTAAAAAAGTTAACTAAATATTATATTTATGAACGGATATAGTATTAAACAACTAATTATTATACATTTAAATATACAATGGAACCATTTTAATCGCGATAAATACAGTGAAAAAGATAGGATAGACCATGAAGGTTTATTCTCAATACTTGCAAAGGAAACTAGAATAAATGCATGCTCAAATCCGATGGAGAAATGGATGAGAAAAAAAAAAATAAAGGGTTAGTGATCTTGTTTCGGAAATTGTTACTGTGTAGTAACATTGCTTTGGAAGCATTTTTGTGTGTAATTTTATTCTAAAAGATATTAAAATTGAGCAATTTCGTTATTTATTGTTAAAATATTAAAGTTAATTTCAACTTTTTAACAATCAACAAATTTTTTTTAATGTGATAAGACAATAGTACTATATATGTTTTGGAACTAATAATAATTTTGAACCAAAAAAATTTAAGTAGTTTTTGAGTGAAATCTTTCGGACAAGATGGATTCTTAAGTTAAAATCAAAAGGGACAATTGCACATAACTCTTTAGTAAGAGAATTAATTTTAAAAAAGTCATAAGGAGTTGTTAATGACAACTATTAATAACTGCAATAACTTTAGTTAATAAGTGAAGAAGTTATCAATGAACTTGTTTGAAATTAATTCTCTTATTAACTTAACTGCGAATTACGCACAATTCTGTCAAATCAAAACAAATGTATTGTTGGCAAATATGAAGCGCGTAGGCGGCAGACGCCTGTGGTGAGGATTGATTTTTCAGATGGAATAGGCTGACAAAGACAGAGACAGAGATATGGTGTTGTATTCTTACTCTAATAAAAAAGCTGCTTTTCTCAGTCGGTGGCCCCTATAAATACCCACCTCCCCACTCCACAGTCCACACACTTTCATTCATACCTTCTCCTTCCATCTCTACTATCTGTCTTTCTGTATTGCCATTGTGAGCTTCTCTTTCCACCTTTATCTCTTTGTGTGTGTGTGTATGCTTTCTCTTCATTTCTTTTTTTCTCTAGCTGGCTACCATATGCATGCAATCAGATTTGCATTATTCTACATATTTGTTTCCTTCAGCAGCTTCCATCTATCGGTCGTTTATGTCCATTTTTCTTTATTTTGTTTAATTAGCCTGTTGTTTTTTGTTTGCCCATCCGTCTGTTTACTAATAATATATGGATTTATAAATTCTGGTTTCGTTGGGATATTTAATTTGGTGGCAGAGAAAAGGATAAGGGAGACAATGGCCATCAACATGGAGGTTCATGATGATGATGTTATCTTCGTCTTTGTGCTGCGACATCTGATGGCACGAAACTTCACTGAGACTGCTCATTGGTGCGCTTTCCTTTTCTATTTTTCTTCGATCTTTTAGATCCCCACTTTTTAAAATATTTGATTACGTACAATGGATTAATAACATGAGATCAACTGATAATGTAATGATGGGGGCTTTTTACAGCCTGGAGCGTGAAAGCGGTGCTTATTTCCACATTCAGTACTTTGAGGAGCTGATTATGACGAGTCGCTATGATGAGGCTGAAGATTATGTCCTCGGATTCACCTACATCCAGGAAAACAGATACTCTGCCAAACTAATCTTCGACATCAAGAAGCTCAAGCTCATGGAAGCTTTGCACACGTATATTCAGTCCTTAATAATATAATTTCCACTTTTATTTTCAAAAATAAATAAATAAATAAATCAAACCACAAAGTGAATCTTATATTAAGTGTCGAGACTACCTTTTCAAGATAGAAAAAGGCTTTTCGATCATTTATATACATATGATAATTATTGATTTGATATATGGGCAGTGGAGCAAGATGCTATGCTAAAAACATTGTGGAGCACGAGTTCCCTCAGTTCAGGGCATACAACAATAAAATATATGATGAAGCAATGGAGATGGTTTGCATGGAGAATTACAGGTGCATTATATTATTATATATTATTGTAGAGTGAAAGTGGTGGTATTGTGTGTGTGACTGTGTGTGTGGATGCAGGAGTCATGAATCGATGAGAAGGTATGAGCAAGCAGGAACAAGGAGGCTTGTGGTGGAGGAGATGAAGAAATACATAAGAGCCAACCCTGTGTTTCATGGAAAACTTGACCTTCCTTCGTTACAATCAATGGTTCGCCGTGTGCTCGCCACCAACAACAATGAAAATGGCACCATGGCCGGATTCTTCCAATTACTCCGTGACTACTTGAATCGGAACGGTGGAAACATCTAGAACAACATCGATCACCCCCTCTTTCTCACTCCATGTCTGGCTCTATAAGTAGAATTGTCAAGTAGCTTGTGCTGTTCATTTATATATATCTATATCTAGCTTTCTAGTTTTTTGTTTTCTCCGTTTCAGTACTTTATGATGTGGAAATTAAGTACCTGTGCTTATATATATTCCCGTCCAGTTGGCTTTTCCTGCTTTTGTTTCTTTGTTTTCAATATCCTGTTCTATTAGTGTACTGTACCTCTTTGATTATGAAGCCAGGCTTTTGTCTATAAATTCAAGGTGCTCTGTATGTTGTTTGAAGTTTTTTTTTTTTTTTAATGTTCCGCGGTATGTTTGGGTTATATTCGAATATTGTAAGCCTAATTCTCAGAGAAATGTTTTATGTATTTACGTAGACTCAAATTCGAGATATTGGTGATAGAAGATCAAAACCACTTTTACTGGTTGGTTGGTATTTATACGCGTTGAATTAATTATTTCTATAATGAAGCTTTCCAAATTAGGAATTTGAGCTAATTAGTATAAAAGCCAAGAGGGTTGTTAAATTAGAGGTTAAAATTTAATTACTATAAAAGAAAAGAAAGTGCCCAGAATCTTATTATTCATTTGTCCTTTCAATCTGTGATTATGTAATTAACTGAACAAGTGAACAGTTAATTGGTACTACTATTTATTTTTTGCAACAGTGATAAAACATAAATTGAGGGCTTAATTTCCATTTCCCCAAAAGGGCAGAAAGAACCGTGAGGAGAGATTTGATTCTATTTACACCTATCTTGGCTGGATATTTATTTCCTTTTTGGTATGAAAACGACATGTGTCTCAAATTCCCAAAAAAAAAATAATCCGTCCTTGCGTGGGGCCCACCGGATTGTCCAGAAATTGACGCTGGTTATCACTGAGACTGATTGATAGCTCAACCCTCTTATCATATCTGCTTATCATCATCACTTTCCTACAGCGCCGGCTATAAATCCGTCACTCTCGCCGGTATTAATGTAATGACCACCAATCCTTTCCATTCTCAGTATGAGCTGAAATACTTAATCTTCCATTTTCCCTTCACTTCTTCAAATGTAAACATCAATTTCTTCTTCTCTCTCTGTTTCTCTTCTTCATTCTCTTGAGCTTTGAGGAGTTAATTTTCCTGATTGTTCCACATCTTGCCTCCCTTTTCTTTTTATTAACGTTTATTGTACTCCCTAAGAAACCCCTTTTCAGCCTGTTAAAAAATTCAGGCCTGGTTCTTCTTGGAGTTCAAAAATGAAAAGACCCCATTATGAAAAACCCCTACTTTTCGAATCGAAAACCCTTCGATCATTGTTTTCTCTACCCATTTGATCTTTTGTCCTTTAAGCAGCGCTAAAATACTCTCTCCAAGATTATCTCTTCAATTTATTCGTGCTTTGATTTCGAGTGATTGTACGATTTCGCCAAAACGTTTGATTTTTTTCTTCTTCTTTTCAGACGTACTATATCTATACTCTGAATTGGTAATCTGTAAGACAAACGGGGAATTGTGGTTACGTCCAGCCGCCTAAAAAAAAGAGATTATCTTCTTAATTTATAGTTTTTTTGAAGAAGAAGGTTTTATGGAAACCTCACACATGTACGTTTCTCTCCATTTTGAACTTATGGTTTTATGTAATCTGTAAGAAATGAGTCAGCTATTGACAATTAATAATATAAGGTCTGAATCATGGACATCTATCTACTGATATCTACCTTCAAATGAGCATAACTTCTTTCTGGACTTCAACAGGGAATATGAATCACTTTTAGACTACCAAGACACAAATCCTGTGAGGATGATTGTTGCAGAGGGTCTTAAAACAATTAATGAAGAAAGTCCAATGCTTAATGGAAAACTTAAGTCTCCTGCTATGAAATCTCTGAGGTAAAGTAGCCTTCTAAACCAAAGGTTTCACTCTATTTCCTTTAGTGGGAGTTGATATTAGATATGCATCATTTGCATTCATGCCCTCCTTTAACACTATTATTAACATCAGAGACTTGCAGAAAAGTAATTTATCTTCCAAATTTTCAGCTTAAATCGGCAGCATCTGCTTTGCAAACAATCTATTCCTGAGCCTGTTACACAAACCTTCTTGGTGGACAATGTCTGTAAGCTGTGCTCAAGTCCCTCAAATCCGGTAAACAGTTATGATTGTGGCCCATCTACTGTAACTGATTCCTCACTCTTTTCTAATGCTAATGAAAGTTCAGGTATGGGGTCTTGATTATGGCGTTGGTTCCTTTTTAAAATGGTCATTGATGCTGGGAGTTGATGGTGATCTTTGATGGCCTTTCTGTAGGAAGGTTTGTGAAGATTCTTGAGGATCCTAAGCAATTATCCAAGGGAAAATCCTGCCAGGATTTATGTGAGGTAAACTAGATGAAACTTTTTTTCAACCTCTTCTTACATTTCTTACTTTGTATCTGCAGAATGAAATGCATCGGGTGCCTTGTGCGTAGGTGAAATCATCGGCCATAGAAAGTCGCCTGCCCCTGAAAGTTGTTCTGACACTGACTGATGATTCAACTCCTACTACCATGGATTTTCATCCTACTAGCCACACTATTCTTCTAGGTTGCTTCATACATGATGTTACTGTTTGAAAATTGTTTTTCTCTATATATGACCTGTAGCAAAATTGCCGCTAACATATGAACAATGATATGTTAATTCAGTTGGAACTGAAATTGGCACTATAGAAATTTGGGATATTACTTCTGGTGAGAAGTTGCTTTTTAAAAATTTTGAGGTTAAAGACATTGGAGCACTTTCAAGCAATTTCAAGGTACTATTCCCTTACCAAGTTGTACCTTAGTGAATTGTTAGTATATAGTAAATCATCTATTGTTGGAACTTGGAACCATGGTCAACAATGTCCAGGTAGCCATACAAAAAGATCTGTGGATCTCAGTTAACAAAGTCATATGGAGCTCTGATGGTTCAATGTTCGGTAAGGATGTTATGTTAAACTACTTGGACTAAGTCTAAACAAGTATTCATCAACGATATGCAACTTTCTTTCTCCCAATTCTTTCTTGCTTCTGATTAATTTTTCCCATTTTGAATAGGGGTTGCATTTTCAAAGCATATTGTTCAGTTATATTCCTATAATAATGGTGTAGTAGACATTTCCCGGCATTTGGAAGTATTACTCTTTTAACTTTCTGAATTTCTAGTTGCATATATGCGATATGTGTGTGTGTGTGTGTGTGTGTTTTTTTTTTTTTTTTTCTGCATGTAATGCTAAATATTTGCTTCTCAGATTGAAGCTCATAATGGCAGTGTCAATGATATAGCCTTTTCTTTTGTTCGTGGGCAACTTTTAGTCATAACATGTGGAGACGACAAGGCAATCAAGGTCAGTTCTCTGAACAGATGATAAATGTTTTTGTATTTAAGAAACTGATGTGTCTATTACTGTTTTTAAGGTATGGGAAGCAGATACTGGTGAGTGGTTTCATACTTTTGGTGCTCACAATGCCCCAGTTTGTTGCATCTGTCCTCATGTGAAGGAAAGTGTTCATGTAAGAATGCTTTGGATTATTTTCCATTGAACACATTCTAGTTACTTTTTTAACTGGTAGTGGTTACATGTATCACTGATTTTTGTATGTTGTGATTTTTGTTCCCCTACACCTCAGTTTATATTTTCAACGTCAATCGATGGAAAGATCAAGGCATGGTTCTATGATGTTGTGGGCCCCATAGTTGATTATGATGCCGCTGGTTGTGGATACACTAAATTGGCTTACAGTACTGATGATCAAAGGTTGTGAGCAGCAACTGAACCTCAGTTTTGTTGAATTAATTGTCTTCTGTGTATTAATAAATATGCGATTATTGTGTAACTATTATTTTAAAAACTTCTGTAGGCTTTTTTCATGTGGTGTTGGCAAGGATGGGGAGCCAATTTTTGTGGAATGGGATGAAAGTGAAGGGCACATGAAAAGACTGTACATGGGACTTAAGGCTCCATGCTCTTCTAAAATCCAATTTGATACGACAATGAACCGTTTTTTGGCTGCTGGTGATGATTATATGATCAAGTTTTGGGATATGGACGACGCACAGCTATTGGCGAGAACCGAAGTTGATGGGGGATTGCCAGTAAGCTCTTCAATCATCTTTTTTGAAAATCATGTGAATGATTTGACCAAAGCCATAAATTAATATGTGATTAGAGATCGAAAATACTTTGAGGGGCTTGATACCGGGTCACATTAATTTAGCCAAGTGTGATGAAGGAAATGTTTGACATGGAAAAAGTCACTCTCAGTTGAGCTTCATTTGTGCAGGCATATCCTTGCATTCGATTCAACAAGGAGGGAAGTTTGCTGGCTGTTTCTGCAAGAGACAATAAAATAAAAATCTTAGCACATGATCATGATTTACTGGTGCAAAATGAGGCTTGTCCTATTCATTCCCTTACTGTTCTTCTCTCTGAAAGCTCAGAAGAGGTGAGCATAATGCGTATTAACCCTTAACATTCTAGTTTTTAGCATCTTATCCATCTTTGGTTAATGCCATTGTTAATGCCAGAAATGGTGGTGTTTTCATAGTTTGTAGTGAGTTTTGAATTTCTACTAGATGTGGATTATGGAATTTGAGGTTCATTAATAGCTGGTTTGTTTACCTATATAAGCATGATATATACAAATGAGTGGTCGTGATTATCTATTTAGCGTGCTCTTTACTGATATTCTTTTATGATCTTGGATTGACATGTAATCACCATGTCATCATAATTTATTTATTTCCAGAGTGAGGATGAAGAAGCCTTGGAAGGCATGAGCACCAAAGATGATAACTCATCCGAGTTTTGGGGTATCGTCAAAATTTCCGAACCATCTCAGTGCCAGTTCTTGCAGCTCCCTGTTCATCCAACAGTCAACGAGGTTTGGCCTTTCTTGCTTTATTGGCATCATTGGTAATAACTACATACAGCATCATTAGTGTTAATTGTATGCGGATTTCAGATTTAGCTCCATGTCACGATTAAGTATGGTATAACTATCATCATATTCAGTATTATAATAATGAGATCACTTTGTGTCTGCAATCAGTACTCAATTAAATATACTCAACTTGAATTTACAAGTGCACCAACACAATAATCTTACCACTTTCCTTCTGATGAAGCACAGATTGTTAGACTGATGTACACCAACGCGGGAAATGCCATCTTGGCATTGGCATCGGATGGTCTAAATATACTTTGGAAATGGCCAGGGAATGATCAAGTTTGTAGAGGATTTCACACTAGCTTTTAGATTTTTATTATTTCCATTTTCAACTTCCTCCTGTTTGTTCTTACCTCTCCTGGATGCAGGCAACCACCCATGTTTCCCCCCACTTGTGGCAACCGAGGAATGGCTTGCAGTTTATGAAAAATGACCTTGCAGACGTCAGGCCTGAAGAATCAATAGGCTGTTTCACCATATCAAAAAATGATTCATATCTCATTTCAACATCAGGTGGTTTAATCTCCTTATTCAACATGTTGACATTCAAGGTAACCTTAAGAGATATTGTGTCTTCTTTTTCTAATTGTTTATAATCATACTAGGATTGAACTAACATGAAGCTACTTGTTGGCTGTTATTAATAACAGTCTATGACAACTTTCATGTCCCCACCACGTAGGGCAACATCCATTTCCTTCTACCCTCAAGATAATAATGTTATAGCTGTAGGCTTTGATGATTCCAGCATCTTTATTTACAACGTCCGTACAGGCGAGGTGTGTGCCTTTTCCTTGATTTGAGAAAGATGTGCACCACTTTGTGATCAGAGGAGATTGAAACTAGTTGTCCCTGACTTTTGTTTATGCAGGTTATAAGAAGGCTCAAGGGTCACACAACAAGAGTTACTTCCCTTGCCTTCTCAAAGACTTTACATGTTCTTGTTTCTGCTGAGGTTAATAATAAGGTTAGAGTTCAATACTCAATACAGTTGTAGCCATATCAAAGCTATGCTATTTTTGAATTAGCTCCCTTTCATTTTTACCAACATGGATCTGTTTCCTTTGGCCACTTTGTCTTATTTTAATAGGAACTTGCTATCTTTTCGATTTCTTGCAGATTTTCTTATGGAATGTTGAAGGATGGGAAAAATTGAAAGAAAGGTGCTTGCAGACGAAGCCAGAAGTGCCATCTGATACTCACATTCAGTTTCACCCAGAACAGATAAACTTCCTCGTAGTAAAAAAAGGTTATCTTGCAATTTATGAAGCACAAGAATTAACTCATGTCAAACAGGTTTCTTATTTTTTCTTCCCGTCCTATATGAACAACTTTTCTTCATGTATAATATGAACTATGACTAAATATACCTCTTGTTTCATGGCAGTGGGTGCCAGTACTTCCTTTGCTTATCTCCCAGGCGGATTTCTCAAGTGATGGAACAGAAATATATGCGGGTTTTGATGATGGGAGTATCACAATATTGGATGCTTTAAATCTTGAACCTCTCTGCAAGTTAGACCCCACCGCTTACCTTCCCCCCACTTCAAGGTATTTTTTTTTACCAATCACATTAAAATCTTGGGATAAGCCAGAGCCCAGAAGTCATATTTGCACTATAAATCAAGATTATATTGTCAAATGGTATTCTATAAAGATTTTAATGCATTGCTATTGGCAGTGAGAGGATGTACTTAGTTGCTTTGGCTGCAAATCCGGTGAGGGCAGGCCAGTTTGCTGTGGGGTTTTCAGATGGCAATGTGTATGTGATGGAGCCTCCTGAGGCAGCACTTAAGTGGTCCACAGCCCAAACTTGTACTTGATGAGGAGGAAGAATAATTGGCCCCATAGTTCAGTTATTGCATTAATTTAATTAATAGAAATAGATAAAGGTAAAAGAGGTGCTCTCTCTAGCTCATGTTCTTTTTACCTGTTTATAATGGATGGATGCCCTTGAGGCTTGAGTTTCAATTAATTAATTCTCTCCCTCTTTCTCTCTGCCGGTCTTCTTCATTTATCTTTTTAATGCTTTGTAATTTCGATTTGCTTCATCGGTTTATATCAAAATATTATTTCGAATCCATAATTTGATTTCTTATTATAAAAAACACCTATCCTAACTCTAAAGATCTTGGTCTTTCTAAGGTTCATATAAGTCCAGTCCCTTTTTTCTGTTAACAAGATAAGCATTAAGCTTGGGATTATAACTAATCAGAAATCCCAAACAAGCTCTATACAAACTATCCGTCGGCAGCCCCTTAAAAGTTCCATTCATCTTCTAAATTTTAATGGTAAAACCCTTCTAAATTTTGAAATTTCGAAAAAGAATTATGGTTTTCGAGTAGAATTAATTTATCTGAGTTTTTTTTAGCAATAATCTTCCACATTTTCAGTGTTTTCAGCGCTCATTTTTCACATAAAAGATGAATATTTAAAATATAAAAGAATGCTGGAAAAAGTAATTCAATTTTTTTTTAATTTTATAATTTCAAAGTTCTTGATTTTCATTGACGTTCTTAAATGGCTTTCGAATGGCAATTTCCCTAAAATATAATAACCAAAATTTCAATTTTCAATCTAATTTAAAATAGAGCTACAGCTGATAAGCCTCATCCTCCAGTATTCCGCCACAACATCAAATAATATAACTGATTAAGTACTATATTACATTGATATTGATAACTATAATATAAAAAGAAAAGTATTTATTCTCATTCTCTTAAAAAAAATACAGTATTCTGCCATATACCACCCATGGATTGTTCCAATTTACAAAACAATATTGACTCCAACTAAACAGCAAACTGAACAAATCAAATCATTCACCAACTCAACAACAAATGAAATCATTACACCTTTCATGTATAAAGAATAGAAACCTCACAGAAAACTTCTTTCTCAAATACTCAACACACAATCAACACCAAAACAAAAATACAATCATAGCTAGCTCCAACCATTGGGCTACACAAAGCACTCTTGAGGGGGGAAGAAGGAAAAAATATCCCTGCAATTAAAATACACGAAATCCGACTCAGTACACCCTCATGGTTTTAACAATGGTAGAATTGAAATTACAAAACAAGGAAAGCTAGCAAGTTGTTTTTCACAAGTTAAAAATGCTGATGTTCATTATGATATCAATCAATAACACAACCTATGAATCATCAAGGTTTCTGTCACCTTAATCAAAGAAGCGAAAATTTTTAGTATAACGCAGATACAAGACTACAATCACTTCAGCTCAGTAAAAACATTCGTATAAAAAAAACCCTGTGGCAACAAATTATTTGTGCAAAGCAAAAGCACACAAAGCCAAGACCATAGTTCCACAATGTTTCTCTATCATCGAAGAAAACAGAGCATCAACATTGTTCTCATACACGTTCTTAGTCAACACGATGCATGTCCTCTTGCATTGCCCAAAAGTATATATGCTTAAGACTTCAGATAACACGTTTTGGCAGACTGCAAACTTTTCATAGCTACCAGAAAAAACAAATCACAAACAGCATATTTGAACCTTTCCCACAACTAGAGTCAACCATTTAACCCGGATTGTCAGAACCTTGACATGACGAGACTACTATTTTAAAATCACCAAAACAAGTTTAAACACAGGTTCCACAGGATTCAACAAGATGCAATTAAGTTCACATTATGATTTCTGAGCAATTCACAAATTGCCTGATTGCGAATGCACATAAATGAAGAGTTGTTTAATTTCTACAGGGAATATCTCCAGCGCCTTTGTAAGTATTGAAATGGAATTTCTCAGAAGCATTTTGTGGTTTTCACTCCAGGAGTCTAACAGAAATACAAATCATATTGACTCTTCCACAAGGACACGCACTAATATTTCAGAACAGAAAAACACATCCCAAACATTCTATTCTATCGTTCATGAAAACGCAATTTCAGTTACAATCATCTATTTCTTTCATGAAGTTTAAAATAAAATGCCTTTTTGGAACAATGATGAAGTCAAAAATAAGGAAAACAAAGGCCCAGTTTGATTTACCTGTATTAAATGGGATGAAAAGCCCTTCACAAATATAAAGGAACAGAAGCATTAATTATGCTTCTAAAGAATTTCAAGCTCTTAAAGAAAACTCAAAAATGCTCCAAGATGTGATGAAGTCTCGGAACACGCCGCCGGAACAATGGTTCCAGACGAAATGATGGTACACCAAACTGCCACCTCTGGGCATTATACATTTCATTCCACGCCTGGACTATCTCATCAATTTTGAACCCTAAACCTGGAGTCATGAAAATTGTCAGTAACAGTTTCTAATCCAGAAGGACAATAAGTGAAATATACACGATCAATTCCCACATCCCGTACCTTCTAGTGCAGTTTGATTGGAGCAATGATTCTTTATCATGACCCCTATATCTGTTGGAGAAGCTCCAGCAAGCTCAAACTTCTCAACTGCAACCTCCAAACATTCCTCCCATGAAGGTAAGCCTAACTTATATTCCACAACAGAACGCTCATACAATATGGTGCCCCATAAAATATATATTTGTGACCTTGCATTTGCAGCCTGCTCTGCAGCTTCATCAGAAGAAATATCCTTGAGAAGTCCATCTAAGCCCAATTTTTCCAAATGCGCTCTATATTTATCCAATTTGGACAGTCCATTTAAACGTTGCTCTTCAATCTCCTCCCACATCAACATGCCTCTATCCATGCTGTCCTCTGCCTTGTTATATAGTAATAAAACCTCACTGGAAGGGCCATCCTCTAAATTCGTTTTGCATGCCATCGCATAATACCAGCAGAGCTTTGCTTGCTCAAACTGCTCATGGCCAAGTGCCAGAAATCCCTCATAGAAGTCTGGTTTGATTTTCAAGGCTTCTTCATATCTCATCTCCGCTCTCTTGTACTCCTTTCTTGCCAACTCATATGCAGCTTTAATTCGCTCATAAGCAGATTCCTTTGACCCGTCCTCTGAAATGGGAACACGCCTCCTTGCCCTGGACATGTGAACATTCCCCCAATTAAACAATGCCAAAGCTGCCATCTCTTGAAATTTATCAGCAGCGATTTCAAAAAGCTCTTGAGCATCATCACTCGTTACCACATCCTCCAAGGCTTCTGAATATAGCTTCATTCCCTCCTCATGCATATCCAAGTATGAATCAGAATCAAACCCAACATGGTTCTTGAACATCCTGGCAAACTGAATTATCCAATCCTCCACATTAGACAGTTTAGTTGCTATATCCTTTCCCGGTTCCGTTGGCCCATGCTCAATACCATCACCTTGCATCTCATCCCCATTGGATATCCCATCATAAGTTGGTTCCTCCTCTGGATCAACTTCTGTAATATAGAGCCGAAGGGAACCCAAGGCGTCACCTGAAGATTCAGCTAATCTTAATTCATCAGTAGTAGTGATAGTAACCAAATCACCTTCTTGATCCTTATATTTAACAAGAACACCCTTCAATCCAGGAAACCTATCCTTAATTATATCCCTCACCAACCTCATTCCACAATTCAGTGGCAACTGTGCCCACCTTATATCCTCTCCAAATACCAGCTTCACCGTCTTTGTGACTACTTTTTCTTCTTTAACAGGCTCCAGAACCACTTCCTTTTTTGCAATTGTTTTAGGCATCACTTCCTTTTTTGCAATTGTCTTTGTCACCACTTCTTTATCTTTAACATTCACAGTATCCTCAAGAATCACCTTATCCTTTGGCTTGCTCTCGCCTTTTTTGCTTTTCTTTTTCTTCAGTTTTTCTCTTACAACTTTTCGCATGGGGGCAGTGGTAGGCAGCTCTAAACTCGCCAAATCTTTCTCATCAACAGTGATGCCTTTCTCTTCCATGGTCTTTTTCAAACTCCCGAGAACCTCCAATGCATTGAGATTATTAGGCTCCACACTCAAAACAAAATTAACATCTCTGAGAGCATAATCAAATCGATTCAATGCTTCATAGCACTTCGCTCTTCTCAATAGAGCCTTGCTATATCTGGGAGATACTTCAAGAGCTAAATTACATTCATTAATTGCTCGAGGGTACTCACCAAGACCGAGTTGCATATAACACGCAGCCATATTGGTACGCAAGTGTGCCACATCTATGTGGTTTCCAGGAAGTAGCTTGAGGGCCTTTTCAAACTTCAACATAGCCCCTTCATGGTCCTTTTTCTGAAAGAGTCTATTACCTTCTTCCTTGAGATCCTGTGACATGTTGATGAATATAGCTGTGTCTTCATCGAAGGCTTTGGAAGTCCTCTCAGATGTCTTGCTAGGCTTGCCGCTAGCATTTGCAGCCTTGGGTGTAACAGAATCCTTCTTCTTACCAGTCGGCTTCCCCATTGAACGAAAGTATCCCCAATATCAAAGTCCTAAAATTTCTCTGATTAAAACCACAAACAACCCCCTCCACAGAGAAGGGGGGAAAAACCAAAAAATGAAATCCCAAAACTCTGTACAACAGAAAGTAGAAGAATCAAGATTGAAGACCCAATAACAAGAAGAAGAAGAAGAAACAATGGAACAGACAGTATAATATCCTAAAACCCGAACCACTTCAAGGAATCAAGATTTAGGCACAGAAATTAATCACAGGACAGGGCTTTATAATTGGAAAGGGGTAAAGAATCCTAATAATAAATGCTCTGTCTCAAGCTTTGGCGCCTGTTATTTCTGCTTTTGTCTGAATCTACGCAGCTATAGTAATCCAGAAAGAGAAAATCAAAAGAAGATTTTCTCAACAAAAACAAGAGTTAAGAAGTGGTTAATATTGGAGTAAACTTTATTATAGGGATAGTAGAGGAGCAAGCGTCAACGGTGTCTGTCTGGGTTGGAGAGAAAATGAATGCGAGAGAATGTTCAAATAGTCGTCTTTGTGCTAGGGTTTGCTTGGGTCAACGCTGGCAGACGAAGGAAGAATTCTACTAGGCGCGTGGAACTGTAATAAAAGTTAATCGCTCCATTTTTTGTTATAATGTCCTAATTTGATGATAAACACAAGAATACAGCCACTTCATCCTTTTAAATCATAATTAGATAGACATGATATTTGATTAAAAGCATTGAGTAATGAAAATGTCAGCTTGGATTGACGACGTTACGTGCTCGGGATACATCAGGGAGAGAAAACATTGTGGGTAGAGTCGTAGAGATGCCAAGCTCCATAGAATATTCTGAAATTTAAAAGGCTAAAAAGTATTTTTAAAAGCTTAATAAAGCTTGGAAATCTTTTTCTTTCTCCCACTTTATAAGGAGTTTTTACTTTAATTTTTGAATATTTAAATTTAAAATGGGCCAAGCTATGTAAAGTTTCAGTTTCTATTTTACAGCAAAGCAGCTGCTAACTTAAAAGCTAAGGGAAAAACAGGTTTTATTGGAAATGGAAATGGTAAAAGACAAAACCATAAGGGTGGACCGGAGTCTTCTAAAGTTTCGGTATAGTATCTCTTTCTAGCACTATTCAATTTTTAATTTTATGTTGCGTTATTTGTCAACGGTTTTGTTTTTTAACCTTCTCCAAGACCTTAATTGTTCTGTTTGTTTGTACTGTCAATGAGATCATGATATTCTATATAATATTTTCCATGTATTAAATTCAAACAAGGTACTAATATAAATTATTGGATGATCTCCATACTGAAATTTCCAGCTGTTATGGGATATTTCATGCCCTCTGTAATCGGCACTGCACCATATCTTCTGCTTACCATAGAAGTCGAAGATATCCGCTGGCATCGAAGGATTGAGCTATATATGAAGCCATATACACACGTATCAGCCACAACTACTTCGGCAAATGCTTGTGAGGATGTCGACACCTATTAAAACAGCAGAAAGCACGTGTTCTCTTTCTTCTAACATGGAGGCCGAACAAGAGGGTGCACTGACATACTGCATGCCTTCAATATTTAATGTACGATTTATCTAACTAATTTGAGTATATTATAAAGATTGAATTAGTTATTTGTCAAATATGTGTGTCATTTTATCTAAAATGCTCTTTTAAATCATTTATGTTGGAACTTCTCTTTAAATTTAAACTCCTCTAATATGTATAACAAGTGGAAATGCTTTAAAAAACAAATCATAAATATGAGAAACAAAGTTGATTTGACTGCAGCCTTATATTTGTGACTGAAATACTGAATCCAACATGAAATAAACCAACTCATATTTAAATGTGGGTATTAACATAGTGAGGAGGAAGGCAGCAGTAAGTTGAGGAGGGTACTAACGTAGTGAGTGGGGAGGCAATAACATGTAGATGAACTGAAGTGATACAAGGTCACGTTTTCAGGCTTCAATATAACCCACCGTCATAAATGATTCAGTCCACCAAACTCATCAATCAATTTCATCGTGAGCAACGTACAGCATCTAAGACGTTGCTGAATAAAAATGGAGGATGAGTTGCACTGTCATGAATGGTACGTTGGGGTAGAGAGAGGACTACAGTTAAGTTCAAGCACAGTGGACAATATCACGAGAAGGGCAAAATGTGGGTGATTAGATTCCCTTCTGTCGTTGTTGCTTTCCCTCTTCTTGAATTCCAGTTGTGTAAGAAACCATGCCAAATTGGCAAATATTGATCACCACCACAAAATTAACAGTGTAACTGATCAGCCGTCTGCGTCATCCGTATTTACAAGTATGTGTAGTGAAGGGGATGAGGTTGAAATCTCACTGTTTGAAGACAGTTATAATTGTCCAGACTCGATAGCCCAAAGAAGCCCAATAGGTTTGAGAAGAGGGCCTCTATTGCTGGTCACAATAAGGCCAACCAAACCAAGAGAACAAAAGGATGATGGTGGTATAAAACATGGCCCACAAGTCATGTATACAAAATTGACAGCTAAGCATGGGACACGTTCACGTGAGGTGGTGTGGATACCAAAAAATTCATTGGAGCAGAACATGAGTTACTTATTTATTATGATATCATGGAGGGCAAAGGTAGGAGATGTAGTGGATAAGGGGTAGGGGTGTAATGGTGTAATGGGCGTGTTCCCCTCGCCGCCTCTCCTCCTGTTCTTCTTCCTTCCTAGTTCCTACTCACTCCTCCACACACAAATCTCTCATCCTTGGTATTGTGATTCCCTTGCTCAATCCTTGCATTATTATTGGCTCCCATTCTCTCCCAAAATTTTGTTTTTATTACACACTCTCTCCGGTCTTAATTATAAGATCAAGTTGATTTTTTCTGGAGAGTAAGGAAGCAAAATAGACTACTTAATTTAAAAATATGTTATATGTAATTAGATTATATATTTGTTTATAGGTGAGGTGACTTAGTTTTGAGGAAAAAATGATACATATAGGCATTTTAAAGTACTTAATTTTGCGTCCTTAATTTCGGGAAAAATGATAAATATAAGTATTTTAAAGTAGTTAATTTTACATTCTTAATTTCTCTAAAAAAAGTCAGATTGATCTTATAATTAAGATAAGAAAGAGTATATGGCTTCTTCTGAACCATGATCAAGATATTCAATAACGACTTCTCTTATGAATTGACATCTCAGGGCTATTATGGTGCTTTTATTTTCGTTAAAAAAATATAGTGACTTTTGTTCAATCCCGATAAGTTATGAAAAATTTCATTATTCTGATTTCAAATCCGTTCAAAACACTTTCTTGCCTTTTTGAATCCAACGGACGGATTTTCACAATTGTAAGGCCCATTCAAGTATCATCATAAAAAAAAAAAATAAAGCAAGAATAGATGTTTTCACAGAGTTATGAGGTATAGCAAAAGGCAAGAATATTGGAATAGGGTGTCATTCTCTCACAAATACTATTATTTTGTTCCAATAGATGTAGTGCATTCTAAATAGGGCATATGGAGGACTTCTAAAATTGATGTGAATCCGTAAGGTAAAGGAGTGGTGGCCTTTTGTTTACCAATTGGGAAAGCCAAGCCTAGCTTAGGCGTTGAATTTGGAAGAGTCTCAAAATGAGTCATGCCATATGCATGGAGACGACTTCAACACATGGCCTCATTATTCCTGACTACACCTTTGAATTGTAAAGCGCCACACGTCCCTCGCCGATTTCCCCTTTCCCAATTTTAGTGGCACCAAACGTGTGATCCAACATTACATAAATCATGACATGCCTCTCTCTTTCCTTAATTCAATTCACCCCCTTTCACATCACTTCCCATCTCTATTCTATTCACTGACGCCCAATCCCTTGGCATTGTTTTTTCACATATTTTGTGTCCCATTCAGTTTCTCATCTGCCTTCGTCTTCTCCCATTTTACCTCCTCTCCGACTTTCCCACTTGAATCCTCTAAAATTTATTATTCCCTCCCAAGTTTAAAATCCTCCTTCCACGGATATGACCATTTCACATTTAATCCATCTCATCAAACCCTTTTATTGATTAAATTAAATTTTTCCCCACAATACAATCACTCATTTGATTTTTTTTTAGAAATTAAAGATGTAAAATAAATTACTTTAAATTATTGATGTATATTTTTTAAAATAATAATTTATTTTACTTTTAAACCAACGTATAATCTAATTACAAACAGTATATGTTAAAATTTATTAGTCTAAATTTCTCCCTTAATCTCTAAAAAATAAATCAATATGATGTTATAATTAGACCTGAAGGGTATATTTTTTAATTCTTTCAACACAAATGCAGTAAGTTTTTTTTTATTTACTTATTTGTTATTTTTAACTATTTTTTGTTGTTGCTATTGATGAGATGTCGCCTTATCGAGATAGTGCCAAACAGATGGAATCTATATCCCGTGATGAACACAAAGCTGATCTCCAGCTGCAGCAGCGGCAACCCCTTGCTCAAAAAACAAAGTTCAATAAAAAAAAAAAAATCAAACAATTCCAATACAAAATTGAAAATCAATACACAAATATGAAATGAAAGAGAGTGCATACCTCCGCACAAAGAGCATCTGAACGCAACGGACAATAAAGTCAATAACGGAGAGTCAACGGAAACACTGAAAACCAAACCCCAATACGGGTATACCAGAGACGGAGCCACCACATAGAACGGCGAACACGAATTAATCCATACGCTGCAACGAATAACGGGACGGATCACACACTCCACGAATAGTGTTTGCAATTTTTTAAAGTTTTATCATACCAACCAATCTTTTTAGGTTTCACTGTTAATTACTGGGATCGGAAAAAATTGATCCCAAGTTCATCGAAATGCGACTTAAAGATTTATTTAGGGAAATTATATATAGTCCATAAAACTCCTTCCATAGCTAACGGTATGTACATAAAAGGATCTATCAGGTTCCAGCTTCAAAGATCTATCACGGAAACCTTCTTTGAATCCGGACGACGAAAACAAAACTCGCCGGAGAGGACAAGCTGCAAATATAGCTTCGCAGAAAAACACGAATAAACGTGTGAAGTGAAAAATCAGAGATCATCTGCTTTGGACATGATCGAAAGACGACTAGGCCGAGGCTCGAAGGCCGATCTCCTCCTAAGATGATGAGACGAAGGCCGAATCAAAGCGGTTAATGCTCTCTTCACCCACTCACCTTCTACTCCTCCGATTCTCACCAACGAGTTCTTCATCGCCGATCTTCGCATGTTCAGCCGATTCGACGGGTACGAATCGGCGTGATTGTTGTTGCCATTCTGGCTCGCCATATTCCTATGAAGGCTGCATTTAAACGATCCAGGGTGTGAAGTAGGCGAGCACATACACGTCCTCTTCTGGAACGAGATGGGATTGTTCTTCCTACTGATGACATGGTTGGAGATGGATCGATTGGGAGATATAGAGCGTTGATCGATTGAGAATCGGACGGCTGAAGATGGAGGCGTGGAGGTGTATAAATTGACACGCGTAGGAGAAGCAGAGCGATGGTGTGTTTGATGGTGGTGGTGGTGGTGGTGGTGGGATTCTGTGAAGAAAGTGGAACAAGGAGAGGAGAAGGTAGAGCTTGAAGAAGAAGCGAAAGAATATGAAGGTGATGAAGAAAATGGAGTGTTTGAAGTGGAATGAGAGCAGAATCTTCCAGAGGGAGAGAGAGAACGAAGAACTGGGCCGCTTGATCTTGTTCTGGAAGACGAGGTAACCATATTTCAGGGAAGGAGAAGAAAGAAGAAGAGAGTGAAATTAGAAAGAAGGGTTTAGGGAATGTGTTGTTCCTGAAAGACCCCTGGAGGGAAGTTGGTTTGGCAAACCTAGCGAGTCTCGGGGGCTGCTTATATAGCTGCGAGAGGAAGAGGATGAGGGTAATAGTGGAAGGAAAAAAAAAGGGGCGAGTCGTGGAATTAGACCGTGGTTAATTAACTTGACTATGGTTAAAGAAGGGTTTGTTGAGGAGGTAATATTGGGGGTGGTGTGGATTCTGATCCAACGGCTGGAACGAGATGGACCGCACAAAAGAACGTTGATGGAGCAGCTTTAGCCAGGAAGACGCTAAGGCTGCCACGTATGGGGTTATTGTTTAAGAAGGAGCTGAAAGTAAATGTACGAGACCCCCACATATATCTACGAGTAACAGCACTGCAGCATGCCAGCCACATACTACCATCATCCTTGAAAAAACTGAAATCATACTTAAATATATAGATATAAGATGCAATTCATCTTTTAAGAAAAATTATTGAAGTTAAATGAGTCATTTAATTATAATATATTTTATATATTATTATATTATATATTAGTTTATAAGTCAAATAAATTAACTTATAAAAAGATTTAAAATAAATCAATTTATAAATAGATTATTTAACTTTATTATGGTTCTCCAAAAAAATAACTAAATCATATATTTAGAAATATAGGAGTAATAACTTTGTTTTTGAATTTAAAGCTATAAGTTTATGATATGATTTATAAATACATTTAAAAAAAAGTTTTGTGAGTATAATTTTTGGGTTAATAAGGCTTTTGGTCCTTGAACTTTCACTCAATTTTGATTTTGATCTCTGAACTTTCATATCGTTGGTTTTGGTCCTTGAACTTTTGGTTAATTTTGGTTTTGGTCCCTGAACTTTAACATCGATGGTTTTGGTCCTTGAACTTTCAGTCAATTTTGGTTTTGGTCCCTGAACTTTCAACCAATTTTGGTATTGGTCCTTGAACTTTAAAAAAAACTTAAAAAAATTAGGGACCAATGGTTATAAATAACATAAAGTTCATGGACCAAAACCACAAATATAAAGTTCAGGGACCAAAACCAAAATTGATCGAAAGTTCAAGGATCAAAACCACTGATTTGAAAGTTCGGGATCAAAACCAAAATTAAGTGAAAGTTCATGGACAAAAAGTTATATTAATCCCGTAGTTTTTTCTAAATGCATCAGGAAGAAGAGTACTTTCCTAAGTTTTTCCAATAATCTGCCTTGAAATTTTTAGGAAATGATCGCAGTGTACCTCTTGGGACCACAGTGAATTTCACATTTTCCGCGTATGCCTTGAACCCACTTTTTTCTAAGCAATAACCATACAATTCTTATCTTAGACCAACGAAGTTATCTTACAGCCTCCTCACCATGCAGTACTGTTGGCTACTCTGATATTTTTCCCAACGTAGCATGATATCTGCAACGGCCGTGTTTTAACACTAACCCAAAATTAGTAGGAAGTTTTGGGTAAGGACAACTATTTAGACAGTCACTACTATGTAAAGGAGTTTTTAAGTCTGTTATTTCAGGGTTTTAATGTCACTTATTTATGTGACGTTAAAAGTAGTGACTTAGAAAAAATGGACATTTTACGTCACACAAAATAACGGACGTGGAAAGTCAGATTTTCCACGTCATAACTTATGAAAAAAGTGACGTATATAAGTCCCTGATTATTATTATTATTATTTTGCTTAAAATGGCTGAGAATTCACATCACATGTTTTGAAAAAATGTGATGTGAAATCTCATGGGAGAGAAACCATGTCACATGTCACCATAAAATGTGACGTGGTTTCTCCAAAACCACGTCACTTATTTTGCTAATAAGTGTCGTGGTTTCTTCCCCTGAGTTTCCACGTCACTTGTTTCAAAACATGTGACGTCAATTGTTTTTTTAAAATTAGATTTTACTATTTTCGTTTGGTCCCATTTTCTTTTTCTTGTTTTGCTGTCTCAGAAAACAGATATTACACAACAAAGATAGCAATCAACCAAGCTAATATAACTAATCAATCATACACAACAGATAGCAATCAACCAAGCTAATATAACTAATCAAATCATACTAAACATATATATTTGTGTTGCTACTACTACACAAACCATTATTTTTACACAATTTAGTATTTTGTACAATGATCAATCATCTCTACTAACCAATTCCGAATGCAAAAATTTAGCAACACTCTCACAAATTGAATTAAGATCATCTATAAATGAGTTGGTGGTTCCATCATAAAACTGCAACAATAAATATGTGATGATCAATGCAAAGAAATTACATAAAACATTATATATTTATGTATTAATTGTATCAATCATATAATAATTTATAAATAAGAATTTAACTTATACATGTGAGAATAATGCGATTCGTTTACTAATATAATGTCATAAATATATTTCATGACATAATACCCGCACTCCTTATTGGTCGGTTGCTTAGGGTCCTTTAATCACAAGAAACGGTATAAATTAATAGCAAAGTATTTAATATATCTCAATTGACTAACATTGAAAGAATTTAAATCAAAAGTACTTACTCTAGGTCTTAGTAGCACGACGTCTTGATGTTCTTCACCAGTTTCTTCCATTGAATGCCACTGAGATATACCCCTAAAATGGAACCAAAATTAGTACATATACATGGGAATAATTTATTTGGGCCACTAGTATATAATAAAGATATTAACACTACTCACTTCGATAGGAGAGTTCTATGATATGCGGTTATATTACGCCTCAACGAGTCAAACTAAACCAGAAGATGATCCCTAGGGCAAACGACAGCTAGTGCCCAGTGCTTACTGAAAGACATTAAAAATAATCATAACATTTACAAATGTGTAAAATGATGAAAAGTTGGCAAAATGAAACAATCAAACTTACTCTTCAAGAATAAGTGCAAAATAGATAATTCCCTGTTTCGATGACATTTGATGGTTGACGTATGCCTGCATGTTGTCATCATAATTCCTCTTCTCCACCGGGGTATTGAAATTATCCCTCCTCACCAATGCCATTGGACTGAATAATCTGTATTGTCCCCTGCCTAATCTGTGACATAAGCTGTGGAAGTACCTATATATCATAGCCAAATTGAAATCAAAAAGGAATTTAACAAGAAATACTGCTGAGACATAAAAAGTAAAGGTAATTTATTACACAGTCACTAACTCAAGACATGTAAGGTCAATTTCCTGCAACTTCAAAAAATCCCTGATATCTTGGGAACGAGCGGGCAAAAATTGGTATGTACGATCAGGACTTACTACTCCTGGAGGCATCGTAAAGGCACAGACTCCAAATTTGGCTGCATCTCCTGTAGGAGTTAGAGAGAAGGATATTCGTCTGAAAAGGTCTGCAGGGTGATGAAAAAGATCATTGTTATGTTATTCCTAAACCAGAAAAATATCAAACAAGCAATCTCAAAACTTAAGTGTACATACCACATCAACCGGCAAGTCCGGCCCCTTTTGTGGCCTTTTGTGTAGAAGATGTCTAGGCCACAAGATGAATGCCCCAATCGTCTCGCCTAGTTTGGTGACTTCATGATCGGGAAAGGGTACATATACCCCCGCCTCATTCCTCTGGACAGCTGTAACAGACACCTTCACTTGGTCCTCCCCAATAGGAAAGTTATGTATGAGGAAGGCGTTCGGGAACTGGCGAGCTTTGGCGACAGCGCGCAGGCGAGGGACATCGAGACGGAGATAACACTCCTCTCCATAGTCAGGGTTATTTTTTGGTGTGGGATTTGAGTCGTCCTCATGAATTGATCCTAACTGCACAGGCTGATTGCAGCTGTCTTTGCCGCTTAGACCGCTGGTACCGAGGAACTCCTGCAAGGGATGAAAATATACAGAGTAAGACTATAATTGTTGAACCCGGGATACAGAAATCAACAAACGTAGTATATGCTCAAACCTGATAATTTTGTCAAGAAGAATTCGACGTGAGTCCGAGCTGTATGGTAGATGCTCGAACCTGTGCCTCAACTTACACCCGGATCTGCTACGTCATTTGCCCAGTAAGCTGCTGAACATGTATCGCCACCTGCTGCTAGACCTGTGCAGCAACCTGCTCCTGGAACTGGGCCTCCATCTCCGCTTGAACCCTGGCCACAATCTCCTCAGTGGATTCTCTACGGGCGGAATATCGGGGTTTGCGACCGAAATACTTTGTCAGCCCTACATTCCTCGGCTCCCCGATAACTCGACCGTGGTGGTCGGGCTTCCCAATTGCCGTGGCCAAGATGTCCATCCTCCCAGAAGGTGTGAAGGACCCTTGGGTGGCTTGCTCCTCAAGTTCCTCCTGTAATGACCCAAAAAATCATAACTTTCAATGTGCTACAAAACCACAAGTTAAATGCATAAACAACCAAGTAAAATACTTACAATGCTCTGTGCAACTTTCTCAACTTCCAGAGTCACAAATTTTCCTTCTTTATTCTTCCTTCCCTCAACCTATTTCGTATGACGTGGGAAGGGCGGCGGAGGCTCTACAACAACTGTAGGATCGGACCGTGCCGCTTCCTCCATTTCTGCAATTTGTTTCTGGTCAACTTTTTCTCTAGCCACTTGTAACCCCCCCGAGACATCGTGTGCCTATAGATATTCTTCGCTTCTCACTCCTTTTGTTTTTCCTCTCCTCCTGTGAAACTAAGACTAAGTTAGTTAACTAATATAATGTGTTAATAGTTCAATTTTAAACCAAAGGTAAAAAGCTATTTATGAAATATACACACCTTGAACTTTTCGTCTAGCCGTGATGCAAAAAACTTCTTCCAAGCCTCTGGGTCAATATTGGAATGGCTCTAACCCGGATCTTGACCCTGCTTATTTCTAAAGACGAAGTCTCTGGTCAGGGTATTCTTGAAATTCTTCCACATCTTGTTCCCTTCTCCCAACCAAAAATCCTTGAACTATTATATGTTTGGGATATCGAAGTTTTGCTGAAAAAAATGACAAACACATTAGTTGAATTAACTGAAAATAAAAATACATACATATTAGGAACAAACAGAAATATAATGATAAAACATACCAAAATATCTGACCAACATTGATCCTTAATGTCTTTGTTGACTTTCCGCCAATCCTTATCCAAGATGCTTATCCGATTCCTCACCACAAAACCGACATAGCTGACGAAATTCGTGCCAACTTCCCCGATACGATTCATGTCATCGTCAAAATCCACACGGATAGGCTGCATATTTGTCCCCTGACAGACAACAATTTCATTGAGCTTCGTCGGACCTCTTCCCTTTCTTCGAGGGGGATCGTTCCCTTGCTGATTGTTATCATCGTCCTCCATGTACCTGTTAACATATCAAAGATGTGATAAGTCACAATGCCACAACTTTCACAAAACCAAAACAAAAACATTAACAAGAATTAATACATGATAATTAAAAAAGTTTCTCACTTTATATGTTATCCCATATCCCTTCACAATGATCATTTCTAGAGGCAAATTGGTCATCATCATCTATCAATTCAAATTCACTTGGTTCAGGTGGTCATGTGCACAAAGGTTATATGTCATTTAGATCTAAAGTGGGAGCACGGTCCTTTTGCTTTTTACTTTGCAAGACTATGGATAATTGCTTATTTGCGGGATCGGTTACATAGAACACCTGTTTCACGTGACTTGCTAAAATAAAAGGCTCATCTCTGTACCCAACCTTCTGAAGATCAATTGAGATCATACCAGTATGGGGTTCAATTCCAACTACGCTATTGTTAACCTACATGCATTTGAAGATTGGAATTTTGAACTTGGTGTAACTAACTTCATAAATTTCTTCAATTACGCCAAAATATGCCATGGAAGCCAATCTTGGGTTTTTATCTTTCGAACTGGAGAAGTGCATCGCTTCGGCTACCACCATCACACCACTGTTTTGCATGGTGCTATTGTTGTCCTGGGCCTTAGTGTAGAAGGAATAACCATTTATGTCAAAAGAGCACCTAGTAACAACATCAAAACGAGGCCCTCCAGCTAACCACCTTATTGTATCCGGCGCACCAATCTCCTTTTCAATATACTCCTTGAACCACCCAATGAATATCCTATTATGCTCTTTAGAAATTTGCATGTCACTCTTTTTCGGGTTCTTTTCTTTCAGGATCCTCTTATGCTCGTCCAAATAAGGCTGCACTTCTTCCATATTATTCAAGATGTATATGTGTGCTTGTAACACCTCTTCACGGCACATAGTCTTCAATTTGATGCCTCGTACCCCTTTACCGGTCCCATCTTCATGTCGGGGGCTTTCATCAACCCCCTTTAGATACGATTTGCAAAAGTCCATTACATCTTCAACTAAATATCTTTCAACAATGGATGCCTCAGGTCGATGTGGGTTCTTGGAATACCCTTTCAAAACCTTCATGAATTGCTCGAAAGAGTACATCCACCTTAGATAAACCGGGCCACAGAGCCTTATCTCCCTTACCAAATGAACAATCAAGTGCACCATAATATCAAAAAAGGCTGGAGCAAAGTGCATCTCTAATTGGCACAATATAATGTAACTCTCATTTTCCAACTCGTCGAGCTTTGCAGTGTCGATGACTTTGCTGCAGATCGCATTGAAAACCATACACAGTCTTGTTATAGTCATCCTCACACCATCTTACATAATGCCTCTTATAGCAATTGGTAAGAATTATTGCATCAATACATGGTAATCATGTGACTTCATTCCAACCAACTTCAAATCATTCATAGATACAAGTCTGCTAACATTAGAAGAATAACCCTGCGGCACCTTGATCCCACGCAAACACTCACAGAGACTTTTTTTCTCCTGTTTAGAGAGTGTATGAACAACAAGTTCCATATAAGCCCTCTTTCCATTTTTACTGACTATAGGATGCAACTGTTGTCTTATGCCCATTTCAACCAAGTCTAACCGTGCATTGAGTCTGTCCTTAGTCTTTCCTTGTATATGCAACAACGTTCCAACAAGACTATCACCGACATTTTTCTCCACATGCATCACATCTATATTGTGCCTCACATCCAGAATTCGCCAATAAGGTGGATTAAAGAAGATTAACCTCTTCTTTCAAATGATCTTCTCAGAACCGGTCTTAGTCTTCTATTTCTTACCGAATACCACATTAATATTCTTAACACGGCTGAAAAGTTCCTCCCCGGTTAAGGGGGTCGGAGCAGATCTATATTCAGATTAGCCATTAAAACACTTCTTTAGTCTACGGTAAGGATGAAACTGCTCAAGAAACCTCCTATGACTGAGGTAAATGGTCTTTCTTCCATGTTTTAGCTGGTGGCAGTTTGTGTCCAACTCACATATAGGACATGCCATATAACCCTTCACACTGTAACCAGAAAGATTGCCATATGCAGGGAAGTCATTTATTGTGGTAAATAACATAGCTAGCAACTTGAATGTCTCCTACATGTACGCATCAAACACATCGATGCCTTCCTCCCACAATATCTTCAAGTCCTCAATCAAAGGTGTAAGATAGACAACGATATTTTCCCAGGCTTTTTTTGCCTAGAAATCATCATGGGCATCATCACATATTTGCGTTTCGTGCACAACCAAGGAGGCGGATTGTAAATGACCAACAAAACTAGCCAAGCACTATGTGTGCTACTGAGACTCCCGAAATGATTGAATTTATCCGTACACAGTCCGAGACGAAGGTTCCTTGGCTCACCACCAAATTCAGGAAGCATGAAATCAATCTTCTTCCATTGAGGAGAATCAGCAGGGTGCCGAAGATATCTTCCATAAGAGATTCTCTCATCACAATGTCATCTCAGTTTCTTTGCTTCTGCCTCATTTGCAAACAAGCGTTTAAACCAGGGCACAATTAGAAGGTACCACATTACCTTCAAAGGTACCCTTTTCTTTGATCCATCATCATCACCAACGGCATCCTTCCTCGGCTTATACCTCGAAGTATTACACTTTGGACACTCTTTCAGGCCTTCATACTCATTCCTGTACAACACACAATCATTAGGACAGTCGTGTATCTTCTTATACTCCACCGCCATCTTGCTTAGAACTTTTTTAGCCTCATACATACTCTTCGGAATCACGTTGTCGGCCGGGAACATATCACTCAAAGCCTCAAGCAACTGCGAGAAACCCGTGTCTGTCCACCCATTTCCTGTCTTTATTTTCAACAATTTCAGGACTCCGGTCAACCGAGATACTTAGTACATCCCGAGAACAATGGTGTCTCTGCATCACTTCGCAACTTGTCAAACTCATTAACCACAGAAAATGACTCCGCCCCAATGTCATTGATCATCTCGTCTATTCCATCATTATAAACCTCATCCACCGCTGCTTTTACATTTTGTGACGTGCATACATGTACGGTACTTCCCAATTCCCCATGCTAAAGCCACTTCTTATAACAGAGATTGATCACATCACAAAGAAGGTGATCCCTTATATCATCAACGCTCTTACAATAAGCATTTGCACACTTCACACAAGGGCAACGATACATGCCATTCTTACTAGGCACGTTTTTTTTTGGCAAATTCAATAAATTCTTCCACCCCCATTTGATACTCTTTAGTTGTTCTCAATGCATGCATCCAATTATGATCCATTCTAATTAACCTATGCCATATGTCCAACAAATTAGTCAAGTTTAGTTCACTACCTTGTGAAGAAATGGGCAAGCCATACACTTAACTTCACTTCATGCAAATTTTTTAAAAAATTTGGCAGAGTTTCCCCTTGTAAATGTGACATCCAAATATTACATTTACAATCCAATTTCAGTCTAGTAAATACAAAAGCATACCATTATTAATTCAACACCAATCAGTAATTACAATGCCATACACTTAACTTCACTTCATGCAAATTTTGTAAAAAATTTGGTAGAGTTTTTCCTTGTAAATATGACATCCAAAAATTACATTTACAATCCAATTTCAGTCCAGTAAACACAAAAGCATACCATTACTAATTCAACACCAATCAGTAATTACAAAACCTATAATTTCACCCTCATTTGATGGGAATTAAACATTGCTCTACAATTAGTAAATTAAATAATCACTGATGGATAAATTGATAAGTAATTGTACAAAGTATGAAGGATATGATAAAGTAATTGATAACCCACTAAACAGAGAGCATCTAAACTACTGGCATTGAAGTAAGGCACAAGAATAATGAAATGAGAACATGATTCAAACTAAAAGAACAAGAATGCAATTCCAAACGCTGGCAAAAAAGAATGGAATTCCAAACAAGAAAAGAGCAATAACTTACGCAATCTGGGCAAGAGCCAAGAATAATGTATAGGCTATCTTAAGAACCAATTGAGTTATTTTGATCTAATAAGTCCTAGCTGGAAAGCGGACTATATATATTCTTCAATTACAAGAAAAAAAATCACAAACACGCAGATTATATACTTATATTTTAATGGAGAGTCAAAAATGTATTTCTCCACTAAAATAAGCAAAAAACGCAAACACAGCCATGTATTAAATAAGCAAGAGCAAAAAAAAGGGAGTTAGATCTCGCACCTGATGGACGAGCTGAGAGCTTCTTCAACGACGAAGCTTCTTCACAGACCTGAAGGATGAGCTGAGGGAGAGCGCAAATGGGGGAGAGCTGAGGGGCGAAGCTTTTTTTCTTCTTCTTCAACGACGAATGGCGAAGCTGGGGTTTTTTTTTATTTCTTCAATGGAATTGCTGCATGCAGATGGTGAAGCTGAGGGAGAGAGCTGAGGGGTGAGGTTCAAATTTTTCAGGGTAGAGAGCCGAGAGTTTCTGGCGCGGCAATGAAATTTTCGGGGTGATGAAGACGATGGAATGAGGTTTAATGTGGGTTTTGAATTTTTTTTATAGGTAACGTCGTCACATATTAAAAATATGTGTCGTTGTTTCTAACGACGTCACATATTAACAATTATTGTGACGTGGTTTCTTCCTCAACCTTTCAGTTAATTACAAAAATGCCATCAAGCTTATTTCAATATCAGTTTTATAATTGACTGATGTTAATTAGGGACAAGAAATTGGCTTTTTGTAGTAGTGAGTTACACTAACCCAGTTCATATATCATTTATAAGTTTAATTTTTATGATGTCTAATTAGATTAAAATCTGCACGTCATATCAAAGGTGTTTGTTTCTGATTAATTAGACTATAAACGATATAACAAACCGAGATCATTTAAGACTTTCTCGTGGGATATGTGGAGGTTATTTTATATTTTTATTTGGAAATTATAAATGGAGAATTTTAATAACCAATTATTTTAGATTGAGTGGCAAAAAGTGTGCGTATATTTATTAAAATAGTATGAAGGTCGAATAAAACGTGCATTCTAGCTATATATTGTATAAACTTGTAAAGATTTAAAACATAGGTGAGTTCTTCATGTCTTATAAATAAAGTTATCTGCTACAATTAAAAACACACTACTTAAATATGTAGATTATACTCACCTATGAAGAACTCACCTATGTTTTTAATTGTGAGTAATCCATTATTAAAAGCTATATTAACTAAACATAATTTGGTAGAGGCAATGGAAGTGCGTGGGAGTAAAGATATGTGAGGTTGAAGATGAAGAAAATTAATGAGAGAAGGACCCTCTCGTAGCGGATTTGTTGGACTCATTCAACTGCATCCATCTGCCCATTCAACCCAAGCAACTGAATTTGTAAGTTGCTTATTTAACTTGACAATGCAATTAGTATTTGTTTATTTCAGTTTTTAAAATATATTTTCATCTTTAAGCTATTCTCTCATGACTGCCTTACATCTTAAATTAATTTATACAATACAATATCAGAAATATTTAAAAAGTTATGATTTTTCCCTAGTTGACCGGAAAAAATTATATTAAACACCTTATAAAAAAACTATAAATAAATGTAAGGAACTGATATTATTTCTTACCCAGTAAAGAAAACCAAAATATCACCTTTAGCGTACCATTCTTACTAGTCATCATGCACATGTACTAATCTTTAATACAAAGCACTCTGTTTTATGAGGATTTTACTATTTTTTTGCTTATTTATTAGCCGCTATAAAAGCATCCCTTTACCGCATGAATTTCCTTACTACCATTGTGAACGACTGAACGTCTTAGTGTCTCTTTGGATTAGCGACAGAGAATCGTGATTTTAACTAATCGTGATTTGTATATAGAAGTGACATTAGACAATCGTGATTTCTGTTTGGATACTTTTTTTCATAAGTGATATTGACAGTTTTGATTACGTTTGGATTTCATTTATTAAAAGTACTTATGGATGTATAATTACCAAAAAGGGCATGAATTTAATAAAGTTTATTAATAATTGCGTAATATTTAAATAGAAAAGAGTGTCATAAAAAATATAAAAGAGATAAATATAATGCCTAATTATGTTGTATACATCGCACAATCTCATCACGGATAGAGTCTCGAAGGCGATCAATTTCTGGTGAAGAAACTATGTTGACTCTTGGCGGTGGATCCGAAACAACTCGATTTATATATGTTACCTAAATGTTTAAAATTTGAAATTGCTTTATAACGTTTAAATTTTTTTAACATTCGTAATTTAAAATTGGGTTAATAAAACTTGTTTAATTTAATCTGTTAGTTCAACTACACCCTACTTTTTTGTTCCACAATAAAAAGTTAATTCAATAAATATACACGTTACTTTTGTAGAATTTTATAAAGAAATTACTTTTTTTGTAAAAAGAATAATTAATTTATGTAGATATTCTCTGTTTAATTTAATTATATTTTCTTTATTTTTTATTCTATCTTACAAGTTTACTTTCCTATAAATATAAATACACCTTCTTTAAAATAAATATATTTTTTTTCAAAAAAATAACTATTTTAATTTATATATATGACTAAAAAAATAAGATAGTTAGACCTAAAATAATTCTGTTGAGAAATAAAAAGGAATTCAGATAAATTGGGTAATGAGAGATTTTAGGTAGAAAGTAAGGGTAGTTTAGACTTTTTAATGTTTTTAAATTCAATCGTGATATTTCCAATCGCAAAAGCAACCCTCCTGTTGCTTCTAGTAAAAGTACTTAAAAAATCCAAATCACGACAGAAAGTGGGCTATCGTGATTTTAAAATGAGCACCCAAACCATATTAATTAAATAAATTAAGTACTTTTTTTGCTTCAATCGAGCTTATTTCACTCCCAATCGCCAATCCAAACAGGCACTTAAAAACTTGAAATGAATGTAAAACGCTTTTAAGACTGTTGATACCAAATTTAATAAAGAGAAAATAATAAGGGGAAAAAGAGTTCGTGTTATTAATGAATGGGGTCACCACCAGCACCGGTGGTTACAAGTAAATGTTACAATCATAGTAATGAAATAAAAGAATAATTGTCACAAGATCACTCTAAAGTTCCGACTTTCGTGGTTAGTTGTGAGTGAGATGGAGTTAGAGGACCGTTGAGATGCAGCCATTGGCAACTAACTGGGCACGACTCGGTAAAACCTGGGGATCGTGTTTATTTGTGTGCTGAGTTGCGGAGATCTTTGAACGTAGCCTCTTTGTTGGTTGCGTCGTTCGGTCTGTTGGGGCGACTGTTTATTAGCGCTATTTGGGTGGGACTGATTTCGTTGGGCCTATTGGATCACAGGCATAATCATGAGCCTACAAAGACCATAGAAGATAGCATAGTAGTTCGGATATTTATATTCGGTATTCATAGTAATAGTGTTACATGTCAATTTATCGAATAAATAAATTTAAAATTTAGAATATTCCAAATTGTATAGTATATTAACATCTGTTACTCTAACTACCGGTGATTAAGCAACATACTGTGCATACGGCTGCAAAATCTACCACTCTGTTTCTTATTATAAGTCCACCCTAACTACTTTTCATATATCAAAGAGTAGAAGTTATAGCATTAAATATGGCATATTTTAAAAAAAAAAGTATTACTATACCCTTATTTAAGATTAGGTGTTAAAATAATATTTTATACATTATAAGCTTTCTTTCTCATCTTTCATATTTCCAACGTAGAGGTGAAATAGTCACAATAGCATTAATTGATTCCAAAGTGGACTTATATTTTGGAACAAAAAATTTGTGGTAGTTTGACTTATAATAAGAAACAGAGTGGTAGTTAATAATTAGGGAAAATTGTACATAGGTCCTAAGCAAGAGAATTAATTTCAGAGAGGTCCCAAGGAGTTTTTAATGACAACTATTAACAACTGCAATAGCCTTGGTTAACAAGTGAAGAAGTTGTCAATGGACCTGTCTAAAATTATTTCTCTTGTTTGGGACCTATGTGTAATTCTCCCTAATAATTAATAATTAAGTTTAAGTCATATTAATTAACCCTATATAATGCCATTTTTTAGTGTGTATACTGCTGTACTGTGTCCGACAATAACCGCCTTGTCCTCTACGTTATCGTCAGTCAATGGTCGATGAGAAAAAAATTGATGCCAACGAGAAATTATAGAAATTTGGTTTTTTTTTTTTGGGGAAAATGCATGATGAAAGCAGTTATGTGAAGGTGAAAAAGATTGAAAATATAAAATATTTTCCAAAAATGAAATATTTCTCAATATAAAATAGGGAATTCTTAATTCAAACGAAACCAATTGACTCCGATTGATTCAGACACAATTGCATGAGTACTTCATTTTTGGGTCTGAACAATCAAGTCTTATCTCACAATTTGATTCTCAACCTGTTATTGTTCTTATTTAATGGACTAAATTAAATTACCCGTATGCATCATTATTATTGGAATATATATCTTATCGGAGACCGAAAAAGAAAAAGGCAAAAACAAGCAAGAGGCAAGTTGATTAAGGTGGAGTTTATAAGCCACTGATAATTTGGGGAATAAGGTGAAGTTCCTGAAATTTCCAGGCACTAAATGCTTTAATAACAAAACAAGCAGAAATGTTAGAGTAAACAAAGCATCTACGTGTGGACTCTGGCTTTTATTTCTTGTACAAAGAACAGGTAATTAGAAGAAAAATGAGAAGTTAATGAGAAAAAGACGTGAGAGCTGACAAATAATGTTAGAGGTGAAAAGAGAGAGGGCGAATCATCAAAAGGAAAAGTGAGCCTGAGTTAGGCGACCAGTTTTAAGAGTGTAGGGTGCATAGACAGCAAGTAACTGGCATTATGGAAAGGGACGTGGTAGATCAATAAATAATTAGTTTTGCCCATTATCACAGCTGTTAAATGTCCTTAATAATAAACCTAATTAGTTACCAAAAAAAATAAATAATAAACCTAATTGCCCGGTAACACTTTAACTCTCTTACAATAATACAATATCATCAACATATCAATCATCAATCAATAATTCAATATATATAATTATGAAAGATAACTTTTCATTTTTGAACATGTTATATAATAAAACAAGATACCCCCTTCCATTTATAAGTAAAATAATTCAGTTTTAAGGAACAAATAATATAAATGATTTATTTTATATTCTTAATTTTTTTTAAAAAAAATCAACTGACTCTTATAATTAGAATCGGAGATAGTGTTTAACGAATAAATGGAAAGCCAATAATAGAAGGTGAAGTAACCCAAAAACACCACAAACTCAAGCATCTATTATTCGGTCTCCTATTATTAATTATATCAAGCATGCAATTTATCAATACATGTAATAAAGAAATAGGGCTTCTTACGAATGTGTTGACTTTGAACAAAAAGTTAAGGTCCTAACCCCCAGGAGTAGGGAGCAATACCGTGCTATTTCATGTGCTTCACTTTTTAACTATGATGTCCACCTACACATCTTGCCTGTTTCTAGAAAACCCCTTGCCTGTTTCTAGAAAACCTTTCACACGAATATTATGTAAGGAATGTACCAAGTTCATCAAATCAAAACCCATTCTCCCTATTTAAACAAGTCAGAATGTGGCAAATTACCCTTATAATCACGTTCCATACCTCAAAAAAGCATCACAAAATTTGTTACACCCGTCCGGTCCTAAATATAAGGTATATTTACTTAATTTGATTAGATTAAGAATGTTAGATAAGTTAGTTAAAATCTTATGATATTACTAAAACACCTTAATCATATACCTTTATTTCCATCACCCCCATCTTGCTTGTATATTATTGATGATTATCAATGGGCTTAATTTTGGAAAAAAAATTGAAAAAAATTAGAAAGATATCTTATACTTAAGATCAAGCTTACTTCTCCGAATAGATCTTATATTCATCACAGATGGAGTATTTTCTAATATCCAGCCTAAATTGGTCGACTTCAATACCGGACTACAAATAAGTCTCTAAAGTAGGGCCTGTACTAAAAGTCTTTTTCCACTCAAAAAAAAAAAAAGACTCTTCTTTCTAAAGCCTGGCCATGAAAAACGAAGGGGCACAAAAAGAAAAGGTAATACACACTCTAACTTGTTCTTGTGGAACAAGTCTCTCAATTTTTAATTCAACAGTGGTGGGCGTTCAACAAGAGGTGCTAGCCATGTCAATTTACAGATTTTTTTTTCAAACATTAATTTATGGAGCAGCATCAAATTAAGCGAATCAGAATCCATCCACGTATATGGGTGTATATGTTTTCCTCTTTCAGAGAAGATGCATCAGTGTCATGTTGTAGTGGCAATTTATGGTAGAAAAGCGCGAGATATAGGGAGATTTTTTGGGGGCATAAAATTAGTGATTAAAGTATGTATTAGCGAACATAATCAAGGGAGTATAGGGCAAAGTGGGCAGAGGCAGAGGCTCCCCCACATGGTTAGGATTAGGGAGCAACAATAACAATAATAATAATAATAATAATAATAATAATAATAATAATTAGTATTACCATATATTGTTGGGAGCTCAAAAGACAAGGTGCTTTTCTCTTCACATGGAGTCGGCGGGTGATTGTCCCCTTGTGATTAGGGCTTTCAGATAATATAATACCAATGCCTGTCTCTCAGATTCGGCATATACTTTTACAATAATAACATTATCATGTCTAACCAATGCTTTTAGGTGTCTGCCATTTACGAAACCCTCAATTTTATACCTTCAATAATGTTGCCACCCAAGATTCTTATTTCCACCTGCACAGGAGAATCTTCAGGTTGAATGTGATATCCATTCCTCATGAAGGTGCAGTCACGCCTTACTTTGGCCTCATCTCATTATTATAACCAGATCTCAAAAAGAGATCCTTCCAATATTGATCTTGTATCAGTTCAAAAAAAAAAATATATATTGATCTTGTACACAATGTTGTAAAAACCGGACCGGAAGGTGAGCCGGAGAGGGCATCGGGTCACGGTTCGCACGGTCGGATCGGTCGGACCGAAGGTCGGACCGATGACGTAATAATTAAGGAAAAATATATGATTTTTAAATGTAAATTAAATATAAACAAATTATGGTTCCTTCACCTCTTAATTTTTAATAAAAGACCATTGACCAAGAAATAAATAGCCATTACAGACTTAGAAAACAATTATTCTTGTCTTTAGGTAAGCAAAACAAAGAAGGCATATAGGACCATTTGAGGATCACAGTTGCAGAAATTTTTGTCGAGATAGAAGAACTAGGAAGTTAAGAACACAAGCAATTTTTATTATGCAAAAGGTAAGAGATAGAATATGCAACTGATAAAAATTTTAAAAGAAATATAAAATGTAGAAAGACAACAAGTGCTAAATATAGAATAAAAGTTTGGAAGAGACGTTAAACATCAACAATAGAGGAATGGTGATGAGAGAGATGATGTTCACCAATTGGTTGGAGTTTTGGAGATCAAATTTCACAGCCCTAAGATTTTCAAATGGTTGTTGGGGTTTTTAATTTGGGAGAAAAATATGAAGCTAATGAATTTGGGTTTCCTTTTTAAGAACTTGGGTTTTTTTTTTGCTTGATTTTATTTTTTTTCATCTTTTTTTTTGTTTTAAATTGGACCGCCCGGTTTTTATAAAACCGCTCCGGTTCCCGGTCCAATGTCCGGCTGGAAACGGCCCGATCCGGCTTAACACAATAAACGGTCAGACCATAAAATCCGAACCGACCTATGGAGCGGTCGACGGTCCAACCGGTCGGACCGCCCGGTCCGGTCCGGTTCTTACAACACTGCTTGTACATTCTCATGTCACAACTTAACTTTGTGAGCCATAAATACTCTTCATGAAAAATAATACCCCATCCGTTCTTAGGTATAAAATCTATTTACATAATTTGATTAAATTAAGAATATTAATCAAGTTAATTAAAATCATATAATATTACTAAAACACCCTAATCAACTATCTTTATTCTCAACATCCCTCTCTTACTTGTTTAATATTGATGAGTACCAATAGAGACATTTTAAAGAAATGTTGCTATAAATTAGAAATAAAACTTATATTTAGAAACAAATGTACCTATCAAATAAGTTATATACTCCCTCCAGTCCTAATTATAAGATCACTTTGACTTTCTTTTAGTACAAAAAAAAAGTAGTTTCAGTCCAAAAAAAAATCTTTTTTCCTCAAAACTAAATTATTCTACTTATAAACTAACCTATAATCTAATTTCATGTGATATATGTTATAATTTAATGGTCTAATTTGCTTCCTTAACTTCAACAAAAAAAAAAGTTAAAATGATCTTATATTAAGGACCAGGGGTATTTAAAACAAATACTAGATGTGAATCTTTCTCAACAAGGATTCTATCCCCCCTCACTTCAAAAAGTGATGTACTACTCTTCCATTAAACTCAACCATAATTGGCAACAAATTAACTTCTATATATATGTGCGCCAAACACGCAGCATTATAGAAGGCTCAACAAGAACATAATCAGAAAGCCGCGGGAGAGACCAGTCAAGTTCACTTTTTAACTAACAAGAACGTTCAGCTGAAACTGTCAATACTCGAAAGTCAATAGTCAAGTGTTAATTGTGGGCCGGGCTCAATGTATTGTTGGCCCAAAATAAGAAGAACACGGGAATCAAAGTTGGCCACCAATGCTGATGTAAAAGATAAGCGTACTAGCAGAAATTCAATTCGTGTCAAACGAAAAAAAAAAAAATAGAATAAGCCATGAAATTTTACACAAGCATAACATTAGAAATGCAAGTTATGCTAAACTAAGTTCATATGGTTCACATCTACTTGTAGTTGTATATCGACTAATAGGTACTACTAGGTACGAGTGCTAGATTATTCTTGTCCTCAAGACCAATTCGTGGCCGTTGACGTGGTAGCGGTCGCGGTTGCGCTAGCGGCCGTGACCATGGCCGGGGCCGGGGACGGGGCCTCGCCGGCACGGGCGTTGACTCCTTTGACTGCAGACGGTGCCGACGTTCCCTTCCAAAAATAACCCAAAACACCAACGACAACATAACGGCGGTGGCCACCATTACCAACCCAGCATACACCCATTTGCTGTAACGCCTGAGATCAGGACAGTGATCCTGAGATACCTCACTTAATGTTTCCCTAACAAAGTTACAATTTTGAAGGTCAACCAGTGATGGGGCATAGTTATATAAGGCATTCCCCATGTTTACTCCTGCAGATACTTGGTTGTAGAATGTAGGAGTCAAACGCCCTTGTGTTGTGCATATCTCATTTGGTGAAACCTGACACACGAAGTTCCCATACACCTGCATTTCATTAAACACAACATGAGCGCTTAAGAATTAAGGTCATCTTTGATCTCATGTGTCGTAGGTTGAATAATAGTACCTGAGTAGCATTGGATAAGGTTACTTCACCAGGGTCGCATTGTCGATCTGTAAAGTCGGAATGAAATGGGTTGCAGAGGAGAGGCATGAGGGGGCCGGATTGGTTATAGTAGAGAGGGGTGAAGTTTGGGGCGAAATTTATGTTTGATACGTTGGTGATGATCTGGTTTACCAAGTTGACAAGTTCTGAGGTTACTTCTTTGCTTCTTACTAAGGTTTCTTGTGCTGTTGTATTGTCCAAACATGGCAGGATTTCGTCCATTGCTGTATGTTCGGTGGGAAACTGGGTCCATTGATCTATGGCTACACAGGTGTCTGCTGTCACACTGGCAACAAACTATGAATTAGATTCGTGTTTGAGAATGTGCATGAAGATGCGGCAGAATACTGTAACAAAGAGTTGAAGGAATTTACTTATGGAGAAGAAGGAAGCAGCCACATAAAATGAAGGTACCAGTAACCAAAATCCATCCTGCGATCACCAGGCTGCAATTATTTATATCAAAGCATTTGATGAGAGAGAAACAATTGATTTTAAAAGCAGTTGTGTCTACCAGAGATAGTAGCATAATGGGATTCAAAGAACATTTCACTCACATGTACACGAGAAGCTGAAGTCCAAAGATGGAGAACACTGAAGTAAGAAATCACATAAATGAATACAATCTTAAAGAATTAAGAAATTCAGCATTTACGATTGGGGACACTGAAGGAACTTACAAAATCCGAGGAATGTCAAGAGTAGCATAACAGCAGCTACTATGATAAGTGCCACCCTTCTGTCAAATGCCACCATACATGGAGTAAGAGGGGGAATGGGAAAAAGGTAAAATAAAGATGGAGCAACACACATAATAATCATCATTACACAGAATCTAAGAGGTCTTGGATGTCATCTGCATTTTTTTCAGTTTGTTCAGCAAGTGTGCTAGCAGATGCGTTGATTTTCGTTTGGATGTCATCGATATGAGTTTGAACATCAGTGGGGAGGAAAACTCTATCGATCCCGACCTGCTTTGCTTGAGCAAGATAGTCAGATACATTCCTGAGTTTACCCTCAGCAGAATCAGCCTGGCCTACAACATACTCCAATGTTGTTGTTGTACTATGATGAAAGCTTCCCTGACCAACATAGAGAATGAAACATCCAATCCTGTCAAGTGGAGACACATAAAAATATCAATTTTCAATGCAACATCCTATCGACCTGAAACCACCCTCAACAAAGAAAAAGAACGGAAGGAGAGGGAGATATACATTGCTATGAAAGAGAATAATAGGAGGAGAATGAGGGAAACAGCATAACATGTAGGAGAATAACCATAATCCTCTCTTTTAGGAAAGAAGCAACAGAGACATATGAGCAATAAGCTCACGCCAAATCCCAGGAACCATATTGCTGCTACAACAAACACAGGAGCTGCAGTATATGCTACAGACTGCATTTACAAGTAATAAAAGCATATTAGTGGACTGTGTTCATAGTTAGATAGACAGAATTTAAGGCCATGCATTGGATTACAGTACTGAACCTTAAAAATAAAATCTCAGCAACTAGAAAACGCACGTAGAATTGAGGGACAAGATAGAAAGAACACTGATTAGGCAGTATAACTTAAAAACTTTTGATCTAATTATCTGTTTGTAGTGGTTCTATTTTTATTTTGAACTTCTTCATGAAACTTTTCATGAGTTAGATTCATAGTACTTACAACTGCAAAACAAAGTCCAAATACCCTCCAAAATCAGCTTGCTGTTCCAAACACCAGTGGTTCTATCACTAAGAAATCACAGAACACCATGGTTCTTGGAAGGCTGGAGGTCCCACTTCCTCAAATGTAACTATCACTACCTTAGAATGACAGCCACATGCCAAGCATCCTCTGAAACTGATAATATAATATTATGAATAAATTCTAACCACCCTCATTTTGCTTAATGCCATCAATTTTACTTCAGGTATCCGACATTAACTTTAAATTATTCCATGTAATTCAAAAGCAAGAATTATCCTTCCTTACTTCACTGTCTCAACAAAGCACTCATCCTAAAAGCTTGAAGTTGTGAGGTGTAGAGGAAAGACTGAACTTATTATCACACCTAACACTTTCCAGTAGTGCCGGTCAGTCACTGAGCTCGAAATATTACACAAGTTTCTCTTTTTAAAAAGAAATAGTCTAATATGCTCGCAGATTTGTTTCAGTCATAATGGATGAAATATTACTCAGCAACAAAAGAGTATCACAAGAATCAGCAAACTTACAGCCCAGTAATGGTGGTCTCTGATGTCCCATCCATTAGTGTACATTTTGAACCCATTAAGAGGGTCTTTCCTCCGTGTTCTCTCTGCAGCTAATGAATTGGGTGAATTCTCAAAAGGAATGGGTGAGTTCTGAAAAGGGTTTGGTGAGTCTACAAATGGGTTTGATGAGTTCACAAATGGATTGGTCGAGTTCGCAAATGGGTTTGGTGAGTTCACAAATGGATTTGGTGAGTTCTCAACTGGTGCTGCATCAATGTCATCATCTAACAGGGACCTTCCTGTTTGGTAAAAACGTACAACATTGTTCTCATTTTCTCCCACTGAAAAAAAAAGGAGGAAATTACAAACCATGCCTCTCTACCAAAACATGTTATACACACCCTAGACATGTAAACCTTTTAGTTTTAGCAACAAACACTGGAAACATCACTCAGCAACTACAATGCAATATGAGTTTCCCACTAATCAAGAGTTTCTGAGCTATAAAGAGAGAGAAATCCACCAGAAAAAGGGGCGATGTTAGTGAAATACCTGGAATGGGTTGGGTCCGGAGGAGTGAAGAGTGAGAGGCTGCAAGTGAGAAGGAAAGGAGTGTAGAAAAGGTGACCAGAAAAGAAAAATGGAGAAGTGGCCGTAGACAAAGCAACATGTTTTAGAGGAAAAGAGAGAGAAGAAGAAGAAGCTCTTAATGCAGTGTTCACTCACGGCCTCTAGCAACCTCTCGAGAGTGAGGGAGACACAGTGACACAGAAACAGAGAAGAAAAGAAAGCTCAAGAAAGAGTTAACGGCAATGATAGCATACGCTTAGGAGCGCGTTGGATACTCCCAAATATTTCAGCCTACCCCACCCCACCACTAGTCTATGCCCGGAAATTCAATCAACCTGTAAATTGTAATGTTAATGGATTAATGAACATAGGGGTGTGTTCATACAAATGAAACAAAGTTACTTTTTCTATTATCATATCGATAAATAATCTTAAAAAAGACTATATAGAGCTGTAAACCATTTCATTGTCATATTATGCTGCCTCGTGCAAATGATCTCTCCAGTATTTCTGTTTTCCTGAATTTTATAATAAAAGAAGGTAAAGACGCTTCTTTTATTTCCTTGCAACAGAGAAAGACAACTTGATAGCTTGACAAAGTCCCGTGCTTAAAATGAAGATAATACTATGTTGGCAAAAAAAAGAAGAAGAAGATAATACTAGTGCTACATTGTTGTGTACTGGTGATAATCATGAACCAAACATTGATTAGATGAGGGGGGTGGGTCCACATTGGCTTTCAGATGGGAAGAAAGGTCAAAAGTAAAGGATGAGATGGAATGCATAATGGGAGGGGTGCGAGGCCCCAGGCAGCGTGTGAGTGATCAGATTGGGGGTTCACTCCCCAATGTTGTTGTACCTTTCTCTCATATTACACTGTCATACTTTTTGACTTTACAAACCCAACATCTCTGCCGATTTTTCTGCCCTTCTCTCTTTCCCGCCCTTTTTGATTACTAGAAACACTAAAAAGGCTTGTTTTTTTCCCACATACTTCAAGCAATTGTATAATGGGCGATGATAAATCATATAGATGTAAAGATGCACATGCATTGCAGGTGATATATTAAAGTTGGGTTTTTAAAATATTTTCCTCTATTATTTTGTTATTTCTAATTTCTGAGTAATGTAAGTATCATTCACACACTCAGGCCAGAAAATGAAACAGAATAGGATACAAAAGTAACTAAGTACTTAGCATGTGTCCTTCTCAGTTTCATTAGAAGGGAAATGTTCTTTAAAACCATTTTTAACCCCTTGTCATTTTCTTTCATTTTAGCATATAATTATGCTAGACATTTTTTATACAAATAATTCTTTGTTTTACAAGACCTTTTGATTTGAATTCAAATTTAGTATGGTTTTAATTCATATAGGTTAGAGAACAAGTTATTAGTCATATTTCTGAAACTTTGGACACCTTCACTAATTTCATCATTTCCCTTCCAAAATGTATTTGTTGCTTTTCAAACACAATACTAGCACCTGTAAATCTACAAATGTAAATGTTGTTTACATTTAAAGATGCTCGAATTTATAATCACGTAAGTGTGGTTTAATGGTTCTTCACTTTGTTCCTTAACCAAGTGGTGGGGTTTAAATCCCACTCTTATGTATGGAAAGCATTTTGTGACTTTATTTATTCATACAAAGAAGAAAATTTAACACCAAATCAAGAGTTAACAAAGAGAGGATATATGCATTGGATATTAGATTGAGTTTCTGGAGCTATTGGCTATGTATAATGTACTTAATTTATACATTATGAATATCCAATACATACTCTCTCTAAGTTCCTGATGTAAGTATCAGAGTTTAGTCTCGATAGTATATATTAATGAGGAAGTTCACAGTAAAAAAAACTCCTACTTCCAATGCCAACACTTCTTATTCAAGGTGTCCATTGGAATTGGAAGTTGCAAATAATACTACGTGGTGTGTTTCCTGAAAAAAAATTATCTGACACGCAGTCCACTTATCTACCTAAAAATATTACGCGATGTGTTTCATGGGAAAAATTACCCGACATGCACCCCACTTATCCTTCTAAAAATATCCCTAAACTCACCCCGAAAAATGGTTGAACATATCATAGAACACATCCCTAGTCTACATCATTCAGTTTAAAGCTCATTTCTTTATACAGGTTTTTATTGTTTCAAACTTCTACGAATTGGTTGAACAAAAAAAAAAAAACTTCTACGAATTAATTTTTCTTTAGCACATCTCAAAGTTGCCACCAACAACTTCAGTGATTGTATCAAAGGCCTAATAAAATTTATCAGCTCCCACTGTCATCGCCAAAAAAAATAAAAAAAATACTCTAATTTGTCAATTATCTTAGCCAAAATATGCACACCCTCTGCAACCAATTTGTCTTTTCCAAAATGTATACAACTTCTACACCCATTATTCGGTAAAATAATCTAAAATCATGGTTTAATTTTTTAAAATATCATAAATATTCAAAATTGTATAAATATCAAAATATTACTAAATTCATATAAAATATGATGATTAAAGGAGAAAAACATTTGAAAAGATGAGACATTACACATTAAAAAAAAAGACACTCAGAATGGAGTTGGTATCACTAAAACTTGACCACTTTACAAATATTTGTTTTTTCAAAGGGTTAAAAGGCATTTTTACCCCGGAAGTTTTATTAGAGGAGCTATGGGTGTCTGAAAGTATTCGAGAGGGTAATGTTACCTTGGAAGTTTTATCATAGGAGTTATGGGTGTCTGAAAATCTTCGAGGGGGCAATGTTATCCCGAAAGTAAAAAACCGTTAACTCACCTAACGGTCAACATTATGTTGACCAGATTGTGCTAAGGTGGCACACAAATGTGGCGTCCACATCATTCCCTTTTTTTCATGTCATATTTTTTTATTAAAAAAATTAAAAAAATATTCACCAAATACATTATTTGAATATATCAAATTAGTAATTTTCTTAACATATATATATAACTAAAATGTGAAATCTCTGAGATACCCTTCCCAAAAAACCCCCCACCTTTACATCTTGTTTGTTCACTGTATCCACCGGTCGGCCAACACAGTGATCGGCCACCAGCACAGCACAACAAGAACACATAATCTTCAAAACTTCACACATATTTGAGCATTATTCAACCACAGTCATCGTCCAATAGCCACAAAAAGAACACATAATCTTCAGAGATAAAGAACACATATTTCAACATTACTCAATTGTGAATATAGCAACAAAAACTAGATCAGAGATAAAGAACAGTAGATGTAAAAGCAAAATCCACCGATCAATACGTCACAGTGGATGGTACATGGGACTCGAACAAGTTCTCACACCTCCTGCCCTTGGATGTTCTGGAGCTATTTAAGCAACACCTGATCCCCACGCCAACACAGGCCCCTGCTTATCGAAGTTGGTGTCTTGATCCTCAACAAAGGTTCACAGTCACCTCTGCATACAGTCTAATTATGACAGATGAATGGAACAACCAAGACCCTAAGTGGAGTCTTGCATGAAGATGGCCAGGCCCTCAAAGAACAAGAGCTTTCCTATGGATGGCTTTGCATGATAAATTGCTGACCAATATGGTAAGAGCCAGAAGGCACATGACCCCAAGTGCTATGTGTGAAATATGCCACCAAGCGCCTGAAACACTTGACCACATCCTTCGACACTACCATCTAGCGAAGTCAAGCTGGAAGTTCATTGTCCTGCCCCACCTTCAGGAAGGCTTCTACAGAGGTACGTTCCAAGAATGGTTGGAGGCTAATCTGACGACCAAGACAGGGAACACCATATGGGCAGTTATTTTTGGTACACTCTGTTGGACACTATGGGATGCACGAAATCGCAAGCTCTTTAGTCATGAGTCCACCCACGCGCATATATTAGTTAATGATGTACTAGCTTGGGGAGACCACATTCTAAATGTTAAAGAGTTCTATAAGTCTCTCCAACCTAGCTGACCTAGATCTTACTGTTTCTCGTCTGCATAATTCTTTGACACGTGTAATCATATTGCAAATTTCTTGTGAATAATAAAACCCCATTTTCATTCGGAAAAAAAAAAAAGAAGCATCATATGGGCCCTAACTTCTGAATTAACTAAACGACTTTAGATAAAATTTAAACTTAATTTGACAACTCTTCAGTAACATTCAATATAAACCCTAGCATTTGAATTAATTAGGTTAAATTATTACAACCAGGCAGCTGCGACCACTTAAAAAACGAGGGCATACCCACTAGTTGCTTAACATAGCCTTACAACAACAAGGAACTTGGCCGTATAAACTAAGAATAACAATTAGAAAACGTAATCATAAATATTGGGTATGGAGCATAGTTCTATCACATCGAGGTTGAAACCATCACCAAGCCATGTTTTTCATAGCCTCCCCTATGTGAGGGTATCGATGAGCCCAACGTGAGTAACCTGCATAATAGAGTTACAAAGAGCCAGAAGTCAAAAGTCAACGTGTAAGAATAGAACAGTCCACCCATTTGCCCCTCAACCAAAGGTAACATTTCAATTCCTATCTTGTTTTAATACGTGAATGTAAGCACAGGGTGCTGATACTATGTCATTTGATCTCCTAAAAAAATGCAGATAATTGGGATGTCATACCTGCAGCAACAATCTCTATAAGATCCATATCTGCGTTAGTATCCTCCTGCAGTGAATAAAATCAAACAACCGAATCAAAAAAGTTAAATTGAAGTCGCTATGGTAACTGTTAAATGGCATATAAGCAAGAATTTTAATATTGAATTGACTCAGTAATGAGCAGTATCAAGCATATGTAATCAATGCACAGATTTTGATGCGTGCATGAGACATTATAAGAGATACAGATATCCATATTTTATTTAAAAAAAAAAAAATCGGCAAACAAATTGGTGAGTTTAACAAGTGAATGCAGGGAAATTCAGAACTCACCTGCCTAGATGATGCCTGACATCTTGCAATTAACCTATAAAGACTGCGAAGATCGCTGTGGTTGAAATCAGGATGACTCAGAAGAGACTCTTCGGATGTGTAATCAAATATAAGCGCGCAAATGCTTGAAGCCATCATCATACTTGATGTGTCTCCAGCGTTTTCTACAGACCAAGTTCCAGTAATCAAATTAATTATAAACCCTTTGTTCTCTTTTTATTTTAATTCATGAGGAAAACCAACAATCCACATCACTATTAACCAACATCTTATATAAATTATGAAGTGGAAGCCATATTATCCATAAGTTGTAAACACTGCATCTTACATCACACTCCATATAGAGCATATGCTTGCGATCTAGTTGATTATAAATAAAACATTAATCAACAGAAAATATTAATTATTCAAAGCAAATTTACAGGTCAATTCAAACAAGTCGTTAGTAGATGTCTGAGTTGGCTTATAAGTCTAGGGGCTCAATCTTCTTAACAGGCAGTCTTTTGGAAAAGGATCACCCCTGCAGTTATATATTACGTAATATACGATTGTGGACCAGCAAAAGAAGACAGGTACCTGCCCAATATGCCAAAGCCTTCAGAATGTTGACAATTGTAGATTCCTCTAACGTTAATTGCAATTTGTCTTTCTACAGTGAAAAGGCGCAGCTTCTATCAATATCTCACAAAACCAGGGCGATATCCTAAGTAAGGTTAGGATGATGGTAAGGACATCACCTTTAGCAGGAGATTCATGATTGTATCACAAGCCAAGAAGACACCGCCATTATCCTCAACCATATAATCTTTAGACCCTACTAACTTAGTAAAGCAATCCAGAACCTGCATACGTACCCAATTAATTGTATGGCTATATAAGAAATCTGTAGGCCACTTGCTTTAATAGAAAATAAGGAAACAACTTTCAGGTGTATATTGCTTGTCCTTATTTAACAAATGCCAGGAAGAATAGAAAATCGAGTACAACTTACAGCATTTAGCCCCCCACAAGAAGCTAGAAGCCTACAACCTTCAACCTTCATTGTAATTTGGCACAGCATTGGAAGTAAAAAGCACACAGAGTGGAAAGAGCTGCAACAATAAATTATGCAATTAAGCAAAGACAATCTTCCATATTAGAGGCTCCACCAAGAAAGGAATACATAAACCGCAGGAAAATGTAGAGTATTCAATTGAAGGGCATGATTGAATCCAGGTGTGCCATCCAAATACCAAACAGGAGAAGCAAAAGTATAGCCTGACAAAGTCTTTCAAACAATTTTACCTCTGTTCATCTTCACCTTGAACAGAGAGCATATACCCTAAAAGTTCCTGGACCTTTTCCTTGCATGCGAGGGGCGCCTCAGCCAGGTAGCTGAATACATTAATGAATATAAGAAAGACGTCAAGAATGATTAGAATATAAATCATTCGAGTTAATGGAACTGACAAAGTGCCAATATATCACATCCTAAAGGTTCATCAAATGTAACATAAATTCCAACCATGACAGACAAGTGGCATAAGATCATACCTCCCTATAATCCGCACTGAAGCAAGTAAATCATCCCCTATATTCTGTCCACGTTCCTGCATAATTACACTTTCATGCTGAGACAGAAGATAAACGTAGAGACATTATTTAATGATTATTAGTCACTAGCAACACCTTTGCATCTTCTAGATATTCAAGAATGACGCCAATAGTCTCGTTCAGCTGTCGGATCAACTTTGTTAATGTGGCCTCATCAATGAAGTTGCCTAAAAGATTATCAAAGATATGAATGATTTTACAAAGAACACCAGCAGATCCAAAATAATTTAAACCACCAATCATGTCTATAATCTGGACTATGCTACATGAAATCCAAAATGAAACACAAATGCAAACTTAACGCAGGCAACTATGATGATGAAAATCAGAAATGCATCGCTTGAATCTAAACAAATAGAAGTCCTAAAGAAATTGAAGTTCTAATGACACACCATCATTTCCATCCGCATTTGATATTAACTTTATTATTTTCTCAATCAAAGAGTAGGCAACAGCCACATTTCGTCGCTTCGAGAGAATTGCCTCAGCAGTAGCTGAAGTATCCTTAGGTGCTTCATATTTTAAATAAGCCAACTCATTCAGAAGAACAGCAACTTCAACCCTTGACTGCTCCAGGACAAGCAATAGACACCTGTATAAAGGAAAATGTGAGAAAAGATATGATGGATCACTCATTTTAGAAGGCTTAAATTTAAACAGTGCAACTGACATGTCAGTTGAAGGGCTATCTTGAGCATTACTGGTGCTCCTATGGTTTATCAACCAACCCTCTCCAGAAGCTGAAATGATTGACTCTGCCAACACAAGAGCTTGAAGCCTTTCAGCAGGAGCTGCAGACGAATTACAAGTTAAAAACAAATCAGAAAAAAAAAAAAACTTGTGTTTTCTTTAGTATTTTCTTCATTTCATTAATAGTCCAAAATGTGAAAACATAGATTCAAATAAGTAAAATGATTTGCCCACAACAGGAAAGTCAGTCCTACGATAAGTGATTAGCTTAATGTATTTTCACAAATGCATAGAAGCATGTATTCAGCAACCATCTTGAACCCACGCAAATCATCTCCCCAAGAATAATTTCCTAAACATGAAAAGAGAAGCTAGCCCAGAAGATATGCTTTGCAACCAGTACCAAAGAGTCAAAGAAGAGAATAGATTATAAGCACTTGGTGCAAGAGATTTCATGACTAACCAAACCTGATAGTGATCAAATTATTTCCAAAGTCTATGGAACACTTATATTTATCCTGATGATCTTTACTACTTATTCCCTACTACTATTAGTTAAGGAGACGTGCAAGGTGCAACCTAACTTATGTTTCTTTTTTTGTGAGTTTTTATTAGCCATATTTAGAGCTGCCCCAAAATCATTTTTCTGAGTATAAATACAAACATAGAAACTCTTTCACAATCTTAGTTAAAAGACAAGCTTGTAGTCACAAAGTTTTCAATATGCAATATCAAAGAACAACATTTCTCAGGGGAAAGGCATTGGTAAAACCTGAAAATCCCAGTTCGCATACAAGGAGATGATAGCAAGGTAAAAGGCAAACAATAATAGTATAGTATTTAGCAAAGTTTTTCTCCATACCAACACGATTCTGCAAGATGGCCACAATACCAGTGCGCATATCATGTGACCAGCTATCATTAGGAAGTAAACGGAGGGCATTGAAAAGTAGCTCCTACAAATGCCATGAACTTTCAGTTACTTCCAAGTCACATGAATCAACATGCATATGCATATAATGAAAATTTGTAACCCCATAAATACCCCAAAAAAAAAAAAAAAAAAATCAGTTTGGTTTATGTGTTTACCATATGGCAGAATACAGAAGTTATTCTTGCAAGAAATATGAATAATTAATTCAAATATGAACCTACAATAAGGAGTGTATATATATATTGATAGCATTTTATTCTAACTCACAAGTGTTGTGAACCTGCACTGCAAAATAGCTGGCTGACAAATATGAACATTAATTGGCCAACTTCATATCCAACCACAAGCGGGTCAATATTATTGCTTCATCATGAACCCAATATATTGTAAATTTCAGTGATTTAGTTTGACCTTTAAGAGTTTTCTTATTAGAACAATGTGATTTTAAATAATAAAAATTTACATATGAAAGTATCAAGCTAAGATACATACTACATCTTTTGAAGAAATAATGGCACCAAGCACATGGAGAGCTTCAAATTTCAAGGAGTTGTGCAAGACAGCAAACTGTCTTGCCATTGCTGCCACCTGCAGAGAGAAAGACACACAAACGCCATAGATTAAGAATTATAATTTAGTGAACTTGCCATGCAGCGAGATTGCAAAACTTTTATTTAAAAAAAGAAACAAGTAAAATGGTTAAATATTTAAAATGTATACTCACAATGATTGCAAGCTCGGATAAGTAATCCTTCATGATAATGTCCAATTGTATCTTGCTCAGAATTAATTGCACAAGTTTCAAAGAGATCTCCATGAGATGAGAACCTGCATAATGTTTACTTATCAACACCAAGATAGAAGTGAGATGTAAATAAAGCAACATAAGCCATCAAAGGCAACGTTACTTCATGTATATGCTGCAATTGGATAGCCACTCAAAGAAAAGTGAAATTTCTACTATTATTAATCCTAATAAAGAATCTATCAACCATGTTAGTGTAATTATGCTCCTTTTGCCTATAAACCAAGAGGCACGCCTCCAAGCAAATCATAATAACAACTTACCATCCTGCATGGAACATATCTGAGAAGCTAATATCTTGATGCCACCAGAATCGTAAAACTTCATAATGCCATTCCCAGAAGCAGTTGACACCAAGTACAAAAATTCATAGCATTCTTCCACGACAGATGAACCTGGTCTAAACAAGTGATTTAACCATTTAAAAAACAACAATTGCTCCTAAAAACAAAGTAAAAATAAAGAATGGAATATAGAACTAGACAGCTATTTTCTTTCACCCTCAATATAACAGACACTGAAAAGACCTGATGCGACACGGTTTGTTTTCTCATTCACTCTACATGATAAACAATCAATAGAATCCGTCTTTTAAAACTTGTTCAATAAGCAAAAATAATAACGGCACACCCTGACCATAACAAAAACATTAGCAATACCAATTAAACTCCTAATGAAGACCAAAGAGAATAGCCATTAAGAACAAAAGAACTTTGAAACAACAGAGAGAAAGGCCCTTTTTAATTATTCATCAAATTCTTCTCAAAACAAATCCTGAGAAACGAAAATTTCAAGAATCCCAACATGTAAAATCGTGAGTACAGAGGATGAACTAGGAGCTAAAAATATTGCGTTCCAAAATCCACGCTCAACTGGACTACTTATCGCTTCCAACTATTTCACACATTGTGCCGCCTCTATTCCTTTTAATACCTTTTTCTTCTTTGTTAGTCCACAACATAGTAGCCGTGGCTAATTGAAATTTAAGGAGTATACTTATGTCAATGAAAATGAAAGCAAATTGGACAATGGTTTGTTTTTTGTAATAAAAATAATAATAGAAGAAACTAAAAACGAAAAATCATACTCCGTGGACATTACTTCCAATATAAGCGGGATCTTCAAAACCATATCTTCCAATGACGCAACCTCTGGAACACGACAAAATGCGGCAAGCACTGTAACTGAGAGGCGTAAATATGCATCCCGATCACTTTCTCGGCCACTGGTGATAGCTCCTTTTCCCATTCCTATGCAAAAGTCACGATTATAACTCAATAATATAAAGGCGAAAATAGAAAATGAAAATTGAACAGCTATAAGAAAAGCAGGCCAGTACAGATGATGATGATGATGATGATGATGATGATGATGAAGATGATGATAGTAATAATAATAATAATTGAGGGATGAAGATACCAGTCCTAAGCAATCGGTCGAGAAAGAGGGGTCCCACTGCATCGTAAACCCTGCGAAGGGAGGAGAGGTCATCGCCTTTGCAAAACTTGGTGACGAGAAGAAGGCCAGCAAGGCGTTGTTCGTCTCGTTCTCCTTTCAATAGCTTCAAGCAGTCTTCAAGATTCGGACTTTGCTCTTGCTGAGTTTCCTGCAGGAAAGAAAGTATTAAGAGGGTGGACGGCGATGGAGGAGAAGTAGAGAAAGAGAGAATGTTCACCATGGATGCAGCTTGCTTGCTCAAGTATTAACGGGAGAGTGTAAAAGTTGGAGACTTTATTATGAGTTCCTCAGTTTCCCCTCTCCTCAGAGATATGGGAGACTTCTCGAAAACCCTGTTTGCCGCTAACTTGACAAGAGAGTGACGCGCAAGTTCTATTTGGTAGATAAAATTTTGCCCTCTTTTTTTTTTGGCAAGTAAAACTGAAAGTTCCAACGTTAAAATTTGGGATAGAATTTTTTGTATTGTAAATCTTGGTAAAAAATTTTGTATTCTAGAGGTTGATTGAAAAAATGGAAAAAAGAAACAAAAATGCTTCTAAAAAAAAAAAAAGAAAAAGATATATCGCTCCCTCAAATGTTGGGAATCCTCAAGATCTTAGGAAGGAATTTAAGATTTCTAAATGTTCGTGGTGGTCAAAAAATGGTAAAGATAAAATTTAAGATATTTTTATATAGTTTTGATTATTTGATCTTACAAGAGTTAAATAAGGGGAAATACATTAAAGCATTTACAACAGAAAAATATAGAGAGAATAAGAAGGGAATTTTAAATGTGTGAAAGGAACATAGAAAATACGGGAGCGGTGAACCAGGAGCCGGGACCGGGAGCATGACGTGGCCGTGACAGGAGTATCCTGTGGTGATAGTATAGAAAATACCTTGTTTAATGCAAAAATAAAGTAGTTAGTTGTGAATTGTTAAGATCAACTTGGGAATCTTTATAATATAGTTATAAATCCCTTCATAAAATTTGTTAAAAGTAGCACCAGTTGATTTTCAAATTAAAGACCTTGTCAGATGGTCATAGCAAAACTAAGGCGATTAGTTTTGAATTGTTATGCTTAACTTCGAAATCATTATGGTAAAGTTGTAAATCCTTATATAAAAGTTGTAAAAAGTAGCTCTAGTTGATTTTCATCTTAAATGATTTAAATGCCTTGTCAAAAACTTATTACTGATATAAGGTGGTTAATTGTGAATTAATATGCTCAACATGGACATCATTATGGTAAAATTGAAAATGGCTATGTCAAAGTTGTAAAACTCTTAGGGACAATTGCACATAGGTCCCAAGCAAGAGAATTAATTTAAAGAGGTTCCAAGGAGTTATTAATGACAACTATTAACAATTGCAATAGTTTTGGTTAACAAGTGAAGGAGTTGTCAATTGACCTGTCTGACATTAATTCTCTTGCTTGGGACCTATTTGCAATTCTCCCAAACTCTCTTACCCTTTTCATTTACATGCATTTAAAAGCAAAAGTGTCTTTTTATCAAAAAAAAAAGAAGCAAAAGTGTCTTTTAATAACTTTGGGAAATGTTAGATTCTCTCCTAAGGTTTGTTCATAACGTTTCAGCCACTTGTTCATGAAGTTTAAAATGAGATTGTTTATGATCATATGCTTTTTTGTTGGCAAATTAATTCACTACTACAGTAAAAGCCTATAGCAACGCTTTTTTTGACCCTATAGCAGCGCTTTTAAGCGCTGCTATAGTCAGTGCTACAATAGGTCATGTGACCTATTGCAGCGCTTATTTTGTGTTATGAGCGCCGCTATAGGTAACCTATAACGACGCTCATAATCTGAAAAGCGCAGCTTTAGGTCATACCTATATGAATTTTTAAAAAAAAATAAAAAAGAATACCTATAGCAGCGCTCATTAAGTAATGAGCGCTGCTATAGGAATTTTTTTTTTTTAAAATATTCACTTATTTTTGTTTCACACCCTCCTGCATCAGTGCAAAAAACCAGCAACACTATCCATTCCAGCCAAACCATATATACATACACACCAGAAAAGTCATACTAATGTACAATAAAACCAACCATTGTAAGTTGAAAACAAAACTATACTAATTAATGAATGGATCATCTAATGTTGGAGAAAAGAGGGTATACATAAGTGCACCATTCTTCAATTAGTGCATCCATTTTTTCCCTTGACAACATGAAGCAACGAGCGTCTGGGTAATACTGCACGAACACATTTAAATGACAAGTAAATTTACTTGAAGTCTAACAAGTACAAACACATTAGAGTTGAAAAAATATAAAACTTACTGTCAGTGGGATGCCGAGTCGATCGTGTGTAACGATATCTCGCATGTATTGCATCACATAGTAACCACAATCGTTGTTATTGGGTTGGTAGGGGCACTGTAACAAAAAACACCAAATATATCATATAAGAAACATTTACGTTATATTTTAACTATAGATATATTGTTTCAAAAATTGAATAACTTTATAAAACCTGGACTTGTTGCCACTTATAAGCATCTTTCGGGTCAGGGGCTCTGGAATACTTCAACTGAACATCGGCCCGAAAACTAGTCGATACTCTGAAAAAGAAACATATTAAATTAATTTTATTGGCTAGGATCGGGCATAAAGTGACAAATAATACAACGCATTCAAATAATGTTGACATTTACTTACCCATTGAAGAGATGCATCAAATTTGGGCGATTATCTGGGAGAGTAGATTCCACAGGATCCAAATAGTAAATTATGGGTTCCTCTTGTGCCATCGGATTGATGACAAGCAAAATCCAATGTAGCCTAAAATGTTTTATAACGTTATGTCAGTATATATCTATGATGCTCGGAACTAAAAATACGTATAGACTTATCCTGTATTAATTGGAGCTAAGAATAAAGTTCTGGCTGTTGCCTTTAAAGAGAAACGCCTTTGAATCGCTTTGAACTGGTCCTCACGTTTCGAGCCCGGAACTTGTGCTATCGAATAAGGGCTTATGAATTCGAACGAAACGTTGTGCCCGGCGATCATGACATGTTCATGCAGATACCTTCATAGAAACCATACCAACTCCCAATTAGTGTAAAACTTATGACATTGAATGAAACCACAATGGAAACGCATATATACCTGATCCATAAATTGATGACCGTCGCACCGACCCATCTTTGGTTAAGCACCTCCATTACCTGATCCTTAGAAAGAGCGTCAGTGAAATTTACCTCGTCAAATATAGGCCTGCTGAATGGAATGAAGGCAATAGCATCGCGAGAAATGGTAGCTGCAAATGCTTGCAACAGAGCACGATATGGTGTTTCGACGCTTGTATCTTCAATCACAGGATCAGGCACTTGAACTTTTTTCCTACCCTTAGCTTTTGGTGCCTATAAACCATGTAAATAGAAAGTTTTAAAATTCATTCCAATAATTAAGAAGAGTGCTAGTTTAAATTAATTAGCAAATAATCACCTGTGGTAACGGATCGGTACGGGTACTCTTTTTCTTGATTTGAGCAGCTGAACCATGAGTACCTTTGACATTAGCCAGTTATGCTTTCTTTCCCATAAATTGGATACCCTGTAAAAACATTTAAATAAAAGAGCGTTATTCAAAAACAATGAATGCTATTGGAAATGTTATTACTAAATAATTACCTGTGGTGTTGGCACAATCAAACTAATGGGCCAAGCAACGTATGCACCGACAACCTCTCCGACCCTAGTCATCAAATCAGGAGTAGGGAATGGTAACGAGGCCCAGTCGTTGTACGAGTATTCAATCAATACCCTCAGTGCATTTTCTGGCAACGGCGAGTTGTGCAGGGTCATGTTCGAAGTGTTGTAGACCTTGCCAACCGCAACTACCTCACTAAAAGATTGATCCGTATATAGCTTGCACTTTGTCTCGCCCTACGAAAAAGTTGTCAACATTAGGTCACAATCGATAATATAACAGAATCAATGTTAATTTGTTAGTAGAAAATGTATGAACTACCTGAGGAATATCGGTCCTGGGCATCGTACAGCTATCCCTGATGCTTGGACTCTCGACGGAAGGAATGTGACTTTGATGCACGAAGTTGGACTTTTGTGATGCAACATTGCTTTGCTGGAAGAATTCGAACATCTTCTCGTATCGTTGTTGCATTTCTTCATTTCGTCGTTCCATTTCCTTGTGCCGTCTTTGCATTTCCTCATTCCGTCGTTCCATTTCCTCGTTGCGTCGTTGCGTCTCAAGCATCTCCTCCCTCATAGTAAGAACTCCATCTTGCAACGCTCTAACATCGCCTTTTGATGCCCTCTTTTTGCGCCCAAAGTAAGATGAGGGTGTGACGCCTACACTCGCACCCCGAACACGGCCCGAATACTCAGGGCGATCGAGTGCTCTACTGAGGAAATCGTCACTGCCAAATTGGTTGACCTCATCAGGGCATTCTTGCGTTAACAAAACCTATAACAATAAGGAAGGATTATTAGTTATTAACTTAGCAAAGTCACCGTTTAGAAAAAATTTAGAAATTCCAAGAGAATGACTTACACATCATTCATGGACTCTTCTGACCTCTTCATGAACGATGGTACCGTCCGCCTTCGAGTGACCTCTGACCCAGAGGTTATGCCGTGGTGGCCTACAGTCTAGGCCCTATTCCTCAATCTGTCATGGTAAACCAGTTAAACGTATAAATTAATCACGTAAACATTTATTCATAATTTTGGAACCAAAAGTGTTACTAACATACCATATCTTCCTCCAATTCAGGAAATGTCTTTCGTTCGCCGATATACGGATAGTCACTGCTCTTAGCCGCTTGGCTATTTTTTTTACTTCTTTCTTGGAACTCCTCAGTCAAACGTTGTCGCACAAATTCATCCCAATGTTCTTGAGTAATTAACCCAGCATATATAGATGGTGGCGTTGGAACGATCTCCCCTTCGTCATCTCTCAGGTAATACGTGGTCAAGTTGGAACGATATCCCCGGTGCATTCTCAAAGCTTTCTTCAGCACATAATCCCTGTGAGTATCGTCGATATCAAAGACAGTCTGTAACAACAAAAATCATATTCAATTTGTTAGTTACAATGTTATGATGACATATATGCCATTAATTGTAAAAATGTAGTTTACCTTAATCTCTAACCAAACCTCCTCATGTTTGTCGCCTGCTCTTCTCCAATCCGTAATAGTAATAGGGATTTTGTCCCGAACAGTGCACCCAATGTAACCCGAGAGGAGCTTCGCCGACTTTCCAGTAGCTTGGTTATTTGGATTCCATTTAAGTCTTGTCTTTACTCCCTAAGCTCTGCGTGTGAGGAGTTTGCGCATAAGGGTCCTGCCACGAACAACATTCGCCTCATGTCTTGCTCTACCTTCAGCGATATCTACTTGGTTACTAGGTTGTTCTTCCTCCTGGTCACTAGGGGGATCCATTATCCTGTAAAAATATTAGACAAGACATGATTTTAATGCATATACATATAATCATGCTAAGTGTATGCGAATTAAATGAAATAATTCATAGTGTAAAACATAAATACATACAAACTGGGGGCTTTCGCCTCTTTTTCCTCCTTGTTATATTATCTACAATTGTCTGCTTCCTCTTTTTTGTTGGATTTAAGGTTGTGTTTACCCAAATGCCTTCTTCATGATCACGTCTTACATAAACAGGCTCATCTTCGTCATCATACCCGTCTGCATCAAAGTCTTCTGACAGTAATGTCTCAAAGGAAGGAACATCTTCTATCACATTCATATCATCATCACTACTTTCATCATCAACTTGCTCGGAATAATTTTTGTTCGACTGCATGACAACTGACCAATTCTTCTTAAAAAGATCCGCAACGTAAAACACTTGTGCTGCTTGAGACGGTAGAATGTAAGGATCATCCTTATATCCAACTTTAGAAAGGTCGACCGATATAAACCCAAATTCATCTAACCGCCGTCCACTGTGGTTGTTAACCCACTGACACCGGAACACGGAAACTCTGAACATGGTGTAATCTAACTCCCAAATGCAATCAATCACACCAAAGTATGCCATCTGTGCATATATGGGATTTGTATCTCTTGCACTGGATATATGACACCCCTCGGCAACAAGCGTGACTCCACTATTTTGCATGGTGCTTTTTTCATCCTAGCCTTTTGTATAGAATGTGTAACCGTTGATTGCATAGCTGGTATAAGAAAATGCATGCAAACCCGGTCCTTTCAACAGCCAGAACAATCTTTCACCAACCGATCCGGCATTAAGCTCAACCTGCTGACAAATGCGTGCATTGAACCATCTAATGAAATGTTTGTTGTGCTCCTTTGTGATCAAACTCTCATTCATATCACCGTGTATTTCACGAAGGAGATTTTTGTGTTCTTCAACGAATGGTTCAACCTCAGGAGTGTTGTGAAGAATGTACAAGTGCACCAACTCCCTTTCAGCATTCAAAATGCGTAATAGCTTGAACCCACTTATTCCTTTCCCCGTTAATCGCCCATCGTGATGAGACTTGGGCAAGCCAACAGGTTCAACATTTGATAAGAAATCGACACACAAATCACTCGCTTCTTCAATGATGTATCGTTCAGCAATACAACCCTCTGGTCGATATCTGTTTTTGACATACCCCTTTAAAACTTTCATGAATAGCTCAATCGGGTACATCCATCTCAAATAGATTAGGCCGCACAGTTAAACCTCTTTGACCACGTGTACAGTAAGGTGAACCATGATGTCAAAGAATGAAGGGCAGAAATACATTTCAAGTTCACACAGGGTACAAACGATCTGCCCTGTAAATCCTGCAACTTCGTTGTATCAACCACTTTACTACAAATGAGCTTGAAGAACATACAAAGTCTGGTGATCGTGCTCCGCAGTTTCTTGGGTAAAATGCTGTGTATGCCAACCGGTAAGAAATTTTGCATCAGGACGTGGCAATCATGAGATTTCAGGTTCTTCAACTTCAACTCTTTCACGGATACAAGGTTTTTTACATTTGAGGAGTAGCCTTCTGGAACTTTGATTCCACTCAGAAACTCACATAATGATCTTTTCTCTTTCCTCGAAAGGGTGTAAGCAGCTGGAGGTAAATAAGTGCGGTATCCCTTCTCGACAGGTGCCAACTCTTGTCTTATTCCCAGCTTGAGCATATCTAACCTTGAATTGACACCATCCTTACTTTTTCCTTGCATATTTAGTAACGTGCCAATTAGGTTATCACATATGTTTTTTTCAATATGCATCACATCAAGAAAGTGCCTGACATATAGGACTTCCAATACGGGAGTTCGAAGAATCTGGACCTCTTCTTCCAGCCATTTGTCAATACATTTTTAGCAAAAGGCTTGCCAAAATCATTCTCCACAGCATTCACCTTTTCAAGAACGTCTTCCCCGGTCAATATTCTCGGTGGCCTACCTTCTTTTGAGCTCCCGTTAAATGCCTTCTTCCACCTCCGCCAACGATGCCTTAACGGCAAGAACCTCCAATGTCCCATGTAAACATTTTCCTGCAGTGATCCAGTCTCATCGAATGAGTATCATCTTCACATATAGGGCACGCACCATATCCTTTGATGCTGTATCCGGACAAATTACCATACGCTGGGAAATCATTTATCGTGCCAAACAACATGGCCCTCAATTTGAAACTTTCTTCCTTACAGCCATCAAAAATCGTCTCACCCGAATCCCACAAATGCTTCAAGTCTTCAATCAAAGGATCCAAGTACACGTCTATATCGTTGCCGGGTTGTCTAGGCCCAGAAATAAGCATGGAAAGCATCATAAACTTGCGTTTCATAATTAAATTTGGGGGAGGTTATATATCATCAGAATCACCGGTCATGTGCTGTGAGTACTCCTCTGAACTCCATGCCGATTGATTCCATCGGTTGTCAATGCAAGCCATAGGTTTCTTGGTTCTTCACCGAACTCAGGGTACTCGTAATCAATTTTTTTCCATTAGGGGGCGTATGCGGGGTGCCTAAGCTTGATGTCTTGAATCCTCTCATCAGCGTGCTATGTCAAAAGTCTTGCAACATCCGCATTACTGTACATTCGCTTGAATCTTGGAATGATCGGAAAGTACCACAAGACTTTAGAAGGACTCTTACCTTTCTTTCCATACCGAGATGTGCTGCATTTAGGACACTTCTCCAACGACGCATACTGGTTCTTGAATAAAATACAGTCGTTGGGACATGCATGTATTTTCTCATATTTCATACCGGTCGACTGGAGAATTTGCTTTGCCTCGTATGTTTTCGAGGGGAGTACGTTCCCTTCTGGGAGTATATCTCGCAGAGCGGATAGCAGAGCGGTGAAACTTACATCACTCCAACCGTATCGCGCCTTTAGGTTATACAATTTAAGCACCGCACGCAATCTGGTGTATTTGCTGCATCCCACATACAAAGGCGTCTCTGCATCGCTCTTCAGTGTCTCAAACATTTCAGGATCCTCCTCACCCATGACATTCAACATTTCTTCAAGATCATCGCTCTCATCACACATGTCTGTGTCAACCACATTTGAAGCGCTACTAACATCAAGTACCCGGTCTCCGCCAGAACACTCATACGTCTCACCATGCTTTATCCAACGTGTATAAGACGGATCGATCCCATGACAGAATAAATGGCCCAACATGTCAAGAGGACGGAGAAGCTTTCCATACAAACACGACATGTAGGGGCATACAATTCTGTTAGAATTCTCTGCATGCTCAGCGGCAAATTCAATGAATTTTTTTGCTTCATCTATATATTCCTTTGAACGTCGATCACAAGACATCCATTTCCGATCCAACACTATAACCTACTAAAGGAAAGTGGAAGTAAGATCGATGTGCATGACTTAATCATTAGGTAGCCACCTTACGATGTTACCTTATTTTTTTAACAAAAATTCGGCAGCATAACGGCTAAAAAATGAACGTTCCCAGGCTCAAGGCCCTCTCTTTTAATATAAAAATGGATAGCCCACCACAACAGAACTCATCACAGAGTATATATTCACAGGCAGAAAAACTCAATTACAGCTCACAAATCCAGTTCCACACGGCAATCATTTCATAAAAGTACATTAAACGACCACACAGTAGTCTTAGCACCTAACATAACATATAATGTACCTGATTCAATTCTCTAACTTGTCTTTAGGTGGAGGATGAAAATGTGGACCAAGAAAATGCTTGTTCAAATTCCTACAACATATAAATAACATAATTAGATTATAATCTAATCCAATATTTGTTAATCCTATAACTTCAGTAAAATCCCGATCTTTTGTCAAGGTAAATCATAACTTGTTACTCTAACTATCAAGCTCAATGTCAACCAAAGAAGAACCCACAACCATCAAATAAGTTCAACACTCCCCATAAGTTCATCATAAGCATAAAGTAAGGCTTGGATCATGCTTATGAAACTATAATCATCTATGAAAGAAGTACAAACCCGTAGAAGCCAAAAGCAATAACAAAAAAAAAAAAATTAAACAATCAACAACCATTCATTACCAATTTGAACATAATAAGTTAATTTATTGTTATATAGTAGTAGTGTAATTTTCACTTCATTAAAACAATCAAATTAAAAAATAATAAAAGTATAACAAATTATGCATAGTAATAAACAAATTCATTCATTATAGCAATAAACACTTCATTATGCATAGTGTACCAAACTTGGGAGTACATAAATTTTAGAAGCCACATTCAACTGCTATTATGTTAAAATTAATGGCAAAGAACCAACATGATTTTGACTGTAACATGCTTCAATCCATTCATTTTTAGCTCCAAAAACTCTTCTATTGTTTCACAAACATTAACCGAAGCAAAATGTCTTCAAATTTAGTCAAAATTGATATCCAAAGATGTTTCATTATGTTTTAAAAGTAAGTAAACAACATATTCCCTCAACATATTATCAACAGCAAAGTAAAAAAGAGGCAATTTTCAGCTTGAAGGTAAACAATCACAGACCAGCTTAACCATCCCGGAACCCACAATCCAACACAATTAATTGCTAGCACTAGGTGGGGTCGAATCATACCAAGCCAGTAACCAAAATTTTAGATATAAAATTGAAGAAAAAAGAGACGAAACAACAAAAATGCATACTTGAGAGCACGGGCATCAACCCCATAATTCTTAGCGCATTGGTATTCAACCTCAGGGCCGACTGGAGGGAACAACGAAGACTGAGGGAGTGTAGGCCTCACGGGTATTCAACCTTAGTGCGTTGGTAGAGAGAGAACGGCGAAGATTGAGGGAGTGTAGGCACGGAATCGATTCGGAGAGGGAACTTGGGGGATGAAATGTGGGAGAGGAAACAAGGAATCGCTACCTCACCGGCCTCCTTGAACGGTGCCGCCGAAGAAGAAGAGAAATGGAGGATGAAGGGTTTGGTGGGAAATGGAAGAGAGGGAAGTGACGAAATGGACGAAATGGGGGAGAGGAAACAAGGATTCGGAAGGGACGAAGAGAGGGAAATGAAATCTGGGCTAGGCCAAATGGAGGGAAATGGGGAAAATAATGGAGGGAAATGGAGGGGAAAATGGGGAAAATGACGCTGGTTGTGGGTTAGAGAAGCCTATTCCAGCACATTATAAGAAAAAAGCGCTGGAATAGGTTATTAAAAATTAAAAAAAAAGGGGGATTTAGAAATAAGGACACGTATAAAATAAGGGGATTAAATATTGTTCAGAAATGACATATCCCAGCGCTTTTTATGTAAAAAGCGCTGGGATAGGTATTTAAAAATTAAAAAAAAAATTGGGGGTAAATTTAGAAATTATTAAATAATAAGGACACGTATAACATATTCAGAGGATTAAATATTGTTCAGAGATGACCTATCCCAGCGCTTTTTGTAAAAAGCGCTGGGATAGGTTATTAAAAATTAAAAAAAAAACTGGGGGTAAATTTAGATATTATTAAATAATAAGGACACGTATAATATATTCAGGGGATTAAATATTGTTCAGACATGACCTATCCCAGCGCTTGTTATGTAAAAAGTGCTGGGATAGGTTATTAAAAATTAAAAAAAACTGGGGGTAAATTTAGATATTATTAAATAATAAGGACACGTATAATATATTCAGGGGATTAAATATTGTTCAGACATGACTTATCCCAGCGCTTTTTATGTAAAAAGCGCTGGGATAGGTTATTAAAAATTAAAAAAAAAACTGGGGGTAAATTTAGATATTATTAAATAATAAGGACACGTATAATATATTTAGGGGATTAAATATTGTTCAGACATGACATATCCCAGCGCTTTTTATGTAAAAAGCGCTGAGATAGGTTATTAAAAATTAAAAAAAAACTGGGGGTAAATTTAGATATTATTAAATAATAAGAACACGTATAATATATTCAGGGGATTAAATATGGTTCAGAGAATTAAGTTCAAAGGAAATCACCTATATAAAGACATAAAGACAAACCTATGAGGTAATTTAGACATTATTAAATAAAAGACATTATTTTAAATTAATATTCAGGGAATTAACTATAATTCACAATGACCTATCCCAGCGCTTATAAATATTTATAAAGCGTTGGGATAGGTCTTATATACCTATCCCAACGCTTACTTTTGGTATGCGCAGCTATTGGTGTGCTGCAATAAGGCATTTCTGTAGTAGTGATTTGTGTAATCGATATGTTTATTGCGCTTGTTCTTGATGGGTTTTTTTGACTAAAATGTCCATGATGAGTTGAACACCTGACAGACAAAAGAAGAAATGGAGTTTTGGCAAAACCAAGCATCCAACAAAGCAAGTATCATTGTTCTAAAACTAAAGGATATAATCCCAGTCACTTCGGTTCCTCTACAACATTCTCTAACTCATTCGATGCTAATAAAATGCCATTGCTGTTACAGCGGCCACTGCACTATGGCTAAGGTCACACTGGATGCTGCCTACACTACCATGGATGTACTTGACAAAGCAATGTCCCACCATCACTCGACTGGTGAGTATGACTCAGCCAACCAATAGCCAACGCTAATGGGCGGAGAAAACGGCGGCCGTTAAAAGACAGCTCGCTTTCTATTCTTAAAACAAATAAGGAATCTTGGGTCAGACCCTTTTCCTTTTTTGTACAGGGGTAATAAGGTCTTTTTATTGCATAACCTAATTTCACTTAGCCCTTTGGTGACTACAGTGAGATTTAAAATTATGGGGGTAAATAAAAATTATTTTAGCTACGGCAGTCCTTAGCTGAAATTCTCTCTTTATTTTTCCTTATTATTGCCATACATGGCCGAGTAACACGAAACAGGAAAAACAAATCAAACTCCCTCTAAACCGAGAGAATTCTAATTCTCACTAATGGAACACACCCCTAAAATTGATTGACAGCACATGGCGTGAGAAAAATAAGCTGTAAATATACAACGTATATATCATCAATTCATCCATTTACTTCAAGCCAAGTTGACGAGAAATCAAACGACAACGAACCATCCAATAAAAGCAATAACCACTTTACAACAATAACTTGGGGGTTGCAGTGAAAGAGTGGTAACAAGATGAGCAAGACGTTTAAGAAAGTTGTTAGTGATCAACGACCCCATATCACACATTATGACATTAATGGAGGTTTAATTGATAATGGGATTCGATTGAAAGGCCAAAAAAGGGAATGGACAAAAAGGAAAAGTCATGTAGGAGAGAATCATCATCAAGACGAAGACTGAGATTAACATTGACGGTGTGCTGTTTATGTGACGGCACAGTTGAGAGAAATAATTGTCCCGGAGGAACGCCGTCACCGTCAACACGGCGAGTGAAGCCACGTAGGAGCCATGGTCAATCTCCATCTCCAGATTTCACGTATGATCCTTCAAGTTATGCCCTTAATTTCGAGGAGGATGATCATAATCTCCCCTCCAGGTTCTCCTTCTCCACTCACACGCCTCCCCCAATGGAAATTCCAGCTTAATTCACAATCCTTGTTAACAAATTAATATTTACTGAGTTACTATTATGAATATGAATGTGATTATTGTGATTATCTATGGTTTTGATTTTATGATGCTTTCGATCAGAAGCATTTCTACTTTTTCATACATGTTAATGGGTGGGCCACATTTTGCTTTGTGTTGCTCACTGCATATATATCACTTTGTTTCAGGGTTTTATATGATTTAGCAGAAAACTTGAGCATTCAAGCTTACCCACATGGTGTAATTACGTACTTTTGATTAATTCAAAACTACTGCGTTTCACAGCTATGAATACGTTAGGACTTAGCAGCGTCAATATTAAGGATTTGTCATGGGATATATAGGCAAACAGGCCATAGATAAAAATCAAGACACTGATAGTTTGGAAGGATTCGGCTCATTAACTATTTCAACCTTCAAAATTGACACGTGAATTTATTTATGCCGCAATACCAACATAGTAAAATTTATGACAGGTTATATTATTTACGAATTCTGGATTTTACATTTTTTTTTCTTTTAAAAAAAGTATGCATGTGATCATATCTTGTTAGCAATTACAAGTTTTGCTCGATAAAAAAATTATTTAAATCAGGAAAACATTTTAAAAGATTCTAATGGATGAGTTAAGAATATTTATATTTCGAGGGATTAGAAATGGGTCAGGGAGTGAATATTTTGTGTTGTTTGGTAGGTGGTATTAGATATATCTTGGGATTGAACATTCTCACATGTTTGGGAATGAGCAAACTCACATCTCCCATTGGTATTACAATTTTAATTCTGGGATTGAAAATTTGCTGACCAAAACACTTTTTGAAAATTTATTTAATGCCACACTCCACCATCATGGACATTCTCTGTAGCTTTTCATCTCCATCAGTGTCCCTCTTAATTTCCTTTCATTTGTGACAGCAACCAAAGAACTCCATGTCAAATTACTGACCATCTATACTATTGATTACCCTCTTGCTTTTTTTTTTTTTTTTCCAAATCTTCTTGATTTGTGGGCGATAGCTTAATTTACGGACCATCCTTTACTCTCTTGTTTGGTTCCATCTGAAACGCCTGAGTGATAAGGATGAAACTGTAAAGTTAGAGATCGTTGTCATCTTTTTGGATTCAGTGATGCTTGTTTGATTCGGTGACGCTTGTTTGATTTTTGGGCTGTGGCTTTTCTTTGGGAAGAGTTAAATGAAAAAATAAGGCTGGACATTTTTTTGGATGAAAGTATGGTTGATGTGAAGGATGAAATTGATGGAGAGCGCACGATTTATTTTTGTCAACCTAATACGGTGGAGAAGGATGAAGACGGGAAAAGACTTTTTTTTTTTAAATCAAGGGTAGTATAGTCCTTTGATAATTTTTTGTTATTACAAATTAAAATTAATACAAACATTACCTATAAATATTACTTCATACCAAATATAATTTTAAAGGTTTATTTCCAATCCCAAACCCAGACTCAATCCCACGCCCAATCCATCAAAAGTCATTACCACGTATGAAACAAGGCCTAAGAACATCAATGGCCCAAAAAACTAGTGTATGTTTTGGGCCTGGCACAGGGATCCTTTTATTGGAGGTAAAATGCATTCGAAGGCCCATTTTTTGTTATAACTTCAAGCCACAGGCTTGCCTTCACATTCCAAAAACCAAAATTTATGCATCTTTTTGCAGTTGTACAGACTATAATTAGATATTAATCGGCTTGGCCCATTTGTCGTATGCAAAAATTTTGATCTTATCAGATTTGGATTGGGTCGAGTCCATGAACATTCAGGCCCATTAGTATGAGTGTTTTAATAGGAAAATTCACTTTATAGAATAAAATATCAACATATAATTAGATACAGATACAGAAGAGATTCCTCATTGTTTTGAGTAACATCTAAAAGATATGCAGGAAAAAGTGTTCATAAAGATACGAAGATATAATAAAATCTGAAAATTACTAAGAAAACAAAATACTAATATTCCTCATTGTGATTGGTAAATATATATATATATATATATATATATATATTCCCCATTGTTTGCAAAACTTGAAGTTTTTGAACATGTTTATAAGACATGGTTTTTATTTTGTGAAGTCTTCTCATTGATTTTTGAAACAAGTTAACTCAATTTTTAAGAATATTTGATTTGGTTCTTAATAGTTTTGTAAAAAGATTTCTTATTATAAAATATTGACAGAACTATTCTTTATTTATGTAAAATAAATAAAAGATAAATTTTTCAATTGTATTCGAGGATGTTCAAATGTATCATGTAGAACATAAAAAAATATATATCATAAACAATAAAAGTCAATACACATATATTGAACAACCATTTATTTTATTTATAGAAAAATGATTAAAAAATTATTCTTTGATAATATCTTCATTTTAAATTAACACTTTTTTGCTCTATCTTAATTTTTTTAAAAGATAAAAAAATAACAATATATTTCATTAATTTGTTAGGCTTGTCAAGTTATCCCGAGCCTGACAGACGAGAGTAAATTGATCGCACGAGTCGATAGGCACAATGCCTAATATCCATGGTTTACTATTAGGACTACAAGCTTTAAAAATATGGGTGCCTTTTAAAGTTAGCCTAAACGAGCCAGGCCAAACCGTTTTCCAATTCTACCTTAGTCTTTAATATTATTGAAAACATCTCAATATCAATTAAATTTAATAAAAACAAGAGTCCTGAGGAATCCAGCTCTGCGGGAAGCCAACCATCCATCCCACTCCAAGTCTCCAACAACTACTGAAGGAAGGACAAGCAAACATATCCAAACAGGACAATATTAAAAGGAAAAAAAATGTTAAATAACCCCAAAAAATTAAAGAAATATCTTTTTTATATTTTTTGAAAGAAATATAGTTGTCATGAATAAAGGACAAAGGACGTGTTTGGAAGCAAACTGTAGATGAACAGGTGCCACATAACCTTCACCCTTGGCCGGCACACGTAGTCTTCTTATTTCATAACGTGCCAAACCCCATCCATCTTCACAGATAAACACTACTCAGATCATCATGTAATTTTAACCAAAAAAACAAATAAATAAATAAATAAATAAATAAACACTACTAAACTTCACCATCCTGTCACAGAATCCAACAGACAGTCGAACCAAAGACAGCCACCTCACCCGACCATGCAACACCAAAACAACAAACGCCACGTGGCGCTTCCTCATGGGCCCTTAGAACGTGAGGAAGAGTCCAGGAAGAAGATGAAGTCATTGATATTTAGAAATGAAACTTATTAAATAGGCTCATCCCTGTTTGGATTAGTTGCATAATTATTTGGTTACTTACAAACAAAACAAAGAGAGAAATCAGAAAGCAAGCTGAGTACGGCAATGGATGATGGAGAATTATCAGAGAAGGGTTATGAAGAAGAGGATGGAACGACGTCGTCTAGTAGTGCTTATTGTGGATGCTTCAGGGGAATCATATGCTCTTCATGGCGGCGCTCAGGTGGATATGTGTTGTATCAGAGGGAGGAAGAGGAAGGAGAGGAAGAGGAAGAGGAAGAAGAAGAAAGTGTGAAAGAGAAGTGGTGGGAGAAGAAGATAAAGAAGGTGAAGGTATTATCTGAGTTATTGGGAGGGCCAAAGTGGAAGAATTTTCTGCGTTACAAGTTTAGATTGATGAGGACGAGTCAGAAATTGAAGAAAATGCAGTTTCAGTATGATCCTAAGAGTTATGCTCTTAATTTTGATGATGGTTGTGTTGCTTTTTCAGCTCGTTTTGCTGCTTCGGTGGATCACACTCCACAATAGTCCTATATGGCATCACTCTCAGGTGTTGTATCTCTTGTGTAATTATTTCCATATGTATAACATTACCGCCATAAATTATATGTGTACGTAACTTTTAATTGTATTATATATCATGTTCTCCTTAATGAGTTGTAATTATCTCTCCTCTCATCTTTTTTATCATTTAGGAATAGCTCTATTTGTATGAACTATGTCAGAAGAAGCTGTATTTACGTGGAGAGATCTGTTAGTTATCAGATATATATTACATACATTTCACAATAAGAAATTCAAGCGGCATTTTGTTTTCCTTTTTGACAAGGCCTTTTCTGGGACTAAGTGTTTTTTTTTTAAAAAAATTACAATCGGATTTAAATAAAAATATAATTTCGTGAATATATTTGGTTTTTTTACGTTGATGTATATATACTTGGTTGGATAAAAAATAAAAGAGTATAAGCGAGAGCGGGGGTAACCAAGAGTAGGTATGGGATATGAACGATAGGCGGCATTCCATGCCCTTTCTAAAAATATAAAATATAAATTTAAAAAAACACTTACATCAAATTCTTGTTATTTACAATAGGTTCGTGTGTCTTAATTTTTAAATTTGAGTGTAAAATTAAATGATAGCATTTATTAAAAAAAATACAATCATACATGACTAGATGTAATAATTAGGGAACTTTTGATAGGATTGATACAAGAATTTTGACCTAAATAATCTCCTTTAAAACATAACAAGATTGGATGAAAGTTTTTTTTTTCTGCGTGAACGGATTTTGATTCTGTGTGGTTACTTTTTGATCTATATCTTAGAAATAAAATCTACCTGAAACTTGTTCTCAAACCATAAACTGATTTTTTTTAATGGACCGAAAAATCTATTTTATTTTTTTGGTCAACTAAAAAATTTGATTTCTTTGGAAACACAGTAATGGCAAGTACGGTATATTTTAAATAAAAATCTAATATCGTGATCATATAAATTTGATTGATGATATTGATGATGTATATGTGTGTGTATATATATATAAGATATACGTAAAGAGAAGAGCCCACAGACCAACACACAAATCCTTTGTAAAGTCATATTTTCATTCTGAGAAAAATCATATGGACGCGGATAGAGGTTTATCAAAGAAAGAAGAAGCGAATAGAAGTTACGATGACAATGAAAACGTGGGCACAACCAGCGAATCATGTGGGTGTTTCCTGGGATATGACAAATATGTTTAGTTTTATAACAATGAAGAACATGTGAGAGACAAATGGTGCACAGGAAGAAGATGAATAATTTTCTGCGTTACAGACTCGTCAAGCTCATCATCAACAAGAAACCCTGGAGACTGCAGTTTCATTACAATCCTAAGAGCCAAGCTCTTAATTTTGATGATGGCCCTGGATATCGCACAATTCCAATTGTTCTCGCAAATTTAGGATGCTAATTAGTGCAATATATCATGTATACTCCGTTCCACGTTAATTTATAAGTATATTCATTGTGTTTTAAACTCATGAATCGATTTTTCAAGTTTACCTTTTTACTTTTTACCGTAGAGAATCGTGTCGTGAGATGTATAAATTCATACTAGTCATAAACTAAATTAAATTAACAAGTTTATACATTTAGTTTACTGTTTTTACCTTGCAAAATTATAATGTCAACTCCTACTCATAATCTTTTGTTGGCCTCTTCAGTTATTTGACCATATTCAATGATTTCATACATGACAATTATATAAAATTTTATTTAGTATGATATATTGCAATTTAAATGCCAATTATTTATATTTATATATTTTCAAATTAAATCATTGTTATTTTTAATATTTTTTATTTAATCACATACTTTAAATTTATCTGTTAATAAAAGTAAACTCTCATGAGTATATTATCCAAATTTACAATATGCTTTTGTCACATATAGAGGTGGGTTTGGGCCTAAAACATGACCCCTATATAGGCTCGAGTTCAAAAAAAGTGCCTATTTTATAAATTCTAACCCCTTGAGAACTCATGCTCGAATCGGCCCATGGCCTTTAGGCCCTGTAAACAAATTTTTTTTTTACTTTTTTTTAATAGAAATGAAGTTACATAATAAAAGTTTTTATTTTAAGACATAAATATTATCAAAATTAAGTTTCAAGCACTTGATAAAGAAGTAAGTCCATAATTAAATGATAATCATAGTATTATCTTATTAAACATATACTTGGTTTAAATATTAACCTATATAACATGAATCAAATTGTCGTCTAAAATTTAAATGAAATGTTGTTTAAAACCAAATACATTCGGGCCTGTTTGGGTATAAGAAAAAAAGCAATTTTTTCACCCAAACCTAGGTTTTAAAAAATGGCAGCCAAACACTTTTTTTAATAAACCTAGGTTTGGACTCAAAACCTAGGTTTTAAAAAAGGTAACCCAAACACTTGAAAAAATGTGAAAAGCTATTTTGGATTGGAAACTTAGGTTTTGTCCACCAAAACCTAGGTTTTGAATAAGCTACAATTTTCCCCTTCTGCACAAAGTACGAGGTAAAAAAAAAGTCATCATTACACATGTCATAATGATCTACCAAAAATACCCTTATCCTCTCTCTTTCCCAACACATTAAACTTATGTCCTTTTTAGTAATTTACACAGAAAAAGCTATTCTCACAACAACCATCCAAACACTCTCATTTTTACAAAAGCTACTTTTTCTAAACATTAGCTTTTTTCAACTTTTTCTCCAGAAGCTATTCTCTAAAAGCTAATCCAAACAGACAACTACTTTTTTCAGCTTTTACGCGAAGTACGAGACAGAAAATACCATCATTACATATGTCATATTGAAATACCTAAAATGCCCTTATTCTCTCTCTTTCCCAACACATTAAACTTATGTCCTTTTTAGTAATTTACACATAAAAAAAAGCTATTCTCACAACAACCATCCAAACACTCTCATTCATCAAAAGCTATTTTTTCAGCTTTTTCAAAATCAGCTTTTTTGCATAAGCTATTCTCCAGAAGCTATTCTACACTCATCCAAACAGGCCAACCACTTTATAAAACTGAATCTTAGATTATGCTAAAAGTAACTAAAGATTAGTCCCATCATTAGCCCTAATGTCAAAAATTTTAATAGGGACAATGGACTAAAATGTTCCGAAAGCATCAATGAATGAGCAATGGATGCCTAGAAGTTTTTGATCGGCAATATTGCCCTGTAAGTTATAAAAATGAGGCAAGACCATCCCTCAATTAGCAAACTCCAATGGTCAACCGTTAATATGCTAACATGGCACGTTTATATGACATCCACGTCACCTTTTTTAGGTCAAATTTTTAAGGGATCTTTCCCTAAAAAAATAAGATTTCATTGTGATATATCATCTTTGTTAATGAGGGAAATTATATTATGCCATGTATGCATAATAATGGTGTTAACCGATAGAGTTTGCTAACAGATGGGCGTTTTTACCCTGCTTTTATACCTTCCAAGGTAATATTGTCCTGTAAAAAACTTACAGCCACCCCATGCCCATCCATTGATACTTCAAAGGCATTTTAAACCCTTGTCCCGTTTTAATTTTATATAAACAAGTTTAAATGAAAAAGAGCTTAATCAGGCCAACCCTTTTTGACCCGCTTCAATTTTCTTTGTTACAAGTTTAGATTGATCAGAACGAGTCAAAAATGGAAGAGAATGTAGTTTCAGTATGATAGTAAAGGTTATGCTCTTAATTTTTATGATGGTCGTGCTGCTTTTTTAGCATGGTTCGAAGCCCCGTGGATCACACTCCACAATAAGATATGGCGTCTCTCTCAGGTGTTATCTCTCTTGTATTTATTTCCATATATAACATTTTGGGAAAAAAAAAAGCTACGTGTACATAACTTTTAATTCTCATATATATATTTATATTTATATATATATATATCATGTTATAGTTGAGTCGTAATTATCTCTCCTTTCATATCTCTTATCATTTGGAAATAGCTCTATTTGTATGAAGAATGCCAGAAGAAGCTGTAATTATGTGGAGAGATCACCTGTTATCATATGAATATTATATATATATATATATATATATATATATATATATTTCAAAATAAAAAATTCAAGAAGGATATTGTTTTCCTTTTTGATAAGGCTTTTTCTAGGACTAATCGATTTAATTTGTTTTTCAACATATAATCAGATTTAAATAAAAATATAATGTCATGAATATATTTGGTTTTATACGTTGATGGATATATATTTGGCTGTATAAAAAGTAGAAGATTATAAGCTGAGAGTGGCAGTAACTAAGAGTGAGAATGGAATATGAATGGTAGGCGGCAATTATAAAATATACATAAAAAAATACTTGATTAAGTTTCTTATATTTATTAGGTGAAGTTCTCTAATTACAAATTGCCATGTATCTTATTTTTTAAATTTAAGTTTAAAATTTAATGATAATATTAAAAAAATAGAATACAATTATACATGACTAGATGCAATAGTTAGGTACGGTACGGTGATAAAAGAATTTTGATCTAAGTAGCTTCCTTAAATGAAAATAACAACTGATTGGATATAGATTTTTCTGATTTTGATTCTGTGTGGTTACTTTTTGATCTACATCTTAGAAATAAAATCTACCTGAAACTTGTTCACAAATCACAAATTGATTATCAATCGGCCCATTTTTTTATTTGGTCAACTAAAATCTAATTTCTTTGCAAACACCGTATAAAAGTAAATACTATATGTTTTAAATAAAAATCTAATATCAGGATCATTGATGACTCCCTAATTTCAGTAGTTTTTATATATATTTTATTATATTTAAGAAGTCATCAATTCAAAAATTGAAAGATTTTTTGTGATTTAAAAAGATACTGATTGAAGCATTAAATGGGGATTTCCTTTTAATATCACATCTTAAATTAAAAATATGATTGTTAAAACAAATAATTTATAAAAAAAAGGAAAGAAGAAGGATATTTGAAAGCAAAAAAACTAAGCGGCAGTTTTTATTATTAGTTTCATTCCCATTTTAATTGATTGAATTATTCTTATGCCTCGTTTAGTATGATGGAAAAGTTTTTAGTGGAAGTGGAGGTGAAGGTGGAAATAGAAGTGGAAGTGAGTTTTAAAGTACATTTGGTATGTCAATGGAAGTGCAGTATTATTTTTAATTTATATATGTATATATAATGGAAAAGGACCAAAATAACCCCCATTCAAAAAAAAATTCCTCCCTGACGGATTCTTCTTCTTCTTCATGTTTCATCTCAGAAATTCAACCACATAAATCTAACATCCATCATCATGAACCAGAAATTAAACTAATAAAGAATCAAAAGCAAAATCACTCTCACTAGAAGCAATCAACCAGAAATTTGACGATCACATCAAACTCCTCCAAGAAGAAGCTATGTGACCCCACAAAGAAGCCTTGTGCGACAGATCTGGAAGAAGAAATTGAAATGAAGGAAGAACCATGAAGCAATAGATGATAGAAGATGAACCCAATCTATATTGAAAATAAGAGGCACAATCCAAAATCCTACACACAACACAATGAGATAATTAAAATCAAAGAGCAAAGACGAGTGAATTACAGAAATTGAAAGCGTGTTCTTGAATGTGCGGAAGAAAGATTGAATGTGCTATTTTAAGAACTAAAGAAATTGAAAGCATGTTCTTGAAATCCGGAATTCTGGCACCGAGTCTTGGGTCGTGGGAAGAAAGATTGGATGTATTTGCCAGAGATTGAAGACGGAGGACAGTCACCGGCGTCACTGCCATGAAGGTTGAAGAAGACGGAGGAACTTCACTTCCTGCTGGAGGTCCATCGCCCCCGTCTCTGTTAGAGGCTGTTGCCTCCTGGTCCGTCACGTTGACACCAGTGGGTGTTCGTAGCCGCTGTCACTGGTGAACCACCATTGCTGATGGTAGATTGAGGTTGGTAAGGAAGGGAAGGTGAAATATCGGAATGGCAGGGGGCAATATAACACTGGAACTGAACATGAACATGGAACTCAGTTCCATGGGGCAAGTAATGGAACTCACTTCCAACGTTTTTTATGGAGGTGGGTTCCATCAAGAATTGACTTCCACTACACGAAACAAAGAAACAGGAGAGTCCCCCTCCCCACTTTCATGCTACCAAACAGACCATTAGTCTATTTTAATTTTATTTAATTTTCTTTGGCAGCCACTTGAGGGACCTAATTAAATATTCTTGAATACTCGCACACACCGAGGAAAACAAAAAGGGGAAATCACACTGAGGTCTCACATAAGGCATTTAATCACAACCAGGTCGCAAACAATCATCAAATTACATTGAAGTCCCAAGGGACCTGGGTGTAATTAAATTGAATTGTCAATGCACAATACAATAGTTGTCAATAACAGCTAAATAGTTGTCAATAGCAGCTCCTTTAGTTGTCTATACATCTCTTTCATGGGCAACTATTGAGTATGCATTGACAGCTCAAAGAGGTGGTATTGACAACTCATTGACAAGTCATTTAATTACACCCAGGTCCTTTGGGACTTCAATGTAATTTGATTATTGTTTGGGACTTGGTTGTGATTAAATGCCTTATGTGGGTCCTCAGTATGATTTTCCCAAACAAAAAGGTGAAGGGAATAGAAGCCGCCATTTTAATAGGTCTTTGGTTGATCATCATGAAATTAGTTGTGGAAGAAACCAGAGGTGGCACTTAGAGGAAAGAGCACCAAGTTTTCGATCTTATTCATCATTGACTGCTGTCGGAGTTAAGACCAAAGGAACTTCGGTGTGCTTCGATGTATATAATTAAAGGCTTGTGTAGCTAAACTTTTTTGTCTTAGATTATTATATTTTGACTATGTATTAGTTGATGATAATTTCAATATTTATTTGTTTTAATGTTATGTTTGCTGATTTAATTGTGTGCTGAATTGTCCTGAAACAAGAGAAATCTGATTGGGATTAAATGTAGCTATTTAAAGGAGCCTAGACATAGCAAATTTAGATTATACCTTCAATTGAATCGTATAGGTTTGAGTTTTCAAATTCAACTCACTTGTAGGATAGACACATATACCTACCGGCCTTCATAGTCACATTAGATTTGCACTTAATTTAGTTTAATAAAGTAATTACCTAAGGCAACAGGGATTGATTTAATTAGAATGCCTTTTAGTAATCAAAAAACACTCTTAGGTAACCAAGAGTCCTAAACTAGTAAATATAATGTTCATTACAATTAAAAGGAGAAATTAAACATTAAGAAGTAATCAAAGCTATGATAATCTAAGTCATCACATTTGTTCACTAACCGTAAATTAGATGTGCTTTCTTATTCTAATTAGGATTTAATTTTCACTTCATAATTGTTCTCTTTGTATCTTACTCAAATTAAACGAAAGTGTAAATTTAATACCCAACTAAGTGTTGGTATTAATTCATCGAGGGAACAATTCTTTATACACTCTTTATTACTTGATATAGCATGTGCACTTACAGAGTTTTAGGTTACAAAATTTGTGCCTATCAATCATATAAATATGATTGAAAATATTGGTGATATATATGTATAAATAAGAGAGCCGTAAAGAGAAAAGCTCACACACCAATACACATCATTTGGAGAGTCATATTTTCATTTTGAGAAAAATCCTATGGCGGCAAACAGAGTTTTATCAAGGAAAGAAGACGCGAACAGAAGTTTCGATGACGATGAAAACATGGGCACAACCAGTTTATCATGTGGGTGCTTCATGGGATCTGACAGGTATACTCGGTTTCATAACGACGAAGAACATATGAGAGAAAAATGGAGGCACATGAAGACAATGAAGAATTTTCTACGATACATACTCATCAAGCTCATAATCAACAAGAAACCTACGAGATTGCAGTTTTATATTGATCCTAAGAGCTATGCTCTTAATTTTGATGTGACGGTGATGGATATCTGGCAAATACAGTCGTTCTCGCTAATTTAGGATGCTAATAATTAGTGCACCATATCATGTATACCATGTTTTACATTACTTTTAGAAGTATATTCATTGTTATCAAACTCGCCAATAGATCCTTTTGGGTGTATCGATTTTTTTTCCACCTTACATAATCGCTTTATGAGTTGTTTAAATACATACTAGTTATGTAAACTCGATTGAACTCATAAGTTTACACACATAGTTTATTGTTTTTACCTTACAAAACAATAGTGTCAACTCACTTTTAATCTTATGATACTCTTTTCGATTATTAATTATAGATTTTTTTTAGTGTGATATATTGTAAAAGTCAATATATTTTATGTTAATTATTCATTTTTAAATCTATTCAGATTAATCATAGTTATTTTTTATATTCTATTTAACTATATACATTAAACACACATGTATTAGTAAAAGTCAAGTCTAGCGAGTTTAGAATCTGAGTTTACGTTTTTATGGGGTTTACTTATGAGGTTGAGAACCTTTATTTCTTTTCTTTAATGTAATTAAGATACATTTAACACAAAGCCACGATACATATTTTCAGACATGGTAAAAAACCTTCATAATTTCAGTTTTTTTTTTTCCAACCATTATTATATATTAAACAATAATCTAGGTAAACAATGATTCAGAGGTATGATAAGTTTATTGCTTTGAACCAAGAAGAATATTGTATTAAAATATTACAATTTTAAAATGAAAACTTTTATTTGGGAGGAATCTATGTACTCCCTCCAATCCAAAGTATAAGAGGTAGTTAACCTTTCTACACAAAAATAGGAAACATAGTAGGAGTCATTTATTATGGGTAAAATTAATATATTTTTCAATATCATCTTTATATTATTAATTATACCCACACTCTTTATCCTCTCTTCCCATTTAATATTCAATGGTAAAAATATAAATCAATGTTAACTTTTACAGTTATCTCTTATAATGTGGATAAAAAAATAACATATTATCTCTTATAATGTGCAAGAGGGAGTATATTATTCATACCCTAATATATAACCAGGGTCATCATTTTACCCATAATCACCTTCGGAAATAAACTCATATTCCCTTTTCTCTTCTTTTTTCTCATTATCGTGAGATTAAAAATTTAACAGTCTAAAATTAATATGTAATTGTGGGCGCCAACTGGCGCACTGCGCTATTAGGCTAGGCCCAGTCCAGAGGAAGGAGGCGGACCTGACGTGAACCAAGCACAATCTGCTCACACACACACGTCAGCAACAGAACTAGATTTGAGTTGAGCCACGATCCCCGGGTTGATCACGCAGATAGGAGGAAGTTACCAACGGTCCACTACTCCAACTAGGTCGCAACTGCCCAAGCAATTCGCTGTGAGGAGACGTGACCTAGCAGAAATAAAAGGACCCAAGTGGCGCACTTGAGGCGAGCAAGAAATTCCAAGAGCACTCAACTATGAACACTCTTTCTGGTGCCCTAAGCGATTATTCTCTTTGTACCGATTCATATACTTTCCCGTGATTGTAATCCGACATGATCCAACATGATTCATTTAATTATTTGTAACCACCGTTGCTGGTGATCCAATTGTTTCTAATAAAGGCACTTTTTCTTTATTTTATTGCTTTACCAAATTTAGCATCAACAGTAATATAATATAATAATATTATTTTATCTACATATGTAAGTAAATTTAAACTATTAAATTTTGGTTTGAGCTAATGAGAAAAATAAAATATATATGTTATAAATTATTGGGAAAAAGACAAATAAATACCCTCCAATTTGCAAAATCCCATTAACAACTTCATGATAGGTATTAACAACTTCATGATAGGTTGTTGTGTTGTTAATACCTATCATGAAGTTGTTAATGGGATTTTGCAAATTGGAGGGTATTTATTTGTCTTTTTCCCTAAATTATTTTAGCAATAATTTACTGTTCAAAATAAATTTAACCGTTTAAGTTTATTTATATATATATTTTTTAAAAAAATATAATAGTTAGTTTGTAAGATATTTACGTAAAGATTGACATCTATTGCGGATAAGATTCTTCTGCCTGATGAAAGAAATAATATCCTCATAATTTAATATCAATATATGTATTATTGATTATATCCTATATATAAAATAAAATTTATATAGAACAATTCTCATAGAGCAATACTCCCTTCTTCCTCTGGTCCTATATATATATAGATATATATGTACAACTAACTAAATCATGTAGACCAAAATATTATATCGATTCAAATTCGTTAAAAGCAAAAATATCTAATTAATGCAATTTTTTTTCTAACTATATTGCGAACGAGTGAGAGAGAAGATGTAAGCAATTTACTAGACGAGGGAATGAGTTGAGCACTTCCATCATCCTTTTTTTTATTTGGTCAAATAAAAAATGTGATTTCTTTTTTTTTTTGGACTGAAAAAATCTGATTTCTTTGAAAGCACAGTAAAAGGTAAACACTATATATTTTAAATAAAGATCTAATATCACGATCATATAAATACGATTGAGGGTATTGATGATACATATGTATAAATAAGAGAGACGTAAAGAGAAGAGCCAACATACCAACACATAAATCTTTTAAAGAGTCAATTTTTCATTCTGAGAAAAATCCAATGGCGGCGGACAGAATTTTATCAAAGAAAGAAGAAGCTAAAAGAAATTACTATGACCATGAAAACATGGGTACATCCAGTGTATCATGTGGGTGTTTCCTGGAATCTGACAAATATACTCGGTTTCACAACAACGAAGAACATGAGAAAGACAAATGGAGGCACATGAAGACCATGAAGAATTTTCTGCGTTACAAACTCATCAAACTCATAATCAACAAGAAACCCACGAGATTACAGTTTTATTATGATCCTAAAAGCTATGCTCTTAATTTTGATGATGGAGATAGTTATCGCCCAAATCCAGTCGTTCTCACTAATTTAAGATTCTAATTAGTGCGATACATCATGTATACTACTCTTTTTCACGTTAGTTTTAAAAGTATATTCATTGTTGTCAACTCATATCCTCTTAATCTTATGTTAATCTCTTCAATTATTTGATCTTATTCAATGACGTTATACATAAAATCCATAATTTTTTTTGTTTAATATGATGTAGTGTGAATGTTGATGGATTTGATGTCAATTATTCATATTTAAATATATTCAAATTAATCATTGTTATTTTTTATATTTTTATTTGATTATATATGTTAAATGCATACCTATCAGTAAAAGTAAAATCTTACAAATTTATGATTTGGGTTTAGAATCTGAACTTATGTTTTTATCATAAGTTTACTTTAAAATCATGAGTATTGTTGTCAAATTAACAAGTTGATGACAATGAATATTATTTTAGGGAAAATTAATTAGAGGTCCCTGGGAGGAGACATAATATTAGAAAAGTCCCACTAAATGCCCAAATTAAAGTAGGGTCCCAAGGGACCTCATTTGTATTATGTTCCATACCCAAAATACCATTTTGCCCTCCTTATTATAATTTCCCTTGTGTAAATGCAAAAGTTTGAAACCAATTCACTGTGACTCACTCTCCCTCCAGCACTCACCAACATGACGTGGTCAGCGAGTTCAAGAGCACTCACCAATATCTCTCCTTCATCCATCATCCATCTTCCATTTTCGTCCAACTAAAATCATGGAATCTGATTTTCGTCTAACATCTCTTCCATCTTCAACTAGTGGTATGTTGAGAAAATCAATTTCCCATGTTTGTTAGGAATTTGATTTTGGGATGAATGTTTTAAAACAATGGTCAAAACTTTCCATATAAATGTAATTTTGGTTGAATGTTTGAACATAAAACATGCTTATACCTTTGTCTTAGTGATTTTTTGTTGCATTTATTTTGTAAGTTGGTTTCTCATTAGTTGTTGATGAGGGATTGGGTTGGTGCTATGTTTAGGGGTGTATAAACTCTGTTTTTTCGTCCAAAAACAGGGGAAATCCGAAAAGGCTGTAGATTTTTCTCGGTTTTCACATCAGTTGAAATTCGTGTTGTCGTCAGAGCTCAAATAGTTGTTATTGCAGGTCATTCAGTTGTAAATAACAACTTTCTGGAAGACAGTTGAAATTTTGAATGAATTTTATTGGGGATGGGTTTTGTGCTCTGTTATGTTGTTCTAAGACATGGGTGAAGTAAAAGGTTGAAGCTTTGTTGGGTTAACACCAATGTCTTAGTATTTTAATAAGGTGTTTTCATTACTTTAATATAAAGTTGTCACAGATGCTCATTAAGTCGTTATATCTGGTCATTTACTTGTGAATAACAATGTTCCTGTGCAGGATAAATGAGAAGATGGCGAGGACATCAGGGAAGCATGTAATATGTTTGCTGCATACTGGTGGACGATTTATAAATGGTGAAGAAGGTGAGATGCAATATGTGGGGGGCAGTACCATATCAAGAACCATAAAGGAAAGCACTACTTATGGAGAATTGAGAACAATTGTAGCATCAATTGTTGGAGAGAAAGCTAGGGGAATAACCATGAAATTTAGAGTATGCTTTGATGATACAACAACTTATGTGGACCTTGTAGATGATGAAGGAGTGGAACATTTCATCAACTTTAACATAGAAATCGGTCATATATTTGTATGTGAGTGTGTGGATGACAATACACAACCAACCGAAGATTATGGAAGGAATGACGAAAATACGTAAGTTGTAATTATAGTTTCAATTTCAACTTAGATAATATGTTGTGACTCATTGATGGACACATTGTGAAAAGATGTTATTATTAACAGAATGTGTTGTAATCCTGTAGGATGGATTGTTTGACTGGAGGTTCAAATGGTTTGCCTATGTCTCAAATGATATTGGTTAATGAAGAGTCGCAATCAAATGGACATATTGCAGTACAAATGATTCCAACACCAACACCAGAGATGAATTCCACAAAATGGAGGGACTTGTATATTGGAGTAGGGAAACATTTTCTCAATGCGAACGATGCTCGACAAACTCTATACAAGTACATCATAGCTCATAAGTTTGCATATCGATTTGTGAAGAACAACAAACAAAAGATTATAGCAAAGTGCATGGTTGAGAAATGCCCTTGGTACATAGGGGCATATGAATTGAGCAAAGGTGCTGAGTTTCTAGTAGTAAGGAAATTCATTGATGAGCATAAACATAATGCGCAAGATAACCTGGTTGTAGGTCACTCAACAAGGACAAAGTTGACATCATCACTAATGGTTGATTGTTTGAGAGATAATATAGACAAGAGTGCTGGTGAAATTAGGAAAGACATGTACAGGGAGTACGGTGTGCGGTTGAATTACAGTCAAGCTTATTGGGGAAAAGCAAGAGCCTTAAATGAACTTCAAGGTAGTGAAAAAGATTCTTACAAGCTAATTCCATGGATTTGTCAGAGGCTAAATGAAAGTGATCCAGACACGGTTGCTTTATGGGAAGATTCAGATGATGACAGGTTTGAGCGGCTATTCATTGCTTATGGATGCTCAATTAAAGGTTTCTTAGCAGGATGTCGACCCGTTCTTTACATAGATGGATGCTTTTTGACCGGTCCATATAAAGGGACTTTATTATCTGCTTGTGCGTATGATGCTGACAATGAAATGTTTCCACTAGTGTAACATTAACTCTCTAATCCCACTTTTAACCACCCATAATTAAACAATAAACCGTTTATAGTGCTAACTATGTTAGGAAAAAGAATTAACTTACTAAAATAACTAACATAGTTAGAAAAAGATCTTTCCATAATATTTATATATATTTCAAACCTCAATTACAATCTCTGTCATCACAATATAACTTCCTTCCCAGTACAATAACAGAGAATTTCATTATGCAAGATTAAACTTCACACATCATTCTTAAAATACCATACCATAATAGGTATTATACAATAATTTTTCCCCAGAATAGGAACAAGGTTCAGCGGAAGCATCATACAAAATATGATCCTAAATGTGGCAATACCTCCTGTCCTTCTGGTCTAGAGTATCTCACGATATCAGTGAGAAGTTCCCGGATCCTTCCCTTGACCTCCTACTTCGCTCCTAGGACCTGCAAAAGTGAGATCAACGGGGGTAGCCCCAAAACGCAACCACTAACTACTCATCTAAGTGCGGTGTGTGCTAGCAAGGTGTCCAGTGGAATACATATATATACATTATTTCAAACAGCATGCTCAGGTATATAATGCATATCTTGATCCCAAATATCTTTTCTCATCGTTTATAATTATGGAATAACCCATCACAATTCATCCTCAATAATAGTATATATATTATGGATAATTACAGACAACCCAAACAAATCTTACTAGAAATGTTGGGAAAACATGTGGGACCAGTCGGGACCTTCCACCCACCCCTGATCACCACGGTACAGTTCACGAGGGACTCTCTACCCTCCCTGAATAGTACCACAGATTAGAAGGATCTCTGTCCTTTCTGAATCCGTAAGGGGCGATATCCCCTCTTTCGTCTTTCTCTCCTTTATTTATCATAATATATCAATTAGTCCCTGTGGCGCAACAGGGTACCTCATCACTTGATGGCACAATTTCCAATTCACCGGTGTCACATACCCAAATAATTTCTCACATACAACACATAGATATGCAACACCACAATCAGGCACCAGGCCTTCCAGTATTTTCATAATATACATATATTAAATAATTTCCAAAACCACATATATTTCCGTTTCAAATATTTCACATCACAAATTTATGCCATTTCAAAATAATACTCCACAGGACATTTATTATAAAAATATTAATATTCCAAGATCTCATTTCCATATCTCATCAATCATCAATTGATAATCAAATCTCAATTTGTGATTCAAAATCTCATCTCCATATAACATCATAATTTTCAAATAATAATATTTCAAATTTCTTACTAACACTACACACACACATAAACAAGCAGAAAGCGGTTACCTGATAGCTGGCACCAATCTCACAGTAGTGCAGCTCCCCCGTGCTAACTCAGTGCAATTCAAGCACTACACAATCATACATACTACCACAATTAATTATTTATCCAACAATTTTATATGTTGGAAATTAAATTACTAACTACCCTTTCTTTGCCCTTACTTATTTTAAATTTCTATTTAACATTTATTCTCCCTTTTTATCTCTAAAATTTATCTCTACTCCATTTATACATATATCCAAAATTATTTAATCTTTCCAATAACTATTTATAAAATTCCTTAATATCCCATAATCCCTTAATAATTCTTTAGGTGCAAACCCCAATCAAATCAATTAATTAAATCCCCTCATATAACCTTAATAAACATATAAAAATCATCAATTTACCCATAAGCACTTCAAATAATTTAAAAGTCCCAATTTCTAAAACTTCCATAAATCTAAAAATTCCTAATAATTAGGAAAACTTCCACCAATGAAAAATCTACTCAGAAAAACTCATAATCGAGGCCTAAGCTTCAATTTATTAATTTTAGGACTCCCAAAAATTACCAATTTAGACAAGGTCTAATTTTTCAAGTATAACAAATCGAAAAACTAATGACATAGGAATGTAGAGGAGACTTACGGGAATCCAAAAATGTGCTTAGTTGGCCAAAAAGCTTAATATTCCTATATCAACGAGCTCTGATAAGTCTAATAATAGGAATATTGGTGGTGGAAAGAAAGAGCAAAAGAGAGAGAAAGAAAGACAAGAGAAAAGAGACAGAGAGAGAGTGAGAGTGAGAGAGTGAGGCAGGGAGTGAGACGGAGAGGGAGTATATATATATATTTGATAAATAGTAAAATAATAATATAATATAATAATAATATAATAATAATATATTATATTAATAATATAATATAATATATATAAATAGTAGTTGAATGTGATTGGTTGAGGAATAATAATTGATGCACAGTGACAAGTTATTGACGAGGAACTGAGTGTCGGCAGAGTGGAAAGAGAAAACTACACTACTAGACCCTAAAATTCTCAAATAAGATATTTCTTTTGAACAAAAAATTTTCTTTTCACTTTCAAAATTTTCCCATAATATCCTTCATTTATTTCCTCCCATATTAACCTCTTTTGAGCCTAAAAATAATCTCTCCCAAAATTATTATTGTCCAAATAAGGGAGAAACTAGGCCTTTAAAATCCTCAATTAATTTTTAGGATGTTACAACTAGCATATGCAATAGTAAGTAGGGAAAATAATGATAATTGGGGTTGGTTTCTTGAGAATGTCAAAGGAATGACAAGAGAGATGGAGATAACAATTGTGTCAGACCGAAACCCTGCCATTATTTCAGCAGTGCGTGATATATTCAGTGCAGAATATGTTAGAATCAACATAGGCAAGACAAGGATCAAAGGCCAAAAGAAGGTGGATGCGTTGAAGTTGCTCGATGCAATTGCTTATGCAAGACATGGACATGACTTTGGTAGTGCTATGGAAAAACTAAGACTGTTTTCTCCTGAATTGGCTGAATGGGTTGAGACACAAGGAGATGTAGAAAAATGGGCTATAAGCAAATTTGGTTTCAAAAGATGGGATAATATCACAACAAATCTTGCAGAGTCATTTAATGCTTGGATTTTGCAACAGAGGAAGCATAATGTGTGTACTTTCATACATGAGCATCGTGAGAAGTTGGCTACCAAAATGGTTGCGAGCAAAATGGCAACAACAAATTGGGAAAATGGAGTCGGCCCAAACACAAATGAAAAGTTAATGGAGACAGTAAGTAAAGCAACAAATATGTATGTGAAATTTTATGGAGGTACTTTGTATGAAGTTCACATCTTAGTTGATCATAGACTTATCACGCTTGTTGTAGATATTGGTAAACATGAATGCACTTGTTTAGCATGGCAGATGAGTGGATTACCTTGCGTACATGCATGTGCAGCCATTAAGCTTCATCATGGTAATGTCTGCATGTTTGTTGACGATTGCTTCAAGCTGTCCACACAATTGAAAATATATGAAAACAGCATGATACCAATTGCAACACATGATTGTCCATGTCCAAGCAACTTAACTGAGACACAACTGATGACTGGAAAGTTCTTGAAGCCTCCTATAACAAAAAGACCAGCAGGACGACCAAAGAGGAAGAGAATAGAGTCACAATTTCAAAACAAACATGTCTACCATTGTGGAAGATGCCATGAGGCTGGACATACCACCAAAACGTGCAAGAATCCAAATCCAACCTAATGTGTTGGATATATGTGTGGCGTTAATTTTTTGTATATGTTTGCCACTTTTTGTAAATGTCATTGTTTTGTAAATGACACACACAACCCTCATGCTTGTTTTGTAAATGAAACTAGTGTATAGTGTATAGTGTATAGTCACCATCTCATGCACCCTCTTGTAAGTCCAAAAGGATAGAGCATGCTCATAAGAAATCGCCTTATCTTTGCCAAGACAATAGTTTTGAAGACCATAAATCTGCACATTATTTTAATGACAAGTCATAAGGAAGCAAATGGCAACATTTACACAATCATATCATAATTAACAAACAATACACACTTACCATTAGGATGTATATGCAACCGTCCACATTTCTCCTTTTATCGACCTTTCCTTTCCTTAACTCCTTCTGATAATCATCAATTGACTTGCAAAGTACGTCCAATACAAGTGATGACCAATCAAAATTTGCCAAACAATTTGCTGTCAAGACCATGATCTTCAATATATGATTGCTCACTCTAACATCTGAACTGGGACACAAAAAGATCCCCATTGCATACAAAACAAATAAGAATTCGAAGTCCTTATCTTTCTCATCCATTTTGATTAGCCATTCTCCTATTGTCTTGTACGCGACTTTGCCGTACACTTTTTTATATTCATTCAAAACTGTATTTTCATCATCCACCGTCTCTACCTTAATTTTGTTTCCCTCACAAGGTATTCCCATTAAATCATGCACATTTTCTGCAATGATTTGCATTGGAGTGTCTCTTATGCACATTACCTTTGTTCGAGGGTTGAAGGCACACATCAACTCCCCACAATATTCTCTCAAAACTGAAGGACAACACACCTCAACCAGTTTATCAAACCCTATCTTTTTCAACCTATTCATCAGCACCATACTACTTTTCACATGATTGCAAACGTTTATCAATTGGTTAGGGGCACACCTTGTGTGAAAAGGAACCCTATATGCCTCACAATCTAACTTACGAACCCTTACTTTACTAGCTTCTTCACTATATGCCTTCTTCGTCTTCTCGGGCAACCTTGCCCATGCCTCTTTTAACTCTTTATTGCGGGACTCTAATGATTTGTTTTTCCCCGGGTTTTCCTTATAAAATTTCTTGGTAAAGAGTGAAAACGCAGTGATTTTCAATTGATCTCTACTTTCCCTTCCTTTAACCATTCTCTTAACCTAAAATAGAGAAGACAAAAATTATAACAAAGCTCAAATAACCATATCTCTAATTGCATTTGAGTTACCATAAAGATTCAAAGTGCTAATGTAATAATCACAAGACCATTGTAAACCAGCCGTAACATGATAAAAATATGAACATATGCATAAAAAAGGTACATATGTATTATAAATATAGATTCCTGAAAACCAATGAATTAATTGCAATTAATTGCCTCAAATTGTAAATTTTCGTACACCTTCCACTAAGTATTGCAGGACCTTTCTTGCATGTAATTTCACTCTATCAAGTAATAGAGACAGAAACTACCCGATATAGACTGAACCAATGCGGATATAGACTGAAGAAGAAGATCCCTAAGATCAACGTTTGCTATTCTTGTATCATTGAAGTGGGTAACGACAAAGGTGACCTATAAAAACAAATCATACACAATTCAAGAATCCATGGATAAGAAAGAGACAACAACCACTATTTTTTTTTGAGTAACAGAACAACAGCCATTATTAAACCAAAGGTGCAAGTAAGCCATGACGTAATTGCTCATTGATTTGTTTAAGCAAATTACATTCATAACACAAAAATTCCATAATTCAAGCTATTAAAACTACTCAATCATTGAAACAGAACATTTTACACAAGCCAACAATAAATCAATATATATATACAGCCTTTTCGGATTTTCCCTGTTTTTGGACGAAAAAACAGAGCTTATACACCCCTAAACATAGCACCAACCCAAACCCTCATCAACAATAAATGAGAAACCATCTTACACAATAAATGCAACAAAAAATCACTAAGACATGGATATAAGCATGTTTTATGTTCAAACATTCAACCAACGCCATTCTAAAGTATAAGCATTAATAAATAACATAAAGAAATGCACAACAACAAAACCAGCATGCCCCCTGATTCAAGACCACCCATTTTTTCCCAATCTTCTTCAACAAAGTGAAAATTTAAAATTTAAAATAAAATCCCAAATCAGTAGGCAACACAAATTAAGCCAAACAATAGGCAACACATACCTGAGCAAATCATAGGCAACACAAATAAAATCCATACGCAACACAAATAAAATCCCTTGCAAAGAGAAATTAAGCCAAACCAGTAGACAACACAAATTAAAGGGGAAAAAAACGAGAGGGAACAGATTACGTGAGGGGAAAAACGACCAGTTGAAGATTACATGATTCTCACTATATTCAAAAAAAGTAAACCATACCTGAGCAAACTCGACGGCGTTCGAAAACCCCAAATCTCCGACAAACCTCAGCAACGCACACGATTAGCAGCAACACGGTGGAAAATTTTCGTATCGCAACACGGTGATTGAAAATGAAGATTAGTAGTGAAGATGGATCAGACTTTTTGCCCGAACCAAAGCCTACTCGAGATGACGACTGCTGGCGAAAATCGATGGCAAGGATGGCACACTGAACGACGGCAAAATCTAGGGCTTTTCGGAGAGGAAATGAGTGAAGAAGTATTGCTGGGCACTGGCTTCGGATCCGAATCACAAAGGGGGTGAAGAAGAATAAGTTGTTTCTTTTTAATTACAGCGGCAAAATGGTCTTTTGGGTTTGGAACATAATAAAAATGAGGTCCCTTGGGACCCTACTTTAATTTGGGCATTTAGTGGGACTTTTCTAATATTATGTCTCCTCCCAGGGACCTCTAATTAATTTTCCCATTATTTTATATGATCATATTCAATGAATTCATACATAAATTTCATAGAAATTTATTCATTGAGTTTAATATAATACGAATGTTGATATATTTAATATCTCTATTTATATTTTAAAATATATTAAAATTAATTTACTGTTATTTTTTCATTTTTCATTTCATTATATACTTTAAACACATATTTACTAATAAAGGTCAACTTTTTATGAGTTTACGATTCAATTTTACATTCTTATTACAAAATTTGACAACCTTACTCATTAGATTAAGAACAAATATTTCTTTTCTTTGATATAATTAAGATGAACCAAGTTCCTCTCATCAACATTTTTCCTCATCATCCCTCTTAAGGATCATCTTATCCTTTCAATAAAAGTAAATGTCCAAAAAACATATATAACAAAACTTTCAAATTGCATTACTATAGTCAGTTAGTTAAAAATAAAAATCGTTACAAAATATATCTAATAATATATGATAGTACTTAAAGTAATTTAATATATTCAAAATATTTATATTTTACTATAAATAGATACATTTGATTATATACATAACATACATCAGATTAGATTGTATCGAATCTGTTAGTTAAATTTTTTTTAAAATTTTTTTTTAACTCAATATCTTTTTTAAACTATAAATATTTTTTTGCCTAAAATTTAAATATTATTTATTCTTATAATTTATCAAAAATATCTCATCATTCATTCATTTAAAATTGTTGTTGCCTTAAAAGGTCCGAAATTCTAGCAAAAATAAAAAAACAAAAGAAAGAAAAGGCCCTTGGATTGGCTAAATTCATTTATTCACCCATTTTATCTTCCGATATTGTGTTCCCTCCGCCTCCCAATCGTCCCATCTATGCGGCTTAGATTGATCTCTTTGGATCCTATTTAGATCTCAAGAGGACCACCCATGAGTTTTTGCCACCAAATGAAGCCGCACACTTGTAGAAAGGTTGACACTTTTAAGGACTTTGATTTTGCTTTAGATGTAGCAAAATCGACAGCTAGGATTTTTTGTTATCCACAATGATGATATGATTTTAAGGGATGATGAGAAAAAATGCTTACGGGGGAGCAAAACCGAATCGAAACCGAAAACCAAACCGAATAAGATGCATTTCAATTTTTCGGTTTCAGTTTCGGTTTTCATTTTTATGATTTTCAGTTTTCGGTTCGGTTTTTAAAAAACGATTTCGGTTTGAACCCAAAAGACCGAAAACCAAAATGACATTAGAAAAAAGTCTAGAATTTTTATTTAAAAATAGTATAACAAGTAAGCCCAAACAAATAAAATATATTTTTTAAAAAAACAAACACTTTTTAAACATGTGATATTAAAAAAAAGTACAAAATGTTTATTAATTACGGAATGTGCTTTGAAAGTTAAAGAACCAATTCAATATTGTAATATTTTAAGCATTATTTTTTTTTATCTTGGACATACTAAATTAATAATTAGTTGATTTAGACAAGATATTGAATTGTATAACTATTCATATCTATTGAATCCATTTTTTTTTCTTTTTTCATTGAATTTTCGTATTGGACAAAATTGCAACAAAAGAATATTAAAAAATAGTTCAGAAACCGAAAAACCGTAAAATCAGACCGAAAAAATTTCAGTTTTTCAGTTGGCCAGTTTTCGATTTTCTGTTTTCGGCTCAAAACCGAACCGAAAAAGCATTTGCTCACCCCTAAAAAATGCTTATGAGGGATCTGCTTGCAATCAACGACACGAAACTAGGATAAATATTTTCAAACATGGAAATATACCTTCATAATTTTCAATTATTTTCCAACCATTATTACATATTAAACAATAATCTAGGTAAACAATAAAAAAAATTTTGTCGGCTGTTTCTAAATATGTTATTCTGGCCCTAATATATAACTAGGATCCTCATATTTTACCCATTCACATTCGGAAATAAACTTCTCTCTCTCTCTCTCTCTCTCTCTCTCTCTCTCTCTCTTAATTATCGTGAGATTAATAATTTAACAGTTTTATATTAATATGTAATACCATTATTATTATTATTTTATCTAAATATATACGTAAATTTAAACTAATAAAGTTTTGTTTCAACTAATGGAATATATATGTGTTATAAATTATTTTAGTCAGAATTTACTGTTCAAAAGAAATTTAAACGTTTAAGTTTATCTATATATTTCTATGATAAAAATATAAAAGTTAGTTTGTAGGATATTTATGCAAAGATTGACATCTATTGCTGATAAGATTCTTCTGCCACTTGATACAAATAAATAATATCCTTACAATTTCAATATCAATCTATATATTATCTTAATAAAATATGTATCAAAAAAAGGTGAAAGATATTTTTTAAAATAAAAATAACGTATGAGATATTTTGTTAGCCCCAAAAAAAATTATTTCTCATTTATATCATATATATCAAATAAAATTTATAGATCAATTTTCATAAAGCAATACTCCCTTGATCCTTTGTATTTACAACTAACTAAATCATATAGATCAAGATATTGATTTCAATTCGTTGAAAGCAAAAATATATAATTGATGTAATTTTTTTTTGAGTAAAATACATTGATAGCCTTCTATTTAATTAAAATTACAGAGGGAGTATTTATATATTTATATATTAAAATGTATGTTCTATAATTTATAAGTCTTAGGTGAATTTTGATAAATAAATGTTTATAAAAAAATTACTAGTTTTTATCAATTTGTTAATATTTCTTACGTAAAATATACGGAATTCACTTTAAGTAACAAATATCAAATAGATCATTAGTAATTATTAAATGAATAATTTTAAGATAAATATGATATTTAGTACAACAAGGGTAAATTAGTAAAGAAGGTTCATCCAATATAGTTTTGAATTATAAAATATACTTGTAGAATCTTTTTAGAATATTCTTTAACAGTGTAAACATTGGACTATATTGTATGTTTTCAAAATAGAGGGGATCAGTGTAATTAAGCCAAAAGAGAAAGGAGGTCATTATATTTTACTCTTTTGTTTCTAAATAAACTACTAACAAGCAAGAGGGTAATTTATTAAACGAGAGCATGAGACATGAGTTGATCACTTCCATAATCATTAATAAAAAACAGTATTAACCCTGGTGTGTGGTTAAGTGGTTATGAGTTATGACTCATTTACCTTTAACCAACTGTCAAGGGTTCTATCCTTGACATGGGGTATGGAGAAGCATAAAATCTCTTAGGCCAGCTGTCCCACCCTTGAGGTGCCTACAAATCAGCTGATGATTAGTTTCCCACCTGTCAGGTGGGGGATACCTTGATCATTGATAAAAAATAAATAGCAATAAAAATGGACGAGCTCAATTAAAACTTTACTTTTATCTGTGAGGAAAAATCGAATTAATTTGTTATTATTTAATATTAATTAACATTGAATTTCATATATTAATAGTTAAGAAACTATAAGTAAAAGTCTCTTTCTCCCATCCATCAATTGCAAGAATATTCTAATGGAGTATTACAAAGGAACATTCTTCTACGGGCTAAAACCGATCTGCTCTCTCACCTTTACACAACAGAATTATCATAATACCTATTAAGTACTTGTTTAGATGAATTTATTCTAAATAATTTTGTATTGTCTTGGACAGGAATTGATGAACCCTTCAAGAGGAAACCAACAAATAATCAATCTTGACAGCGCGAAACGAACATTATCTCTTGTCTCCTCTTAATTGTAATAATCACCATTCAACCGTCTTACCAATATTGTTTTCATTTTATTCGATATATTTATTATTTTTCCTGAATTAGCTATAAAATAATATATAATATAATAATTTGTGTATATATTTGATAAATACTGTAAAATGTTATAGGGAAAATTCCAGAAAAAGACCCTCGAATTACCAAAAGGACACTTCAGTACAACGAATTTCGGAAATGACGAGTCAGTACAAATCCGTACAGTGACTGAATTGTCCTTTAAAAAATTTAAAGGAAAAGTCTAAAATGCCCCAGGTTCAATTTTTTTTTTTTAATAATTGCCCACAGCCATCACCGACCACCTCCGGTGGTGGTGGCCCACTCCACGTGGCAGCAGGCCCACCCCCATGCCACGTGGCAGCCCCACACCACGCCACGTGGCGCGCTGTGGGGCTGCCACGTGGTATGTGTCCCTTGTAAAAAAGGGACACAAAATGTGGGGGGTGGGAAGACCACCAGGCCACCAAGTGGAGGGGGTGGGTTCGATGCCCACCCCCACATTTTGTGTCCTTTTTTTACAAGGGACACATGCCACGTGGCAGCCCCACAGTGCGCCACATGGCGTGGTGTGGGGCTACCATGTGGCATGGGGTGGGATCCGCCGCCACGTGGAGCGGGGCCACAACCACCGGAGGCCACCGGAGCTCCGGCGCCCAGCGGTGGTTGTGGTGGGCTAAAATATTTAAAAAAAAAATTGAACCAGGGGCATTTTGGACTTTTCCTTTAAATTTTTCAAATGACAATTCAGTCACTGTACGGATTTGTACTGACTGGTCATTTCTGAAATTCGCTGTATCAAAGTGTCCTTTTTGTAATTCCAGGGTCTTTTTCTGGAATTTTCCCAATGTTATACCTAAATAATTTATTTATATTAATTAATCTTCTGAAATTAATCAACTAACTCTTATATTATATAAGGTAAAGTACATTGGCAAACTCTTTATTTGACCTAAATTACAAAATCTTCCAATCTATTTTAAAAACATATGTAAACCTCTCTTACAACTAAAACGTATGTCTCTCAATCTTCCCTTACATATTCAAAATTTAATTTCTATCCACCCAATGGCTATGTTAAGTTTTGCTGGTATCACCACCTAAATTGTAATTCAATTCATTGTTCAGCTCCTCTCCAATGCTAAGCAAACCCGGTTGATAGCAGTACTTGCAAAAAAATTAGATAATCTGACTCGCGATTAAGGGCATTATTCTTAAGAGCTATTCTGCATCTATCGGCAGATAAGAAATGGTATTCCCCAAGATAAAATGGATCCTTCTTGTAAGAACAGGGTAAAAAGAACAACGAAATACTCCCTCCATCCCATAATATAAGGTTCAATTTTTTGAATGATCTTGTCCCAAAATATAAGGTCTTATTTGACTTTGTTTGAGTAATAAATGCATTTTTCCCCCATTTTACCCATGCATTAATTTTCCCACACATTGTTTTTCTTCTTCTTTTCATAATTACCCCCTCTCTTACTCATTCATAAATAAAGGCAATATGGCATACTCTCTCTTACTCTCTCTCTCTCCCCTACACATTTATTGTTTTTAACTAATTCTAACTAATTTTTTAGGAACCCACAATTTGGTTAAAAAGACCCTATATTATGGGACGGACGGAGTATAATAGAATTCGATAGGCAAAACAACACGCAAGAGGAAGAGGAATATTGCTTTAAAACTCAAGAGCCACACTCTGATCCATATGTCACTGACGCACCATTTAGAGGCCCTTTTAATAACAAGTTAGAAGCCTTTTTTTTTTATTATTTCTGGACGATGGCATCTCATCTCATTGTAAATAATGAATCAGCTTTTTTTTAGCCATTCAAAGCCATTCATGCTTCACTTCAAAATTTTCATACATTATTTAATAAAAGGCCCTAAAAGCCAACTTTAATGCATTTAAAATTCTGATTAAAAAAACCGTGCTAATGAACATTGAATGCCATCAATTTCTACAATGGGTGATCCATGAAATCGGCTTATTTCCAAAATGCCCTTCGTACAAAGCGATATTAATGATTTGGTGTCTTCAAAACCATATTTGTCCTAAAATCACACATTAAATAGTGCATCAGTGATTTGGTGAAATCGGCTTATTTCACCAAATCACACATTAATGATTTGGTGTTTTCAAAACCATATTTGTTCTAAAATCATTAATTTCAGATTTGGTGTTTTCAAAACCACACACAGGTCCGAAATTGATAAAAAAAAAAACACACACACACACATTAATGATTTGGTGTTTTCAAAACCATATTTGTTCTAAAATCATTAATTTCAGATTTTATAAATATAGCCTAATAAAAAATGTCAAGTCCACATTTTAACTTGCACACAACTACAAAAGGGGTGAAAAATATTAGATGGATTTCACCTAAAGCGGCCAATTATTGTACAAGTTCATTTCTTCCCTTTGGCCATTTAATAATCTAAATTCACTTATAACTTGGTTCTCCACAATCCCTAACATGCGGGAGTTGTTTCTTATAACACACCCACTCAATACTTCCAACAAGTTTAACTTTCAAACCTTTATTTTGACCCTAACACCTTTATCTAATTAACATAATAATTATTTAAACATTTATATGTACTAAAAAACTTTTTATACAACCCAAACATTATTTTAATGTTTAAAAATTTATATTGAAGAGAGAGTATATTATATGATTAGATTATGAGGGTAAATTAGTAAGGGGGTGGGATCATTTGTTTTTTAAAGAGCATCCAACACCCTGATTTTTTTTAGGATATTAAATGCCATTGAACTATTGAAGTATTATTCCATAATATTTATGTCCAAAGTCAATAGAGATGCAAACGGATGTTTGTCACGTCAGAGTCAACCCTTGTTAAATTAATGATGATGTTGCTTGGGTTAAGGTTCTTAAATGCCTTAGAAGTTTTCTCGAAGGAATACCCAGCACCGGGATTTTTTTTATCTTAAATGTCTTAAAAGTATTTATTTCATAACATTTAAACCCCAAGTTAACGGGAAGACAAACAAAAGTTTGCCACCGAAGACTAAACAACACGTGAGAGTGAAATGTTTGTTGAATTTGTATTAACTTGTACCGAACTTTATCTCCCAAAGGGAGAATTTTTGTCAACCCACAACGGTATATCATTTTCACAATTTATAATTCCTTGCTATTGTGATCAAATTACAATGATTTTGTGTGTTTAGTGGGACAAACATTTAAAGAGGGAGATAAAGCTTGTTCCAAGCCAACACCTATTTAACAAGAATCTGACTCTTAGATGTATTTTGTCTTAGCTGACAACCATACATTTGTGTGTCTTTATTAATTTGATGCATAAATGTTACAAAATAATATTTCTAAGATATTTAAAATCCAAAACAAAACTTTCGGGTGCTGAGTATTCTTTTAATAAAAATTCTATGGCATTTAAGAATCTTAATCCAAACCACGCCATCACCCATTCAACAAGGGTTTGACTTTGATGTGGTGTTCAGTCTAACATGATAAATGTTCATTTGTCTTTGCGTTAACTTGGGACATAAATGATATAAAATAATACTTTCAAGATATTTAAGGTCCAAAAAAACCTTCAAATAACTGGGTACTCGTTTTAGAAAACTTTTAGGGCATTTAAAACCCTTAACCCTTATTTTTAACTAACAAACTCCAATATTTTAAAATATTTTACGGAATATTGCTAGTGGTGATAAAAGTTTGACTAAAGTATAGATTTTGAAAATAAATGTGTGGTTAATTTTGAAAGATATGAGGGGAGATCATTGTATTTTAGTTAATGAGGTTAGTATACCATAGAGAATAGAAGTTTGAAACATGTTTCATTATAAACCAAATGTTGTTTGCTTAGTTATATAGTGTAACTTCCACGATCAAATTATCTAATTACGGTGAATACACGCAGGAATTAGTTTCGGTATTCGTCGGAAAGATGAGTAGAGGGCGCTCATCCATTATGAACCGTTCAGATCAAATCTAGATGGCCCATATTTAATTTTTTTAAGTTTGTGATTTTAATAAAACAATTATTTTTATGGTTATAAAATCTAAAATGAAGATAATTTCTTAACTATCATTTTGTCAAAATACATATTATTCATTTAAAAATCACAAATTTAAAATTATTAAATCTGGACCATTGAGATTCAAATCTGAACGATCCAAAGTAGAGGAGCGCCCTTTACTCATCTTTTCGATGAACACCGAAACTGGTTCTGATATTACGCATTCAGTATTGCATTTCATCTAAAGAAAGTGAACCCACACTATAATTAATTGTACACAGTACCTATTCATGCCACATATTTCTTTCACTGCTCATCGCAGTGATGATGAAACATTTCTCATCGTTGAAACGAAAATTAGAACATATAAAATTTGATATGAACGATTCTGATTTAAAGTTTTTAATTAACTACTTTTCATTAATAAATTTAGTCTTTTAAAAAATGACAGTTATAAAATTAATTTTATGTTTTATTTTGTATTCATAAAAATAAAAAAGTTACTAAAAATTAAAATAAATCTGGTCCGTTAAAATAAATCCAACGATCAAGATTATGATGAGAAATGCTTTCTCATCAATGCAATGAGTATTGAATGAGATGCCCTAACCTAGCCTGAACTTTATCTATCAATGCAGTGCTCTATTACTTAAGCAAATAATTACAGAATTTTAAACCATGCTGTACTTCGCTAAGAAGGATCATCACTCCATAAACTAGAAAACTGCAATTACTAAGTACTTACTGTATACGATACGGTATAACAATTATACTACAGCATGAAATTTCAGAAAACAAAACAGCATGATTATAAGGAAAAATGCACAGATTATTACTGTACACCCCAACCCCGGACTTACTAATCGTATATATACTTCACAAGCATCATATAATGTGTGAACAAAATCCATAAACCCTAATCGATTTCACTGTAAAATTTGTAACTGAACTTCCTAAATATGTTGCAACCCCCATGTACCGATTAAACTAATCTATACTCTACAGACTGCGAGGCATACATTAAAATGGCTGATGAAGATTGTAATAGCTCCTTACTCTGTTCATCCAATCAAAACCAATGACAAATCTGCTTCTTTCTCACTGCATTTCTATGCACCATGACTGATCCAAAAGAGAAAGAAAGAATGAGGTATACTCAGGGACAGTTCTTCTAGTTTTTCCTTCGTTTAAGTGTAGCGTTCGGCGTTGTTGTTATCACCTGCATTACTTCTTTTCAAAGTAAGGTTGGGAGAAAGATTGTGAATATTTTTGGAGAAATGGAAAAAGGGTTTGTATTGACAGATATACCTTTTGCGCTTGCTCTTCAAAACCGTTGAGGTGGAAGGATTGCTGTGCCAGTTTCTCTTCCTTTGGTTGATGAACCAATTGTTAATCTGCTTCAATTGCAAACCAGTTTCCTGAACCAACCTTGCCTTGTCTTCCTCCTGAACAGAGTACATTGATTTCATGAGAAAAAAAAACTGATGATTTTATTTGTCAGACATATAAAAGTTACACACGAAACTCTCATATAGCTTCAATTTGGAGTTTTTTTTTTTTTTTTTTTTGTGTTCAACTGAGCGTTTGGAGTTAGACAAAACAAAGTGAGTTGATATTGTTAAGATACTGTCGTTTACATTCTAGGACAAATGTGTAAGAGGTATGTGGTTAGGGTTTGATTTGACAAACTTACAGTAGGGTAAGGCCATTTGGAATGTGACTGCCACCAAGATTTAAGAACAGAGGTTGTGTCCCCAGGAAGTTTCCCTGCTCGTCTCTTGCGCAGAATTTCCTCTCTAATGTCCACAATTTTCTCCTTGTAACCCTACATTTCAAGAAATTGAAAAGGCAAAAAAGAAGAGGTTAGGCCAAAGAGTCACATGGGAAGAGACTCAAAAGAAGGGAACCAGCACTGCATTAATTACCTGTTTCAGTTCATGCTTTAATTCCTGCCTTACACGCTCCATGAGGGACCTTTCGTTCTCCGTTGGAATAAGGGGACCAAATCCCATGTCTGAACCATCCAAACTACCATCAAACAGGTTAGCATCACTGTCCACCTGATCATCTTCATCATCTGACATCGTTGCCCCTGTGCCTTCTCCTGGTGAAACCCCTGTTCATGCACCATGTGCCAACAATTATAACCTCACCACTCATCAGTTCCAAACATGACCTATCGTGTTGGCTGATTAAAGGGTCAAAGACTGACTTCCAAGTATTAATCTACAACCAGTAATAAGTGCTCAAAATTTTACCATCGCTCTGTTTTGTCTTGGTGGCAACAAGCTCTCAGTGCTCATCTAAGAGCAAACATAATCTATCAATCACTTTTTTTTATGCCCAGACAAAGAAATTTGAAGTTATCACGCTCCTTTGCTTTTTCTCCAGCAATTTCCTCGCTAGTCACTTAAAAATTAGTAGTATATCATTTATTGGTCGTTCCTTAATGTTCAGAACTCAGAAGTATTTTTCGCTCATGTTAAAAGAAAAAAAAAATGAAACCGCGCTGCTTGTCATATTTGCTCAGGGATTTTCAATATGCAGCAAACATAATTGTGGGGAAAAGTGATACGTGACAAACCAATGACTTGAAAAAATTACCATGGAACAGGTTAATTTCCTCCTAGCATGTAACAGGCAGATTAGAGATACTCCATGATGAAACAAACATTAAAAGGAGAGTTACGAACCTGTTAGACTTTGTAAGGATTGCTCTATCTCCCAACAGGCCATTACTGCTTCCATTGCATGGACTCTGACATGTTGTTGAAGTTGTTCTTTGAATGAACATAGCAACAAGACATAGTGCGACTGCAGCATCGACAGAGAAAAATATCAAGCTTTGTCAGCCTTGAATTAGATATCATAGTAAATACATTTCTTTAATATGTCAGAATACTAATGACTGTAAGCTCAATTTCATTCCAGTCTCCAGGATCGCTAGTTTTAAAGTTGAAAGTTAATTATGGAAAGCATGTAGTAGAAAAATGGGAACAGAATCCAAATCTAAGAAAATTTACTGCTGAATTATTCATAAATCAATGATAATCTCATAACAGGGATGTATAATTGGAAGAAGGAAGAGATTCAACAAACTGGACAGGTAAATAGAAATTTTCAACGAAACCATTCCTCATCAAAGCAACATATAAAACTTTTTTCAAAGGTCTATTCCGTCCAAGATGGAGGTTAAAGATTATCCAAGTCAAATCCCAACAATTTACTTCTCTGCAATATCTCCAACACATTAACAATAGATTTAACTGCGGCTGCATTTTCATATTGAGCAACAAACCCTGTTTTACATCCTGTTTCCCAAATTGGTACTGAAAACGTCCAATTCTTTTAAGGCAGCTAATTTATTTTCCACTGTCGCCCCCATCTGCCACTCTTCAATCCATGTCGCTCGAAACAATCATCCAAAAACACATGAAATTCAAAATCTCCAAAACAAGCAATTACAATTAACAGTGTACCTTAAAACTAGATAGCCAACCATTGATGCAAATAGCAATCAAAAAATTCTGATTAAACCTCAAAGGAAAGCTTAATTGATCAATAAATAGCATAGGCAAATAAATGAGAGGGAGAGAGAATTGTAGAAGATACCATGAACTGATCGAGTTCCTTATCGTCCCCAACCATGGTCTGGCCCCCATGGCCTAACGCGGAGTACTTGGCAACCACATTCTGCGACTGAGCGAGCTGAGCATCGATCCTGGGCAACTGGTCCACAGGCGTAGCGATGCGGAGGCAAGCCACATGAGCCGACAACAGCTGTTCGTACAAGGGATGAGAAAGAATATCGGCCTTGAACCTAGCATTCTGCCAGCTCATCAAACCGTCCCCCCCGGCGGCGGCGGCGGCGTCGGCCTTATCAGCGGTGGGCTTCAAATCGGCAGAGTCGGCGGGGGCGATGATGGAGTCGTCGATGACGTCGTCGCTGTGGCTGTGGTTGCGGTTGAGAATGGGGCGGGAAAGCCAATTGGAGTCGGAGGGGGCGGTGTGGAGGTTGAGGAAATTGGAGGAGGCGTTGTTAGGGGGAGGGGTGGAATTATTGGTGGTGGTGGTGGTGTTGTTGTTGTCGGTGTAGTGAGTACGGAGGAGGGCGTTGTTGAGCCAATTGGGGGCGGTTTGAAGAGGGTGGTGAGGATCGGAGGGGGGTTTAGTGGTTGGCTCCTGCAATAGCAGCGACTGGTTCTGCTGATGATGGTTGTGAGGTTGCTCTGTGAAATGGTGGAGCGGTAGCTCCTGAGAGAGATGGTGGTTGTGGTACGCCATCAAAGGAGATAAACACCAACAGAGACACAGCCTTCACACTACGCGCAACCTTGATATTTATTTCCCTGTCACCTCAGACCATGTCTCCGTCAAGAACCATGGAGATGAGACAGAGGAGGAGGAGTATTTGGTGGAGAAGGTGAAGGATATACAGAGGGAGAGAGAGAGAGAGAGAGGGGAGGGAGTATGGAGAGGGAAAAGAAGGGGGGCTTCCAATTACTATAAGCGGATGGTAATGGTTCCAAAATAGGGACGCTGTTTTCTCATTCTCCTTCTGGTTTTCAGATCTCTCTCTTCTTCTTCTTCTTTTCTATTTGACACACCTCTCTTCTTTCTTTGGCCGCAAAATTGCTTTTATTGTGTGTAAGGTTGTATATAATTAAATGATAAATACAAAAATTAATCATAATAATTTGACTTAAATATATTTTAAATATGAATAATGAACATTAGATACATCAATATTCATATTTTTATCAAACTCAATAAAAAAATTACTAAACAATTCATATATAAGTTCATTGAATATAGTCAAGTCAAAAATTCTAATATGAGATTTATATTAAGCTCAAGATATTATTTTATATGGTGGAAATATAAAAATAGTAAAATCTGTATATAAACTCGTGAGTTCATCCGAATTTATAATCGGTATGAGTTTAAGTGAAGTACCTCATAACTTGATTTTGTTTAGTGAAAACATAAAAGTAATGAAAATGTAAAATCAGATAATCAACCCTCAAATTTCGAATTTGTTTTGAGAACAATGGTTTTTGGTTTAGTAACCATATATCACTTCACCCTTTTAAAAATATATAAATATTTCTGGCTCCCTCGTATGTCCGTGGGTGTTTTTTTTAAAAAAATATTCAAGGGAAGTGGTAAACTCCCATAGCATGTGGTTTTTCTTGGGCAGATTTCTTGGGGTCATTATGAGCTATCTCTTTTTTACTATACGTGTTATTCTCTGCTGTTAAAATTAATCATTTTTAACCTGTAAAGTGGTTAAGTTCAATTCATGGTTACTGAATCTATGATTAAGAAGATTCCTGAAATCGAATATTATTTAGATAGATGGCGCACAATTGTGTGGACTGATTAATTGTCTATCATTATGGCACAAAAAGAAAAGGATTAATTGTCTATCATAAGTTAGGCATGAGAACGTAGTTAATGTTCAACCATGGCAACGTCTTCCCTTATATATAAACTTCGGTTGATTAATTATTAAGTCGTGACGCTGGACGATGCGGGTTCACCCTCCCGCCCAAAAAACTAAAACCATCTTCCCAAATTTTTTAAGTAACTAAATTATTTTGAATGAGTGGTCTTAATGAATATCATGGAATTAATCCGTCCATTGATTAATGTATGACTTATATGGGTGTAATATCAATCATCAATGTTAGAAGTATTTTTAATTTTTATCAATTTTTTCTTTAAAACACCCTTGTTGATGCTATCTTAATAGCAATAAAGAAATGGGTAAAATGAATTAAATAAGATGATTATGATATCTAAAAAACATATCATATATTAACTAACTTAATCAATATTGTTAATATAATCAAATTTACTAAATATGTCATACACATACATTTAGGATGGAGGAGTATTTATATGCAGGGGACATGAGAAGAAAGAATAACCAGAGTTTATTTGAAATTTGAATTGAATGGTTGTTGGCAAACTAAAAAAAAAGGAATTGAATGGTTGCATGGATTAATGTTAATATTAATAACAGGATCTATATCAAATTCAGATCCCGCTAAACGCATTTGTAAATAATTGAACAATGTATAGTGAGGTGTTTTAATTTAAATAATACGCTGACATGTCAGCTTACGTAAACACGTTGTATAATAAAACAACTCGATGCAATGAAACCTTTACCCCATAATCGTCATTTAAATTAAGAGATCATTCATTATTATTAAATTCACCCATTGTTTTTATAAAGGAAAATAAAAATTGCGGGGTGGGGAGAATGAAAAGATGTTTGCTTTTTGTTTTGGGCGATGGGAAAAGCCAAATAAAGAGGAGGGGATGTAGAAAAGGCAACACAAGTATGTGTGCGGTGGATTGATACCACGTGGACCTTTTCTTCCATCTAACGGCCATGAATTGCTCTGTTTGCGAAATATTTTCTTACCCCAGCGTTGGTGTTTCACTGTTGAAGAATAACAAGTGTCCCGATCCACACCGGCTCGTGACGCGTGTGGACAAGTAGGGGTTTATTCTTTTGGGGGGAAATGACATAAGGTCCTTTTACGTGAAGCCGCACTTTTTACTTGCTTATAAAATAATTTGTCAAAATTTTTTCTTCAAATTACTATATTTAATTCATAAGTTAACATATAATCTCATAATACATAATACGTGACATATATCTTGATTAAATTTTCTCAAAAAAGTCAATTAAGGCTTACACATTGTAATTGAATCCAACCGTCAGGACCCGGCGACCTGCCCAAACATCCGGCCCAGGAAGGTCTTTGACATGGGGGCAGAAGTAACTCGGAGTAACTCGGTGCAAACCGACAAGTTGTTGGGTTGACCCGGTTCACTTCTCTTGGAACACTTTTTATTTGTTTTTAATAGGGCATGAATTGTGGAAAGCAATGCTAGTTAAAGTCGATGATAGCCTTGGTGTTGATAATTATTAGTTTTGTGATTAAATGATGGTATGTATAAATATTTTGTTATAGATAATTTTGATATTTTATTAGGAAGAATACTTAATGATTATTGATTTTAGTGTCACTGGATGATGGGTTGATAATATAATATCAATATGTCAAAAAATTTGTAAATAATGTTGGACAAATATATGATTATTTTTATTGATTCAAGGTATTGAATTAATATTTAATGTATAGATTATTTTTGAATTTTTTAATCATTTCTGTTCAGACCCTGAGAGTGGACTATGAGCTGACCCATTAATCATTGACCCAATGTCATGCCCAATCTAGAGGTCGTTCCGAGTCTGATTACCTTAATCTTATATTAAATAAAAGAGTGGGTAGTAGCGATTTTGATCTTGCGAAGGTCTTGAAGCTCCAGCTCCTTTGGTTGTTGACAGCAACTTGGCTCTCAAGCTCCTATGATTGATGGTGCTCAAGCACGGGTTCCTCACACTTGATGAACTAATGTCTATTTTTTTTTAAAAAAATATAAACACATGCATCCTCCATTCAGACCGCTTGTTCTAAAGTGCACTGTCAATATTTAAATGAGAGTATTTCTCTATATATAGATTTGAACATTGATTTGTTGAGTTGTGCGGAACAAGCCCTTATTGCCACTAAATCCAAAACAAGTTTGTTTCAATTTGTTTAGTGTAACTTTGTTACTGTAATTCTTCCATTGAAATTCAACCTATAAATTTTAAGGTAGTGAAACTTAGTCCACTGTGTTTTCTTACATTTTAAAATGACAATCCTTCTATCCCTAAATATAATACATATTTATCTAATTTAAATAGATTAAGGATGCTATTTAAGTTAGTTAAAATCACATGATATTACCAATACATCATAAGCATGTTTGTCACGTCATTTGTGGTCTCTACCAATCATAAACATACATGTAATGTGTGACATGAAAATTTTGATCTGTCTGGGTACTCCCAAAAATTACCACTCTCTTTCTTATTATAAGTCCAACTACCACAAACTTTTTGTTCCAAAATATAAGTCCGGTTTGGGATTAATTAATGCTATTATGACTAATTTACCCCTATGTTGGAAATAGGGAAGATGAGAGAGAAGGGTTATAATGTATAAAATATTATTTTAACATCTATTATTAAATAAGGGTAAAGTTGGAAAAATAAAATATATTTAATGATATAACTTCCACTTCTTGGTATATGAAAAGTAGTTAGGGTGGACTTATAATAAGGAACATAGTGGTATCTGATAGATAAAAAATTATCTCCAATTTTCTAAGTTTTCTTAATTTTGCAAGTTTAATAAAACTAAATTTATTTATCGGCTAATTGTTTTTGGATGCACTGACAAATTAAAAATCCTATGTCACACATTACATGTTTATTTGTGATTGGTGGGGAATACAAATGACGTAGCGAACCGGGTTCACCTAAAAATTTCTCACTTTTGTTTTGTTTTAAATAACCCTAGACTATGGGAAAGGGCGCTCCACGTCATCAGCATTCAATAATTAGGAGGAGGCGCAAATTAACAGAGTAAATAAATATACAGATTAAGTTTGATGTTTTAGATATTAAGGGCACAGAATATATCACTTTATTATATTTATATTTTTAAAAAACTAATTTAGTGTAGATATAAATTAAGATAAAATATAAGTTAGTTATATGTAATATATTTTAGAATTGAATATAATAATAAAGAAAAAAGTCAATTTAAGTTTAAGTTCAGGGAAGTAAGGGCTAAGGGGTAAGGAAGGGTAGAGCCGTAGAGGTGATGCTAATAAGTAATAACTCCTATATAATGCAAGTCTAGAAGGCGTGGGCAGAAGAAGTTTTGGGGGTGACTGGTGAGTGGTGAGCATAAAATGTCGGTAAACCAAGGAGGAGGAGGGAGGGGGGCCCAATCCCCCACTGCTGGACACGCGTCTTTGCCACAAGCCCTTGGACCACAGCCCTGTGGGGACCACAATAGGAGCACGCGCCTGTGTTATGCTTATCCCCCCCCCCCCAAGTGGACGGACTCCCCTGGGGACCACCCCGAATTTTGACTTCTCTGACAGCCGCCGGCTCAATCAGTGTGCCCTGTGGGCCCCCTCCCCTAAGGAACTGCTGCTGCTGTACATTGTGGTCCCCTCTTTCCTTGGGCCCCCTTTCCCCCTTGTGGGCCCACCCCCCCCCAAAAAAAAAAAAAAGTTCACTGTTCCTGTTTTGTGTTCACTGCAATCTGTCCTGTCCTCCCCATTACTCTTCCAAACATGGTTCTTTTGTTTTTTTGTTTTGTTTAGAAAGTTTTTAAAACTCTCTCATTTTTTTTAATTTTTCACCATTTTCTTTCTCTTTTTGAAAAGCTGAAAATTCTAGGCTCTCCCAAGGTATACTTAGATTTTCAATTTATCCATTTGATTTCATGCCAATCACAACTCCTATATCCATTATTTCACGTCTGAGATTAAATAAAAAATTGAAAACTAAATGAAATTGTATTAAAAACTTATTCAGCTCATGCCACATTGATCATTCTTTTTCAGTTACTTTTATACAGGCATGTTCCGGTCCTTTTGCATGTTTTTACTTTTCATTAATAAGCGGGGAACTCTGACAGATAGAATAAATAAATCTAGGAGATCTAAGATAAATATTGGAAGGAGGAGAATTTAACTCTGCCCCTTTCTTCAAAATTTATTTTACTTTACGGCGCATCACTCTCTCACTACTGTCAATTGTCAACAAAAGAATGCTGGCGTAATTTCCTATGCTACGCCTCCATGTCTCGCCTTTTCTCTCTCCATGCTTTTCCGTTGCTAGATTGTGTTTTTAATATCACTTTGCAATTAATGCCCCCCTTTTTTATTTTATTATTATTATATATATATATCACTTTGTTCCTTATTATAAGTTCAATTATCACAAATTTTTTGTTCCAAAATATAAATCCAGTTTGGGATCAATAAATGCTATTGTGACAAATTTATCCCTATATTGGAAATAGGGAAGATGAGAGAGAATGGTTATACTCCCTCCGTCCCTAAATATAAGCTTCAAATAACTACTTTGTTTTATTCGAAAAAACTACTTAAGTTAGTTAAAAGCATTAATTATGTGAGGAATCTAATTTATTTTCCAACTTTACCCTTATTATTAAAGATGAAAGAGAATGGCAAATAAGAGATAATAAAGATGAAAGAGAGTGTATGGGGAAAAGATGAACAATGGGTAAAATTGGAAAAAATGCAATTAATGCTTAGACAACCATAAAATGAAGCTTATATTTTGGGACAAACCCATTCACAAATATGAAGCTTATAATTAGGGACGGATGTAATAATATATAAAATATTATTTTAACACCTATTCTTAAATAAGGGTAAAGTTGAAAAAATATGGTGTATTTAATGTTATAACTTCCACTCCTTGGTATGTGAGAAGTAGTTAAGGTGGAATTATAATAAGGAACAGAGTGGTATGTATATATGAACAACCCACTACTTTAGTTTTGAAGTTCGTGGCCTGCCTTCCGGCATTTCTTATAGCCAATACAAGCGTACCCTTTAAGATTCAAATTTAAGACAAAAAAAAATCTAGTAAAACTTTACATCGTTAGACCAATTATATGTTGGTATACCAACTTTGTTTTAGTGTGTCTTCCTTCATTAATATTGGTAACCCATGTTATAATTACAATATTTTATTAGGAAAATTGTATTCAAATCCTAAAAAAAAAAAGAGACAATTTAATGCTATAATGTCCTTCAAATATCAAAGTTACTTTAATAAGATCTAAAGGATATGTAAGTAATGTAATGCAATTGTGTAATTAGTCAAATTACTAAGTTACGATTAGTTGTTGATATATGTTATGATAAATATAAATGTAATTTATTGTATTTGTCAATAACAAGTGTGTTAGGCATGTTGATATCACTTATTAATCAAGTTGCTGCAATTGTTAATTAATGCATCTTAACTTGTTAATCCAGACATATTTACTTATCAACGTTCTTCTTTGTCTATTAGTAAACGTAATAGACTAATTATACAATCATATTATATCACCCACAAGTCTCTTTGTACCTATTAATAATTTTGAAATTTAAAGAGATCTTGTATTAATTTGTTTTTTTTTTACTTAAATTCAATTTTCCATATTTTACATATCTACACCTTATTTTTGTTTTGTTTACGTCCACAGCAAATGAATAATTATTCTCTATAGCATAACACTATGTTTAATTTATATTGATCCCATGCATAAATTCTGATGAGGGACAATTTATAAGCAACAAAAAAGCTTTGGCCAAACAAAAAACCGTCTGCTAAAAAGGGAAAAATGATGTTTGACCTGCAGTTGAGCCTGTATTAGTTGTAATTAGTTCACCTCTACTTTAAATGCAACCATTGAAACACGTGTTCCTTATAATTAAATTTGTTCTCCAATCAAATTATGAAAAGTATTTGTAATATAATGGTGAATATTTATCATCTTAACAGTGTATGTAAAATTTTTTTTAACGAAAATATAAAAAAATTTCTTAGACTAAAAGAATATTGGAGGCGAACAAAATGTGATTCGAATGACACTCACTGTCGATCCACTTTCAACTGATGCTACGATGTACAGATTTTATATTTATTTTTAACTGCACCAATGAATTATTTAAATAAATGTCTTTCTTGGCCTAAATCCTGGTTTTTCTTGTCCATGATCGAATGAAACAAGTCAATGTCGACTCTCGGGAAACTTTGACTACTAAAAATGGTTATGCGCTACTACCGAGCAACGTACGTGTAGCAGGCAGAATTAAACAGTGAATACTATATTTACCAACAGGCATATAGAATAGCTTCATCATTGCCCAAACTCTTCAGCAAATCAGTATTCCTGATCCAATAAGTATGCTAAGCGACCGGTTAAGAAATCTCATCCGAGTCGAATCTTTCTGGATGGAGTTGCTGATGAGCATTGTCCCTCAATAAACCATTCAAAGTTTACATTGTCAGGGAGATAAACTAATTTAGGTGGTTCTGTGAGGAAACGGTGGCGACCAAGGGATGAGCCTCTTTTAGAATCTCTGGGTTCTAGTGGAGCTTCTGGCAAATAGCTCCGGCCTTGCTCATGATAATGGCAGGGACCTCTAAGTTCTTCAGCAGCCACTTAGAGGTCCAATATGCAGTGCTACATCTTTTTATGTTATTTGTGCTTTATTTGTGTTTTACTTATGTGTCTACTTTGTTTGTTCTGCTTATTTTAGAATATGAATTCCAATATAGAACTATGATCAAGTTTTACGTTGATGGAATTTTTAAGTTTTGCAAATGTCGTTATAGTTTTTATGGGATTTCTGACTTAGTGTTGGATTTAAGTCATTTTCTTTCAAACCCTATTTGAGTAGATGCCCGTTATTCCTCTCTTGAGAGTGAAGTTAGTGGCATAATCTTCATCAACTTCATGTTGATGGCTTTACCTATATACGACATTGTAGTACAAGGATTTTCCATATGGTGTACTGTTTGGTCAGATTCTGATATTGGAATTTTAACTTTATGCTTGTATTTAGGTGTGTTTATCAACAATTATAGCTTCTCTAGGTTAGTTGCTAAGTATCATGAGTGTGTTGTTAGTTCCTATGTATGTATCTTAATGTAACCTTCTTTAATTTTTAATATTTGATTATTTTATCAAAAAAAAATATAGAATAGCTTTATGTTCTTTAACCACCCATGATTTTCGACGTCAGGCTATAAAGTCAAACCTGGTTTTTAACTATATTGATTTTTTTTGTTTACTTTGTTAAACACTGAGGTCTCATATAGCTAGTCAAACTTCAGTTTTCTACTTTTCTTAATGCAAGGTAAAAATGTTGCTTTTTCACTAAACTAAATTCTGTCAATGTCGTTATCTATAACTAATGTGCAAACATGCACTGAAACATCTGTTTCCCATTTCCATATGAAATGAATAATGTATCATATACAGATTCATATCCTCCAAAGTCAACAAAAATTTGTTAGACGAAAATAAATTAACAAATGTGAATCAATGTGAAACTAATTCAAGCAATCATAACAGATGGATTTCATTTTACATGGGCGCATTGATCTTTGAAACGAGTAATATAATTAATAGGCGGGATGTGGAGGACTGTGATAATTAAAATAATGGGAAGGACAAATGAAAAGAATGATATGATTCTGGGAGGAATGATCGTGGAGAAAATTGAAGTCATGTGAGTGGGATACGATGAATATTCCCCCCGCGCCCCGGGGGGGGGGGGGGGGTGAGGAAGGAGACTGTCCTATAGATTGGTGGCAATGATCAAATGGGCAAATGATGGCGCCGTATATATAAGATTATATAATAATTCGAGGTACTTCACTTTATGAGACACGATATCTTCTACTATTAAAATATGGGCAGCACATAAAATTTTCGGAATTATATTTCATCATATTCCAGCCAATCAGGCATAAATCTATATAGTATTCATAATAGGGGCCACGATAACAATACTTAAAACAAAAGATAGTGCTATTTTAAAAATTGGGAGGAGACAAAAAGTAAAGGAAGATGGATTAATTAAATGAGAAATGGATAAAAGAATGGGGGACGAAGGATATGGTATTTGGAAATTGGAAAACGACAAGGGACAAGGTCATGTCGTCCAAATAATAAAATTATGATGCCAATCAAACAAGGTAACTCAAAGAAACACAACCAGTACCCTCCACCACCCACATCATAGTATATGGTCTCTACTTTCTTATGCTCCCCTCCCACGTGCCCCCCTTCTCATGTACGTACATTGATTTTATCTACAATAATACCCTCATATATATCCTCCATTCAATCTCTAAACCCCATTTCTTTTTTGTGGATCTTTATTTGCCCTTCATCTTTTCCCAAAACAATTCACATAATTCATTTGACTTCTGTATATATATTGTAGCAAGTAGCTAGTGTAAAGTTTGTTTTAAAGCAAAAGCGATATACTCCAATTATATATGCATTCTTTTGACGAGAAAGTGGCGTCTCTCCATCCAAATTATATGTGATTATCTATGCCCGATTTAATCTCAGAAAATCTCAGATATTAAGGAGATCAATTGAATATAATATCCTTTTACGAGACTTATCAAGAAAATTTATAAAATGATTCAAAGTATTATTCCTATATATTGTTCACGAGCTATTTCTAGTAATGACTCCGGAAGAATCTTGTGCGTTTACTTTTATGCTTGAGTTGACATTAATAAAGTTTTATTCAACTGGTCAATAGAACACATTATTGTTGCAAATTAATGGGTCGCTTGTATATTTTAAAGGGGAAAATAAGTCGTAATATTAGGCCAATGGTGGCTCCATAGGCTGTCCTTTTTTATTTTATTTTAATTTTTTGGGTTGAGAGAATGAAACTTTTTGCTTGATAGAGACTTTGAATAACATGAAAAAGGTACAAAGCAAACTCAAGAAACAGAAAGGACAAGGGAATTTCTACAAACATTTCAATTGTGGACTTGGATTCTTACTTCTGTGGTTTCAGCGCTTTTTCATTCTCTATCATGAAATTACCTAGTTTTACGGTTAAATTTTTTGTGTTTGATTTCATCATTAGATTCTACATAAAATTAGTGACATTTTGATATTTTATGATCAAAAAATGGTTCAGTTCTCAATTTTATATGATTTTTCAAAAATTTAATGCTCTAACTTAGAAAAACTATAGAATTTTATGAATTAAAATTTTTAAAAATCATATAAAATTGAAAACTTAACTATTTTTTGCTCATAAGATATTAAAATGTCACTAATTTTATGCAAGATCTAACGACAAAATCAAATACAAAAAAATTAACCCAAAAATTATGTAATTTTAAGGTAAAAGACGGAAGAAGACCAAAAGAGCATAGGGGAGAATTCAAATATTCAAGTACTTCAATTATGGATGGTTGAGAGAGTAAAATTGGCATACACGAGTATTACACTCGAGAAAAATGACGGCAGTGACAAATATCTGCCACATCTATCGCAACGAATCCAAATAGAATGTGGTAATAATTATGCATATCACCATTATATCATGTGATTATATATCATAATTTTTTGGTCTGAAGATTATATATCATAATAAGTCAATACTATAATAATACACATGAATCAATCATATGTATTTGAATTAATTTTTGTGCTGTCATCGGGTTACAATGTAATTAAGTGCCTTAAATCGTCACATTTAATTTCCTAATTTTATTTCATCTCTCATATTGTATTCCGAAAGAATTAGGTAAGTATATCTCGAGGATATTATGACGAGGGACATGGATATGTAATGGGTCCAAAAATTGTATTAAAAAATTAGTTAAGTATATGAGTTAAACATATTTTCATCATCTATATCTCGTTTGGATAATTTAGACTTAAAATTTTATGATATGCTTACCTCTAGATTTTTAAAAAACAAAATCCCGGCCATGTAAGATGTATACTTAACTCCCATTAGTAATAATCTTTTTCACAAGTAAGGAAACATGTCCATCTGACCAAGAGGGGGACTCAATAATATAAATTATAGGTTTGCCAATTTTTTTAAAAAGTATACAGTAACCTTCATTATTTAAGGTTTCGTCAGCAAAGTTTAAAATTTTTATTGCAATTGATCTATATACTACGTCAGGCTTACATTTTCTGTTTGAATCAGTACTCTTCCGTCCGGCTACATAATATATATAAGGAAATGGAATTATTCACAAGTAGTATATATAGTAATTTTACATGCATGTAATAATAAAAACTTAACATATTTTCTATCTTCTAATTCTATCAACAAGTCGTTCAAGTTTGGCGAGACACCAATAGCAATAAAGACTTGTTTTTATTATTGATTTTTCAATAGAGATAACAATTAACGTACAAACAAGTAAATTGTACTGGTGTATATATATGTTGTCAAATAATGATGGTTAAGATTAAAAGAAGAAGTGATAGAAATTAAAGGATGATGTGAAATCAGTATTGAGATAGAAGAGAATGGAGGTAATTGGGCGTAACAAAGGTGTTGAAGATGAGAGAATTAGAAGAAAAAAATTAAAGAAAATTGAATGAAATAATTGAAAAGAATGTTGATATTATAGGTTTCGTGGAGCATCCGCTAACTTCGTGAGAGCTACCTAACCCTAACGCATCTTCTTCACCCCACACATTTATCCATCTATCTATTATTATTGCAATATTAATAATATTAATAAATCATGACGGTGTTGTTGTGTTTTAATTTGGTAGGTCAGGCCCTTTTATTTTTCCTTGTTATTCAATGGGTCCCACTCCCCCTCCTTCGTCTATTGCTTCCCTTTTGTTTTGAAGAAAAATCTTAATGGGTAAGGTTTGTCCTTATCCTCATGCCCACCCGGGCTGGTCTCGGCTCTGGTCTTGGGTTCATCTATCTCATGCCCCATTCTCCAACAACTTTTGATTAGTTTATACTTTATACATACAAACATATATACGCACGTATACATATTTAACTTGCAGTTTGGGAGATGAACAGGGAAAACATATATAGTAGCCCGTCCCTTTCATTTCTAAATTATACAAATACATACAAATTTGGTAGCCTCATATTTCACATACCTATATTGCCATATAAAATTTCTCTTTCATTGAGTTTACATGTAAATCAAGCCTCGGAAAGCCAAAGGAAAAAGGGAAGGAAAGTGCACGTCAAAAAATTGTTCCACACATGCAAAGTCGTCGTATAAACTGAAAATAACCATTATGATGACCATATTACTAGAATTTGTTATAATTAAATAAATAAATATTTCAATTTCATGGTTGAGATTTGAATCACCGAGATGATTAATCTATTTGTTGTTTTTTCAAAATTTTTTATATATTCTTTGATTTCTCTCTATTAGTTATGGCAATCAAAACCTCAAGTATAAAGTAAATCATTTCACTCTTTCTTGCATAAAAAACTGATACCTAGGGCATGGATATAATAAAATACATCAGTAATTGATCTCTTAACTCTGAGAGTTTTTGTCCAGTGTTTCATTTTAAAAGGGTGAAATTTTATGATTGAAATAAAAAAGAAACAATGCAAGTGGGAAGCAGAGAAAGGGCCGGATAGTATGTATATATTAAGGTTTATGGAAACCCTAGATAAGATCCACTTTTGACATTAACGTATTAATAAGGTTGATTGAAACCCTACAGTAGCTAGTGATCTTAAGCCATTCAAAGAATTTTGACCAGTTCCTACCTAGCTAGCCCTAGCTAGGCTCTAATATAACCAATCTCTCCTATTAGGCATGAAAAACTCAGCAAGTCACCATATCCATTCTTTTCACACGATATAACCCCCAAAAAAGAAAAACCCTAATAACATTAGTACTAGCATATAGCCAGAAAAATATCAACTTCAACTTAAAACCCCCAAAAGAAAGATCCTTTGATTCGCAGGTTAAAGCACTCTAATCCACGCCAACAACCAATCATAACAAGGCAAGTTCTGGCATTTTCTAAATATCCTTTACTTTATAGCCACTAGGAAATTAAACCAAAAAGACATTAGTACAGCAAGAGTTGCAATCACAAACTTTAGACGCACAGTAAGAGGAAAAAAGAAGCCCCCCAAAAAACGCATGGATCAGACATATGGAAGTGTCTTAATTCAAGTAAACGCGTGACAATGGCGCAGCCCCCACCAGGGATGTGATTGTGCCTTATCCCCTCATGACTACTATTACTCATATTTATATATGTGGGTGTTAATTAATCTACGTCTCTTGAAAATGGAATAGCCTTTGAGTGAATTATATATGCCTTTATTTCTTTGAGGAGAACTTTGTATCTGAAAATGATTGTGCACAACAAACCAAAAGCAGAATGGTATATATATCTATCAGAATGGAACAATATAATTATGGAGGGGAGAACTTGACTCAAAAGCGATATATATAAATGTGCCCCCCCCCCCCCCCCCCAAAATAATGCTCTCTGCTCTCTCTATCGATCCACTTCTTAAAAGGGACGTCCATTTTGCAATTCTCTCTCATCTAGAATAAATGCTCCGATCCTAATCATCTACACACACCGAAGTTTAATCAAAAAAGATTTAGCCAAAAAGATCGTTACAACCAGTCATTTCATGCAAATAAGGTTCTGTACGTTAATCATAACTTTAAGGTTTGGTAATTTAGTGAATATATATGTTACTACTCAAACCCCATGTTTCTTTGGTGGATATGCTTCCCTTCAAATTAGGCTTTCTTCAAATCTAGGACCACTAAAGCACTTCGAGGGTACTGTTCCCTTTGTTGGACCGCTTATCCACTCAACTCTCTATCACTATCTTAGACCTTGTCCTCCCTCCCTCTCCCTCTCTCTCTCTCTCTCTCTCTCTCTCTCTCTCTCTGTCCGTGTTCTACTTTTTCCACTAATGGGTTTCTTGCTTCACAAAAGATGCAAGCCTAGTTAATACAAGCAAATGCAAACATAGTCATAAAAGTTCAAAGAGAAAATAATGGGGAGATAGAGGGAGGCAGAATAAGTAAGAGGCAATGTAGGTGATATGATAGATGAGGGAAAAAAGGGATGAGAGAGAAGGTATGAACATTATATTTTGATCCGATCAAGCTACCAAGCACGCCTTCTTCTGCTTCTCTTTCTTTTGAAATTTTTTTTCTCTCTCTTATTTTCTGTGTGTATATGTGTGAGTGTTAGGTTTTGAGCCCTTCAACGTACGTTGATGCTTATTTTATTTTATGTGCCAAATAATATTTTTCACGTCCTGTCACACCTATCTGCTCGTCTTTTCTTTCCTTTTTTTATTTTGTTAGGTTGCTTGATTGATTAAGGAAACTCAGAAGAAGGAGTCGCCATCACATATAGTAAATGCTAGAATGACATGCTTTTTCCCATCCCCCCACTACCATACAAATACAGATGGGTAGGTAGAGAGATATATGAATCATCAGTATATATCGATCGATATATTGCTGCATTATAATGAGGACTATTCAACATCATCGGCCATCCATGAACACTGCCATGACAGTTCCTTAGTTTTGTGCCTTTCTTATAATATGGAGACCTCTATTGTTTACTAGGACAGTGAAAGATACATATAAATATATATTCTTGATATTATTTGTGTGACACACACACACAATTCTTGATATGGCTATTCTGACTCTACTTTGAACGCCTTGTGCCATTTCGAAGATAATTGTTATGGCAATTTTTAAAGTCTGATTTTTCACGATCCGTTTATCATATGAAATGGAGCCATGTGACGACAAGAGATAGATAGAAGGGGAAGTTAATTAAATAGAATAGAGGAAGGAAGTTGAAAACAAAAGGAAGGTCAATGTGAATTCACAATGAAACTTGTAACAATATATATACTGGGATGTCACTTTCATTCCAATTCCAAATAGTTTTTTTTTTTGGCTTGTGTACAAACTACAAAGTACTAACCGCAGTGAAGAATAGGGCGTCCAATCACTTTCATGAGGAGTGTCCTTAACTAGGTAACCCCATATTTCCTATATTCTTTTATTAGGTCACTTTCCTCATTAACCATTTCCATATTTGTTAGCAGAATATTGCCTTGTTTCCCTTCTCCCAGCCAGTAACATTAAAACCCACCTCAATATTCACTTTCGATTGTAACAAAGAAAGTGCCAGTCCTTTTCTTGGGCTGTTGTAAGAAAAAAAGGCCCACTTAAATAATATAATGTTGAGAGTGGAGAGAATGAAACCAAATGGATTAATAAGTTAATTCCGTAAATAGACACACATATAAATAGGGGAAGTAGTTTAATGCACAAAAATGTGAGGACACTGTTCAATTGTCCAGTGAGTTATACGCTGTTGTCCATAACCAATTCAACAAAAAAAGGTTTTTTTGGAGGATGGAGACTCAAACTCACGTTTTGCTGATACTTTAATCACATGCAATACATGAAAAGGTGACCACGTCTTCCAACCTTTTCATCTTAATTATTTAATCAATGAATGTTCTTTTTACTTCTCAACCCGTAAACCAACCAAGAACTGCGCAATTCTCAAGCCATGGTGATAATTACATTTTACCTTCAAGACCTTGCTCTCATAATTAACCACTGAACAAGTTGGAGGTGGAAAATTAGAAGGAGAATAAGAAAAATTGATTAGGTGTTTGAGAGGAATGAAAATGGCTTTGTTGGTTACAATGGGAAGGATATAGGAGGCACCTAATAAGAACCTACCCAAAGGTCAATTCATAATGATAATTAAATCTCTTGCAAGTAATGAAAATACAGCTAGGGAAGATATTGACATCCTAGATATTACTTGCTAGCCAGTTATTATAATATGTACCTTAATTACTGCTACCTAAATTCCTCGTCTTCTGTGTTATCCTTTCATACGTAAACTTCTGGCAACTGATCTATTTTTGAGGTCAACTTCAGAATACAATCTTTCAATAGATTGTTCTTTTCTTTTCTTTTGGGCCGAGGAAGAAGTATATAGCCAAAATGGGCTTTCATTTTGTCGCATTTTCATTTTTAGCCTTAGAAGATTTATTGTGCCGATCACGTTGAACCACATGGGCACAAGTAAGCTAGTATTTTAACAAGAATCTTTGTATTCAGGGGTACTACGAATCCCATAATTTTTTTTTTTACAAAGTTAATTTTCGCAGATCAAGATTTAAACCATGACAATCGATAAAATCCAAGTTGATTCTCAGATTACCAATATTTCATCACGTGTAACCATTACATCTTAAGTTTTACCATCATCAATCAATTTGTTAACCACGTTGCCTCTTCATAACTGAGCTATCAGGGGCCGTATTGTGATAAACATGTTTTCTCAGACAGAGAGGGACTAAGACCTGTCTCGTAACTCATAGTAGAACATTAAAGCCGATTTACAAATACAAACCAAGTCAAGTAAAAATCTATATTTTCGAATTGGAACAAAGCTTCTGGGAACTGATCTTAACAGGGAGTTGAACTGCAATGTTCCAATGCATCATCCGAGTTAACCAAATGAATCATTGATGCTATAAGCAGTTGACATAAAAAAATATGGGTTTATTGAGTGGACTTATACGGGCCAAAATTTTCATGCAGTCCCAAGAACACGAACATGATACGGTGGTCCACGACAGAAGATTGGCTCGTCAGCCAAAATGGTCCTAGCTCGGGCCCTGAGAATGTCATTTGCATCATTGATCACTGCAGCAGCTGCAAGGGTATACTCTCCCGGAACAAGAAAATACAAGCAGAAAGAATGTTTAACTTCTTTTAGTGGGGGGATCTCCATAGTAATATCATTTAGAACACCTGAAAGAAGGTAAATTAAGGCAGGTTCAGAGCCCCTAAAAAACTTCATGTTAACTGCTAAAACCTCAAAAAAGTACCACATTACCGGTCCATAGAACAGTTGCCTTTGACCCATCTACACAATTTTCCCCAGCTACATCTCTGCAAGTAATGTTAAGATTCATCTTAATCAAATCCTTTGTATTATTACGGACAATGACCTCCATTGGTGTCATTTCATGTGCAAGCACAGAATCTTTTGATGGAGACTGCACATCATCAACTTTGGATTCTTTTTCAGAATCAGGTTTTCCAGAATCGAAAACATTTCTGACAAGCCTGAAGCCAAAGGTCAATGGATCAGGCAGCAGGACATCCATAATTGAGGTCTGAAGAGCAGCCTGGACAGCATCTTTAATATTCAACTCTCCAGAGCTATTGCGTCCTGAATGCCATCTAACTTTGATCCTAGATATAAGGTTCTTGATACAGGCATTAAGCTCAGCTTTAGTGTTCTTCTCTGAGAATGTTGTATTCCTGCCTCCACCAACACTGTCTGCCTGAATATCCTTCATGAAAAAGGAGTCATCAAGAACTGGTAGTTTAAAATGCTCAAGAGGCACTAGAACCCGAGCGGAGCAATCTCTATCTATCCTTGTTTTAGGATATCCATATTCAGCAGCATCCTGATCACCAGAAAGGTTGTCCTCATCGCTAGAGTTCTCCAGTTGGACGGTAACACTAATTTCAAACACAACATCAGTGGGGTTAGACAGCTCAAGTTCAAGAAATCGCAACCCCCAACTTCCTCTGAAAGGATCAATTTTCACCAATCTGTCCATTTTTGTCTGAGAGTCAACTTGCCCTCCATTGGAATTACTATTTGTATCAGCCAGCTTGGGAAGATTCTCACCAACATGAGCAGGAAACTCCATTGAAAGCAGCCGAGCCTTAACAAAAGACAAGCCCGGCAAAACACAAATATGCAAAGGAACAACCAGGCGCCTACCAGGGGGCACATTAGATCCATTACTTTGAGGATTGCCAGAGGTTTGCAGTGGACCTAAAATGAAAAAAGTGGAATCAGCATCATTACCAAATATGGAAGACTGGACTGATTTAATGGTCACAGCACAAAAGATTACCGAATGACAAACTGACAACAACAAAATCAACAACAAAGCCTGATCCCACAAGGTGGGATAGGCTTTGTATAGTACCAAATGACGAACTGACACAAGAAAAATGCTTGCATGGAAGTATGAAAGCAAAGGTCTAAATCTACTCCAAGATGGAAGCAACACAAGGCTCCCTAGGCAAAAAAGACAACAAAAAAAGGACCCCCCTCCCACACAAAAAAAAAGAAAAAGAAAAAAAAGAAGGCAAACTAGCCTGGTTAAATTGTCAGAATCCAGCATCAAAAGTCTATATTCAAACTGAACGCATGCTAGAGGAAGAATACGTGAACATAATATGTAATGCATCAAGACAAATATTGGTAGTACTTTAAAGAATATACCAGCATAATGTATCAACAATGATGGGCTGATTCCATCTTTCACATGCCTCATAATGCTTCCAGAAGCATTCTTCGTGGCACTGATATCTGGATCCACCAAACCAACCTGCCAAGCTCTCAAGGTCACTGGTAAAGTCACTTCGGCTCCAGGCTTTAGGGGGAGGCAAGACTTTAAAGTTTCAAAAGAATATGAAAGCACAGCATCTTGATTTTTTCCTGACAATGAAATATGTGCCTGCTCAATTGGAACTGTGCCTGCATTAGCCAGACATATGCATACATCACGAATTTCACCTTCATACAAAATGATGGCACCGTCACCCCCAACAACACGTGACACCAGCAATGGAAGTGGTGGCACAACAGAAACATTTGGAACAGACACATTTTTTAACTTTGGAGATCCACAGCAGCGGAAAGGATCAGAGAGGACAAGTCCTTGCGCTGCTCCAAGAAGCAGATTGTCAACATCTTTAAACAGGTGTTCAGTAACAACACCAAAACAATGAACAATGCACCCAGGAACAGTAACTACTCCCATAAATGTTGGGATTCCTGATAAGGTGATCACTTTAGATGAATTAGGTGGAAGGCTTACGCTCACAGGGAAAGCATCAAAATTTCCTGTATGCACAGACAAATAGATGCTATCAACCTTCAAATCAAAGCCACACGGATTTGCCAATTCCACCAAGACCTGGACAGGCTCTCCAACAATCCAAATAAGCTCCTGTTTCTTAACATTATTGGACTCTCCTTTGCTAAATGGCGTATAAATAAAAGGGCCTGAAGGAGCAGAACCTGCCCACCAGTCTTCCCTCGCCGTGTTGCGTTTTACAATGTCCATTTGTGTTGGATGGAGAGGAAAAGAATGCAACCTGGAAGCAATCAATGATCAAATGGCTACCTCGTGTGTTGTCCAAAATTTGTATCATTAAGCATGAATATTTATGATCATTAACCAAAAAAAAGTACATGTTCTCTAAGGCTTCGGCAAGCAAAAAGTGCATATAACCCTCCAGTTATTCTGATCCACTGATCAGATTTTCACATGCCTATCTGATGTGATGAAGTTTATGAAAAGATATTGATGACAAAATTGCTACTTTAAAATCAAAACAGGAGAAATTATTAATAAAAATGGAGAAAAAACTTTGTTTAGTGAAGCAATAAATATCATATTATAAATGGAACGAGCCAAAATCATTTCATCTGCGTTGATAATATTTGGCCACTAGTAAGGTAAATATTTGAAAGCAAATCAAGTCCGCTGATAAATTTGATACTTTATTCTGGCTTATTGTTTCCACGGGAATAAAATGATATACTTTTGATTTTTTTTTTGATACAAAATGATATACTAATTCGTAATCAAATAAGCACCTTATAAAAGGTAAGGCAGGATCAGCACAACGAGTCCCTGGCGGAAGCCTTTCAGCTGAATTTTTAAGTGCACTAGCTAGGCCATTTTGCCCAACAGGAGTAATCAAAGGATAATAAGATCTGAGTAGTCTTGCTGATGCACTCCATGCAGCAAGAGGATCTCCAGCACGCACAGCAGAAAGTAGAATTTCTCTTAATACCACCATCTGCAAGGTACTCCAATGAGACTCAAAAAGTGAGACCGCTGATTGGGGATGCTTTTTCCCACTATCTGCATTACCTGATCCCATTCCCTTCTGTGAAGCATATGACAACTTTAATTAAAAACAAGAACTGAGTGAGTGATTCAAAACTATTGAAAAGGTCTCAAACGATCAATTTCTCTGAGTCCCTGACTTACTGAAAATTTTTCATTCTAGGCTTTTCATCCCAACAATTGGTAGAATACTACAAAACTGTCTTTTAAACTTGTGTATTTGGGGAAAACAATCAACGAGAATGACAAACAGTTTACACAAGATATAGAGTAAACCACTTTTGCAACAGAATGGCATGATTTATATAACTGTATGACTAGGAAAATAGCATTCACTCCTCTGCCAGCCCAAGGTTTGACAAGAAATCTTCAGACTTTACACATGAATGTTCCCATTTATTGATATAGGCTAATGATATTTCCTTAGCTCTTGAAATTACAAAAAGTTACCATTAGGATGATAAACTAGACCACAGAAGTTAACATCACAAGAGATGCTAGCCTAGTCATGTAAGCATTTAGGTAAACCTCTATATTTCATGCCACATCTTTAATTTCAAAAGCTACCAATCCCTCATAAGACAGTTTTCATTAAATTGAAGGGACTAAGCCCCCATTAAGAGTCAAAATATTTACTATCAAAAGTAGCAATTCCAAATAGCAATAGATCTCCAGATAAACCTTTATGTGGCTTTGACTATAAGTAAGTAGCACAAATCGAGCAAATAGATTACAAGAGGTGAAACTCTACTTCTGTTTGTTATGTCTTTAAGTTTCAGTTAAAAACAGATTGAAAAATTCTCAGTGGATAGAGGTAGTGACAGCCAGATTGATTGATGATGAACGTCATGGTAATCAATTGTCTCTGGTTCGAATGCATATGCGGCATCTTAATCAAAATGCAAACTCATTTCTGAGTCACTAACTAAAGAAGCATGCCACTTTTATAAATAGGTTTCCTGAAGGCTGGCACTAGAAAACTCACAAGAGGAAGAGGATTCTCAAACACTGATGCTCTACTTTGAACATGATAAGCTTTAGTGGTCAGTGCCAAAACTTGCAAAGCACTAATTGCAGCCAACCGATTATCTTGCTGCAGATATAACTGAGCAACCTGCCTCGTAAAAAAAGCAGCTTTTCTCTCATAACCAAGACTGCCATATAAACGAGCAATTTCAACAAACAATATGAGTCTATCACTGGCATCTATTAAAGACTTAGCACCATCAGCAGCATTGGTCAACAACTCCGCCACCTCCTTGGCCAGCTCTCTCCTGTTCATTAAGAGAACTCAAATGAAATTTGACAAAAACTTACAGGAACAGTAAACACATTAGTGAACACAGCACTACACTACAAATGCTTCTGAAACTAGTGAATACAATGTATATGTCTGTAAATGGTACATGTTGAGACACCCAATCTATAAAATTTCAACAGTTTTTATGCACCAGCTGCACAAAATCCCACAGCCCAATGAAAATCAAACAACTGGGACAGAATTTATAAAGGTTCAAGCACATGGCATCTGCAAGCTTTAAAAATTAGCAGAAGACTCTGCAATAACTGGCAAACATGTCACATTTATCACATTATAAAAGTCTGGGAAAAGTGTCTACCTGCAAAGAAACCTTGCCAATTTCAAAGTAGCTTCAAGCTCAAAACTTAGGGGAGAGACTCTGCACAATATAAGCAAAAAATAGTTACAAAACTATGCAACAGGTCAAAAATGCAACAATTGAAACAATTAAGAAAAAACCAAAAAGATCTTCAACAAAGATTGTCTAACATATTCTATAAGAAAAAGTTACCTCTGAGCATTATCTTGTGACTTCTTGTAATTCAAGATTACGCTGTTGTAACGGTATCTGACTTCCTCCTCCAAGATTGAATCTTTCTGGCCCATGCGATCAATCTAAAACCATAAATTGTAACATCATTTTCCGGGCAACTTTGGTCGCCACATCTACATTTTAATGCCATCTTATGCCACTACATCTCTTTTGATGGCAATTATAGTTCTCATAATGCAGTAGGTTGCAACTAACACACAATCTGTACAGCATTAGCAATAGTTCCTACATGCAGCAGTCTTCCCCATATAGGCATATAACCATAGTCCAAGATAAAATCAACAGACAAAAATCCATAAGATGGTCTTCTGAATGCGAAAGATTTCATTCCCTGCCAAACTTTAAGACCTTGATGCACAAATAAAGAAATGAGAGATTTCCGCTATGAGTTTCAACTACCTACTAATTGATGCTTTCTACATTATATAAAAGATGATAGCTTCTTGAAAATAGAGTCTTGCTGCCAAAAGCATTTGAAAGATTGCATAGAGAAAATTGTAGACGTAACAAGCTATTAATTCAAGAAGGTGAATAAATAATTAAATGGTACCATCTCGCATAACCTCAGTTAGTGTTTAAGACTTCAAACCACGTCATTAATCAACAAAGGAGATAAAGGTCGAACAATCATTTTTATCCGTTGTCATAGGAATATGACTATTTAAACAGAAGAAGTAAGAGAAATACCAGCAAGGCACAAACGCTTCCCTCCAGTGCGCCGGCATACCAGAAATAATCGCCGGTCAGCCTGGCAAGTTCCAATGCAGTAGAATAATGGGCATTTGCATCAACAGGCGATCCGGCCAGCAAGCAATAATCACCTATTGTCTTTTGTGCACGCCCAAGCCTTCGTTTTTTAGCCTTGATGACCTGCATATATAAACCAAATTTCAAGATGAATTAAGCACATATAGCCACAGAAAACATCGGATAGAAATGGGAACTAAGAACACTACTTCGAGGACTTAAAAATAAACAATGCAAGTAATTAGGACACCTAAACATGAACCTCCTCTGAGCTGAGACTCGCTTGAGAATCCAAAGGGGTCTTGAGTATAGTGCCTGAAGATTCAGCCTGAAGCACCCACTTCTCGAATTCCATCAACAACGAGGCAGCAACTTCTTGCATCATAGTATTCAAGTGAAACTCCAGTGTTTGCCGATCAGCAGGTGGAAACAACCTTAAATTACCGCCCTTTTTACCTCCATCCTCAAGCTACAATAAAAGCATAACACAATTAAAGAAAAAAAAAACTCAGATCCCACAAGACTCTTCATTTTTCCCACAAAATTCACCTGAGAATCATCTGGGCAGAAAGCAAAGCAGCGATGGGCAAGCGATGAAGGGTAAGACTTGCAGGAATTAGAAAATTGCTCGATGACAGAATCAAGATCGGGAGAGGAAGGGCAATGACAAATGCCTATGATCGCCAAGGTCTTACGATGAGATTGAAAATCCTCCCATGGACTCGGTTGCGCACCTCCGAGAACAAATTTAAACTGGAGGAAACCAGAGTCCCATGGTTGATGAGCGAACGGCGATTTCTGATGCTCTGTGTAGAAGGAGCTTATTGCAGAGAGAGGGATTCTGTGTAGAGGAAGGAGCATAGAATAATAGTCACGAAGCATATTAGATGGTACCGTTCCGATCGGAAGTACGGCCACCTGAATCCTCGATGAACTCTCAATGCTCACGTCTGGCTCCATTCTAGGACGATGGAAACCGAAGCAAAAGCCTCTCGCGATTTCAGTGAGCGAGAGATCAGTAGTTAGTAGTATTTTGTGTATGCGAGACAGTGAAATGACAATTGTGCCCTTCGGTAATGCATAAATGACTATTTTGCCTACATCGTTTCCAGCAACTGAAATACTGAAATCAGAGCAACGCCAAGTGAAGTGAGCCGCGAGAGCAGAGAGAGCCAAAAATATAAATTTTCCTTTTTGGAATAATTGATTAGATTCAACCTTCTGGGCAAAAAAAAAAAAAAAAAGACAAAGCTTCGAGCTTTTTATTTGAGGTAAGAGAGGAACAGCATCAGCAGCTGTTTTTTTCTCCCCACAAGCCACTGTAAAAAAGGAGGGATCGTCTCTTGCCCTATTCTCGGGTAGGTAATAGAATAACTCGTTTTCTTCCCGCTTACCCTGTAAGTGGTTTCACTATCATTTCAGCGATGGAAGAGAGCAAACCTGTGGTTCGGAATGATGTGCTTCGCCTTCGAGGGGTTCTTGAATCTTTCTCTCAAGTATGATCAACCGCTTCTCCTGCACTGTTTTGTTATCTTTACTGATTTAGTTACCTTCTTAGATTTTAGTTACTGAGACATTGGCTACGTTGGGTTATAAATGAATGTTTTGAATTAAGGTTTTGGGCAAGTGGGCAACTAGGGAGAAACGGTATGTAGTTTATTTTTATGTATCTTGTTACTTGTAGGTTATACTTGCTTTAGAATATGCTGCAAAATTTTATATGAGAATGTGGTTTGTAGCTTAACAACTTGCTAATCATTAAAAGAGAATTAATATATCTTTGGTTTGTTTTTACGTACGTTATTGAAGTTCTTCCGGTGTCAAGAAATTGAAGGTGGTAAATTGATGTCTAGCTGTCCTGATCTTAATTGTATACCTTGCAGCGGAATGAAGCAGAAGATTTCCACCAATATGAAAATCCCATCTCTGAGCTTGTCAAGCTTCTGGATTCTGTATTAGATGCTGCTTTATCTGATCCCGACAATGAACAGGAAGAGAACAATGCATTTGAAGTTGTCTCTGAGATCTATCAATATATCTGTTCTCCATCACTTGATCAGGTGGGTTCGCTTAATAGACTTGTGAGTTACTATTTGAACATCAAGAGGACATGTCAATTGCTAGCATCTTGATCATGTCATTGTATGATGAGAGCTTTTTAATAGTTTAATTGTGAGTTAATAAAATGCTCAGGCCATACTTCGACTCATGTTTATTTTAGGATGCCATATTTGTAGCTTGCAAAGTTATTCTTCCTGTACAATAACCAGTGATTTTAATTGATTGTTTGAAGTGACAGGCACTTGTAGATGCGCTGTCATTCGAATTGCCGAAGGCTGTTTCAAAGTTTGCTGCTGTATCACTTAGGTTATCGGACATGGCTATAAGCATAATCGATCAGCTTATAGTGATGTGTGGTCCCAGAGACATGCTTCCAATTCTTTGCAATGTAAGTATTTATGTATTATTTAAATATTGGTTATTTGATGAAGCTTGGATGTGGCTTCATAGAGATTGGCATATTGAAATCCACCATAGGGATAGAGAGGATCTAGCTCATGTTGACAAAATTGCCAAGTCCTCGCATAGGATGTGTGAGGATTTTTGCATCTTTGATCAACCGCCACCTTTTATGAGAGATGGAGAGTGATGAAGGAGAGTATATTCACGGTTGATCATAAAGGATGACCGTATGTAATTCAGTACTATTAAAAAAAGTAGATTAGTCATGTCATCTTATGATTGTCAAAATATTGCTTCAGTTACAAATACACCCTCTTCAGCTCTTCTGTATAGTGTTGATTTAGACTGAGATCCTTTCCCTCCTGATTTTATGACATATTTATTGAACCCAAGATTTCCATAGACCTATATTTGAAATCTCTCCTCCCTCTAGCCCCTCTTCTTTTAGACTCAAAGGATGTATCCATCCTAGTGGTCATAAATGTTGACTTTCTCATTATCATGTCATGGTTGCCTGCCTATATTCAATGGTCATTACAACTGCCACCTATCTAAAACTTTTTGGGTTTGTATCTTGATCCTATGCTTCTGATTTCATTATAACAGGCATTAGGCTACTCAAGTAAGGTGGCCGAAGCTTCTGCTTATGTCGTCCCTCCTTTAAGTGGGATCTCAAAAGGTAAGCCATTGTAGTGAAATTTCCAATCAATGAGGTTTATCAATAAAAAAATTTCAATTATTGAGTGGAATAAATGAAATTGTAGTTTGTGTACAATAAGTGGATGCATTTTTTAAACCTACTATTTGTTATAGTGAAACTTAGTAACTTACCCCATTGCTGTAAAGAATTCCCCACGTGTTCTAAGTTCTGACCGCTGCCTCCCTGGTTTTTTTTTCAATTCTCAGCCTGAATTGCACCCAATTTGAGGTTATTTAATGAACTGTGGACAGCTGAATCTAACGAGTAACGACAGTTGAATTTTTCATAGTTGTTGAGAACTGTTGAAGGAAGTCATGGTTTGTTTTCCCCGTGGTTTTGCTTACTATAGAATTGAAAGTGTTAACTCGAAATAAGTTTTAAAAGGTTAGATGCCCTGACGTGCTCACATCTGGTCATACAGCTAAGTGATGGATGAAAAGAGATTCTTGCATGAAAGGGTGCCTTAGCTTTGAACATCTATTTCTTTTAATCTTATGTCTGGCTGTATTAAAATCTTGAATCCAACTTCCTTGTAAAATTTTATTCACTGTCAGTTTGCCTTTTCAGTCTTCATATCTATTCAGAGGCGTCAGTTTGAGCAAATAAAAGAAGCCATTCCTATCATTCTTAATGTTTTGAAGAATATGTCTTTACAGACAGATGAAACAGAACTTAAGGATGTTTTTGGAAAAGTTGTGGAAATCGCCAATTCTATATTTGCAGTTTGCTCCAAGATGGTTTGTGAATTGTAAATTTCTCACTTTTCTTAGGAAGGATTCTATATCACTAATTTATATGTAATGTTTGCTTACGGTTTTTTTATTTTGGAAAAAAAACAGGAGTATGGTATGAATGAGAAGCTTCGTGCTCTTCTAGGTCTCTATGCCCTGCAATGCTTGGTCAGTATTACTTATCTAAATTTATATTCTTAGTTGTATTTATTTTCCTTCCATATTGCGGAATCCATTTTACTTCATCTATTCTGATAAATGATATGTTATGATGAACTGTTAAAACCCAGGCTCTTCTTTCAGCCAGTGCAAGCTATAACTCTCCAACTAGTCACTCATTGGTTATACAACTATCACACATTATTTCATTTTGTGGATTATCATATCTGAATCTCCTCACCGATTATAATGTCAACACAGTTGCTAGCTTCGTATTTGAAGGTATAATCTTAGGCTATTGCATGCCTGATATTTATTTATTTCCATTAAGAAGTGAGCAGCCACGCACCTTTGACCTCTCCTAATGTTTTTCATTCCTCCTCCTTCATTATCCAGATGATAAAGATGACTATATGGGTTGTTTATCACATGTCAAACATGGTGCTGCTCTTTCAGGTTTGTAAGGAAAATTACTGTAATTGATCTGTTGCCTTTGCTTTCATGCCTTTTCCTTTTCACTGACCAGTAAAATTCCATCCTTCCAGTAATTTGGGGGTATGCCTCAAAAGAAGTTTATGAAGCTACTAAAGAGGATTTAGAAAACATCAAGAATGAACTTCGCTGTACTCAGACCAAAAGGTGGGAGGCATTAGGAACATTAAAACATGCACTTTCCTTTGCAAATCTGCCGTGGGAGTTGAAGAGACATACCATCAACTTTTTGCTCTGTGTCATGGATGGACATGAATCTGATAAATGTGATGGTGAACTTCAAGAGTGGTCAACTTATATGCCTAATGTTTTCTCAGCTCTGCAGGTGGTTCATATAGATTCCTGACTCGATTCTTTGTACCAAATTACCAATTCTTACTCTTCTTTCTTATGAGAAAAAGGAAGTCTTGATATATTTTCTCTGACGATCGAACACTTTGTTCAGGCTATCAAAATGGTTATTATGTGTGCCCCAGACACAGATTACAGGAAGAAATCCTTTGATCTTTTAAAAAGGGTGAGTTAATGACATTATACCATGCCTTTTTAAGTTAAAGTGTGGATAATTTCCATAAAATATGAGATCTGCATCCTTCAGAAGTGAGGAACATATGATATTTTCTTAAGTCTCTCGATGTTTAAGCACTTCTTTCTAAAGAGATCTTTAATACCATTATTTTTATGCCACTCAAAGCTAGGTACTAGATGATATTCCCGTTTCTCAAAGGTTCGACATTTTGCAAGCATTGATTAGAGACACCAACTCTTCCTCCATGGTAACTCTCCAAAACAACTTTGTTGAACTTTTTGTTCTTTACTTAAATGACTGTCTAATGTTAAATCTATGTTGGCCCGTGATTTTCTGGAGATCGCCATTCTCATCGACCTAGTTAGGAAGGAGATGCACATGGAAGTCTGCCATAGCACACCAACAGAAAATCAAGTTCCAAAAAATGAAGGCAGAGCACGTCCAAATACATCATTTTGGACTCCTAGTGTCCTTGAATTAGTGGAGTTGGTTCTGAGACCACCACAGGGTGGACCTCCTTCCCTCCCTGAGCAGGGTGATGCGGTATTATACTTTTTAATGGGTTCTTGTGGGGTGTGGGTGTGTGTGTGTGTGTGTTAGTAGATAATTCTTGTTAAAGATTTTAGTACTGGTTGGTTGTTACTGAAACTCGTCTATCACCAGGTTTTATCAGCCCTGAACCTATACAGATTTGTGCTCATGACTGAATCTACAGGTAGATTGAATCGAAGCTATGGTTAGTTTGAAAGTGTATTTTTTTTTTTTTTTTGGTGGATTTTGGTAGCAGAGTTAACTATAGTTTAAAATTGTAACTTGAAACAGGGAAGAGAAACCACACTGGAGTTGTATCCAGGAGCAACCTGCAGAAAGCCTACAATGAATGGCTGCTTCCTTTGCGTACCTTAGTGACAGGCATAATATCTGAGAATAAAGACGACTATGATCAGCTCACAATTGACACTGTATGTGCCCTGAATCCACTTGAGTTGGTTTTATATCGCTGTATTGAGCTTGTGGAAGAGAAGCTGAAACAATCCTCATGAACTGTAATTTGGCTAAATTTGAGGTCGATGTAGAAATATTTACTTCGCATTGTATTCATTTCAGTAGTAATTCTCCTCTGATATGCACTTTAACCATGAATAAACATAATTTAATTTGAATTCTGTTTCTCCATTTGTCAGTGTTTGTTTGGACTTTGGAGCTACATAGCATGAGCACACTTTCTTTTACTTGCTATAAATCATGATTGAAAATTTTCTTAGTTCATGTCTTTCTCTCTCCCTCCCTCTCTCACTCATATAATGGAGTTGGAATCAATGCTTACCAAATTAATTAAAGCAGCGAGTAATGAACAAGGCATGTGACCAAAATGCAATACAATCAAATAAAAGGACAAAGCCAAGCTGTTCCATTCTAATATCGGCGCCCTATACTTACTCCATCAATTCAATCATTTAAACCCCAACCCTTCCATTTTCTTACTAATTCATTGCTTTCCTCATACCCCATCTCATTTCATTCATATTTATAATACATGCGATCCCAAGAAGATTAAGTATTACTCCTACGATGTTCATTTTTTATACAATTAAATAATAAGATCCAGCTTAATCATAATTTAAGAGTATGATGGTTTGGGTGAGTGACAGGTGTCGTCATAGTCATACGTACCTTGAGAAATAATAATACATATTAATAATGGGAAAGAGAGAAAAGGAGAGGAGAAGTAAAGCCTCCCTTTTCAAGGTAGCATGATTACTAAATTCAACCATGTTATTTTCTCTCTTTTTTTTTGTAACAAAAACTCCGTGTGAGCTGGGTTGGAAGTTGGAACTCATTTGGATGAGATTAGTCCAGATCTCTGGACTCAAAAGACTTTTTAAAAGTGATTATAAATCGCTCACTTACAAGATTCATACGTAGGCGGGATTTGGACTTGGAAGGTATGAATCAACAAATTTGCCGACCGGATCAGTTTTGTTGCCCTATCATATCAATGCTTAATAGAATAAAAAAAAAAAGATTAAAAATACATTTATGCTGTTATATGCATAGGTACAAAACTAAAGCTGCAACAGAGCTAGCATTTTAATATGGAAAGTTAAAAAAAAAAAATAATGAAAGTGAAGCAACAGGGGATGGAAGTGGGGAGGAAGCATTATCCCTAGAGCTGCAGCCTCTGTGACGAAACTTTTGAGAAAGTAATTTGTCGTTTACTTATTGCATGCAGAATTCTGTCCCGACGCTCTCATACACATACCAAATTTACCAATTACATAATAATAGTAGTTCATTAAAAAAATACATAATAATATACATTTAATTATCAATATATATAAACAACGAGACAGAAAATGAAATGAGACAGATGGAATACAATAAAGAGCTTGGAGAGTGGGGCTCATTTTCGAAGTTACAAGTCCATATAATCCACCTAACACGTGACAAACTGTGCATTTCTTTTCTGCATATACCCTCCCAACGGACCTTCCATTTTCAAACCATGGTTTATACATAATACTATTATTGACATTTAGCTAAAAGTAGTGAGGAAGGAAACGTACGTGATTGGGTGAGTGAAATATGTATTATACTCATCAACTTTCTACTAATCCCCAACTACTAGTAATGAAAGGCTTTTCGACAGATTATTCGCGGTTTATTGGCCTTTTTGTAATGATAACGTGTTTGGTATACCAATAATTATGAAATCTGATTTCAACAATTGGAGCTTCTCTGCCAAGTTAAAATGGGGAGAAAAATCTACCTTTGACTTCTTCACGTTCAAACCCATCATTGTTTTGAAACATTAATAATTCCTGGCTATGAGAAATAATTTCTCCATTACTCTATCATTATCATCCCTAATATGAGATGTAATGTTTAACATGTTACTGCTCAAGTGATGATGGATACATAATTTTATAGTATTTGAAAGCTGGTTTTAAAAAGCCTACACAGAAAGTATACCCGAGAAGAAACAATTATATTGGTTTAGATTAAAATGCATTGGAAATTGGTGGATTATTGTTTGAAAAAATTAATGACAGGTCCTGTACAAAGAATTTTAAGATGGTCCCATGAAATGAAATTGCGTAATTAATCTGGGTTCCCTATCAGAAAGCTGTGAACGTTAGGATAAAAGTTGGTATGGTAGAATGCAAATATTGTTTAGTAATATTTGACTAGACAATAACAACCTTTAGTCTCGATGATAACAACTTTTGACTTGCCGTTAACAATTTTTGATCTGACGATCACATTTTTTAAACTCTTGGTCAGTAACAACTTTTGGCCAAACAACAACAATTTCGTGGGACCTCAGGTTAATTTTACAATTTCGTTAGAACTCATCTTAATTAAGTTCCTTCCACGTGACTTATAGTTAATTTTCCCTTATTATTTTGTGTCATCATATTTCACCACACGTTAACAAGTTCAATAGTTAGGGTTGGCTTTTTTATTATATTGATTTAGTGGTGAGGGCGATGCATTCATATAGATTATAAAGTGAGAAAAAAGGGCAGCAAAAGTCCATGAATTGTCGCTCCCTTTTCCTTCTGCCTAGAAAACCAGAAAGTGAAGTTACACAATATGACATTGCACACAAACAATGTTATTTTTCATTGAAAAAAGCGACAAAAAAAAAAAAAGGACACAGGAAAGAAGAAAGAAACAGTGCAAAGAAGGATAGACGAGAAAGACCGGAGAACGAAACATTAAAAGAAAAAGAAAATAAAATAAAAGAAAAGGCAGGTCAAGCCTAGAAGATCCAAATTCCTTCCTTTCAAACACCTCACACACAAAAAAGCTCTCATTGTGTCTCCAATATCCTCCCTGCATATCTCTATCTTCATGTGTTGTTGTTATTAGGACTCACCAAGAAACAAACAATGAAGGCCAATCTTCTTCCTTTTCTGCTTCTCCTCCTCCTTCTTCACAGACCCATTTCTGTTTATGCCACAGCAGACCCTCCTGCTTCAATGGCTGCTTCATCCCCAGGTTCACTTCTCATTCTACTTCTCTCTCCACCCTCACCCACCATTCTTCTTCTTATATCTCTCTCTTCAATTCCTAACTCTCTTTCAAATTTGAATTTCCATAACCGAACCCCAACGTTTAATGCTGTAACTATTTGGTAGCCGATTCCACATTTATTATGTTTTGTTTTCATATAGTTACTTGTCTCTTATTTGGATCCCACCCATGTGCTGAATCTCTCTGAACTTGCTAAATCTGAATGCACATGGCTTAATATGTGAGATTCCTTCTATTTTGACTATGCTTCCTGCATTATACGTCTCATACCATCCAGGTATTCAGGTGGAGAACGAAAAACACCATATGGAATTACACAGGAAGATGGTAATAGCGCTTGCCGTTGTTAGTACAGCACTTGTTGTTGTCATTTTGTGCTTCTTATGCTTCTGTATTTATAGTAGGAAGCATATGTCCAAATCCAAAAGGAAAAGCGTTCCCAACTCAGGTACTACTATTCATTCAATCTCTGTATTGCTTCACAATTATGGGTATTGGAAAATTAGGAAAGTTCGACACTTTATAGCTGATATGATATTTTTCTTCTTTGCTCTGTTTCAATTACAAGACGCCGAGAAAGGGGTTGCGCTTGCTCCATTTTTAAGTAAATTCAGCTCTGTGAAAATGGTTGGGAAAAAAGGGTCTCTTCCAATCATTGATTACAAGCAAATTGAAAAAGCGACCAACAATTTCCGGGAAAGTAACATCTTGGGGCAGGGTGGATTTGGATGTGTTTATCAGGCTCGGTTGGATGATAATCTGGATGTTGCAGTCAAGAAACTACACTGTGAAACTCAAACTGCTGAGAGAGAATTCGAGGTAGTGTCGGCTAATAATCGATCTTTTTCTTCTTCGTTATTCTCAAGCTCTCTTGAACTTACTTGGGAGATAAAATTGCAGAACGAGGTGAACTTGTTAAGTGAAATTCGGCATCCAAATATAATTTCTATACTCGGTTGCAGCGAAAATGAGGAAAAGAGGTTCATTGTCTATGAATTGATGCAAAACGGATCCTTGGAAGCTCAATTACACGGTAAAAGCAAAACAATTTAATATTCTTGATCAGATGCTTTTATTAGTAAACGGATTTGACTGAGATATTGTAGTTTTCCAACTTTTGTTCATGTTGAAGGACCCTCTCATGGTGCTTCATTGACCTGGCATATGAGAATGAAAATTGCTCTGGACACAGCTAGGTGAAGCCTATTTCATTCATTTTTTTTGATGATTTTAGTGTCCTTTGATTTATACATCATTAACATATTCAAGGACTGTTTGTTGACCAGAGGATTAGAATACCTCCATGAGCACCGGAAACCTGCAGTGATCCATAGAGATCTGAAATCATCTAATATTCTTCTAGATGAGAACTTCAATGCTAAGGTAAAAATCATTTGGGTGTACCTAAGTTCTTAGTATTAATCATATTTGAACACATCGGAGTTACCAAAGTTTTCTCCTTTGTGGTGGATTCAGCTGTCTGATTTTGGGCTGGCCATAGTGGATGGGTCCCAAAGGAAGAGTAACATAAAGCTGTCAGGCACATTGGGGTACGTTGCCCCCGAGTATCTCCTAGATGGTAAGCTGAGCCAAATTCACTTTGGTGAAAAATGTTCATCATTTCACGACATATGCGTTGGTGTGTCTGACCAAGTTGCAAAAATCAGATCTAAAATGTTGTTGTTGTTTTTTTTTAAAGTTTGGAGCCTTTTAGGGAGTTAAATGATGTCATGAGGTTTTGGATGGGTTTGAAACATATGATCTGCTTGCCCTGTGTGGATCTGGTTCCTCTTCTTGGCCATCTACCTCCACAGCATTATTTATTATTTAATTCGATTGCAAGTTAGATTGGCAGGTTACCACCTCATAGGTCATATGCCTTGTTTTCTCCTCTCGCTTCTTGTCATTTTTTAGATAAGAATATGATGAGACTAACAACCAAAATCTGAGATCAACTAATTTGTCAGGAAGCACGAGAAGGTAAAGTGGGAGTGATTCTTGCGAATCCTGTCTGTGATTTGAAAACGTTAGCAGATTTCCCAGAAAGATAAAGATTTAAAATATTGATTCTTTGTGAAGCAACTGTCAATTATTGAGTGTGAACAGTAAATGTTGAAATATTTGTTGAGGGGAGATTGACATTTTTTTTTTTGGACAGGAAAATTGACAGATAAAAGTGATGTGTATGCATTTGGGGTAGTACTTCTGGAGCTTCTTCTGGGAAGGAAGCCGGTGGAGAAACTGTCACCATCTCATTGCCAATCGATTGTCACATGGGTATATATGGGTTTTTATTTTTCACGATCCTATGAAAGTTGGATTAAATTCAATGTCACATTGGGCAATAAATGATGAATAATTGAATATATGCAGGCAATGCCACAGCTCACCGACAGATCAAAGCTTCCAAACATAGTAGACCCTGTGATCAAGGACGCCATGGACCTCAAGCATTTATACCAGGTCTTAACTACAACACATCATAACCTCAGAAAACCATTTTACAATTGTACTCCGGTCCTAATTATAATATCAATTTGACTTTTTTGGAGAAATTAAGGATGCAAAATTGATCACTTTAAATTTTCTATAGTTATCTTTTTTCCTCAAAACTAATTTATTTACTTATAAACTAACCTATAATCTAATTACATGTGACATATGTTATAATTTAGTGGTTTAATTTGTTTCCTTAATTTCCACAAAAAAAGTCAAAGTGATCTTATAGTTAGGACCGAAGGGAGTACTACAAACTAAACTAGATCTTATATTATTGACCGGATGTGGCATATAATAACTGATGTGGTTTGGGATTGTAGGTAGCTGCAGTGGCGGTGTTGTGCGTGCAACCGGAACCGAGTTATAGGCCGTTGATCACAGATGTATTGCACTCTCTGGTGCCTTTGGTTCCGGTGGAGCTTGGAGGAACACTTAGACTCTCGCATGTGCCCCACTCTGTTATGTCGTGACCACATTCCATCTACCTCATTTATTAATGTTGTTTTTGTCAGTCCTTGACTTCAGAGAAGGAGCACCCGTTGTGTCTTCACACATCAGCACCAGCTTCTTTACGGAGTGATGCCAGAGGGATGGGGGGCTCCAACAGCATTGATTTGTTCATGACATATGTAAAGAAATTCGTTCTAGTTTCGTATAGAGCATAAAATTTTCCCCAGGGGAAGATCGAATGTATAGAGTAGAGGAATCCATTGTAGAATGTTATATATTTGGGTGAATATAGACGTGAGGTCATTCTAATTTTCCTCTCATGAAATATTTGGTCCACTGAATCATAGAATAATTCAAAATTTTTTGATCAAAATTGGAGCAGATTACTAGTGCATGTAGAACATTGCTACCTGGAACAATTGCGCATTCAAGTGAGAGTCATTCTCATTGGTGGATCTAGCCCCGTATTTCTCACCCACACGAACAAAAGGAGCTCATAAAAAACGAATTCTTTTTTTAGGTGAAAAAGTCTCAAAGGTTCAGGCTCACCTACAATCCATGAAGAAGGCAACTTACCTCTGACTCTCCCTATCGAGGTTGTAGTATTTCAGACCAACTAAAATTAAATTGGCAGGCCTTCATTCCAAAGATGTTTTCCCTAACAACGCATTGAGCTCCAGGATCAAACCGCCTGCTTAGTGAGCCTGTCCAAACCCCTTTGCTCCCAAACCCACTGATGACGGTAAAGACGAATTCTTTAGTCAAAGCTTACTTCAGTCCCAACGTTAATCACTCTCCTCTCTCCAGTCTCCAACGGGACATTCGGTAAAGTATGAAAATATGCAATATTTAATTTGTTTAATTTAACCCCGATTGCTATTGGGTTATGACATGTCACTCTAATCTTAAAGCTGTGATTATTATAATTTTAAAGCTCGTACTCGGACCAGAAGCCATCTGCCCATCACAATATAATCTGCAAGCGCTATTAGCGCCACCAATACCATATGACACCAGAAGGAACCATAACATATTCTTCATAGTGATAAATGACTAAAGCATAATGCTTAATTTGCAATCCACATTGCTGGCAAAAAAAAACAAAAAAACTAGCAATCCACATTGCAATGAATCACACGGTTCACGATCATGGATTCAGATTGATTTGTACTGCATGCTCAAGCGCGCAATGGTCAATTCTCAGGCTCAAGGCAACCCAGTAAGTTTTCATGAACTCATTCATCCAAAAATTAGGCAAAATTCTTCTCGCATATAAACCTTTCGTTCATATCATAATTCTCTTCACCATAAAACATAATTGAAAAGGTTAAGTAAGAAACTCCATTCATTTCAAACAAGCATTTTAACTGAGGATTACGTGCTGATTCCATTTACTAATGAAGATTTTCACATCAATACAGTACCGTACGTTTTTTCGAGGATTGACATTCAAAGCTTAAAAGGCTTCACTTTAGAAGACATTCTTATCAAGAATTTCTCATCCATCGCACTAAATCATTCCAAAAATCGTGAACTATCAGAAATCATGATTCATGCTAAGTAGATAGATACTTTTCAATTAGAATCCCTCTATTCAGTCTATTGTAGTAATGTACTCCCTTCCCATTAATAATTGTCACAAAAATTCTAAAAAGCATACCACAATCAAGAATTAGTTTAGTCAACTTTGTTTGAAAGTGAAACAGCATACTACATTTAAAAAAATAAAAAACACATCAAATCTTACATTAAAGCATGAGAGAAAAGTGTAATTAATTCCCAAAAACCACTGGTTCCAAAGATCGATCGTTCCTTACAGAAAGTGATAAGATTGAGTGTGGATAGGATTTAATGTAAGATAACAACAAAAATATATTATAGGTGAGGAAAAGGAAATTACTAATTCCCCCAATGTTCATAGGGCTGGGATACATTCATTTCAGGTTGCCACACATTTAAAAGTGTGTGGATAATCATAAGAGGGGAGGGAGTAAGGGAAATAGGAAACCAAGACCCTTTTTACTTGTATTTCAAAAATTAAACCTCGCAAATGAATCAAGCAAACACATGATAGAATAAAGCAGAGCAGGCGAAACTAATCATCGTACAGACAAGCTTTAATTAGAGGTTATCGATTCAAACGACGAAGCACAGGCGTAACAATCAACTACCATTCTATGGAAACCAAAAGGAAAAATTGGAATCAAACAGGCCAACATATGAAGAACATCCAAATTACTGATAAATAAATTGGCGGCAGACACCGCCAGTAAACTGTAACATGCTAGTTCTTCCGAAAGAGAAGCAAAAACAAAATGTCTCGAATCATCATTGTTCTATAACTAAAGCCTAACAAAATCCCAAAATAGGAAAAAAAAAAAAAAGAACCGAAGGATTGGAAGGGAGAGCGCAGGCAAGCAGCTCAGAATCCAAGCTTGGTGCGGCGCCAGTGTCGACGCTTGGCGTTGTACCTGAAGAAGAATAACAAAACTTGTAACAGTGAGAAACAACAAAAACAAAATACAAAAAAATGAAAATGAGCAACAAAGAATCAGAAGAAGAAAAAAAAAGTGGATAGATAAAAACCTGATGGTGTTGTCGGTTCTCATGCGGATCCAGTAGGGAATAGGCCTGTTCTGCCTCATCTTCTTCGCCAGCTTCTTCTTGATTCTGAAGGTCTTGTGGGATGGCTGTCACAAATCATTCAAACAATCAAAAAGCCATATCAAACATCACAAATCAAGCGGCTAACACATCAGTGAGACTACGATCGTTACCATTTTCGCAGAGATCCTCAGCGCCGAGAGGTTGAAGGAGATGCAAGCAAAACCCTAATTAGCCTTCTTTTCAGATTCACTCTTTTTAAAAGACTGGATCTATTGGGCTATCTAAATGGACCTGTCCTTAAACTAAACACTTAACCATGGAATGAGCCCAAATTTATTGGGCCAGTCCTTGTCCGGTTTGGGTCAATAAAGACCTCTTTCCTTTTCTTTTCTGCTAATAATAATGACCATTGTAAACCTGTTTCATCATGTCATCTGTGTTCTCATCTATCACAAATAAACATCTTAGTTTTGATGTGAAAATTTTAATCTAATTAGACACGGTAAAAAATTATCTAGCACATAAAAATATTTTTTCCAACTTGAAAAATAAAATAACATAGGAAACATGAGATTAAAATTTTTTAGTGTGCTAACTAATTGTTTAGTATACAAAATCATATTAAAATTTTCAAGTCATACATAAAGTGTTTGTTAGTAAAACAGGTTCACCTGAGAATTGATGTTACTCACATAAATTCAAGGCATCTTACAAAATTGGCAAAACAATGGGCCTTATGGACCTCTCTATTGTGCCGATAGATTTTCGGCCCACTCGCCCATATATGCCTAGATTTGTATCATTGGAAGCACTTTAAATTATACTACTCCCTTTCGGTTTTAATTATAAGATTAAGTTGACTTTTTTGAAGAAATTAATGATTTAAAATAAACCACTTTAAATTTTTTATATTCATGTTTTTTCCTCAAAACTTATTAATTTTACTTATAAACTAACATATGATCCAATTATATGTAATATATGTTATAATTTACAGGTCCAATTTGCTTCTTTAATCTCCACAAAAAAGTCAATGTGATCTTATAATTAGGAGCGAATGTGTGTTTTACTTATACACAGTGCTTTTAAATCTAACAAGGGAAAATGACAAAAAAATCCCTTCCAAATTGTAAAATCTCAATAACAACTTCATGATGGGTATTAACAACTATTAAAAACTTAAAATTCCTTATTAGAGATTTTGCAAATTATAAGGGATTTTTTTATCATTTTCCCATCTAACAACGTCAAAAGTAATCATATTTTATGGTCGTCATTTTTTAATCCTAAAAATAAATCCTGCAGCACTTATGTATGCTATTTTCTTTTTTGCTGGTCATACATTGTGCCTATATCTGTACAAATTTGAAGCCCATTGAATGGTGCAATTCAACGCAAAACTATTGGCTAGTGGCTACAGGAAAAAGACCAGTCCTTTTCAACACATCAATTCCCAGTCACAAAGACAATATCTTTTCTTTTATTTTCGGTTTTCTTGGAGCTTCCGCGAACAACGACTTGAGAGTGTTAGGCTTCCTTAATTATCGCAAATATAATTCAAACAATTGCCCCTTCCCTCAAGCCATGTATTGCTAATTAACAAGTTGTCACCTGCCAGAATTACTCATTACTCATCCGTGTTTTGTAATGCCGTGTAATGTAACCCATACGATTGGGAAGAAAAAGAAAGGAAGAAGAGCATTCGATCAAAAAAGAAAGCTAACGAAGAAAGGAATGTACGTAGTGATTTGTAATTAAAATGTTATAATAACGAATGGGTTACCATTTAATGAAATTGACCTGAGGAACACAGGTAGAAGAAAGCGTACAAGAGTATATGTATACGTGTATGGTATGTGTATGTGCCAAATTAATAAGAAAAGGGTAAGCACATGGGTGTGTGTGTGGTTGTTGGTTTGCTTACCTCCAAATCTTGGAAGTTTGTAGCACCAAGCATGTGCTCTCTCTCTATATGTTGCCCCCATAGCTTCACCTAATCAAATATTTCATGTGCTTCCCCTGTATTATTTAGTTTATACCCCTTTAAGTGATTTCAACCTATGTTATGAGAAATACAGACACAAAAGAATGGTACTCAACATTGTTATTGTTAAGCTCGATTTAGTAATGTATTAATAAATAAATTCCCCCATGACCGTATCCAATCAGAAAGCAGTAAACAAACTGTTGGCTGGAATCCCATGATGTTTGGTACACATATATGATAGAATACTTTTTTCCTATCAGTCTCAAATTAAAATCCTCATTGGTGGAGGTAAAATAGGAACACGCACATATGCCCGGAAGCTGCATATGTGACTCTTAATTAGATTTCCCATGGTCAGTCATTTAAAAAAGGACAGTCTTGAAATTCATATCTTATTTGTTGGTCATGAAGTAACCGATACATGCAACTTCTCACTTGATATACCTGATGAATTTTGTTGAATGATGAATACATGTCATGTTTAAGACCAAAAATCAATATTAAACAGCCAGTGCATGTTAGTTACTTTCATCATTTTCAAACTTAGTTTTTTAACCGTTGTTTTCTTTTTTGAAGGGTGGAGACAAAATCCCAGAGAGTGCGGGGAAGGATGGTAATTAGTGATATGGGGGAAGACAAAGTGAACATAGTGACATAGTCACACATCGCCATCTTGTGCTGAGCTTTGTGATAGCAACGCATTAAAACCGCGTCCTACTACGTCAAAAAATAAATTCACTCTTCACTGCCCAAAGTCCCAAACACAACGTGATCTTACTCATTGCAACTTGACCATCCTCATTTAATTTCTCCATGACCCTTCAAACTACTTGTAACTTGTATATATATGGCCTCACCCCTCTCCATTTATTAGTGTATCTATCTCATTAATATATAACTACTAATACTCTCTTTGAATAAGTATTTTGGACGTTGATCTTAGTTTTATATACATGACATATTTTTAATTGTTGTCAAACTTTAATAAAACTACCTCATTATGCCCATTCAACTATATAATCAAGTAAGAGAGGGCATGAAGAAATTAAAGAAGATGATCACAGAGTTTCCGAAAAATCATGTCATGGTAATTAAATCAACTAACATCCTTAATCTACTTAAAATTAGAGATATATATATATATATATCATATATATATTTAAGACTAGATGTGGTTGTAAACAAGACTTAGAAAAGAGATCAAAACAAGACAAAATGCAAATGCACACAAGGAATAATGTTGGTATATACATGTGTATGTGATTGTATATAAAATACAATGAAGTTAGGAGTTAGGACTGAAAACACAGAAAAGGACAAGCTACCAAGCTTATTTATCAGAGAAAGTGATAAAAATGGAGAAAAATGGCATGTTAGGGTTATCTCCTGAAAGCACGCAGCTGACTATATTATTATAAGTATTAATTTTTTTTTTATTTTTTTGCTAGGAGGGTTGAATTCAATGGATGCAGCATGTTAGCTGAAGCTTGCATGTGATTGAAACACAGATACAGACAAATGACCCATTAAAAGCCCTCAAACAGTGGGAAGTTCAGGTTTTCTCTTCTTTTATCATCAGCATGAGATGATATTATCCCAATTCACTCCATTAAATATATGATGTATACACAAACCTTGCTTATTCCCATCTACCTTAGCTTTTTTTGCTCTCCATCGTCACCCCCCTGTTGTGTTCTTCTTGGGCCCCACTTCACGCGTATATAAAATGGGTGGGTCCACCTCCATCACTTTCTGACCTTTTCTGCATATTACTTCTATCATGTTAGCTGGAAATCAAGACACAAATCAAAGATAGATTTTTGTATTAAAAAGACACAAAAGTCCAAATCTTTCAATCCTCCACATACACATACATGATGCTGCATGCTATTCTTTCTTCTCTTGTGTCCCTTCTATTCCTTCCTCACGTCTTCTTTTTCCCTCTTGCTCATGTTACCTTGTTCTTTTCTTTCGGCCTAAACAAACAAAAAAGACACCCACTTTAGCATTTCACTCCTCATATGACTCTGTATTTCATCACATACCCAGCTTTAGGGGCAAAGAAAGAAAGAAACTTTAAGAACAAAACTAAAGATTCCCCTGTTCCCCGTACTCATCCCAAATAGTAGTGATCGTGTTGAAAAGTTATTTATCAAACAAATTTTAAACAGTTCCATTATTGACCATCATCCGATGATGTTAGTTACACTTGGCATTCAAACAGCCTCCGTGTGTTTTATTCAAATGTAGCCGTTTGTAATTGCACATGGGACACAGGTGAGGGGACGCACCAAAATTAGCACTACAGATTACAGAAGCATACGTATGAATGAGCCCTAAATTTTGTTCCATTACACATTATAAGTATAGAATAATCCTCACTTACACAACTATATAATATTGCTGCTCCTTATATATAAATATGGTGTCGGATTTTTTTCTTCTTCTTTTTAATGAGTGTTTCATGATTAATCTGTAATGTGTTTGATGGAGAGGAAAGTGTTGGCATGTGGGAGAATAGTGAGTAGAAGAAGATGGCCCATTACCTACCAAAAACCTTATAAAACTATTCATGTCTTCTTCATACTTACCAGGTACCATATGCTTTTGTTTCCTTGTCAAGTGTCAACCAACGTAAGCATTCAACTCTGCACTCAATATTCGCAAAACCCCCACAAAATCAAATCCCAAATCAAAAAACACCTCTCAACTTCACGCCCATTTCATATTGGCTTTTCCTCATTCTGCTTTAAATCGAAGCAACCAGTCCATTCAATAATATATGCAGATAATTGTTTCTAACTTTCTACAGGGTTTGTCTGAAGTACTGAACTGAGGCTTTCGTTTGTATGGGGAGAACAGAGCTTTTCACGCCCCCACCCATCAAATGATATGATATAAGCCTAATTATGGTGGTCTGAGAATCTTTGATCTTTAATTAATGTAGTCTCAACTTGGGATTGACCCAATCATAAGATTTTCCTCATCACACTGACTTATTTGTGCACCAACTTTAATGCTAAACCATTTTTATTCAAATTAATGTGTATGTGCATGCCACCACTAATACCGAAAATCCCTCCATCTCTCTCACACTCACATAATGCAAAGTATGGTTCCGGTATTTGTTGGTCTCAGAATGGCCTCAGCCAAGGTCTAAAATCTGATATTGACTGAGAAAAATGTCACAAATAGTTCCAAGTAAATTAAAAGAAGACTTTTCTCGTTAAGGCAATGGGAGCTTAGTGTGTGTGTGTGTGTGTATTTTAAAGATTTTGCACGTTCAAGCTTCAGACTACAACCTAGTCGCTACCCCCACTTCTCCCTATTCACATGAGAAGAATCTACGCGTAGGGTCATGTACTTAAGATATTTCTAGGGCAAAAATAAGGGGTAATAAAGTATTATACATGAACAAGTAAAAGTAGCTATCATAGTTGGAGAGACATGTGAAATCAAATTGGGCAAGTTGAAACGTCATTGGATAAACTTATTCAATAATCATGACTTGCAAATTACAAAATGTACAACTGGGATCAAATAAGTTGTAAAGAAAGATGGATAAAAAACCGAAGTGTAAAACCCTGAAAATCCTTGTGGGTCCCCTGTGCTTGAATTGGGAGCCAGATAGATTAGGGAAAAAAAATAAAGGATCTAGATGTCCGTGAAAGAAAATCCAACTACAAAAACCCACCCTCCCCTCCTCCTTCCTCTGGCACCACACAAACATAAACCTCTTAACCTCAAAATTATCATCTCTCACAGACATTCTTCTCACAAAACCTTCCTTAAACAGAGTACCTCTCTGTTCTCTCCAAGTCCAACATGGGCAGGCCACAACAAAGATACCGAGGCGTAAGACAAAGGCATTGGGGTTCTTGGGTCTCTGAAATTCGCCACCCTTTATTGTAAGTGATTTATGAAACTTGATTTAACCTTAACTTCCACGTCCATGCACACATGTTTCTCATTTCTTGTCTGTTTTCTCAGGAAGACTAGAATTTGGCTTGGTACTTTTGAAACAGCAGAAGATGCAGCAAGAGCCTATGATGAAGCAGCAAGGCTAATGTGTGGGCCCAGAGCAAGAACCAACTTCCCTTATAACCCAAATGTGTCTCAGTCTTCTTCCAAGCTTCTCTCTGCAACTTTGACTGCCAAACTCCATAGATGCTATATGGCTTCTCTGCAAATGACTAGACCTTCATTACCAGAACCTCAGAGAATGGTTTCTTCGCCTAAAAATGAAGTTTCCAGTAGCAGCAGCAACTCTGTTGATACAGAGTTTTCACGCAAGAGAGGACAAGAGGAGATAGAAGAATCAGAGGCTAATTGGGTTATGAAGAAGGTGAAGGTGGAAACTAGTCAGCAATTCGAACCTCTTGAGGAAGATCACATTGAGCAGATGATTGAGGAATTGCTTTATTACGGTTCTTTTGAACTCTGCTCTGTTATGGACTAAACAAGTTTCAGCTTTATGCTGATTCACATTCTTAATTGTGCTCAATGCAGTGCATTTTGCTAATTTTAACCCATTTTTCTAAACCTTCTCTTCCTTGTCCTGCCTGGTTTAGTGAGTTAGTTCGTACTTTGGTCCTAGATGATATACCTTCTAAGTGACTCGTTTAGATTAATGTTATGTGTACAGCCGATCATTATCCACTATGTTGTAATGTTATCAAGTTATTATTTTTACTATCTTTTAGTTATTATGTGTTGTGGCTCTGTTCTGAGATTTTGGCCTCTTGTGGAACTTGCAAATTAGTCTTTCTCTCTACTGAAACTTTAAGGGTGAGATTTGTCAAAGGGCACAGCTTTTGAGAAAACTGGCAACATCCCTTTTTTTCAAACATTGTAGAATTTTATGCACTTAGGTTGCTCGTAGTTCTTGTCCAGGAAAAAAAAAACGGTTGCTCGTAGTTCTGACACCAGCTGTAAGAATTGAATTCAATTAAAAATAAAGTTGTTACCTATTCTGTTACATTATGACACAAAAATATAGATGACAGACCACTTGACAACCTGAGTGATGAAATCTAATATTTTTTTCTTCAGATCCATATTTAAAATGGCATCCTCTGTTTTAACCCCTACCAAAGTCTCTGCTTACTTAGAGATCCTCTCATCCTGCAGCTTGGTGAAGAATAATTCACGTCATTTCTGGTTTCCTACTGGCAATTGGTTAATGATGAATTGCTTGATTCACTACTTCTGTAAACAGTGACGCGACATTTAAATATGTTACTTTTGCAACTCCCCATCAACTGAATTCAATTTCAGGTTAAGATATGGGGCTCAAGTAAATTAAATAAAACATATAGTTGTACTAAATGCTGGGGGCAAAAAAAAAGTTGTATTAATTGCCAATATATAATGATGCACATTTAGTTTCTTTTAGGTATCGTGGAATGACGAAGAAATACGAAAACTTTGGTAAGAGCTAGTGGGAATTCTTGTATATACAACTAAATTTGAACTTGCTGATACATTGCTTCTAATTATAAGATTAAGTTAATTTTTTTTGAAGAAATTAAGGATATAAAATATATCATTTTAAATTGTTTATATTTATCTTTTTTTCTTAAAATTAGATTATTTTACATATAAATTCACATATAATCTAATTACATATATCATATATTAAAATATAATGGTCTAATTTACTTTTTAAATTTTTACAAAATAATCAATTTAATTTTATAATTATGACGTCGGAGATACGGTAAATATGTTATTGTTGTGTATGTCGAGGAAGCCAATATCATTAAGGGGGGAAAAAAAGGAAAGGATTACTTTTTAAAAATTGCGTGTCTTTTTGTTAGGGATTGCTGCTGCTGCTAAAGAAAAATGGACACTGAATGAGATTGAGTGGAAGTATTAATGATTTCTTGAAGGGCCCATTTCCCATTTTAATCTTCAAAAGGGCTTTCCATGTTCATCTTTCAACCTCCTCTGTGTCATTCTCTCTCTCTCTCTCTCTCTCTCTCTCTCTCTCTCCCTTTGACGCAGCAAAACTAATTATGTTTCTGAAATCCACAGCTTCTTTCTGAGAAATATATGTTCCTGGTCCCCAGCTCATATTTTAACAGACCCAACCAAAAAAAAAAAAAAAATTCACACGCTGAATTCTGAAACAAGTGAGCACCAGTTATACTGAAATTTAAAAATGATGGTGTTTGTTTATTTGCCTTTTTTTGTAAAGAAGAAAGCTAGATCATAAAATTTCGTAACAGAATCCTTGAGACACAAACGTGAAAACGATGGCTTTATCAAGGATCACTGAATGAATTTCTGGTAATCTTCCTCAGTGGGAGACAATATATATCATCGGAGTGTGAAAACTAGGTTCATGATTAACAAATGGGGTAAATTGACGAGGACTATATGATTTTTTCCCGCGTAAATGAAAAGAGAACATGTCGTTTTCTGGCCACATTTTCATTTGAAGCAAGTTTAATCAGCGGTGAATATGGTTTTATTTTTACCATTAGGGGTCTTTTTCCATTATGGGGATGATTTTTCTTTAGTTTTGAGTGGCTGTTAGTTAATGCTTTTTAGTCAAGTGTTATTAGTAAGACTTGATAATCCATTGCCTAATCATGTTTTAGAGTCTCAAGTCAGCTTCATCAACAAGTTCTGATGTTATATATATTCAGTTGAACACCATTATGAGGCAATGCTAGATTCCTGTCGTATCCACAATTCTCTGAAATGATTATGGCTTCAACCTTAATATTTCCTGTCCCAATAACTGTCCAATGGATCCAGGAGAATAAACTATCAGGGAAATTATAAACTAATTATGAGTCAATTCAGCATCTAAATTTTTTTTGTCTGCTATCCTTGAGTCCGTTTACTGAACTTTTGGTTTCTTATATTTTAGTCGGTTATGGAATTCATTTTTGACATTTAATCTTTATCAATTAAATTTTCTAAAGTTTCATAAACAATTTGAAGTTTTTATCTAATTTCACTGAATAAAAAAAAAATCAGCAGTGCATGAAGAGACTGTCATCCTTGAATTAAAAGTTAGACTGGGTGTGTTTAGAATTATTTTGTTTCAAATCACACAAAACTAACTCTATTAGGTTATGAATTCGAGTACTACTATTTTTTATGTATAAAATCTTTCCGAGTACCCGTATTTTATACAAGTATGAAAGCACATCATGTTCCTGTAATCAATAAAATTAACAAATAGGAACTGTTAACTAATTTTTCCTTTAAAAAAAGGATATATATCTTCCTCGATTGTATGTAATGTATAGTGTATACATGTTCAATGATTGTTTTGATTGTTAGGCGCAGGTAGCAGAGTTGGGTGCTGGAGGGGGAAGTATATTTTGGTGTTCCATCTCTATCAATGAAACTTCATCATTGTTCTCCTGTTACTTGGAATTGATTTTGTTCCCCACAACCATCATATGACTATGTCTTTATTTTGTTTTTTTGTTTTTACTTTTGAATTTCATTCCCTCAAAGTTGGTTAAATCATGTCATGTTAGTGATTTTTTCCATCATTAATCCTTTGAACTTTTACACCACCCCTACATGCATATTAATTCCCCCATTTTCACCAGACACACACATGCCAGCTCCAACATCACCATCTTTATCCCTCACCCTTTCTCTCTCTCTCTTTAAAAGGTAAAATTTTAAAAGTTTTTTTTTTTCCATGGACATGCCTGTGTTTTCCAGGAACTATTGTTTATTCAATAGCTAAGCCAGTTACCCTAAAGAATGAGCTGATGCAATGATAAGATGTACGTTCACTTTGTCTGGCATTTTGACTTTGTATCATTATATATTGTTACTATATACTGTAAATCTGAGTAGTTAATTAATTCAAATTTAATTTCTCTTGATTTATGATTGGAGTGCATCTTTCGAGGTTAAATACAGTTGAAGATGTTTGGCTTAATGATTCTTCTGTCTTATCCATGAAGAAGCATATTCCCTGTACTTTTTATCTCGTTGTTTTCCTGTAGCTTCGTAATGACAATGATTAATGTCGGCATAGTCAATATATAATGATTTACATATGTTATAAAGTTAATGCCATAGAAAGTGTTGATACTCAAGACATGTTCTTCACAAAATGACTCTGTCACTGCATAAATTAATCATAATAGTTTCTTAGATCAGAGAAGATTCATTCTTGTTAGTTCATTATTAACTCTTGCGGTGTCTGTAGTGTGGGAAATTTGCAGGAGCGCGCTAGTTAAGTTTGTCTACTTATTCGTCCCAAGCCAAAGACAATATATAATGCAAAAGATGAAGTGATTAGTGATATATGGTGGAGGGAATTTGTTCATACGGTACCAACAAAAGGAGGTCACAGCCAGCTCAAGGAAACAGCTTTTAGATAGGAAAAGATATGGTAAGTTGATATTAGGCCACTAGAATTCATGAAAAGGGGCTTTGGCTGGAGTCAGAAACAGTGAAAAGGAATTAGTGAAGAGTCAAAGATGGGAGTGTTTGTTAGGAGAAAAAAGTGGTCAAAACCAATGATGGTATATAGAATCTCTAGTTTGAAAATTAATGTTATTTGGGAGGAGAAGGAGGAGAGACAATATCATACACCACATTGTCACAGGCTAATTCTGACGCCCAAAACAAACAAAGAAACAAACAAAACCAGAATATGGGATCTGGTGAGTCATGCATAAATCCAAAGAACACTGTAGGGGAAGTGATGGGAATTAAAGAAAAGCATGGGTTGGTGTGGGTGGGGGTCAGCCGGTCAGGAAATGAAAAGCCAACATACTTTGTGGGGGCAAAAGAGAAAATTTTTGTTAGTAATTCTATGAAGGAGTGGATGAGTATGTACATATACTTGGGAGATTATATTTTTTTGGAGGGAAAAGAGAAGGAGAACGCAGAGAACGTGGTTAGGTTATTTGGGTCAATAACGTTTGGTAGGGTGTAGGTTAAGGAGTGGATGACATGTCTCTTGCTCTTGCCCTTCCTAATCCTAGGTCCTGTAATAAGACAAACACCGTTTGGTTGTTGTAGCATCAAAACATGTATATGTGTGCACTCATGATCTTGCTGGTTTTTCATATGATCTTGTACAGTTTTGTAACATTCGGAACTCGGACATGCTTCTTGGAAAACTAACTGTGTAAGTGGCTAATGAGTCCGGTCCCACCTCACGTTCACGGTCTCTTGCGGTCTTGCCTTATTATTGGGTTTGATTGTGAGCAGAGTAAGGCCCATTCATAAGTCAGATATATAAAAGCCCATCTTTAATTGCTGCTTGGTCTTTTTGGGATAGGGTTTAACTTTTTTTTTCTTTAGGCCTAGTTACTGTGATTCTATTTGAGGTAATCTTATCCGAAATACTGTCAGCTAAATGTAAACATATTTCAAAACGAGATTCAATCTTTAGTTTACCACATTGTGAGGGGCCATCCTCTTCCTTTAAACTCAACCTTGTCGGTGATGGTTTCTAACTTTTTTTTTCCCCCTCAATCAGTCTAACCTCCATTCATATGGATTAAGTCTGTGGCCCCTTGATGAAACCCCTAAATTCCTTGAATTTTTTGTTTACCTTCTAAATTCCTTGAATTAATACATGTAAAAATTTCACATTTATTACCAGTTACATTACATAATTTTCAAATGTTATGTGATGATACTTAGACAGGGTGGATAGTAGACAGACTGTAAAACATTTAACACTATAATTGCTTGGATTTGGCGGAAGGAATGGGAATATGCAAAATATAATTTCATTGAACGAAAAAAATTGTTGGATACCACGCGTTGTGTTTAAAATGATAGAAAAGACGACTTTGATTTTGACTATAAATGAATATGCAAAATGGATGTCCAACAACAAAATTTACCATGTGGATTTTCTAAATTATATTTGTCTGCTGCGGACACTAGACGGTGATCGTGGGAATGTTGTAGTAGTGAACATTAGCCTTGGCCCGTTAGACAGGCGGTCAATTAAGGAGGAAGGTCAACGTCAAAGAAAAGGCTCCAACTATATATGCCCAAATTAAATGTGTTTCCCATCTATTAATTTACCTATGAAATATGCAAGTTGATGTTTCATATATATGCGTTTACTCCTTTGAGGAGGAGAGGGTTGTCTCATAATCATCTATCTCATTTTCTTCTCATAATCACTCTTTCACCTTTAAATATAAAAATGAATGGTTCATATTTAATATCTTATAAAATGTTATTATAATGTTTTTAACATATGAATAAAGAGTTTAAGCTTGTTAGGTTTTGATCTAGATTGTGTACACTTGTATTATAAAAAAATTAATGTATAAAAGATTTTAACAATAATTTAAAAAATATTATATACCAACCATTCATATTTTTATCCAATAGTAGATATAAGATTATGAGAAGATAATGAGAAAACCGATTGTTGCGAGAGAAACCCAACCTTTTGCTTGAACCCTTCCACACACACTATTAAAACCAGTGGAATTGAAGGCAACAATATAGCCTGGATATGCTTATAAAAAAAGTACAACGAATAATGATTTTGAATTGGCAAATCACATAGTGGACCTACGTCATTTGGTAAATAGTAGTGCCATGTAACTGCAGTTGGGCTTCCATGGCCCAGTTCTTGCAAGATTGGCTCTTCCAACTCCAAAATCACCTGTCATAGGCCTGCCGAAAACTTGGTTGTGTCTTTCCTTTCTTTCTTTCCTTTTTCCTTTTGTTTTCATGTGGTTGTGTAGGTCAAATTTGAGTATAGTTGAGATTAATTGGAAACAACTATCTCAAAACGTTTGCTATATTCATACATACTTGAACTCAAGACTCTTCACATTTATAATTAGAAATGAGGTAAACGATCTAAACACCCTAGAAATACTCACATTCAATGCCTAATGTCTAATAAGAGGATATACATGTTTAAAACATGAGAGTTATAGTGTGAGGCAGTGAACTCTAATAAAAATGGTACACCTAACAGAAGCATTTAAATGCTTTAAGAACACCACGTCATTTGAACTCAGACAAATTAGAACATCACAATTCATTTGATTTTAATCATAATTGGCTGATGACCCATTTTAAACAATACACAATTTATTTTAGCTTTAAGAAAAACAAGCTTATTATCATTTACAATATTGATGAAATGTTACCATTTAAAACAAAATAAAATGTGAATTTTTTGACATGAGTCATCAACCAGTTAAAATTAAAATCAACTTAATTGTTGCATTATGATTAGCTTAGAGCTTCAGTGACACAATACTTTAACGTTATGCAAGTATTTCTCCACACCTAATGGGCATGCTTTCAGCAGTTGAGGAGTCTTGGATCTTTGACTCTTCATCACATTCTACGCTCCACCCCATGCCCCCAACTTTTCATAAACTCTAAATACATCCCATGTGACGATCCAATCTTATTATTTCTTTTAACTCTTATCACATTTAACCTTACCACATTGTTTCACATACGCCAAGTCTATTTCATTTTATCCATCACCACCAGCTGTTCACTTTTTGTTCCTAAATTTTTTTTAGATTTATTAAATTAAAGATCTTGAACAAAAGGCATATAATCTTAACTTGCCCCCAAATGCCATTTCGCCCTCATCGCTTCCACTTGTCCAATCCCCTCGCTTTCATTATCTATCTTTTTTTTTTTTTTTTTTGTGTGCGTACAAGTGTTTGAATTCCTTTTTAATATTTCCGACGTCCTTTACTTCCACGACTTATGTTCTTATCGAAACACCTATTCTCTATCTCAATGAAATGCCACATACACAGATTCCAAATTCCATTCCCGTCTGTTTTTTTTTTTAACCAAACATAAGATGCAGCCACGTTTTCAAACAAAGTGAATTGAATCTAATTCATTCCCAGCTCTTAACAACAATTTACTGTGCAGTGTCGACATTTGCTGACGAGGCCGCATTACATTTTAAAAGACTTATTCTTTCACAGTTTAGACAGCGATAAGTGATCATATAATTCGTAATTATTTGTCATGGGATTTGAAATGTCAACATGCGATAGCTTTATCCAGCTTAAGTAAGGAAGGGCGCTTTATGAGTTACGGATTAGCTTTAAAGAAGGTCGTGTGGTTAACTTGTAATCTCATGCCACAGGGCAATCAAACCACCTCACCAAACCCATGTAATATTTATTATTGGGCAGATGTCACGTAATTTTCATTCGTTTCCTGAATCTAACCAATTTAAAAGTCCTCGGCAATATAGACATTCCCCCTGTATATAGGCTAGCTGTTCTCATTAATTTGAGATGGCACTTCTTTAATGACCGGTCTCCCCTGTGGCTTTGTGGTTACTGCGTAACATATATATATATATATATATATGTATATACTCCCTCTGGTCCTTATTATAAGGCACCAACTAACAAAATTTTTGGTCCTTATTATAAGGCACCAACCGCCACATTAATTACATTTTTCCTACTTTACCCTTGTCATTAATGAATGTTCATAGTTTAAAATGTTAAGTTGTATCATTTAATGAAGGGTGAAGTTGGAAAACATGGTCAATTAAGCCTAGATTTAAGGACTCAACTACCATTCCTTGGTTTGTGAGAATTGGTAGTTGGTGCCTTATAATAAGGACCAGAGGGAGTATAACACTTCTTTAATGAGGTAACACTACTCATAATTATTGGGCAGATATCGTAGATGACACTTTTTTATTGAATGAAATAGTAACACATTTTGAAGATGTGTCCGTCTTATTTGAAATATGCATGATGATACTCGAGGTAACGAATCTTAGCAGTACTGGATTCAATGGTCAAATGTGATGAATTTTTAAAATTTTCTAGTTCACGACTTTGCCTAGAAGGAAGCCTCTCTTTTTTTCCCCTCAACAAACCATTTAATGAATTTTCTGATAAAGCTATAATTTAATTTTGTTCTCCTTTTATCAGTTTCTCAAAAAAAAAAAAAAAAAAAACAATATCATTTTTTTGCCATCATCCATCCTTCTACGCCCACCAGAACGCCCACACTCATCTTGCATCAACGTTGGTTGAATTTCAGCCTTTATTGAAGACTAAATAAAACACTTGGTGATAGGGGTGTTCACCTCCGTTCCGTCTCTACTATCTCATTCTGATCTCAACCATATTACCATTGCAAAAAAAAAAAAAAAAAAAAAAAAAAAGAAATTGAGACGTAACAAAATTATTGGCGAGACAATACATGAAATGAGCTTCATCCGGTTACGTGTTTTTGTCCTGTCTGAATATTTATCTTTTAGAGATATAGTTGGCATTTTAAAATATGTAATTAATATATTTTTTAATATATATTATTTATATAAAGATATATTATCAAATTGGTTATATATTAATTCTAAAACATTAGAATAATCAAAAATCATAATATATGTCATACATATAATTTTTTTTTTTTTTATTTTTTTTCCAAAAATAGACCAGGAAAAAAAGAAAATTGATTAAGCAAATTTATATCCTTTTAAAAAGGTAAACGAGATATCTCGTTATTGTACTGTTTTTAGTCATGATCTCTATAGGAAGGGGCAAAGCTGAGAATGAGACGTAATATGTGACAATTTTACTATCTCAAAACTTTTAACAGGACAGGACAATGAACAAGGTTGTCGCGATTCTTTTAAAAAACACTCATTCTTGGTTTATTGGTGGGGTGTTAAATAGCCCCCTTAATTAAATATAGTTAAAAAACTAACAAAGTCCCATTTTGGGTATTTAAGCGGTCCTTCTTCAACTAAATTTATAATTTAATTGGGAAGGCAAGCGTGACATGAGATAAGATAGAGGGATAGATAAACAAAAATGGAAGATAAGAGAAAAGTGGAAGAAGTTACTGTGAATGATACTTTTTGGAGTCATTTTCAAGGGAAATTGAAACAAGAAAATTCAAAGGTCCAAGTCCAATGGGCGGGTTTCGGTTTGAGCCAAATGACCCCACTATGCCCATTTCCCCCCAGCCCGCTTTGAAATCCAAACATATGGTCATCACACACCTCACACACTGCAAATACACAGTCTTCCCTTCTTCCCCCATAAATTGAATTCCCTCCTCCTTCTTCTCATTACTATACCACAAAACCCTACATTCCCTTCTTCTTTATTCTTCATTCATCATCACCATCCCAATTCACAACTTTTCTGTAATTCCACCCATGTCCTCCTCCTCCTTCCCCTATTGCTTCTGTCCTTCCCATACTTCCGATGACCCTCCTCCTCCTCCTCCTTCTCTTTGCCTCTCTCCCACTAATAATAATCCCAATCTCACCACCTATCTCTATCACACCCACCTCGGCTTCGTTTCCCTCACATGGTCTCGCTCCGTTCTAGCTCGTTCCCTCCATCTTCAGCTCCATCTCCATCCTTCTTCCTCTCCTTCTCCTTCTCCTTCTCCTTCATCCCCTTCTTCTTCTTCTTCCTTTCACCTCCACATCAAGCCCCTCCTCTTCTGCAAAAAGCACGGCGTCAAGAAGATCTCCCCTAACATCCGCATCTTCTGGAATCTCTCCAAAGCCAGATTCGGCGCCAATGGACCTCAACCCCTCTCTGGTTTCTATGTCGCCCTCGTTGTCGACAAGACCATGCTCCTCCTTGTCGGCGACGCCCTCAAGGATGCCTATTCCAGAACCAGGGCTCGCCAGCCCCTCACTCCTCAGATCCTTCTCCTCAAGAGAGAGCACGTCGTTTTCCACAAAGTTTACTCCACCAAAGCCAAATTCGGAGGCAAAACGAGAGACATACACATCGATTGTGATTCAGGCGACGATTCCAGCCTCTGCTTCACCGTCGACGGCAAAACCGTCCTCCAAATTAAGCGTCTCAAGTGGAAATTTCGCGGGAATGAGAAAATCGAAGTCGATGGGGTTCCCGTTCAGATCTCTTGGGACGTTTACAACTGGCTGTTCGAGAAAGAAAGCAGCGACGGGCACGCGATTTTCATGTTCAAATTCGAGGAGGAGGACGATGATTATGAAGATGATGCAGGAGGAAAGGAAATCGGGGAGAAGAACATGGCGAATCTGTGGATGCAGCAGCAGAATTTGAGTGGATTCAACGATTTAGGGAAGAGCTTTTCGTCGTCTTCGGTGTCAATGTCGTCGTCAGCGAGATCTCTGGGAGCTAGCTCCTCTGTGATGGAATGGGCAAGTGTGGAGGAGAATGAATTGGTGGTTCCTGTTGGCTTTTCTTTGCTTATTTATGCCTGGAAATGTTAGATAGATAGCTAGATAGCTAGCTTCTCTTCTCTTTTTCTGCCTTTGTTACTCTCTCACTAACTTGTCTAACTAACCTCCCCAATTTATTTGTCTGAACAATGAACATACATACACACTTCAATAAATCTCATTACATTACAGTCCTGAAAGAAACACATCTTCCTGCTTATTCTCTCGTTCCTTTTCCTTTCTCTTGTATAGATGCTTGCTTTACGGCATTCATCCAGTTTCGATTGAGCTTAATGGTCGCAATTTGTTGTTTGTTCTGAAGGTTAAGGATGTTTTTATCCTTCATTTCTGTACTAACGATTGGAATAATAATTAACAAAAATGTGCAATTTTTTTTGATAGAATAAAATGTGCATTCTCTCCGGTCTACACGATGACTTGTTTCATCTGACTGCTTTTTTGGCGACTATTGAGACCGGAATAAACCGCAGATTAGTGTGTTGACCTGGTCAGCGGATAATCCAATTGTTGAATTCACCAAGTTGATATGTTTGGGCCGCACTACAACTTGGTGTTTCCATCATCTACCACCATATTCATCATCGTCTTCGGTGATTGTATTATTTTAATATTTTTCGCTCACTTTTTTCTCAAATATTTAAAATTATCGATAAATGTTACCGATTGGAACAAAAAAATATGTTCTATCCTAAAAAAAAAACACATCTTTCAGCTTATTCTCTCGTTCCATTTCCTTTCTGTTGTACACTATTGTAATTCGTTTATAGATGCTTGCTTTATGGCATTAGTCTTCTTGTGAGAAGCGGTTTTGATGAAGCTTAATGGAGCGAAATGGATTGGTTTTCCTTCATTTGTGTATTAACGATTGGAATAAAAATAATTCAAAATGTGCAGCTCTTTTGTTTTTTTTAGTAGAACAAAATGTGTAATCTCTCAAGTGATCCAGTCTACATAATGACATTTTTCATATCACTGATTTTTGGCGACTATTGGGACCGGTATGAACCGATGAGGCGCTGATTATTGTGTGGACTCGATCAACGGATGACCCAACAATCGTTGAATTCAGCAAGTTGAGCCGCGCTACAACTTGGTGTTTTCATCATCACCTTATTCATCCATCGTCTTCGGTGATTGTATTTGGTTCATTGTTAAATATAGGACCTATAATGAGGTGGGTTTGTTTTTAAATATAAGATCTCTTTCTATGTTTCTCACATTTCCTCTAAATTTAATATTATATGATTTTAACTAATTTAATTAATATACTCAATCTAATCAAATTATGTTAATAGCTCTAATATCTAGAAACAGATGAAGTATTATTTTTCGCTTTCTATTCTCCTACATATTTAAAATTGTTATCAATAAAAGTTATAAATTTGATAGATTTGCCTTTGATGAATTAATTAACTATTGCAATAATAAATCGTAAAAAATTCATCTTTCTAACAAAATATATGATCTATTGTAAAATAAGTCGGAATGTGGTCTGATGTCTCATGATAATTTTTAAACAAACTGATTTTTTTCGTGGCCTGGTAAGCACGGCAGCTAGCTACCTTCGTTAGCAACTGATCATGGTCAATTATTATTTATCTAAAAACTTTTTCCACAGTATTTTCCTGCTATACTTTTTTTCGCTTTCGGAAGCTTCTGTCTGCTTTCTTATTCTTTAATATTAATATCTGCAGAGCATAATATTTATAACAACCTCGTGGCTCATGATCCGCTCTAATCTATGATAAATAGCTCACCTTGTTTTATTTTTTTTCAGTTATAAAATTTTATACCTTCTATTGTATCAAAACATGAATCGTGCTCCATAATTTTTTTTCCAACAAGAGTGTTGGGGACCTACTCTACTAATCAAAAAGCTGTTTATATTTGCTTATTTATGTCATGTGATAAATACTTAATATGTGCTTAGCTAATGTAAAATATTCAATCAAAATTTAAATGAAACAGAAGTATAATTTGTAACACAATAAAGGGTTAGTGTAGCATACTGCTTATGGTAAGCATAGCATACTCAGTACTCACTATTCATGTATCAGCTTCTCAATTTTCATGCGGTTTTCCTATTCAGCAACGTTTACACCCTCTTGGCCTAGGTTTCTCGACCCCATTTCTAATATGAGATAATTTTAGTTTAATATGAATATAAAAAAATAAGAACATTCATTTCTTATGTATCTAATACCTTTTACGAAAAGGTATGAAGGTCAAATGTTAGTGTTGAGGGTGGAAGCCGGTAAGAAAGGGCATGGACGCATTATTGTATTTGGTGATAGGTAATAGCTGGGTAACAAGGAAAGGAGAAAGAGTCCATCGTTCATGGCGTTTGGTGGCTAGAAATGTCGGTTCGAGTAAGACATAAATCAGGTGTGATAGACATCTAAAACTTTCCTTTCTCTGCTCCTTTTCCTTAGCTTTTGTCCAATTTAAATTGATATCGCCACCTGCAGTACCGAGCAATAGATTATGGCCTTAGTTAACCCTTACAAGAAACGAAACATTGGTTGCCGATAGTGTCGATACATAAATTTAACCTGTACACTTTTAAAACAAGCAAAAAGGGCCAGCATGAGGATGGGTTTTGACGGTCAAAGAAGGCTCTCCGCTTCTTAATTCCCATGTCAGATTTCATAAGGGATTTCAGTAAATACCATTGTTTTGCAACTTAAATACAAATGGGACAGCAAGAGTGTGTAGGCAAGAAGGGATCTAACTACATTTATTGGCTGTTTCCGCCACGATTGACACGCCCAACTTTCCTCACTTTTTCTCCGTTTTTTATACGCAAATCCCACGTGTCGTTGAAGCCACTGGGAGTGCCATCATCAACCATATTCAATTTCACCTACTATTTTCTCTCTCTCTCTCTCTCTTTTCATTGCCACAGACTCAGTCTTCGATTCGTCCTTTTTGACTACACAGCTACTCTTCATTGGGCCTTAGAGGCATGATGAAAACGTGCAATCATCACAACCACACCATGTACTTACGCTCAAGAGAACCCAAAAGCACAATTAGAAAAAAAAAAGTTGGGCCCAAAAAAAAAACAACAGATAAAGTCTTATTCCGGCTTTGAAAAATAAGACTCCAGAATACAGATGCTTTTGAACTGATATGATGTATGTCATGGGTTAACTACTTAACTCTCAAGCATAGTCCTTGTTATCCGACAAACAAGAAGTATAAGCCTTAAAAGAGGGTTGGCTCTTCGGAGTTCGAACTTCCAACCCTGGATATTGCAGGATTGAGTGCTTTTTATGATTCAGTTATTAAATAAATACAGGACATTGGCTCATGAAGTTCAGTGCTAATTGTAGGTTCCATACTCCTCAATTATACACCTTTTCGTTAATAATTGCTAGCTTGAATTATACACTTCAGCAAATGAAGATGTCGCAAGATATTGTACACATCAGGGGGGAAAACAAATAAAAAACCCAGAGAACAGAGACCTTATGCTCTCACCGAAGGAGGGAAGAATTTCAGAGGGAGGGAGGGGGACATCAATTCCCTAGCAGCTATTGGCACACTATGAATATACAATTGAACATAAATATGGAGCAGACATCCAAGTTGCTTCCCTGAACAGATTTGGTTGGCTTTGCATACTTTAAGACCCTAACTTTCCAAACCTGACTCCAGTCAAAGCTTTTCCTTACCAGATAGTTAATGGTGGGGCAGAAGAACCGTTAATCAGAGATGAGGATGGAGGGATACAATGTCATTTGGTTACTGCTTTGAACTGGTACACCTCAAGATCATCGCGGTTTGGGGGCAGCCTCATATCTTCTAGAAGAATGGCTTTTCAGCCTCCTCCTTTCTGCTTCAGAGACTCCATTATCCAATGAGACTGCTCGAATCTTAGTATCGCTTAGTTCAGGCGGAAGAACACAGTTACACAGTAAGCCTACATTATCAGAAGCACATGTTATCATCATGAGGTCCTTGGAAAGGGGGAGGGAGTTCCTCATAAAAATAATAATCTAATGTTAAGTCCAACGCATAGCTTGGGAGAATCATTGGGAAAGTTGCATGTGCACCTAGATAGATGCAGATGAATTGAGAAAACTTAAAGCAAAATCAAAGTATCTACCAATTTATGATTTCAATGGATCTGGCCAAATAGCCATGACCTTGATTCGTGCAGGGGAATCAATGCCAGAGTAGCAGATATAATTTGTTGAAAACAATTTTTTTCCAAATAATCCCAAGCATTTTAGGCAATTTAACCAAACATGAACTTGAAAATTTTCACCCACCCCACCATTCGTTTCCAATAAAAGTACACAAAAAAGGCAAATACAACAAGACAAATCAGAAGGTAGAAATGGATCCTGGAGCAGATACAAAACAAGATAATAAAAAACAATCAGCACGAACAAAGAAAGAGAGATACATATAATCAAAACTAAAAGGGGAAGAGGTTGAAAGATGCATAGTAGGATCAGCACTATATCAGAGAGTTAATCTACTACATTTAATCATTTATCACACTTAAAAACAGCATCATCTTTCGGAAGGACTAATCGTGTGTTCTTCTGTCAGCCCAGAAGTTTATCCCAAGAGGTGAGTGAAAAAGCCATGCATATAAACAGGATGGAACATGATCATTAATATAAATAAACTTACCGAGTCGAGCAAGTCGATTTACCCAGCGAGGGATTGACTTGTTGGTAAGTTTGAGGCAAACATCGTTACAAAAGTGATTGCAGTTTTTGGTGATGAGATGATATGAGTTCCCAGCATAATTATCAGCTATTGAATCCATATACGCCCGAACTTCTCTTAGGCTCAGGTCTGTTGATCCAATGTAAATTGATTTTCTGAAAGTGAAACCAGGACATCGGCCAGGCTCTAATTCAAATATACCGGATGTTGAGCGGTCATGAGCTCCGAACGCATATTCAACGCCATGAACTACAACAAATTAAACCACGATCAACAGTTATGAGTGCCTAACACCCAGATCGAAATTAACATATAGCCGTAAAACCAGTAGTTCTAAAAAAGTCCCTTTTGCAATTCACGAGTAATTGGCTAAGATATAACATTCTAATCAGGCTAAAATCCAAAACCTAGAGAACGAAGGTAAAGAAACCACAATAAAGTCCAGACACAGTAGCTTGAAGTATAAATTTACATAAAAGATCTCCTCCCACTTCACGCAAGCAATGATCTGCAATTAGGGCTCTTGGAAACAGGGTTACAAAATGCACGCCTATTGTACAGCGTTTCAATTGTTTTGCTCAATTCAATAACCGACACAATCAAGCACGAAGCAAAATTGGTGCAATGATCTTGTAACAGTATTAAGAAAAAGAAAAGGCAACCGTTCCTCGATTTCATGATAACGATTAGCCTACTGAGCGAATTTACGGTAACGAACCGAACACAAAATACGCAACCACGGATCTGAATAAATAATCGAGGATTCGATTGCCAATCATACCGCTAGATAAACTAAAGTGTGAGAATTAGGGTTTTCTTAGGCCAAAGATTGCTAATTCCCAGACTTTCATATTGTTTCCTGGCTTCCTTGAAAGCAAAGAAACGAGAAGAAAACAAAAAGACTGGGAACAAAAAAAAAAAAAAAACAAGGGTATAACGAAAGAAAGTTGGCCAAACCTTGAACACCAGAATGATAGACTCCGAGTCCAAACCAATAGGCATAGCCATTAATGGGCGTAAGATCATAGACATTAAGGTACACGGGATTCTTTCCCTGCGTCTTCTTCCGGGGCCTGATTACATTTTTACACAACATTGTGTGATTCCCAGAAGAAGTTCCTCCTCGAAACGTATGGTTGGGAGAAAGAAGGCCTGAAATTCAGGGAGCAAGGAAGCAGATTCCGGCGACGGTGTGCGAGGGGATAGAAAGAGAAAACCCAATGGTGGATACTGGATAAGGATTGATTGATTAATAAGTTACAGAAGCCTGGAAATTGGAAGGGAAGAGAATGATAGTTTCTTCTCTCCTGTAATGGCTAATGGTTGGTGCATACCAAAAGGTAGAGGAAGAGGGAGGAGAAGAGAAGAAGGCGAATGAGAGAATCTCCTACCCGACTCCTACCGGCGGCCGAAAGCGCTTTTCCCTTTTATTATTCTTGTCCCCCCTCCTCTTCCCCAATTTTTTTAAAGTTTAAAATGAAGCTGAAGAAAAAGGAATAACACTCTCTTCCTATTTACTCATCTGGTCCTATTTATAGGGCAGAGAGAGAATGTTTTATTTGGTCCTATATATAAGTTACCTTATTAAATATTTAGTGTGAATGTACAAGTTTACCCTTAATTTATTATGTGTTGACTTTATTTTCATGTGGTATAGTGGATATTTAATATGGGTAAAGTTGTAAATTTGTTGGATTTTAATGGAAAGTTAATGAGTTTTAAGGCTTTCCTTGGTCTGTGTGAAATATGCTGGAAATGACTTATAAATAGGACCAGATGAGTATTTATTATTATAATAAATCCACTTTATTTGATTTACACATATCAAAGAAACAAACATACTTAAATCATTAGAAATGTCCCCAATTGATGAATCTTTTTAATTCTACCTCTATTTAAGAATGAATATTACATTCTCTTTCTACATTTATCAACCTCCTCTCTCACATTAATAAGAGGTGAAATTGTACAACTCACGTTAATTGCCCCTAAAGTGAACTTATAATAAGGAACAATTTTTTCCCCACAAATTGGACTTATAAATAGAAACAGATGGTAAATGTAATAAAGAATATGATTTTTCAAAATAATTTTGAGGGATAATCTTAGTTAAATCCAATTGAAATATCTAAATTCAAATTTAGGCATGCTAAGAGTTTATTATGAATTTAAAAATCCGTTTATGTTGAAAATATATTTGATTGTATTATCTAAATTTAATCATTTTTAACAATTTATTGATATTATGATATCTTTGGCTATATATCTTTTTGAAAACAATTTATTATTCACTTATTTACAAATTTTATGATATTATGATATTTTCATATATCTACCTATTTTTAAGACATTTATATTTACAATATCGGCTTATTCTTATATGCTTTTCAAAGTATCTTCTCTTAATAAGAGAAGACTCTTGTGAAATAAAATAGTACAAGGATGATGGCTAAATTCAACAAATTCATAAATGTCAAATGATGTTTTTTTTTCTTCAAAATCTAGTCCCAAATTAAAACTACGATGGATTTAAACGAGATTTTTTTTAATTTTATTTTTCAATATATTCCTCCGTTTCACTTTATTAAAGGTAATCGTAATCAATAATTTTAGGCAAACCAAATAAACATAATGATTTTAACATTTTATATCATTACAATACACACTTTCTTCTCTCTTTATATTTAACAAGCAAATACAAAAATAGAAATCAAACATTTATTATATTAAATTTTACGTGTTACCTCTTGTAGGGATGTACCATTTGGAGGGTTCTTAGGGGTAATAAATTACAGGTCCCGTGTAAGGAACTTAATTAAGATGAGGTCCACAAAATCGCGTAATTAATTTCAGGTCCCTGACACGAAATTGTTATCGCATGCTCATTAAGTTGTTATCATAGGTCAAACAGCTGTTATCGTTTGGTCAAAAGTTGTTACTGAATTCTCAGTCATTAACAATTGAATGAGCATGTGATAATAACTTTTTGGCCTACGATAACAACTTAATAAGCATGTGTAACAACTTTTGGCTAACCATAACAACTAAATAAGTATGTATGTGTAACAACTATTGTTCAGTAACAACTTTTGAGCTGCAGATAACAACTGAATGAGCGATAATAACTTTGTGGGACTTGAGATTAATTATACGACTTCACATGGGGCCTGCGATTAATTACACGATTTCATGAGACCCAAAGACAATTAAATTTCTTACAAGGGATTTAAAATTAATTTTCCCATATTCTTATATTATTCACTTCTTTCTTGTGTACAAACTGGAGAAAGTATATAATAAAAGGTGTAAGGTGAAAAAATGAATGAATATTTTTGTATAAGGAGAAAAGCAACACGTGCTGGCTCTCAGCTTTTTCTGCAACAAATTCGCAGCCATGCCGTAAAAGGCTTAACATTGAAGCCACAGCACGATCTCCCATTTGAAATTCCTGTTTAAAGCTACACCCTAATCACTTCTCACCCTAATCACGTGAATCACTTCTCACGTGTTAAAAAATAGAGTTATCATTCTATTCCTTATTATAAATCTACCTTAACTACTTCTCACATGTCAAGGAGTGAAAGTTATAGCATTAAATATATCTTATTTTTCCAACTTTACCCTTAGTTAAGAGTAGGTGTTAAAATAATACTTTATTCATTATAATCCTTCTCTCTCATCTTCCCTATTTCCAACACAGGGGTAAATTAGCCACAATAGCATTAATTGATCCCAAATTGTACTTATATTTAGGAACACAAAATTTGTGATAGTTGGACTTATAATAATGAATAGAGTGGTATAGTATTAAATATATTTTATTTTTAAAAATCCTTCCAACTTTGCCCTCATTTAATAATAAGTGTAAAAATAGTATTTTTTACATTATAAACATTCTCACTCATCTTCCCTATTTCCAACATAAGGATAAAATAGTCACAGTAGCATTAACTGATCCCAAAGTGGACTTATATTTAAGAGCAAAAAATTTGTGGTAATTGGACTTATAATAAGGAACAGAGTGGTACCATTTATCACTCCATTTAGTTTTTAAATTCCATAATCATGGCACAGAGCTAAAAACTTTGATTAATATGGTGACAAAATTAACAAACTTTCACGTCTCCATTCTCTCCTTAACATGAAACAAGACTACAAGAGTAAAGCATTAAAATAACAAAATAGTTGTGTGACTTTATAGTTTATGCTTCCTCCATTCCTAAATGTAAGATACATTAGTAGAGGTGAGTATGATCCTAAATATATTTCTAATTTTTCTCAATATTTTTGCAAATTATCCTTATTGATAATCCTCAATAATAAATAAGCATGAGGGGGAGGGTGAAATAAAGTTTAAATGTGTATTTTGGTATCATGTAATTTTAACTCACAAACTTAATATAATCAAATTAGGTATATACCCAGGTCTTGTATTTAGAAGCCCAAGAAGTACTTATCCGGTCCTATTTATAAGTCACTTCTAGCATATTTCACACAAACCAAGGAAATCCTTAAAACTCATTAACTTTCTACTAAAATCCAACAAATTTACAACTTTACCCATATTAAATATCCACTATACCACATGAAAATAAAGTCAACACATAATAAATGAAGGGTAAACTTGTACATTCACATTAAATATTTAATGAGGTGACTTATATATAGGATCAAGTAAAACATTCTCTCTCTACCCTATAAATAGGACCAGAGGAGCAATATATAACAGAGAGAGGGAGAGGTGATATGGGTAGATCAAACTGTGACTTTAATTAAAACTAAGTTTCAAAGTTCAAAGGGTATTGAATGTGTTCCCCATCTCCCAAGGAACATAACCATGTGGTCCTTCGCAGGAGACGAAGAACTTACACGAACATTTGCGAATAGCCATTTATGAGGCCACTTGAGGCCTATCCCTTTTGTAGAATAACAAGGACACGATTCAGCGAGCACCAATGGAACTATTTTCAATGTTCCTGACTGTATAGCCACATACTCAGAGTGTGCATGCCAGAATTAAGGCCCATTCATATTTATTACAATACCTTATGAATATACCAACACTGTACTGTATATCCTTCTTTTAAACCCATTATGCATATCCATCTTGATTGCTATATGGAGTATTTCATTTTGGACTATGTGACCGAGGAACAGTGAAATCTAAGATGAGCTAAAATTAATCTGCCACTGAAGATCTCCCCCATTTTTTTGAAATGGTGATGGTTAGTGTAATGATGAGAAGGAGAAAGGATCGAGAAGGAAGCTGTGAATAATGGAGAAAATGATGATGGAGGCATGCACAAGGGTTTGGGGTAAACAAATAATGCGTGATGATGAAGGTTTCATTCAATGGTTGAATTATTACTTCCACTGCGTCCTTGTCGGTGATTCCAACGCCACCTCGGAACACCACTTTCATTATTCTCCCTTAATTCCATCATTATTTCCCTCCCATTAACACTGTTTGTCTTGTTTCCCCTCAGACTCAGAGTCATCAAATCCCCAAAGAAGTCAGACTCCCCCCTCCCCCCAAACAAATAAAAATTATCTTCCCAAAACTTGTTAGTGTTTGGTCATTTAGGTAGTTACGAGAGAAAGAAGAGAGTGGCCAATAATGTCATTGCCATTCACAAGATCGGATACGTAGGCGTAGCTTCTTTATCACTTTATTCGTTGATACTTCGTTTCTTTTTCTGTCACATTACCCTCTTTTCTAGCTTGCAGGCAAACCCAAATAATAAATAAAATCAGATGATTATCCTCGAATAACTTTGACAAGGGTTGGAACAATATTTGTGGGTGGAGAAAAAAGCGGGGAAAAAAAAAACACGCTCACACAAAAGAGAGATGACCTCTTGATTAAGTCACCGCTTGGTCGAAGAGTGACTAGCTAGTAACCATTCATATTATAAGCGTAGGTTCACTGTCAACATATACATAGAGATGAAGCTTTAGTACCAAGTTGCCATTCACTCATAAATTATTAGATGTCCAGTTGATGATTGTTGATGAGAAGATGAAGCCTTTAATTCGCTTTTACTTTACTTTCTACGTACTACTGCATATCAAACTTCATATATAAACTCAGTTTTTTTGAAGCAGAAAATTAGGTAAGAGGATAACACACAGACACACACACAAATACACAGGGTGGTGATAAGTAATCTAATAAGATTTTGGAAGGAGTAGAACAATCCAAAAGACATAAAAGTGTGAGATGTTTTGGAGGGAGGTTGATGAATTGGGAAAAGTCACGTGAGGTGTCTAATGAAGACTGAGTTGCCTGCGTCCACCGAAATATCTCTGTCACTCAACAAACTCTTTCCTTTACAGCGACATTAGTGTCCCCTAATAATGTCCGCTCATTTATTTCCCTCTTCTCCATTATCACTCCAATTATTCAATTTCCCCTTATCTTCTCTTTTTATTAGTACTACCAATTTCTTTTCCATTATTACAAACTTTCGTATTATACTTGTACTGGTGTCATCAATCTAGCTTACGTTTTAGTCCTTTCATTTGATTAATTGCAAATTTTAAATGTGCAGGCAGGATTAACTGCTGAAATTAATCAATGATGTCAAGTTTTAAAGAATTGGCTAAATTATAGAAAACATTCCTAAATTTTGGGCCAGTTACATAGAACCTCCCTGACATTTAAAAATTTAAATTAAGGACCGCTGACGTTTTATGTTTTGACTCTTAACTCCTCTATCGTTAAAATTTTTATTAAAGTTAACAGTTTTATCTTATCCAATTTTTTCACATTTTATTTTGTATGATCTGTCAATAAAAATAAGTTTTTCCATTTAATATAAATAATAGTAAGTATATTATAATTTTTTATTTTAAAAAAGACATGATCAAATAAATATTTCACATTCATTATGTATTTTGATTTTTAAGACATTCAATCTATAAAGTATATGCTAAAAAATATTTTAAACCCTTTTTTTAAAATATTTTATATTTTTTAAATATTTAAAAATACTTAAAATTATATGCCATCTGTGAATGGTTATTTTTAGAATGACATGGTATATAATAAAATAAAGTTAAAATTGTAAATTACAAAAACCTTTAACTTGAACATCAACACATGAAATGTCAGGGGTACTTAATTTAAACTATCAAATGTCAGTGAGGTTATATGCAACTGGCCCAAAGTTCATTTTTTTTTTATAATTTGGCTTAAAGAAATTATATATTTGAATTCAATTTAAAGAGGTGACTTATAAATAGAAGCTATTGAAATATCCTCTCTCTACCTTAAAAATATGATCAGATGAGTATCATTTATTATACACACTCTTCTCCCCCTCTTTATTTAATATGCCAGACCACAAATAGATGTTAAACATTAATTATCTTGAATTTTACATGTTACCTCTCATATAATGTGAGCAAAAAAATTCTTATGTTACTGGACTGAAAGGAGTATTTGGGTTTGAAACAGGCCACTTCAATTGTTGTCCAAGGTTTTTTGTTGCAATTTAAACGGGCCTTTCAGTGATTCATACCCTGATCACTTATTGGGCTTCACGTGACATGAAAGCATAACATTCATGCGTTAATTGTAAAGATGCATTGTTCACAAATCACAATATCACCAGATTGGGCTTGACAGATGACACTCTCTTGTGACTTTTTTGATCAAACTATCAGGAAAAAATATTTTTTATTATGTATTCAAATTTTGCTGCCCATGTACGCAAAAGTGACGGATATTATTGTTTTTAAAGTTATGAGTTACTAGTCTTAATTATAAGAGCCAGTTGACTTTTTTTGAGGAGATTAAGAAAGCAACTTAGAAACCTAAATCTTAATATATGTGACATGTAATTAGATTATATGATAGTTTATAAGTAAAATAACTTAGTTCTGAGGAAAAAAGACAAATATAAACAATTTAAAGTGGTATATTTTGTATCCTTAATTTTTTCAAAAAAATCAACTGACTCTTATAATTAGGACCGGAGGGAATATAAATTAAACATTTGATGAAAGAGAAGTTTTGGGTGCGTGCGTCGTTGTTCAGCATGTGCAGTCTATAATTCTCAATTCTTGCAGTTGCATGCTTGCTTGTTAAAAGGGCTAAAAGCTCTCCACCACGGCCTTTCCCTTTCAACTAGTCTATTCATAAAAATATGATCTTCCATGTAATTACTATCCTCAGTTGTTAATATACTCCTCCACTTTACATTATAACATGTGACATGCAAATTTTTTTATTAATATTATAAGATATAACATGAAAAAGTCAATATAATAAATGTTTAATTTTCATTTTTACCTTTAAAGAATTTTAAGTGCAAAGAGGCGGAGAGAGGGACGCAGTATATATATAATAAATGATACAAAGGTCATCAAAAAATTATACTCCCTTCAGTCCTCTTTATAAGAGCCCAAAAATTGAACTGTTTTTGTCTAAAATATAAAAGCTCGCCTTGGAATCTGTCATAATTTAATGCCATTTTTCCTATTTTACCTCTACTTATTAACACTCTCTTTCATAGTATTCATTAATACTCCTACTTACATTTCTCTTTATTGTCTCATCATAAATAAGGGTAATATTGGAAAAACAGTTATTTTTCAGACATATTTATAGCTCCCAACTAACGTTTACATGTTTTCTTAAGAAGCGTTATTTAGCGGCTGAACTCTTATAAATAGAACCGGAGTGAGTATCACTTTAACCCACAATAAATGACTTAACTATGCTTTGTTTTGTGTGATTTGGCTGACAAACTCTTATAATGTGGACAAAATAAGTAAAAACAAATTTGATTTAAAGACAATAACTAAGTTAATTATTTGTAATAAATATGTGGTGATATCACTAAAACATGTTTTTATGATGATGCACATATAATCTATCCCTTGATGAAACCCTTTTAATGTGTTTTATCAATTAAATGTAATTTAAAAAAATTATAAATTTTAGAAATGAAATGGAATAGAGTCTTATAAAATAAATAGGAAATAACTATATACATATACAGAGAATATGCTAGTAGGGACCGATTTCCCTGTTCATAAAAAAATGTGAGTATGGAGAGTTAAATATATCAGAACATCTAGATAACATCTGGATAGTTTAGATTTGATTTTTTTAAAAGTGATACTCCCTCCGTCAAATAATACAAGGTTAAGTTTTTTGAATGACCTTATCCCAAAATATAAGGTCCTATTTGACTTTGTTTAAGTAATAAATGTGTTTTTTCTCATTTTACCCATGTATTAATTTTCCCACACATTCTCTTTCATCTTTTTTTCATAATTACCCTCTCTTTTTCTCATTCATGAATAAAGACATATTTGAAAAGAAAAAAAAATATAATTCCTACATATTTATTGTTTTTAACTAACTTTAACTAATTTTTTAGGAACTCGTAATTCGGTTAAAAAGACTTTATATATTGGGACGAGGGAGTATAAAATAAATACATAGTCTAAAATTAAATCCAAACAATTCACGAAAGATATGAACGGTATAGGTATCTTTTAGTTCTCACTACTCATCCACTGCATGTAAAAGAGTATAACCCATATGGGATGCAGGGTGAGAACTGAGAAGGGACCTTCAAATTCATCAGTGAATAAGGTTTGTGATAATGACTAACGGCCACGTTTAATGAATGACCTTAAAATATCGGAAACTTGTGTAAAATGGGTTACACAGCAGATCCATTATAGTATTCCATAACGAATCTTCTATAGATTTATGAGAGAGACCCTTAATTATCATGCGCATCATATACGACAACCATACATAATACACCTAATATATAATATAACACCTAGTCTTTTCATATTATTATCCTGCTTTGCATATTTGCACAACAACACACGCCCCCTCTTCTCTCTTTTTTCTTTATTCAAACATATAATCATGTTATCTAACTCACTGTCAACTTGCGTTTTTGGTATGATGATGAATTGATAACTTAATTTATTCAAAATTATTCGTTCCTATGTTGTCACTTTTGTCTCTGCATTATAGCAGAATCTTATTGGACAACAAGCAATTAACAACGCTGAATTCTTAACTTGTCTTCGTGTCAGAAATCACCATCATACCCAATGGACAGTGCTTATTTTCGTACCAACTTTGAATCATTAATTTCTGTGAAATTTAAGTCTCAACTTGCTCACATCCATATGTTCTTTCACTTGGATTGATCAAGGACGAAGATGACCTTGACTTGGTACTTTTGTGATCACGTGAATATATTATGATCAGAACTTTGCAAGAGATTCGGTGAAAAAATTCATCGATTAACGATCGAACACTATGAATTCAAATCGTGAATGAATATGATTCGTAACAAATCAATATTTTTAAAGAATCTAGCCATCGAAATTTGTAATCAGATTCACGGATAAGAAACAAGACACAGAAGATCTATCAGACCCCCATGAGAGACTTGAAATATAAACTAAATAATGCTCCTTACAGAGAGAGAGAGAGAGAGGAATTTTAAATAACAGAACTTTGATCCTACCAAGAAGAAATTTACAGAATATAATTATTATTCCACACGCTGGGAAAAGAAATTTTGACAAACTGATTTTACCCTATTGATGATCATACAGATCCCATATTCCAAGAGCCCAAACCTAGTAATCAACGAGCCTAGCTATCATGCCTACAGCTTAAGAGACAAATCAAGCTGCTTATTCATTTCTTCTGATGGATTAGTCTTCAAACAATGAGTCCCACCCACCAAAAACCCACTCATCTCCTCCCTTTCTGCAGAACCCATCTTGGCCTTAACAATTTCAAACCTCCCTACACTACCCGACGTCGTTTTATGAAAATTCACCATCTCTAGCTTCCCAATCCCAGGCTGGTTTGACCATGCCCTATGATGAACACTATTATTATTATGACATGGCTTGTGGATCAAAGAATGAGCTTGAATCCCCAGAGGCCTATTATTGCAAGAAGCACCATAAAGAGGCAGAGAAGCCATACTTGCATACCCAAAATTATGCAAAAAAGGATGACCATAAGCTGATGCTGAAGCCATTATTTGTGAACCAAGTCTCTGTCCTCTTTTGGCTATTGATCTCTCCCTCTTGTGTGCATTTTGGTGTCCCCCAAGTGCTTGTGAGCTGTAGAATTTTCTCTGGCAGTAATTACATGAGAAAAATCTTGGTTCTGCTTCTGAACCAGAACCATGATGGTCAGCACATGTTTCTGATGATGTTTTTGATGAACTTTGATCCAGGGATGTGATGAGATTGAGTTCTGGGTTGTTCTCATCAAGACCAGAAGCATTAAGATCAAATAAAGTTTCTGTCCTTACCTTATCTTCTTGGTAGTTTTCGTCTTCCTCTTCACCAACTTGATGGTGCAGGCATGGTTCGTTCCTTTTCCTCATTTCTTCCATCTGAGAGTACTTTTCTTGGTCTTCTTGTTTGGAATGATAACTAATGCTATTCCTTGTGGATTCTTGACACCGTAAAATGAGGTAAAAAACCTGAAAAAGTTTATATATACTGGGGTGGGATATATGGAAGCCCCCACAAGTATTTTTATATTTGTTACACTTTTGACTTTCATGGAAAGTTGGAAAACCCCTAGTACATTCATTCACCTGTGTGTTTTAGCGTATAAAAAATTGTTATTTCTTTGCAATCGTCTTGTACCTGAGCCCCACCAAGATACATGACAATTTTATTTCAAGTGCGTGGGAAGAAAAAATATAACTCATCACCATTATTAATCTATTACTTTCCTTTTCTTTTGAATTGGGATTGGACTTTTTCCTCTTAATCAACATCAACACCGAAATGATGAAGCAGATATAGGCTGTCTCTGAGAATTGTTCATAGGAATTCATGAAGACAAATGGCAGAATAAGATTGTGGGAAAACGTGGTGAATCATGTTGAGTTGGAAAGGAAGCAGAAGGAGTGAGATATATGTGGGATCATAATAGGAAAGGAGAGGCAAAGCCAAACATTGTCATGTTCACCAAACATCTTTTCCTCTCTGTACTTGAAACTCCATATCCCCTGGACACTCTGTCCCATTTTGTTACAACACTGACCCTTTTTGGTTTAATTTCCATCTCTCTCTCTCTCTCTCTGTAATTTCTAACGAACTTGCTTTTTTTCTGCTTTCCCCTTTAACTTGTCTCCTTGTGATTTCCCAGAAATCACTACTCATATTCTAGGGAATAATAACTGATTAATTTCTGTGAAGGAATAAGCTAATAGTAAGACTTTGTAATAATGTTTATATTAATAAAATCATGTGTTATGGTTTCCAGCGATTTATATTTGGAATAATCTTGAATGGTGTGTGAGGGGCAGGTGATACATAAAATTATGTTGGAAAGAGAAGACAAAATTAATGGCCGACAAGTAAAAGGGGAAGCTAATGTGGAGTAGTAATGCCCTCAACAGTGGCATCATCAGAAGGTGATTAAAATTAATGAGAAAAGAGTCTTTTTTTTTTGTGTGTGTGTGTGTGTGTACTGTTATGTGTAATAATTGTTACCACAATGACAAGTCATTGGTTGGATAATAATTATTATTATTGTTGATATAAATAAAAAGAAGGGAAAATTTCATTTTACCCCCATAATAAGGAATTAATCTCAGATTCCCCCCAAAACATTCTGAAATTTCACTGCACCCCCAAGGGACTAAAGTGAAATTAAATGTTTCAGCTAAAAGACCAAAATGTCCTTATTGAAAGAAGTACAAACGTTTTGGAAATTTCTCATATGTGTCTTGGAAATTCTCCATATGTGTCTTGGAAATTTTTCATATGTGTCTTGGAAATATAGTTGTGAAATTTTGGATGTTTTAATTTTGGATTCCATGATTTTTTAGACTTAAAAATACTCACATTGATGTTGAAAATAAGAACAAATGTTTTGAAAAGTTCCCTCATATACGTCTTGGAAATTTCCCATAAACGTCTTGGAAATTCTTCATATGTGTCTTGGAAATTTTTCATATGTGTCTTGGAAATCAGTACAAAATTCAATAAGGACATTTTGGTCTTTTAGCTGAAACATTTAATTTCACTTTAGTCCCTTGGGGGTGCAGTGAAATTTCAGAATGTTTAGGGGGGAATCTGAGATTAATTCTTTATTAGGGGGGTAAACTGAAATTTTCCCTATAAAAAGAAAGTAAAAGGCATGATATTGGGGAAACAAATGAATGAAATGGGAACTAGGATGAAGATGATGATGGGAGAGAAAGGTAACGTTGTATAACAAGTCAAATCAGTACAAAGAACCAAATCTCAAAAAGAGATCTCTCTGTCTGTGCACATTCGAAAGCAACCTGAAAAAGAAATCCACAAAGTTGCGATGCATCACCCTCCCTTTTCTTCCCTTAACCATATCTTTAGAGCATCAAAGTACTCGAAAGAAACCAGATCCATCTATTCCTCTATTTATTTCCCCTAACACCCAAGCCAAGCCAATCCAATCCAATCCAATCAGTGCATGCATGTACCCACCACTTCCACCTCTTTTCTTTTTTTCTTTTTTAATTTAATGTAATTTAATTTCTATCTTTAATTTATAATCTCAATGTTCCAACGCATCATGCACAAGATGACAAGTGAATCCATATGGCTTGTTAGGCTGACTAGGCTAGATGGTCATATACATACTTGTAGAGTTTTAGATGATAACCCTACTGCCTCACATCATGTTCATTTTGTCAACATCTTCTGCCGTTTATGCTTTCCTGTTTTCTTTTATTTTTGTGCATCTTCGTCGTCACCTTCCTTTATCTCTGCATAAATTCCTTCATCTCACTTTTTCACTTCTTCATAAAGTCGTTTCCTTTCTTTTTCTTTCTTCTTCCTCCTCCTTCAAGTTTGTGTTCTCACTCACGAAATGTGGTCGACATGCACCATAAGCTTTCCCTTGGCAACTACCGGTTCATGTAAGTTATGTCTTTTTCATCAGCAGCGCCTTATGCTGCTATTGAATTTGACGCGTGTGTAGTGTCCCGTTCTGCAAAAGCACGGAAAAAGCAAAATAGAATCCAAGTGAAAAGATTGAGCAACACGATACTATCTAATAAATTTGAAAACTAAAGTTTTTATCCATAAGATATCAAAATGTCACTAATTTTATGTACAATCTAATGATGAAAATAAACAAAAAAAAATTTGACCCTAAAAATAAAAAAAAATTGGGGTAGAGGAAGGAAGAGGAGAGAATGGGAAGAAGAGATGATCATCTCCCCTATCACTATATACGAGGTAATCTTAACGACGGCAGTTTACTAAAAAATATATTATAGTTGTTTAAAAACAATAAATATGTAAGAAATGTACTTTTTTTCCTTCTAAAAGTGCCTTCATCTATGAACGTATAAGGTAGAGAGTAATTAGTTGGCCAAAAAAAAAAAATAAGGTAGAGAGTAATCATTAAAAAAAAAACACATGAAAGATAACATGAAAAATTAATGTGTGGATAAAAAGGAACATTTAATAACCAAAAATAAAGTCAAATATCACCACCTTGTAGAAAGGAGAGCAAATCATCTAAAAACAAGGACATTAAGTATAGGTTCAGAGGGTACTAAAAGAGGCCATCAATGTGCATACTTGTTAGTTAATTAGTTTTTGACATAGGTTTTTTATCTTCTTCTTTTTTTTTTTGTCTTATATTTATTATTGTTAAACTAATTCCCTAAACTTACAGATTAGTATAATCTAATGATACATATAAATTTGTAAAAAATATTATGTAATATATATTATAATTAAGTGATTTATTTAACTTCTTTTATCTCTTTAAATTAGTCAAGTGAGCCTTATATTAAGTATGGAGGTAGTGTGTGTGTGTGGAACCCTATATTATATAATCTATTTTATATTTTAAATGTATCAGTTGTCAAAAGAGATAGGGGTGGGCTTCCTCTTTGTATGTGTAGAAGTTTTTCAGGTGTTCTTAAATCAACATTTGCTGCAGTAGAGTGAGATTTTCCCAGCACTCATTTCACATTTGACTTTAAATAAAATAACAAATCCATAAAAATATTTGGCACTACGAAGACAAGTATCCAAGTGAGCATTTTTTAATTAGGATTATAAGCTCTTTTGTTCATTGTGACAACGATGCTTAATTATGCATATGAAAAAATTGATAACATACACGGGGATTGAGTGCTATATTAGTCGGTTTCAGTATCTATAGCCATGATACGATGATGAAATCAACGCTCATACTCATACTGACAAATATAGATTAATAATTAATAAGAATTCTACAACTCATACTGACAAATTTTGTATTTTTGAAAAATAATTTTAAAAAATAGTGATCCATAAATAATTATATATATCACTATTTAATTTGTTAGCTCCATCGCTTAGATGTCTTAAATAGTAAATTTTATAAGCTAATTTTGTATACCTTATAGAAGAATTCTCCAACAACTATACGTAGCATATACATGCACAAATATTTTTTTTAAATGAATTATAAATAGCATGACTTGCTTTTTACATTTGACGGTATATAACACATCCATGCACAATCTTTTTGTTTTTTTTTTTTGTTTTTTAAGAATTACCTTTCACAAGTGATGATGAAGCATGAAAATCCAAATCAAACTACTACAAATTGGAGCTAACCAAGAAATGACTACTGCTCACCCAACAAAAATACCGACATCTATTTGCACACACCTCCCCATTCATCGGAGGACAGCTCGAGATAACCTTATTCCAGTGTAACTTTTATTTAAAAGTTTGGTTTAAAAAAATACTCCCTCCCTCATAATCTAATTATAAGAGCCAGTTGACTTTTTTTTGAAAAATTAAGGATGTAAAATACACCAATATGAATTGTTTATATTTGTCTTTTTTCCTCAAAACTAAGTTATTTTACTTATAAACTATCATATAATCTAATTACATTTCGCATATATTAAGATTTAAGGGTCTAATATGCTTCCTTAATCTCCCCAAAAAAGGTCAACTGGCTCTTATAATTAGGACCGGAGGTAGTACTAACTAGTTCTATGCATAAAACAAAAATACATTTAGTTCTAATACTCCCTCCGGTCCTATTTATAAGAGCCCGGCCGCCAAAACACGCTTCTTAAGAAAACATGTGAAAGTAATTAAATGTATCTAAAATATACGTCTTTTTCCAATATTACACTTATTTATGATGAGTCTATAAAAAGAGAGAAATATATGAGCATTAATAAATATGATAGAGAATTATGGGTAAAACAGGAAAAATACATTAAATGATGAGAGAATGCAGGGTGGGCTCTTATATTTTGGACCAAATCAATTCAAATTTTGAGCTCTTATAATATGGATCAGAGGGAGTATATTCTATTCTTTCAATATTAAACAACACATGAAACACATGCGTAATTATATTTATATTTTCGATTTAAAAGATTAAGTTCTATTGAAAAATATAAGAACTAGTAAAATAGAAACAATATATATGAAATTTAAATGTGTGAATAATTATCAAAAGAATGAAGAATTGTCAGAGCCTGCAGGACTGGTACCCATTTTCTCAATTCTATGTTTTATACTAATATTTTAGAAAGGTTATTTATTTATTCATTCATTCGTTTGTTTATTGGGATTTAAGTAGCCGAAATTATTAGTGGTCATCTTACAGTCTCACTGGAAGCCAAAATAATTATGCAGCCCCAGTTTTTGGGCCTTGTATAGCTGACCATATTAAACATTCAGTCATCTAACAATATAAGATGTTACTTTGTTTTGTTCAAAATTATAATACCAATGATTTAAGCCTTGTAATTTGACATGGCCTCGGAGAGAGTTGTGTATGGAGTAAGCAATTGAGAGAGTTCTTCTTCCGTACTAAGGTGATCCTGCTAAACATATTAGCCAACAGCATAATTTAAAAAAGAAAAAGAAACAAGAAAAGGGATATTGAATTCCTCCTTAAGAAGACTTATGGTCTGAGCCCTTGATAACCAACTACACAACCCGGACTTGTATAAAAGATTCAGGCTGATTGGACAATTTTAGACTTTTGTGTAAGTAAATTTTGTTGGGCTAAAAGTTTAGTAATTGGGCTTGTTGGATGACATAAATAAGTCCCAAAATTAAAGCTAAGCCCCAATGCCTTTTCCAAATAATAATAATAATAATAGGAGTCGGGTCGGGTGAGGCACCGAGGCTATATTACGAGCAATGTTGTAAAAACCGGACCGGAAGGTGAGCCGGAGAGGGCATCGGGTCACGGTTCGCACGATCGGATCGGTCAAACCGAAGGTCGGACCGATGACGTAATAATTAAAAAAAAATATATGATTTTTAAATGTAAATTAAATATAAACAAATTATGGTTCCTTCACCTCTTAATTTTTAATGAAAGACCATTGACCAAGAAATAAATAGCCATTATAGACTTAGAAAACAATTATTCTTGTCTTTAGGTAAGCAAAACAAAGAAGGCATATAGGACCATTTAAGGATCACAGTTGCAGAAATTTTTGTCGAGATAGAAGAACTAGGAAGTTAAGAACACAAGCAATTTTTGTTATGCAAAAGCTAAGAGATAGAATATGCAACTGATAAAAATTTTAAAAGAAATGTAAAATGTAGAAAGACAACAAGTGCTAAATATAGAATAAAAGCTTGGAAGAGACGTTAAACATCAACAATAGAGGAATGGTGATGAGAGAGATGATGTTCACCAATTGGTTGGAGTTTTGGAGATCAAATTTCACAGCCGTAAGATTTTCAAATGGTTGTTGGGGTTTTTAATTTGGGAGAAAAATATGAAGCTAATGAATTTGGGTTTCTTTTTTAAGAACTTGGGTTTTTTTTGGGCTTAATTTAACTTTTTTTCATCTTTTTTTTTGTTTTAGATTGGACCGCCCAGTTTTTATAAAACCGCTCCGGTTCCCGGTCCAATGTCCGGCTGGAAACGGCCCGATCCGGCTTAACACAATAAACGGCCAGACCATAAAATCCGAACCGACCTATGGAGCGATCGACGGTCCAACAGGTCGGACCGCCCGGTCCGGTTCTTACAGCACTGATTACGAGTCTGATCAAATCAAACTTTCCGCAAATCAACCAATGAATGAAAAACTGGACCGGAAACCGGCGACCCGTTTGCCTGTCCGGTCCGGGTTAGCAGGGTGTGTATGGTGACTCGGACCCGGAGCAACCCGTTCTTACCCGTGAAAAACCGGTTTAACTCGGGGTAACCCGGGAGGGTCACAGTTTGCCCGAGTCTATTAAAAAAAAAATTTCTTCTTCTTCCCCTCTAGATCATACGAATAAACCACTGCGACAGAAGATAAACTTCATCTCCTAGAAGAAGAAGATTTATCTGAAAAGAGAGGAAGAACATAAGAAAGAAGAAGAAAACTTACCGCGAAAATCTTGTTGGGGTTGAATGTATGAATGAAAAAGAAAGAGAGTTATTTCTGGGTTGAGAGCACTGTGAGAGGGAGGGAGAGAGAAACCAGAAAGGCAGAAACTGTGGAGGACGAGGGAAGGGCTATGTATGAGGTTTGAAAAGGAGGAGGATGATAGGAAGGCTGATAGCTGTCAAAAACGTGTTGTAGTGTCTAAACTTCAAATTACAGTAATATTTTATCCTTTTCCAAAGCTCCACCGTGCTTGCACATTCTCCCATATGCAAATATATTAAAAAACTTGATGGGTATTATTTCAATACACATAAAGATTTTTTTTTCCACCATAATATACTCAAATATTGAAAAAGAGGTGTGTATATATATACATATAAATACAATATAGCAATATTTATGTTGTTTGATTGGATATTTTTAAAAACTATAATTAAATATGAATGTTTTTAAAATCTAATTTAAATTATATATTATAAATTACCTCCGGTCTGACTACGGATTGACCCTCGATCTGACCCTCTAACCCTTGACTCACTGCCTGAACTGGTTCACTCACCGGTCCGGTATTTTATTCCTTGAAATCAACCCTGCATGCTAATTCCATATCTCATCTGAAATTCCGATGTTTAGAATCAAACCAATCTTGTATACTACTCCCTCTGGTCTTTATTATAAGGCACCAACTAACAAAATTTTTGGTCCTTATTATAAGGCACCAACCGCCACATTAATTACATTTTTCCTACTTTACCCTTGTCATTAATGAATGTTCATAGTTTAAAATGTTAAGTTGTATCATTTAATGAAGGGTGAAATTGGAAAACATGGTCAATTAAGCCTAGATTTAAGGACCCAACTACCATTCCTTGGTTTGTGAGAATTGGTAGTTGGTGCCTAATAAGGACCAGAGGGAGTAATAAATGATTACTTTCTCTCGTGTCAAAAAAAAAAAAATGATTACTCCCCTAAAATTATCTGTGCAGGACAAATTAATCCGTTCAAAAAGAAAATATGAAACATGAACCATCGTGATCTAGGAATGACAGTACACTGTAACCGAGAGAGAGAGAGAGAGAGAGAGAGAGAGAGAGAGAGAGAGAGAGAGAGAGAGAGAGAGAGAGAGAGAGAGAGAGAGAGAGAGATTGCATTATTCAAACCGTAAAGATCAGCAAAACACAGATCACCGAATGAATCCCAATATCATTTTGTCAAGGTAGTTAGCGAACATAACTGACGGTAAGAATGAAGTCAACTAAACAGAATCATAGACATATACCAAACCCAAACAATCAAAACAAACAGCCACACTACAGCAGCGGAAATCACAGAAATGCCCCCCCCTCTGTATATACCCCTACATCTTATCTATCTGACAATGTGTCAGCATATTCACAAGGAAGCAGACCAAAAAGGGCAAGATGGTAATTAGGGCCGACGGCAGGAGACGGAGGAGACGGCGAGAGGGTAGGGAAAGGTGTTGGCGTACTGAAAGGAGAGAGTGGCGCCGACAGCTAAGGGCTTACCGTCGTTAAGGAGGCAGTCATTATAACGAAGCCGCTTGAACACTTTAGGATTAATGAGCCTAGCCGAGCTGAACCAGCCGCAGCTGACGTGGATGCCGGAGATATCATCGCCGCCACACATATTGGTCACCTCCACCGTGTAAGTAGGAACACCACTGGCCAACGGCGCCGTCGCCCCCTGCCTTATCACTATATCTTCCTTCCTACATTTCTCCTCTCCCCATATTCTGTTCGCCTCCTCCTTTCCACTCCCTGTTCAAAAAATTCCACATCACTTCCATGTACTCATTCTATATGTTCTTCCAAATATACAATGTATAATAAATCACCAAAACTATATATAATTATCATTACTGAATTATAATCTAATCACATATCACATATCTTAAAATATCGCATCTATTTGGTTGCTGTTGAGTAATTTGTAATGGTTTGGGTAGTTTATATATAGTCGATTAGTAATTGGGTCGGTTACAATATGATAGTTATTGACCCACTATGTGTATCCTGTATATTCAGTATATTCTGATGTGCCCATACATATAAGGCCTCAACAGTGATGTAAAGTAAGTTTTCGTTCATAAGATTGAAGGATTCAGATCAATAACCCAAAAGGGTTCGAATACAAAAAATAAAAATAAAAAAATAGATAAGATAAAATGTAGGATTAATTAATTGTAATTACCTCCGAGAAGTTTGCGATGAGCGAAGAGTGTAATATTGGGTGTTCCATCTTCCTGTATATCAGAGCTTGTGCTAGCACTCATATCTGATACGGGAAACCATAGGAATAATTAGAAGGCAAAAAAAACAGGGTCACAAATCAAAGGCAGAGAGAGGGATGTGTGATAATGTTGGAGACGAAGAGAAAAATGAACGTACCGTATAAATGTGCGAGCAGTACGAGGAACAGTAAAGAGGATGCTGCTATGAAAACGATCCCTGGAATCGAACGCGCTTCCATTGCTAACTGAAGGAAAACGGTGCTGTGTGAGTGATACGAAGGGAACCAATGTACACACATATATATATATAAGGCTACGAGAGAAACAGAGGGTAGAAGAGAAGGAGGGGGCTGACTAAAGTACGGAGATGATAGAATGTGAAAAGACTTTGCTTTTTCATACTGTCATGAGTGTATATTTAAATAGAGAATTTTTAAAATAATAATAATGCAGGAGGAATTGAGTGATTTAAAACATGTCACATCACACGGGCAATCAGGAAACAAACAGCCGTCGATCCAAAAGTTAAGAGGGATTTGTGACTTGTGATCAACATTTTGGACCATTTAGTTCACTGAAGTTGTCAGTCACGAGGCAAAGTAAGGGGCTGAAGAATAATGAAAGAAATAGAGTATGAAGATGTGAGAGAAAGGGCAAGGGCGGGAACAATAATAGGAAACCAGCAAGAGAATATTAAGTGAGAGGAATAAATGGCGTTCAGGGATGAGAAAGGAGCCAGCTTGCAGTATCATGGAAAATGAAACTACAAAGCATTTGTCAAACTCTCAATCAAGTGACTAATAAAGGAAAGTTGGAGTCGGAAGAAGAGTTATATAGTAGCTGGAAAGTGCGAAGATTAAAGAGGGGGCAGGCATATGGGGAATGTAGGAGTTGGAGCAGATAAAAAGTTAAAACGCGTGAACAAGCCAAGACAGAGGCGAAAAAACAGAGTAAGTCACAGAGAAAAAGGAGAAGAGGAAGGAGACATGGGAACAGAAGTACCTGCACAAAATGAATGGGAGACAGAAGGAGAGTTGAAGGAACAAAAATAAGCTGCAGAGCAGATGCAGAAACGACAAAAAACTTAGTCTAGAATCCTCAGAAACCCCAATATACACTAGTACAGTATACTCCTTAGTTGCATTCAATTATGAGATGGTACAAACAAATGTTGAGAGAGAAAGAGAGAGAGAGAAGATGGGTTTTTTTATGGGCGAGTCACTGATAGTGGTATGTGAAGAGGTAGTGAAGAATTGACCAATGACGAGACTTGCAATGCAAGACACGTAATATTGTAACCATGGTTAGAGCGCACGTGGGGTTTCTTAACCTTCCTTGGCTACTTTTCCTCCTACCCTACCTAGTGTTAATGTACCAACGGTATAAGCATTGCAGGGAAATGAACCATCCCATGATACCCAATAACTAGATCTAGGAGACGAATGTTACAAATAGCCTTAATCTAGAGGCTTTCTTCTTCTGCCTTTTTTTTTTTTTTAAATAGAAAGTCTTGCAATAGTTCTATACAGGCACTAAAAACACACAATACTTGCAATAGTTCTATATACAGCCACTAAAAACACACGTGGGGGAAAATACCACAATATGTGTCATCATTTATATTACGGTGTCATGTGGGATTCTCATTCAGTGCTCAATGTAGAGATAAGAAAGCACTTCTCACCGTTGAAATAAAATATGGACGGCTAGACTATCCAAAATTTAATTTGGCTGATCCAAATTTAATTTTTTTAAATGACCATTTTTTGGAAGATAAATTTAATTTTTTTTAAAATGACAGATTTAAATTTAACTTTATTTTTGATTTTGTATCTATTAAAATAAAAATTTATTAAGAATATTAAAATAAATTAAAATAAATCTGGATAGTACAGATTAAGATGAGATATCCATTACTCATCTTTGTGATGAGCATGGAATGTAAATCCGTGTCCCGTGTCATCATTCACTCGCAGCTTATAATCATTTAGATTCTCTCTTTCACATAACTAAAATTGGATTTAGGTGAAATTTTGTGTCCAGAATTACGGGAAAATTTCAAAATTTGACAATATTGTTATTCTATTATAAAATCAACATTGACCGTTAAAAATTGATATTGACTAATACTTCTTCCGTCCCTTATTCTAAGAGCCCAAAATTTAAATGGTCTTGTCCTTTAAATAAGAGCATGCATAGGGGTGTCATAATATTTAATTACTTTTTTTCTATTTCACCCTCATTATTTCTGAATATTTCAAACAAATTCGTGTCATTATTACTCTATTTCTCTCTCTTATACACTCCATCGTAAATAAGAGCAAATTTGGGAAAGCAAATTTATTTCTTAAATGTTTATCTCTCTCAACTATTTTCTTAATATGTGTGATTTTGTTTTCTAAGCTCTTATAATATGGGACAAAGGGAGTAATATTTTAGCAATAAATGGCATAATTACCCCATTTTACTTGGGCAACATTGCTAAAAAAAAAACAGAACAATATTGGTCATGAGCGAAAATGAACGTTTAAGACATACTATCTCCAGTTTATATTACAAGAGGTACCACTCTGTTCCTAATTATAAGTCCAACTGTAAAAAAAAGTGTTTCTAAATATAAGTCAACTCAGAGGTTATTAATGATTGTTTTCCGTGTTTAACCTTATGTAATTCTTGTTGGGAAGAGATAAAGAAGGGAGATGTGTGAGAACAATTTATATATATAGAAATTTTGAAAAATGGTAGTGTTGAAAAATTTTATCAATCAAAGATATATTTAATGATCTAATTAACAATTCTTGTTATGTAAGAATTAGTTAAAGTGGACTTATAATAAGGAATAGAGTAGTAAACTATCACGGAAAGTGGTAATCAATAATTATTTACAAACCAAAAAACATATGGAGTCATTCATTATGCGTAAAATTAATATGTTTTTCTAATTTTACCCTTATATTATTTATTATATATCAGCTATCTGTCTCTCTTTACATTTAATATGTAAAGGTAAAAGTGGAAATCAAACATTTACTCTATTGATTTTCATATCTTACCTTTTATAATATAAACCTAAAAAATTCGCACGTTACCTTTAGTATGGACCGCAAAGAGTATTTACATCTTAACCCATGTTACTGTCTCAACAATACGTCAATACCACATCCTAGCCACATCAAAGTTAAGGGCGCGGTTTGTTCGTAACGGGAAATCGAAGCTGTTTTTTCGTGGAGTAGTGTCTTTAATCTTCAGGCCCAAGCCCAAAACCCTGATTTTCCCACTGTACACCCTGGTCCCTTTAAATCCTAAATCCAAATTAGGACCTGCCAAAGCATTATTAACTGGCTGCAATTTTGTTTTTAAGAAAAAAGACAGTGTGAAATTGGGAATTTGCACGATAAGACGATTATTTTGAGAGGAAAATAATGAAAACCCAAATTAGACAACTACAATTAAGAAATAGTCTAAGTAAAGCATTTCAGTTTTTCCCCTTTAATCTGCATCCTGCAACAACATTTAGTGCTTGTTTGGATTGCGGTAGAAGTTGATTTTCACATACCATATGACTTACAGTATACAGATCAGGTATGTGACATGAGTTACATCTTGATTTACGTGAACATGTTTTTTAAACACCAATCACCAATTGAAACATGCTCTTAATGCACCCAGTGGCTGAAACAAGGACACATACACAAAACTCTTAATAAGTTCACCATCCTGCGTAGTAAAACCAAAAGATGAACTGTTCGTATTGCAAACAAATCCCTTGCGATGCCTCGGATTAAAATCACATTATGTTTAATGGATAACTCCCCAACAGACACACCATGCTATTGGCAAAGCATTAACGTCTTTGACCAAATGTCACTCAATTTTGCAGAGCCACCAGTTTTAAAAGTTCTACACGCCTTGGCTCATCGAAATGGTAATAAGCCCTTTTCTCTCTCAATTAGTCCTTTCTCATAATTAGGGTGAAATGAGGAATCGGTTTTGCAATCCTTCCTATGCCAATCTATGTACGCCATTTGGATAAATCATTCAAGTAGGCTGATCTCCATTGATATCTGGTTTCCACATTAAGTGGATAAATTACAAGACTTCCTATAGAAAAATGAGAGAAACACAGAAGATGGCATGCATGCAGCACTCATGACCTTTGTCTCTGAGACCCTCTTATGGACCAAAATTTTTGTCGTTATATTTGAGTATTTTGAAAAAACTGCAGTATCCATTTCAGCTATTATATTTTATCATAAGCAACAACAATTGTCTTCCGACATCCTTCTCATTTCGCAGGTGACGATGATTCTGATATTGCTTGCCAATCTTGTACGCCATTATGAATTATTCATTAAGTTGGTTGGTCTCCATCGACACATCATCATGTTACACATTGAGCGGATAAATAATTAAACTATCATGCATGTATTCTGCAGAAAAATTGACATAAAAGAGAGGAAAGCACGCAAAACTTGGCAGAGATGCCCTTATCGATCATAACCTTAGGCCATTTCAATATACTACTCCCTCTGGTCCTAAATATAAGAGGTAATGTTGCAAATTTTTTGGTCCAAAATATAAGAGGTAATATCCAAAAGTCAAAGTAATAAATACATGTTTTTCATTTCTACCCCTGTATATTAATAAATGCCAGGAGGGGAAAGAGTGTGTATAATAAATGAGTAAGGTTTAAAATGTAAAATCTACCTATAATAAATGATTCCAACATGTTTTTATTGGTATGTGTAAAAAAGTTGACTACCTCTAATAATAAGGACAAGAGGGAGTACCTCATATCCTTTATATAAGTAGCGGTTAATTGATTTAAGTAGATCAAAGAAACTGATATAAAATGCTACTTAATTATAGCTGCGTGATATTTCTTGAAAATGCATGTCTATATCATTAGATTATATGTGTGTTTATAAGTTAGGAAAATTAATTTAGTAGAAAAATGAGATATAATAAATAAAATGAGAAAAAATGTATTATTTTTAAGAGCAAAAGTCAATTCCTGCTATTGTCTCCCTCCGTATCAGAAGACGATGATTATTCAGATAATCTATATATAAGTATTGCTTTTAGTAATGCTGACATAAAGGTCATCTACGCTTTTTATTTTATCCAATATCATTTAGACAGAAAGGAGAAGAGATTTCATGGTTAAAAAAATGGAAGGAGCACAAGAAAGTCGGTTCGTTCAAGCCTGCACAACAGCACAAGCATATCTTGTTTAGTTTAGTAACTTTCCCACCCACTTCTGGACGATGAAATGATGAAGAATTCTGATGGTTAACAATTTCACCCCCAACTTATGCATTGGCTCTTGATTTGCGCTATAATAAGCTGACCAATTTAGAAGCTAGAATTGATAACCAATATGTTTGATGTGTAATATTTAATGCATAACTATTCATAAATTATGAATAATATAATATGATCCATTTGTTAAACTACTTTGTGCATCCACTTACGGACCAAAAAAATAAATCAAACTAAGGTATTTGATACGTTTCGTCGGTTCGAGAATTCGGACAACTTTTACTCTGCAATATCAGTCGATAAGAATATGTTCTTCTTGTTTTGAACGAAACAGGGGGAAGAAGGAATATTTTGGACTTAATTGGGAAGTTGATTTTAATCTTTAAATAAAACATATTTTTATATTTATCGATCTTTTTCCAAAATTAGCTCATATTAATAAGGCTTGATGACAAAAACAAGTAAGAAAGTTGTAGGGAAATTAAAGAAAATAACTATGATGTTTTTAAAAAAATTTATATTTATTAATTTAACTAATTTTCTTAATATAATTAAATTAGTTGAACAAGTCATCGATTATTAAGCATTATTCCAGTATTTAAATAGTTTAGCTTGAGGAGGAGGAAATAGCAGACAGAGAGATAAAGAGGTCGAGAACATTAGGTGGGGTTCTGTTTTTTAACTTTTTATGTTGCTCTTTCTTTTTTTGAACGATTTGACATGGCTTTTGAGTTAACCAAAATTTAAAATTACAGAAGAAAGACTCGGAGAGTCAATTTTAAGTAAGAAAGATCAATTATAGACGATAAGTAATTCCGTCGATAAGTTTTCACTAATTCCTGCAGCGGAAGTTAAACAAAAAATATAGACAGAAAAAAATATAGGGAAAATTTCATTTTATCCCCATAATAAGGAATTAATCTCATATTCCCCCCAAAACATTCTGAAATTTCACTGCACCCCCAAGGGACTAAAGTGAAATTAAATGTTTTAGCTAAAAGACCAAAATGTCCTTATTGAAAGAAGTACAAACGTTTTGGAAATTTCTCATATGTGTCTTGAAAATTCTCCATATGTGTCTTGGAAATTTTTCATATGTGTCTTGGAAATATAGTTGTAAAATTTTGGATGTTTTAGTGTTGGATTCCATGATTTTTGAGACTTAAAAATACTCACATTGATGTTGAAAATAAACACAAATATTTTGAAAAGTTCCCTCATATGCGTCTTAGAAATTTCCAATAGATGTCTTAGAAATTCTTCATATGTGTCTTGGAAATCCAGTACAAAATTCATAAGGACATTTTAGTCTTTTAACTGAAACATTTAATTTCACTTTAGTCCCTTGAGGGTGCAGTGAAATTTCAGAATGTTTTGGGGGGAATCTGACATTAATTGCTTATTATGGGGGTAAATTGAAATTTTCTCAAAAATATATAGAGGTAACATTCTCAGTGACCTTTAAATATGGACATGATCCAAAAGTCAAAATCGGTTTGCTCTGTGTTTCTTGTTGGGCTGATACCCTGAATTTTTTTAAAATGTGATTATTTGTATCATCAGTTTCAGAATTTTGATTTTAACTTTAGATATACATACATATATATATAGTATTCATCTTATTTTCTATTCTGGAAATTAAAGTGTCAATCATATTAAAAAATAAAGATTTTAACAGTCATATTGTCTAACTATATATATAATACGTGTGTCTACATATCAAATTTATAGCTAGGTTATCAAAATATATATACATATATCAAATCTATATTGTGTATGCATTGACAAGTGGGCACTCGAATTATTGCGAATAATTTGACCAAACGATAATATCAATAGTCCACGATCTAAACCTAATGGCCCTCTTTGGGTTGACCTAACTTCACGTGCCGTCCTCCTACGTTCTTTTCATTCACACACACAAATATATCAATATCAATACACTAATAAGTCTATATGCTATCATTATTTTTTTCTACACCTTATTAGTCTCATCAAATCTGGATTCTAACTTGCAAAGCACGCCTTATTATATTTACTAGCTACACATGCAGTTAGTACCTATTTCCACTTAATATTATATATAACTTGTGTTTTTAACCCACATCTTAACCCTCCCTATCGGAGAGACTACTAACACATCTGAGCACTACACATATGCACACTTCCGCTAAACCTTGTGCTAATCAATACTCTATAGTAGAGCTGGTAATATGGGTGGGCCCATCAGGTTCGGGTCGGGCCCAAAAAACCCGTAAAAAAATGGGCCGGGCTCAACAAAACTCGTTTTGAATATGGGCTTGATTTTTAGGCCCGGACCATATTGTTCGAGTTTCGGGCGGGCCCACAAAAACCCATTTTAAACCCCTTTTTAACACTTTTTTTCCTTTCTTTGAATGAGCCCCCGAGGACCGGGGTTTTATAATATAATTATAATACAAATATACAACACAAGATTATAAATTCAAATTCAAGGTTTTAACACATTACAAATAACAAAAATGATAGTAAAACATAGAACATATTGTTCAACTTCAAATATTCTAAAATACAACAAATCCCTGAACATCAATGATCAACAATCAATCAATGTTAATAAGATTTGAACTTGAAGCATTGTCTGAAACGACAAGAGTATCTTGAGCTTGAGCATTCTCACATTGCTCTGGTACATCTGCCATTTTTGGAACAAAATAGAGGCACGTCAATAGTCATAAGTACAACATATGATAAAATAGAATGTGATAAATGAATAATAAATATAAATAGTCTATCATCGATATCCTCCTCTGTAGGGAAACCAAGCATCCAATTACGAGTACAAATAAGGGCTTGAACATTATCGGGAAGAAGAGAATTCCTATAATTTGTGAGAACTCGTACACCAATACTAAATGCCGATTCACTGGCTAGTGAGTGAGAGATCAGCGGCGTGCTCGTGAGAGTAAGATGAAGGACAGTAAGTGAGGAAGTCAGGAAGGGAAATGTATTAGACTATTAGGGTTTAATTTGATTTGATTTTGTTTTAAAATAAAAAGAAGAAAGAAAAAAGGAAAATGGGTTCGGGTTAGCCCACGGGTTTAACGGGTTAGCCCGTGACGGGCTCGGGTTTGACGGGTTCGGGCCCAAAATACCCATTTTAATAGGGGCCCTATTTTTTCAAACCCATAACCATATTTTTTTTACGGGTTTCGGGTTGGCCCACGGGCTTGGGCCCATATTACCGACTCTACTCTATAGCCTTGTCCACAAGAGGGGTAAGGTGACGCCATATGAGCTAAAACTCATTGATATTATATTTGTTGCAAAAACATAATGTATAACTAGTTTATTTGAATGTGTGTATATATAATATAATTATTTTTTTATAACAACATATAATGTTACTCAGACAAATTAAAGGAAATAGATGTTGACAATTAATGAATTGGAATTTCGTTAATTTACCTAACTAATTTAGCGGATGACTGATGCATGAATACATATAAATCAGTTTGACGTTACATCAATAATTGCGCCAAAAATAAAAGTTTAATTTGCTACTAAATTTATCTGATTTTGAATACAAGACATATTTATCTAATTTAATAATATTAAAAATATTAGGTTTTTTTAGAAAAAAATATTAGTTAAAGTGTCATGTTTTTATTTAAACACTATAATCATTTTTATTAATTAACTTCTTCTTTTATTTGAATATTATTCAGAGATTAATTATTATAAAAAGTTATGTTAGAAAAAGTTGATAGAAATTATAAATAAGTCTTATATTTAATATAAACACCTCATCAGTAGGTTCTATATCAAAGGCCGGAAAGAGTATTCAAAATCTTTTGCTCACCAGTTTCATGATATTTCGTACCATAAACTCGTATGGGGACTTGACAAATTTTCGACAAAAATATTGATCTGGACATGAAGTGAGCATTTGTTCTAAGGCATCACTTTTCTATAATCAATTAAGGGTTTTAATATAACTTTTGGTCTCTCAACTTTCACTCAATTTTGGTTTTGGTCCCTGAACTTTTAAATTTTTGGTTTTGGTTCCTAAACTTTCGGTCAATTTTGGTTTTGGTACTTGAACTTTGAAATTTTTTGTTTTGATCCCTGAACTTTCGGTCAATTTTGGTCTTTGTCCCTGAACTTTCCTTAATTTTGGTATTGGTTCCTCAACTTTAATTTTTTTTTAAACTGAGGGACCAATACCAAAATTACTGAAAGTTCAGAGACCAAGACCAAAATTGACCGAAAGTTAAGGGACCAAAACCAAAATTGACCGAAAGTTCAGGGACTAAAACAAAAAAATTTAAAGTTCAAGGATCAAAACCAAAATTGAGTGAAAGTTCAAGGACCAAAAGTTATATTAACCCATCAATTAATCATTTGGTGTGTTTAAACTATCAATTATTTTTTTATTAAATTTAAGGCATCCACCACCGATAGTAATGACTAATCCCGTCGTCACGGGTCCTCCACTGAAGGGTAAACGTCTAGCTGTGAAATGTTATTCATACTCAATGTGGGATTTGAACCCCCATCACTTAGTTAAGAGATCAAGTGAGGAACCACTAGACCATACTTGCATGGTTTAAAACTATCAATTCTTACCCAACAAATTAAAATTGACACTTTTGGATCATATGTTTCCATTTAATACTCCTTCTTATCTTAAAGATAAGATTGAATTGACTTATATTTAGAAAAATTAAAGAAGTCAAAGAAATTATTTTAAATTACTTATATTTATATTTTTTTTTCTCCAATGTAATCTGCTTAACTTATTAATTGATGCATGATATAATAACCACTAAAATTTGTTATAATTTAGTAGTATATTTAATTTCATTAATATCTCTAAATAAAAGTAACCTGATCTTATTTATATTAAGGACAGAAGGAAGTATACAATATATGCCAAAAAAACAAAATCAATATAATAATAGATAAATATGGTATAACTTGTACATGCATGTTGTAGAATTAAATATCATGACTTATCAATATTGTTATTGTTGGAAGACGAGCACCCGAACATTAGTACGTTTGAACACAAACCAGGTTCACGAACCGTAACCTAGTACACAAAGAGGAGCCGAGAATCAAATGATTCTCAATGCTCATGCACTATTTAGATTATGAGAATCTAGAGGGAGATAAGCTAAAGAGAGACTTCTCTTGTCCAAGGTTGAGAAACACAATAAGATAAACCTTCTTTATAGAGTTCAAGACGAACGTCAAAAAGGAAAAATAACATAGTCATAATTGCCTCTCATTAATGTTGCCAATATGTTATTATGACATATCTCTACTACTACAAAAAATAGTATTTACGTCCCCATTTCACGTCTCTTTTTTTAACATGAGATGTAGAAAAAAGGCGGTGGCAAAATTGTAAATATGTGAAAAAGTTTCAACGTTTCTTTTTTAATTATGAGACGTGGAAAGTGACTTTCCACGTCTCACCAATTTATGAGACGTGGATTCTACTCAAAAAAGGCGGTAAACACGAAAAAACGAAAAAAATCAAAAAAAGAAGGCGAGAAAGCAATTTTCTACGTCTCATAAAATTTATGAGACATGGAAAGTGTTTAATCCACGTCTCATAAAATTTATGAGATGAGGATTCACTTAAAAAATAAAGAAAAAGCAATTTCTCTCACTTTCCACGTCACATAAAATTTATGAGACGTGGATTCACTCAAAAAAAAAAACAATTTCTCTCACTTTTCACGTCTCCTAAAATTTATGAGACGTGGAAAGTGTTTGATCCACGTCTCATAAATTTTATAAGATGTGGATTCACTTAAAAAAAAAAGAAAAAAAAATTGCCCTTACTTTTCACGTCTCATAAAATTTATGAGATGTGAAAAGTGCTTAATCCACGTCTCATAAAGATTTATGAGACGTGGATTCATTTATTAAAAAAAATTGCCCTCTCCTTCATTAACAACCCCCACCCCCCACATCCCCCGCCCCCCTGTGCTTCAACCCTCCCTTAGTTCTAATTTCTCTCTTGCGCACACAGCGACAAACCACGGTGGAAGATGACGTCTTCACGGAGGCGAGTAGCTCAGGAGCTTGGGGAACGCCGATTTGGTCCTAGGTGAGCTCCTTTTCTCCATTTTCTGGTTCGATTCGAGCGAGTGAGGGGGGAGTCAAATCGGTTTTTGGAGTTCCTAAACTCATAAAAATGAAGCTTAGGTGCGGCTATTGAGCCAGAAGGCGAGCTCTGTTAGTCCTTGCAGTACCTTATTCAAGCTCAGGTAAGCCTCCTTCGTCTTCTCCTCTCTTGATCTATCTGATTTCATCGAATTAGGGTTGAGTAGTTCAAATAAAAAATTTAGGGTTTCTTCAATTCTCACTGATTAAATCGAAGATTAGGCATGGTAAGCGAGTTCCCTTAAAGAAATTTGAAATTACATGAAGTAATTTTGGTGTTTACATGTCGTTGTTAGCTGAAGATTTCAACTATGGCCGCACTCCTCAATGATGTGAGTTTCTTTCTTTCTTTTGTTTTTTTTCCTATTTGTCTTCTCTGGATGTGCTTGTTTCTCGTGTTTGGGACTGTTTATGAGTGGTTTGTATGTTTCATTTTATGGCTTTCTGTACGAAGGGTTTTGGATTAGGTTTTTGTTTTGTTTCTAGTCTTTGGCAAGTTGCTCATTTTTCTTGCACTCCTCAACGGTATGTATGTTACTTTTTCCAGTTCTGCCTTCTCTCTATTTTATTCTTTTCTGTGTTGCTTCTATGATGTTTCTTGGTAATTAATTGGGTCTTTCTTATTTTGTTTCTCCCTGGCCACTTAGATTCAAGGGTTTTATCGATCACTCTTTGTGGGGCTTTCTTTTTTGGCAGATTTCATTTTTCTTTCATCAATACCCCTTGTTGGCATTTCTCTGTTGACTGGAACAATTTCTGAAATGAAGAAGTGGTTCCTTTGAATTATTTTTCATCTATTGTTTAACCCTCTTAACTACCCAGACTACATTGGGCTGATTTTGCTTCATGTCAATTTCAATAGTTTTATTATAGCTCTGTGCTTCATTGATGTTTGGAAAATTCAGCTGAGACTGCTTTGCAGTCATAATTTTAAGATTCTTATTGGATTTTCAGTAAAGAGGAGGCCAAGAAGAAGATTTATAATGTTTCTTGTGAGAGGTACTTTGGATTTGGGTGTGAGATTGACGAGGAGACTTCTAATAAATTAGAAGGTCTGTTTGTTGTAGATTTGTATCATATCTATGTATTGGGTAGTGAACTGTTTTGTTAATGCAGGTTATCAGTACAGCAAGGACATGCAACTGCATTTTGATTGTCCTGGATGCAATAAAGCCAATAACTCACAAATGCCTTATAGAAAAAGAGCTTGAGGGATTTGGCATAAGGTAATATGTGGTGTTATTTCTTTTGCTTCTGTTATGTTGCTGTCTATGTGGCAGTGTTGATTTGCTATGGGCTTTTGTTCTTCATCCTCTCAATGAAGTACGATTCTGAAAGATGGTCGACTCTTGGTCTAGCTTCCTCATTGAGTCTTTATGGAAGCAACCCTTTATCATTAATTCATTATGCTTTACTATTATCTGCTTTCTTGTCCATTTCATGTATTAATTGTCAACTTATCAATTCTGACATTACTGAAAATGTGTTAGTACTTGTAGTCTCACTCAATTTCCCCTGCCTTTCTCTCATGTGCATGAAGTTCTGACTCCTTTATGTGGTAACAACTGTAATTTTAAGTTACCTCTCTGTACAGTGGATACAATCTGAATGCACAAATATAAAAATTAAGCAAATAATTATACTGAACTTATTGATCTGCCATCGACTTAGCCTGTATATGTAAGTGCTTGTGAATTTATTATACATCAATCATATATTAGGTTTATTGCGAGTGAAAATCTGTGTTCGGTGGCTGTGTGTTCTATTGCCAACTTTATATTTTGTAAAACTTGTGACATTGTTAGGTTAGCAAGTCGTTGGACATTGCCTTAGTAATATTATGATCATGTTAAAATTTTATCATTCCTTATTCTTGCCCACTGGATAAGATATTATGCAGTTAGGTCATGAAAAATGTATACATCATTCTGTTTGTTTCATTCAATTATAGCATGAGAATATAAAAGTTTGGCAAATAGAGACAAGCACATGTACTGACCATTGCAAATCAATAAGGTATTTCAGTTGGTAATAATTTGATCTTGTTGCTACTTTGCAGGTGAGACTCATGAAAGATAGGGATACAGGAGATGTTAAGGGCTATGCTTTTGTGGCATTTAAAACAAAAGAGATTGCACAAAAGGCCGTTGAAGAGTTACATAACACGGAATTTAAGGTGTTCTGTGTCTGAAACAAAACACAGATTGGGTTTTTGTAATATAACATTTTTGTAATATTTGTTTGGCTATAAATAATAAAATTAGTTTATTTTTTTCATTTTAAATGTTGTATTTCTATTATTCCGATAAAATATTGGGTTTTTTTTGGATTGGGGTTAATCATCTTAATTTAAAAAATAACCTTTTTTTTTTAAAAAAGAGATTTTCCACGTCTCTTATTTGAAAATGAGACGTGGAAAGTAAGTACTTTTCACGTCTCATTTTTGAAAAAAAGGTGTGGAAAGTTGGTACTGGTCACTTTCCACGTCTCACATTTAATTATGAGAAGTGGAAAATCTCACTTTCCACGTCTCATTTTTGAAAAAGAGACGTGAAAAGTTGGCACTGATCAATGAGACGTGGAAAGTGGCCACTTTCCACGTCTCATATTTAAAATGAGAGGTGAAAAGTTTCGACTTTCTACGTCTCCTCTATCAATGTCCCACCAAAAAGAGACGTAAAAAATCCAAAAAAAAGAGACGTGAAAAGTGTTTTCTATAGTAGTGGTCATTTCCCTAAAAAAAGGATTTAAATTTCAACTAGCAATAAATACTACTTCATCAGTTAACTGTCAATTTCTCTCATATCACTTCTCATCTGTCGGATCCTCTTTCGGATGATCCGGCCCATCGAAGGCGGACTCGGACATATAGTCTAACAAATATAATCAAAACACTTATTTTCTATCTGATAAAAATTGGGCCAGAAGATTGATATTTTGAATACTTTTAAACTAAAATAACTACTAATATTATTCTAGACAGAACATATAATTAAAAAAAATAAGAAATCTTAAAAATAAACTACGTTAAGTAAAAATAAAATAAAACTATAAAAGAAGTTGGACTAATATTTTCACCAAATCATTTCTTTTTTTCTCTCCCGTAGATGACATCAAAATAATAAATTAACTAACAAATTTTGTGTTCTTGTTCGGTATATATATAGTCTGCCATGCAAGTATATAAATATCGACAAGTCTGGTTCCATAGTATTAACAAACTCTGCTAGCGTATTCGCTTCCATATTTGAATTTTTGTGTCGGATAAAGGTAAAACTTTGGGAAAAAATTATTATGCAAGGTGTACAAAATATAATAATCTCTTACGAGATGCAAATAAGGTAACAATGAAATAAAAACGTTGTAAATGTGGCAAGTCATTAATTTTCCCAAACATCCATCTAATATATTTGTGAACCCCACTTTATAAAAATTTGACAAACGTTAGGTAATCTAACCGGACTTATCATATTTTTAATGTTTTTATTTCATTGTTTCCATATTTATACCTCACAAAATATTATTATGTTTAGTTCACCTTTCACAATTGCTCATTCTTAAATTTTGCACACTTACCATTTTTACGACAGGAGCTACTTGTTACAATCTAACCACGTTACAGCATGATGATATGGATCAAGTCTCAACAATAGTTGTTATTAGATCTGGATGCACCTTCTCCACCTTTTCTAGAATTGAATTGACAGTTCTAAGACAGTCACTTTCCACTTCAACATCGCTAGTTTTAAGATTTAGAGGATGCCACAGAGCTTGGATGTAAGGCTTAGAACTAGCAATCATTCTAAAATCACACACCAAACCCAACTCTGGTTCCTTATGAACCCTACAACCTCTAGAATTTAGCCGCACATCAAACAAACTATCAACATTGTATTGAATGTCATGCTTTGTTGTGCTTCCAAAATTTTGTTACCTCCAACATCAAAAGAGATTTAAAGCTGGCTTAATTCAAGCTAGATAAGCTCTAACATCATGAGTATGCGCAGATTGCAATATTCAAAATCCTTTTTCATTAAAAAAATAATTTAATGAGTCAATTATCTCTTTATAAAGTTATAAGTAATTAGCATTTTATTCAAAAACAGATGGGCACGTGGTTGACCCCATTGATTGACTGCAGAGATATGCAAATATATTAATGATGACTAATTAAGGCCGCATCTAACAATATTATATTATCACTGCTACACAAAACCCTTTCCACGTCACCAATTTACGTCTAATAATTAAAAAACTGACGTTGAAAAAAAAGAAGGTGGCATTTTCATAATTAAATCAGACTGAGGGGAGAAACCACGTCACATATATGAAATATATGTGACGTGGTTAGTTTCAACGTCACACTTTTTTTAATGTGTAACATTGAAACTCAAAACAACGTCACACATAGTTTATGTGTGACGTTGAAAAGTTTCAACGTCACACGTTAACAAATGTGTGACGTTGAATATATGAGTTTCAACGTCACACATTAAAAAAATGTGTGACGTTGAAACTCGGGGGAAATATAAAAAAAAATTCAGAGTCCCGCGCACAGCTCCCTCCCTCCCCATTTATCCTTCTATCATATTCTTCTTAAAAAAACCCTAATATTCTCCCTTTTTCATTTTTCCGGGCCCTTCTTTATTTCCCTTGGCCTCCACCCTCTGCGTATTCATCACCATCGCTTCCCCATTTTTCTCCTATTTGAGCCGAACAGATTCAGCACGAAAGAGAGGGGGGAGAGAGTGAGATTGCCGGATTTTTCGCTGTCGATGGCACTGGTCCAGCTTCGTTGCTACGCTTTGGTGAGTTTTCTTCATTCCCTTCTACCTTCAGTTCGTCCGATTGGGGCTTTTTTAGGGTATGTCTGAATTGATTTTGGAAATTTTTGGGGTTTTGATTTGATTAAATCAAAGCTAGAACTTATACTTCAAGTTTTCCTAAAGAAATTTTTGGTATTAGCTGAGTTATTGGCTAAAATCTTGAATTTTGTTTCTGCTTCTGTTCGTGGCAAGATTCCTTAATTTGTTCTCTTAAACTGCAAATTAATCAGTGTTTAGAGATTAATAGAGTGCACTAAGTGAAATTTCGCTACTGTGTTTGATTCTTATGGTGTATGGTGAGGATCCGATTCTGAAGTCAGAAAGGGCTCCTTTACAATGGTTGATTTTTGAGGAGGTGTCATGATTGGTGGTACAGAGACCATTTCTTACTTCCTTGATTTCCCCTGTTCTCAATGATTTCATAGAATGCCCTGAACTGGCTAATGGCTTCGTTCATCAGAGCCAAAAACACCAATCAAATTAGCTTCTAAAAAGATCTTTATTCACGGTTTTTATTGTAAAGCCTGTGGAAGTTGTCTAAATCCCTTTCTTTAATAAATTCCTTTTTCTTTGATATTCAATGACTAATTAAATGACTTTCTAACTATTTTGTTACCCTCTGTTCTATGAAATGTGTCGAGAAATTTTGGAAATTTGAAAGCTTAAACTATTTTGTTACCGTCTCTCCTTGATCTGGAAATTGTTGGGCTGTATGTTTTTGACATCTCTTATGTTCTCTTCTTCTCATTTGAAGTATTTTATCACTGCTCTGGGTCATAAGGATAACTTTGAGTGATTGTTGTAATGATACTGTAAACGTGTGCCTTTACTCAAGAGAGGTTTACCATTATATATTTTTATATATATAATTTTAGTCTTGAATAAATCTTGAATTCCATTTGTCATAAAGATTAAAATGTCTAGTCTGTAGTTATTCTTTCAACTTTTCAAGCATTTGATATGCATCAGCATCTTTGTCTTCCTCGCACATATTCCTCTAATTCATGTAATCTGATATATTTCTTTCCAAATTTCATTGACATTATTTTCCTTAACTGTCAGCCATGTTGAACTGAGGCAAATATTTGTGTCAATAAGTGCGAATTGCCCAATTCAGTAGTTAATGGAGATGCAGTCCTTGCTGTTTATAAGAACAAACTTGCCATACTTTCTGACATTTGGGGATGCGGTGCACCTGAATGGGTTGATTTGTGGGGTGTTAGATGAGGGTACATGTGAATCTGGGTATACATGGAGGTGGATTAAAAGATATGATAATTGGAACATGTGTGATTCAAAATCCATTTGGAGAAATGAAATTGTTTCCAACAGTATAAATATTCTTTATCTGTTGGATCTCACTACTAATGAGTCAAAGAGGTTTGTAAGTCCTGATTGTGATTTTATACGTGGAATTTACAGTTATGTGGAAAGCCTTGTTTCAGTTGGGGACAACTACATGGAGAAATCTTGATCTGTATTTAAATCGTGGAAGTATTATGGTGGAATGGAGTCTCTAATGTTTTAGATCATTCTGTATCTTTGTTATTTGATCTAATTTAGAGTTATTTTGAATGATGAATGCATGTATTTTGATGGCAGATGTGGTTATTATTTGGTACTTGTTCTTAAATATGCCAATGTATGTATGAGCTCATTTTTTCTCTTGTATATTTAGACCCTATTTGTCTATTTTGAAGTGACTTATCTGTCTACAAGTTTTGATTTTGTAACAGTTGTAATGGATATATATGAAATGTTGATTTTGTATTGCTCTCTCACTGTTATAATGGACATATATTTCTTATTTTGTAGTTTCATAGTTGTGTGACTAACAACTATCCTATTTTACTTCAAATTTTTTATGGGGGCATTTTTTTTGGATTGTGGGTGATTCTGATCCAAAATTTTGCCCCTATTTTTTAATTCAAATGTTCATGTAGAGGCATTTTTTTGGATTGTGGGTGATTCCAATCCAAAAAATTGCCTCTATTTTATAATTTAAATGTTGACGTAGGGGGCATTTTTTGGGTCGTGAATGATTCCAATACAAAAAATGTCCCTATTTTTTTTTAAAAAAAAATTAGACTTTTCACGTCACATATTTACACATCATGTGTGACGTGAAAAGTCTCCAGGCCGGACTTTCCACGTCACATATTAGATAATATGTGACGTGGAAAGTCCGGCCTGGAGACTTTTCACGTCACACATTATATAATATGTGACGTGAAAAGTCTCCAGGCCAAACTTTTCACGTCACATATTAGATAATATGTGACGTGAAAAGTGACATTCCAGGTCACATATTTTGGTGACGTTAAAAGTCCTCTTTTCCACGTCACATGTATTAACGTCACTTAAAAAAGTGACATAAAAACCCCCAAAATATGTGACGTGAAAACTCTTTTTTGTAGTAGTGTATGCAAAGCCTCTTGTTATCGGAAAAACAAATATAATAGCTAACTGTATTTATATTTTATTAATTTATTCATAAAATAATAGAAACCACTATCTCTAACGTTGCCCTAATTTTAATCAATCTTATAAAAAATTAAGAGAATTTCTTAATCAGTAACACAGTTAACTCAGAGGCTTACTAGGAACTACCACTCGTGCCATGGCACGTGTGTATGTGTGTGTGTGTGCCCCCTTTAGGACGGGGAATTAGAAGCAACTTGCATTACATGGAATAATTGACTAGATAAATGAGGAGGCTAGCCTCCTCTAACGTTGAAATAAAATAGTAGTAGATTGTGACATAAAATAGAAAATGATTTATGGTTTCCCTTTGAAATTTAGATGCGTGCACTGTTTAATTAAGTGACGAAATCGTAGTTTTGGTCTATAAAAGGATCGAAAGTTCACGGTAAATGACGACACTGAAATCCATTTTTCTTTGGCTATGGTTGAAAAGTCACACTGCTGATCACTTCAATCATCAATTATTGAACTCAGTAAACCATTCAACATATATATATCATCGATGCTTTCTTCAATATCGATTTATAAAACATCTATAAAATTAAATGATGTGTGTTTCCATATAATATCCATAACTCTCTAGAAAATTAAAGTCCATGTGATATTTGACATGATGTAAATATAGTTAAAAAAATATAATTACACGAACATTTTCAACAAAAGCGTTGAAGTCCATTAAATATCTGTGTGTATATTAATTTTTGTTTCAACTATATTTACTACTCCATTACGTCCTTAATATGACATATTTGAGAGGTTAATTAGTATTGATTCTAAATTTATGACCTGTATATTTAATTTTAGTCAATTTTTTATAAATTTCCCATATTGATACCCCTTTACAATAATCAGGTAAAAACATGGCATATCATTGAATTCAACTAAAATATTTAATATAATCAAATTAGATAAATATATCTTAAATTTATGACGGCTATAAATAACTATTATAACATTTTTTACTTGTTAAATTTTAGTTCGTACTATATATGTTTCTAAGTATAAGAACCAATATTTGAGAAAATCATCAATAGAATTTATAAATTATTTTAAAATATTTATATTTGACTAAAGTATACTTTTGGTCATTTATGTTTGCATCAAGTTTCATATAGTCCTTTATGTTTGAAAAGTATACTTTTTGTTCTTTATGTTTGCATCAAGTTTCATTTTAGTCCTTTATGTTTGAAAAGTACACTTTTAGTTCTTTTTATCTAACACCATTAGTTTTATTTCACGGAAAATGCTGACTCATCAAATCTAAAAAGGTATTTCTATAATTAATTGTGGACAAAAAAATGCTTAAATTTAAATTTTTTTAGTATAATCATTATTATATTTTAAAAATTAGTCATTTTTATCTACATTTAGTTATAGAATCACTTTTTAGATTTGATGAGTCATCGTTTTCCGTTAAATGCAACTAAGGTGTTAGCAAAAATGATTAAAAGTATACTTTTCAAACATAAAAGATTAAAATAAAACTTGATGTAAACATAAAGGACTAAAATTGTACTTTTCAAACATATGACTAAAATAAAATTTAATGTAAATATAAAAGACTAAAATTATACTTTAGCCTTTATATTTACATGTGAAGGAATATAATAATGGTTGTATTTTTTAACATCACTTCCTCCAATGTTGAAGTCGTTGGTTCAAAATCCAACATACGTTTGTTGGTAATGATAAAATAGAATGATAGTAATAATATAGGAGAGGGTCAATTCGTGAGGCTTAGACTAAGACGACCAACCGTGTATGAGATAGAAAGCAATAAGCAGTCAAAAATCTCTCCCCTTAAATACTCCTTCTCTCCCTCTCTTTCCTCTTTCATCCTCTCCACAACTTCTTCCCACCAAACAAACAAAACCCTAGTGCCCGCCTAATTCCTTCCTTATATCCTTTCCATACACACATGTTCTCTATCACAATCAAGTTCACCCCTTGATCCCAGAAACACAAGTTTCACTCTGAGATCAAAGGAGAAGGAGAGAGAGCACTATATATACATATATAGTTATGGAGAGCGTGAAGCAGACATGCAAGAGGGTTTTTCTGGGACGATGCAAGAGATGCAGAGAGGGAGGAAGCAGAGGACGCAATAATAACATAATCTTGAAGGTTAGAGAATCATTGGGAAAGATGACTAACAATAAGAACAAGCTTCATCATCATCATCAGGTGGCTCCAGAAGGATGCCTTTGGGTGTACGTGGGGCCTCACAGAGAGAGATTCTTGTTGAAGATAGAGTTGGCTAATCATCCAATGTTCAAGATGCTTCTAGACGAGGCAGAGAGTGAGTATGGATACAGAAACGAGGGCCCAATTTGGCTTCCTTGCGATGTTAATCTCTTTTGCGAAGCTTTGGCTGAGATGGAAGAAGAAAAGGAGATGAGGAGTTATTCAAAATCATCATGGGGTTGCTCCTTTCATCATCCCAATAAGAGTTATCCCAATTCACTCATGCACTCTCCTCTTTCCTATCTTTCTAACCATACTTCTCATCCCACGGATTATTATCAGCTTTTAATAAGTCCCTCCTGATTCTATGTTTAGTGTTGTGAAATGTGAATTATAATATATACACACACACACATACATGTATAAATACACCAAGAGTGCAAGTTTTTGGCAATAATCTCCATCTACAGCGAGCTTTTTTTGTTTTTTTTTAAAAAAAAAAACTTCGTGCTTTCTATAACCAATTTGATAATATTATTAATGCATATTGGTGGCATTCATCAGTAGTGACTTCTTAGTTCTATCATACAGCCAAAGGGACGCCTTTAATTTATACCAACGGATGAAGTAAACAGTATGTATAGGAGTTCCGTTTGTTGTTATTTTTTTACCAGTATAGTAACATGATTAGGGGTGTTTATGTAGCTAAGTGGCCCCAATATCCACCCGAGGCTGGTAATAAAATGCACGGCCTCATAAAAAAAAAGGCATGGAAGTAAGGATATTGTGTTGAAGACCTTTCGTGTTGTGTTTGATGGATTATGCTATATATTATAGTCTTTTTGTTGCATTGTTTTTAACGGATTATATTATAAATCATGGGATGTTATGTATTTATCTGATGTTCAAGTAAAGATGGGAGGGGGGTCTCAGCTGCCCTTCGGCTGCCCCACAATTTTGGGGCAGCTCCAATATATTTTTTTTTTTGTTTTTTTATACTACTAAATTCTACATTAAAAAAGTGATATTTTGATATATTATGGGGAAAAAATGGTTATGTTTTCAATTTTTTATGATTTTTCAAAGATTAGGTACTCTTAATGAAAAAATACAGCCTTATTTTGGAGTACATAATCTTTGAAAAATCATAAAAAATTGAAAACATAACCATTTTTTGTTCATAATATATCAAAATGTCACTCTTTTAATGTATAATTTAGTAGTATAAAAAAACAAAAAAAATATATTGGAGCTGCCCCACATTCGAGGGACAGCCGGGGGGAGCCGAGCCCCCCCATCCGTCCTGCACTACTTCTACTCATGTACAACCCTAAATTCGATAAGAAGACATGCATGATATTCTTGTAATTTCTCTGTTAAAAATTATATCAATATCACTATAAAATTAAAAATCAACATTATGATTATTCTAATCTATAGAAATATCAGCAAATTAAAACTTAACTTGTAACACCCCAAATTTTAGAAAATAGAAAATAGGAAATTATTTAAGATTTTAGAAATGTAACTAACATATTAAAAAGCATTGAAAATGAATTTATGATGTTTTAGGCATTTTTAATAAATTTTAAGGCTTATTTTCTTTAAGGAACAAAAAGAAATAATTAGAAGATAACATTTAATCTGGAGAAAAGAGATAATAAGGATTTATTTAATATCTTGGGATAGCATTTAGAAATTAAAAAGCCTTATAAATAAACTTATGAGGCCAGGTGTATTTTTAATAATTTTTAAGGTTTATTTTCTTTATTAGTTAAGGAAAAATAGTTGGAAGATGAATTTAACTAAGGGAATATTTAGAACCTTGGGGTATTGTTTAGTATTTAAAAAGTTTTATAAATAAATTCAGAAATTAAATCATATCTAGAGAAATTGTTTTTAGAATAAATTCAGATCAATTTGTAAAGGAAATGGTAATTAAAATTTTAAAGAAGAGCATAAAGGGAAATAGGAAAAATAAAAGAAAAGGAAAATGACAATATCTGCCCCTAGTTGAAAAATATCTCCAGTCATAACAGGAAGGGCAAGATGATAAAACACATATTAAAAATATCAATCTCTCATATTAAACATATATACCACACGTGTTCCTTCCTTCTCCATTCACTCTCTTCCTCCCCAAACCCGAGTCTCCCTCTGTCCTCACCTCTCTCCGTTTCTTCAATGATCAAGCAGCGGACGGTGGCGATTTCGGGGGCGAGAAGCGAGGGAAAACGAATAAGGAGCTTGGATTAACTTAGGGTAAGTGTTTTTCCTTTATTTCCTCTTCTCTCCTGACCGATTTCGAACGAGCTAAGTGAGTGTGATTTGAATTTCTTTGGGGGGGTTTTGAAGCTTTTGAATCCATAAAAACGAAGCTTAGGCTTCGATTAACAACCCTTGTGAAAGATTTTGAGTGATTGAGTGATTTTGATTAAGGTTCCCCAACAATTCTTCTTCTGTCACTATTCATCGGCATCGATTCCGGCAGAATTTCAAGCAAGAGTTGAACTAAATCTTAATTAAACTTGATTAGAAATAAGATTGAATTACTAGATTGCATCGCAGGTCGAATTTTATGGGTCTTTGGGATTTCAAAACTTCCTAATACTCCCTCTGTTCGGTCCGATTGTTGGGGGAATTTAAGGGGCTGTTTGTGATTTGTTCATTTGTGTTCAAATTGTGTTTATATGGGATTAAGACTAATTGTATGTTGAATTTTTCTGAGCCTTGGGGATTTCAATATTTCTCTTCCTTCTCTCTGTTTTGGTTCGAAATTCTGCTCCTCCCTCTACTCTCTTCGTTGTTCGACCCTTTGCCCTGCTTGGTCTACAATGAAGAAATAAAAGAGTGAATATTTGCTGTTGCATGTTTTGGAAATTTTGTTCCTTCTTGTTTCCCTGTTCTCTCTGCTTGGCCAGGGAGTATAAATTATTATGAATGCCTTGTCTTGGGTTAGTTCAATGTCTAGTTGCTCTGTTTTGGTATGTTAATTTCTGAAGCTTGGGGGGATTTTTGAATTTTTCTTCCTTCCCCTGTTTCGTTTGTAGCTGCTGGTTCAAAGGGCTGCAATTTATGAGTTTATAAATTTGAGATTAGGAAAGATATGATGGAATGATCCTTTGAGTTGTTTGATTCTGACCCTCTTCTTGTTCTTTGTTTGGCTGAATTTTCTGGAATGGGAAGGAAGTTTTAATGATAATGAAATGATGATGTTCATAATTGTAGTAGTGTTGGATTAATTCTCTATTTAGTGAACTAAAGAGAAGATGATCAATTATGGTTTAACTTGATGTTAGGAGTTAAGAGATTGATTTTGCCTGATTAGGATTGCTTATAATCATTTTGAAATTTGGCTGACTAATAAGACTTATTAAACTAAGTTGATGGAGTTGATAATGGTGATATGGAAAATGAAGGATGTTTGGGATTTTTGTATGAGATAGAAGATAGGAATACATATGAATATGTATATGTTTGTATGTGTGTGTACATATATGTATTGGTGATTGAATGATTTTGCAATTGATATTAAATTAAGACTATAAGTGGAATATATATATTGAAATTGGTAGGATTAATAAAAATAGATTATTTATAATTGACCTTCTAATTTTAAAAAGGGGTTAAGATAATTATAGTAAACTGTAATATTTCACTAATACAAAGAATGGGGTAGTATTAATTACACTAGGACCGTGAGTGACGTCAAATTATTAAGAACAAGAACAGATATTGATATATCATTTTATATTATAAATACTTATAGAAAGAAATAGTGGAGTTGAATCTCCAGAATACGGCGAAGGAAAGAAATCAAGATAAGAGTAATTCCAGAAGTCAGATAGCAGTTTATCTCTCATTACACTAAATTGCATGTATAATTTTGTAATATCTGTTGCATTTAAGTGGTATGTCATCTATTCCTCAGTCGGAGTACTCCAGGCTTAGGTGGTTCGCTACCCCTTTGCTAAATCAGTTAGTTATAACGGGATAGTTATAACGAGAAGTCCTGCAGGTAGAACCTCCACTAGTTAACGAGGATATCGTTATCAGTGGTTGGTAGGTGCTTATGTCACCCAAATTAATAGGATAAATACTATCATTAATTTGCAAAGGCTTATAAAATGCAAGGTAAGAAAAACCGGACCGGACCGGATTGTTCAACCGTGAAACGGCAAATTGTCCGGTCCGGTTGGGCTTTAGAACCGGGGGTGTAGTTGACCCGGTGAGGACCGGATCAACCCGAGGGTTGAACCAGGTTGGCCTTTAAAAAAAAAAGAAAACTTTTTATTTTATTATAATTCCCCTAATTACTAACTTTCACTTAACTCAATTTTAGAAATTAGGAAACTATAATACTTTAAATGCTATTTTACTTGCATATACTTAATATTTAATTATTGTTGCTCTTAATATTTGTATTTCAGTCTGTGGATTGTAGAAAAATATTTATTTTCACGTGTAATCAACTAATATTTTCTCTTTTTGCCTCTATAGAAACATTAAAATACTCATATTCGATGAATCATGTATACCTATCTATATTTAAATTTTGATATTAGTGATTATTAATGTTAATATCAATAAAATTTTATTATTTTAATATAACCGGTTTGACCCCGGTCTGACCATTGACCCTTGAACCAGTGCCTCACCCAGTTTGATGCCCGGTCCGATTTTTTGAATCTTGATAAAATGTATACATAACAATACATGCATGAGATTTAAAGTGAATGACATAAATTGCGTTAAATTGCTGTTTCACAGAAGCTGATAGATGGTAAGATGGTTGAGATAAGGCAGGAGTACTGGAAAATGATTAGATGAAGGAATTAAGATTATCTTTTGAAAAGTAAGGTTATTTGTATATGATGTAAATTTAAATTATTAAATTAATAGTAGAAAGCATAGAAAATGGAATTGTATAAATCAATAAAGGGATTTAAATTTTCCAAGCATTATGAATCAAGAATAGATACCCTGAGAGGGTTAGTGTACTTTTAATTGTTTTATTAACCACTTCATTTTATAAAGAATTTTAAATTGTTCCAATTCATCTGAAAAGCCCATTCCAACTGACAGAATGTTAGTTTAATGTTTTAAAAGAAAATGTTTTAAATTTCCCATATTTTTGGGCTTCTGACATTGAAAAGTGGTTATAATTCGATTAAAAATGCTATATTATAGTAATAAAAATTAGGGTGTTACATAACTACTGCTAACAACCATGAATAGTTCCCTTTTGCTTTTTATGGAATATTATTGTTAAGTTCTTTAACTAAAATATATAACAGAAATAATTGTTTGCAAGTCAATGAATATGAAGCGCTGCATGATTGATTTATTAAATATCCTTCCATGTTCAGTTTAATTTAATCATTTGATAATCATACTTGTAAATTGATGCTTGGGTTCATATTAGAGACTGATACGTTCTCAATAGCTATAAACATCTGGAAATGATTACTCTATCTCTCTAGGCTAAGCTCATTGCTCCTAATCGAATCATTGATTTTTTTTTTTTTTTTTGTCAAATTAATCGAATCATTGATAGTAGTAATTATTAGAGATATTTATGCATTATTATAGGAGTGAATGCATAAAAATCTAACACAAATTCCAATGTTACAGAGTCATAAGAGTAGATAAATAAGGGGATCTTTAAGAAATAGTTTGCCGGTGTTTCGGCAAATTTATTATTACTCCTAGTTTTTATTATAAGGTACTAACTATCGATTCTCACAAATTAAGGAATGGTAGTTGGGTCCTTAAATCTATACTTAATTGACCATTTTTCCAACTCCACCCCTCATTAATTAATATTACTTAACCTTTTAAACTATGAACATCCATTAATGACAAGGATAAAGTTGGAAAATGCAATTAATGTAGCGGTTGGTGTCTTACATTTGGGACCAAAAATTTTGTTAGTTGGTGCTTTATAATAAGGATCAGCGGGATTACTTTTTTATGGATTAGAAATTTCACAGTCTGTTGGGTTAACCTCTTTCTTATTTTTAGGGAAAATCATAACCCGGTCGCTCGTATGAGAACTAATCACAATTAAGTCTCGTGAGATATCAATCCAGCTCTTTGAGTTGTCAACAGGGCTCCTTGAGTTGTTATGGGACCTGATTATGGTTAATCCCTTATGAGGGACCTGATTGTAATTTTCCCTTGTCTTTTATCCATCTACATCAGAAAAAAATAAATTTTTTTTTCTTCTACGAGTTTAATTTGTTGTCGAGGATTACATTGACGATAATAAATTTCAAATTTTGACATTTCTACATTTTTCAAAGGGAAAAAGATAGAAAAGGACTCTTAAAATATGTAGAGGCAAAATAGACTGTAACATGCCACTTATCTAACTGACATTTACAAATTATTTAAAAGAAATGACCAAAATATCTTTGATCACATTTATTTTTTGAAAAATTAAAAGGGTACGACCGACGGGATCTCTGCCTGTCCCTGTCAGTGGTCATGGGTCTTATTATTTTTTTAATTTAATTTGGGGGCAACCCAACCCACTTTGGCATGAGAGACCTGGTAGCTCACCACAAAGCCACCGAGTCTCTTTGATATATATGATGTAAAAGTAATATCTGTATCATTCTTTATTCATTCCCAATTTTTTTCCCAATTTCTGCTTATATTTTACCATAATTATTTTATGTGTTACCAATAGTTTCCTATGTTTTAACAACTTGTTCCCAAACTTTATCAACTTCTTCTTTTATATTACCAAAATTTTCTTGTGTTTTACCGGGATTGTTTTATGTGTTACCAACTTCGTATAACGGATTAGCAATGCAAATTCGTATAACGAAGTACCAACTTTGGATAACGGATTACCAACATGTCTTTATCTATTTACCAACACCATACCTTTACCAACTTCTTTTTGTTTGTTGCTAGAATTGGACAATGGTTTACTAATGTCGAATAATTGATTACCAATTTTGGATAATATTTTACCAACATTTATCCATTTATCAATTTTTTTTGTTTGTTACTATAATTATATAACGGATTACCAAATTCGGATAACGGATTACCAACTTTAGATAACATATTACGAACATGTCTCTATCCATTTACCAACACCTTGTAAACTATTATTTAAAGTTGGTAATTAGTTATCCTAATTTGGTAATCCATTAAACAATTTTGGTGACAAACAAAAAAAAAAGTTGGTAAAGGTAAGTTTGTAAATGGATAAATAAATGTTGGTAAACAATTATCCAAAGTTGGTAATCTGTTATTCGACGTTGGTAAACTACTATCCAATTCTGGTAACAAACAAAAAGAAGTCACTACAAAAAAATATGACACTAGCTAGTCACGGTTCAAATTAGAAGTTTGTCACGGTTTTGACAAAATCATCCGTGACAAGTGGATTTGTCACGGTTTTTAAAAACCGTGACAAGAGGAGCTATTTGTCACGGTTTAAGCCCAAAAACCATCACACAATCAGGTCAATTTTGTCACGATTTTCCACTAAAACCATGACAAACCATGACACTTTGTCACGGTTCTGGTGTCAGAACCGTGACAAAGTGTACGTGACCTTTTGTCACTGTTCTGACACCAGAACCGTGACAAAGTGTATTTTTATTAAAAAAATATTTTTTAATTTATTCGATTTTAAAAATTTTATACAATAATTCGTCCAATATTACATTCTTAATTCTTTATTTTAAATGTCTATAATTATAAGCTACCAAATACCACTAATAAATATTTTTAGAAGAATAATTATGATATTCACAAAATTCAAAAGACACCTGCAATAAAAAAATTTAAACAATAATTAGAAATTATTAGAGATAATATTTAAATTAAATGAGTATAATACAAAAAGAATAAATCATTTAAAAATAAAATACCAAACAAAGAGAAGAAAGAAGAGCCATAAACATACCTCTAAGAGGAGAGAAAAGATGTGGAAACAAGAAATGAGTGGAAACGACTGAGTAGGAGAAGGTTTATATAGTGAAATAGGCCTGCATTTTGTCACGGTTTTTCTAAAAAACCGTGACCAACATTGTATGGATTTAATCCCGTACACTGTTATCACGGTTTTGTTAAAAAAAACCATGATGTTTGTCACGGTTCTGTTGCTAAACCGTGACAAACCAGGAGTTTGTCACGGTTCACCAATAAAATCGTGACAAACATCACAACATCACGGTTTTTTTAAAAAAAAAACCGTGACATTTGTCACGTTTCTTACTATAAGAACCGTGACAAATGTTGACACTCTTGTCACGGTTTCCTAATTAAAACCTTGACAAATATTTTTATATTTAAAAAATAAAATAAAAGTTGTTAAGTTTTAAAAAAAAGTTAAAAAAAATTAAATTTAGGGCCTGTTTGGGTAGTTTAGAATAACTTCTGGAAAAAAAGCTGATTTTGAAAAAGCTGAAAAAATAGCTTTTGATGAATGAGAGTGTTTGGATGGTTGTTGTGAGAATAACTTTTTTTATGTGTAAATTACTAAAAAGGACATAAGTTTAATGTGTTGGGAAAGAGAGAGAATAAGGGCATTTTAGGTATTTCAATATGACATGTGTAATGATGGTATTTTCTGTCTCGTACTTCGCGTAAAAGCTGAAAAAAGTAGTTGCATGTTTGGATTAGCTTTTAGAGAATAGCTTCTGGGGTAAAAGTTGAAAAAAAACTTATGTTTAGAAAAAATAGCTTTTGTAAAAATGAGAGTGTTTGGATGGTTGTTGTGAGAATGGCTTTTTCTGTGTAAATTACTAAAAAGGACATAAGTTTAATGTGTTGGGAAAGAGAGAGGATAAGGGCATTTTTGGTAGATCATTATGACATGTGTAATGATGGCTTTTTTTTACCTCGTACTTTGTGCAAAAGGGGAAAATTGTAGCTTATTCAAAACCTAGGTTTTGGTGGCTAAAACCTAGGTTTCCAATCCAAAATAGCTTTTCACATTTTTTCAAGTGTTTGGGTTACCTTTTTTAAAACCTAGGTTTTGAGTCCAAACCTAGGTTTATTAAAAAAAAGTGTTTGGCTGCCATTTTTTAAAACCTGGGTTTGGGTGAAAAAATTGCTTTTTTCCATAAACCCAAACAGGCACTTAGTCACGGTTTAGAGTCCCAAACCGTGACAAAGTGGTTCTTCGCGCCATATTTGTCACAGTTTTTTTCATGAAACCGTGACAAATATGTCGACTTTTTTCTTTTCCCATTTTTATCACGATTTTGTCACGGTTTTATGATAAAACCGTGACAAATTTCATACATTTGTCACGGTTTTAGAAACCGTGACATAACAAACACACATTTTTTTTGTAGTGAGTTGATAAAGTTATTATGTTGGTAACTGGATATAGACATGTTGGTAATCCGTTTTCCAAAGTCGTTAATTCGTTATTCAACATTGGTAATCCAGTATCCAATTCTGGTACCAAACAAAAAAGGGTTGGTAAAGTTATTAATTATGTTGGTAAATAAATAGAGACATGTTGATAATCCATTATCTAAATTGGCAATTTGTTTTATGAATTTGCTAATCCGCTATACGAAGTTAGTAGCACATAAAACGATTTTGGTAAAATACAAGTAAATTTTGGTAATATAAAAGAAGAAGTTGATAAAATTTGAGAATAAGTTATTAAAACGTAGGAAACTCTTGGTAACACATAAAATAATTTTGGTAAAACACTAGCAAAATTTGGGAAAATATTGGGAATAAACTAAGAATGATACAAAAATATGAGGTTAAAAATCATTTTGGCCAATGAACTATAGGCCAAGTATCACTTGATATGTTAATAAATGGCATATTGGATGCCAAAGAAGTTTTAAAAGCGGACATACTGGCCAACACCGTCATATATAGCTAATCGGTCGTTATGGTCTTGCCACATGTCAAAACATCATTGGTCCACGTCATTTTTTATCTGCCGGCAATCCACATGGACGAATGACGTGTCGACACGTGGCACGCACATAACACCGTTTGGCTATATCTGACGATGTTAGCCGGTATATCCACTTTCAAAACTTCTTTGGCATCCAAAATGCTATTTATTAATATATGTGCCAGGTAGTACTTGTCTTATAGTTCATTAGCTAAATTGATCTTTAACCCTTAAATATATCAAAGAGACTTGGTGGCTTTGTGGTAAGCTATCAAGTCTCCTATGTCAAGGAAGTGGGTTTAAAATAGCCCTCTCCACAAATTAAATTAAAAAAATAAGACCCATGACCACCGGCTGGCCACCTGCCACCGACGAAGATATTGCCGACGGGGCTGGGTCATTTATTTTTTTTTTAAAAAAATAAACATGTTCAAGGGTATTTTGGTAATCTCTTTTAAATTTACAAATGATAGTTAGGTCAGCAGCACCTTATGATCCTTTTTAAAATTCAATGTATCTAACTGTCCTTTACACATTTTAAGAGTCTTTTTCCGTTTTTCCCCTTTTCCAAAGCATAAACACATTACTGGAAATTTATGTTTTCAGCCATATTTTTAAGTGAACAATTGTTAGCAATAAAAAAAAAAAAAGATTATGTGCCCATCAACTTTCATTATGCATCTAGGTAAAGCCATGCTTTTTACCTAAAAAATGGGGAAATGAAAAATGAAAAACCGCGGCTTTTGCAGCTTTTTGATTTGTTAGCACGCTACAATGTGAAGAGTACATCAGCAAGTTTTGTTCTTCTTTGAAAATTTTCGTTCCAAAAGTTTGAAAAAGTTTATTATAAAGAATATAGCGACACACTAGAAGCCATACAGCATACTAGAAATAGAAAGTATACAAGTAAATTTGTTTTTTTCCTACCCCTTGTTGTTCCATCTTCCACGTTAAAAGAGTTCATCGTAAAGGGGAGAAAGACGGGAGAGCAACTTCGCTTTCTTTAATAATTAATATGTCTGCGTCCTATTGCAGCGTCAAACTGTTGACTTTTCTACGTCAATAGTCAATACTCAATACGCAATAGATTCTTTGCGTTATCCAATAATTTTTTTTTTTTTTTTTTTTGCCAACAGCGTTATCCAATAATTGATCATTCAGGCGCAGAAATATAATGGCAACTATATATTTAATTACTAGTGCTTCTCGGTATTTTGTTCCTTTTCTCTTTTCCTTCACTCTGTTGTGTTATCCATATCTATATGTTCATCTTTCCATAGCAAATCAAAATCCACCAGCGGTCAATATTAAACCAAATTAAAGGGTAAAAGTATAAAACATTCAGTCATCCGTAGATATACCCCTCTGGTCCTATTTATAGGGTAGAAAGAGAATGTTTTATTTGGTCAATTTATAAGCCACCTCATTAAATTTTTCATGTGAATGTACAATTTTGCCATTAATTTATTATAAGTTGACTTTATTTTTATGTGGTGTAGTGGATATTAAATAGGGGTAAAATTAAAAAATTGTTGAATTTTAAGGTAGAGTTAATGAGTTTTAATGTTTTCCTTGGTCTGTGTGAAGCATATTGGAAATGCCTTATAAATAGGATCAGATGAATATATATATAGAGCCGATAAATTTAATGAGTTAATTAATTTTTTTGGTTTCAATGAATTGGTTGAATTATTAATATTGTGAATATGGCATATATAAATCACTTTCAACTGCATCATCATAGTTAAGAAAAAAATTGTTAACTCGCCATTAAATATGTCTTAAATTAAAACATATTCGTAGTTATCTTAGTAAATGAGGTTCTTAAAGAAAAATACTACAAGCATTGATTATAGAAGTCATAATATTATTATGGACTTACTTCATGTATATTTTGGACTGATAATATGTGTGTGTTAATCCATTAACAGCAACAAAAACAATTAACAATAAAATTATATGTATGGAAAAACAACAAATCAAGTTATTTATAATTAAGCTTAACTTATATAGTTATGTGTCCTATACTATTAATTGTATGCTGTTCCCATCGTTAATACAAAATCCAATTTGTTGCTCAATATATAGATGTAGTATGCACAATTACATAGTTAATTTGGACTAATCTAGGTCCTTAATTAAACTAGTACACGTTGGAGAAGTACCATTGATCCTATCTGGGTGTTCTGAAATATTTTTTGATGAAGCGATAATTAAGAGAGGCACTTTAGCTAAATAATAAGAGATAAATACGACTTTTATGAAAACTTGCACCAACTAATGTGCTGGCCATGGTCAAGGTCAAAAAGGGCAACTCCACTAACAAGCTTAATCAAGAAAATGTTACAACCCTACTTTCGCACCATTATCTCACACCCTCAATAATATAATATCATTCTGTCTTTAAAACTACTTTCAAGGTCAAGTTGGTTAAGTTAATGAGATTAAGAAAGTTAAATGGATTGCCTAATTAGATTAGTATTACATGATGTTTGTGAAAACTTATGTTTACCATTAGATTATATACTAGCGTACAAGTCATGTAAATAAGGGATAAAATAAATAAAAACTTATATTTATGATTAAAATTAACTCTAATCATCTTTTAATTTTATGACTAGACGCGGTATATTTTATGGTGGTTGTCTTTTCTCTTCCAAGAAAATAACTATTCAAACAAAAGTTAGATACATGACAAATATTTGATGGTAAATAAATCCACATATAGGCATAGTACTTTTAATTAAAAATTTGAGAGTCTCTGAAGATAAGTATGGGCCTTAATAGTACACTAATTACAGAGTGTTGTCTTAAAATGGTGCAGTCCCAAAGCTGTAAGCCTGGTTATCAAATGTGGCTTTTGGGCTTCAATAGATGACAAAATTGTGAACAAGTAAAGCTATTCAAAGCCCAAAATGACAACCAGGCCCAATTGCAATTCTCATAATATTTGTAACTAGTAGTCTACTAGTCTCATTTGAATATGCGAACAAAGCATGTGGGGTGGTAGAAGTAAGGAAGGAATCAGAAGATATGGTGGCGATAGTGAATCAGGAACATATAATTAATTAAAAGCAAATTGAATTTGAATATTAAGAGTAGGGTCAATGATGTTACTTTTTACACAATAATAACATAATTAATATTAATATTAGGTCGTCATTTAGGATCTTGTTTCCTATGCGTCACGATCCTCCAACATGTGATGTTAAAGCAACACTGTCTTTCATTATTCCTTCATTTCCACTCCCATCATATATATATATATATATATAAGGCTGGCATATATGTATAATATGTATGTACGTAGTGGACACTTGAAGGGGCAGATTAATTAAAATAAACGCCACCATTCATTTAGTTAATTATTTAGACGGAAGACAATTGTCACGCATGATTACAGAATCTTCTTCCTCATTATTATTCGATTATTTATCCGTACGAAACTCATCTGTTCATTATGAGTGAGCACTACCAGTTGCTTCTTATCTTAAGTGATCTATACTCAGATTTCACTTTAGATGTGTGCCATCCCATTGACCTTGGTAAATACAATACAAACAAGGCTGTGTTTTAGATATTTTAACTTTACTCGGCTAAATAGTGATTAAGGAAACGAGAGAGAGAGACGATGGAGTATCATTTTCTCCCCAATGAACATTGATATGTCGTCAATTATTCGCTGAGATTCATGAAGTAGGAGGGATATTAAATACTCGGTTTTTGGGTCAACGTTGTGTGTTTGGATATATTGATGGAAGGATTAAGTAATTGATAAGGTGGAGACGGGAGGACGAGCCTACATGTTGCGAAATTCTGATAAGTGATGATAAAATGGATGGAAAAGCTAGCTTGAAAGTTGTTTTAGTTTGATCCGACGATTTTAAATCAAGTTTGTATAGTTTTCTTTACCTGAAACTATAAATACCTGATTAACAAGTAGATGATTTGATAAAAAAATATCAAGATATATATGGTTAATAATAGTAAAAAATTGGTTCATTCAGTCATAAATATATGATATATTTATTTGATTTTAGTTAATATGATATTCTTTTTAAATTCATTGTGTTTACATTCTTTAATTTCCTTCCTCACTCTCTTACATAATCATTGTTGACTGCATATAATTTAGGAATAAAAGAAAGAATTATAAATAAATCATCAATTTAGAATCAATATCAATCCTCTAAATAGGTCTTTTAGTCTTACATGGAATTAAAGGAGCTTGCATATATATATATATATATATATATATTTAAAGGAGGGGTAGGGGGGATTATACTTTACATGAGACCAATGATGGAATATAACAATAAACAAGCCAAGTTTGTTTTCTAATATGATGTGTTTAGCAGAGGGCGAAGTTTGAGGCAGACGAAGGGGCAAACAGAGTGCATTTTTCCGTGGCAGTTAAGTGAAGCAAGAACCATGTGGTGTGTTCCCTCTGTTTCTAAATACAAGACCTATAAATCTAATTTGATTAAATTAAAGATATTAGTTAAGTTAGTTAAAATCATACGATGTTACTAAAACACTCTAACCACATACTTTTATTCCTACATTCATGACAACTTAGTAAGAGATTTTAAGTTTGATGTTGATTTAATTGACACGGAGTTTATTCATAATCTATAACATGCTTGTGTGTGTGTGTGAGGACATTGTTGGCAGACTACATGTATACATGACAGCTTTTGATGATTATGGTCATGGATTCTAATCGAGACCACATGTAAGAATGTTTGTGAGTGTTATTTGAGTATTAAGGTATGATTTGACCTCTACAAACCTCATAACTAATCTATTCTTTTTTTGAGCTAAGAGGGGTGATATAAATAAATGAGACAGTGATATTAGTGAAAGTGAGGTATCAGTATGGTAATGATTATTGAGTTGTCATTATCTTGGAAGTGGCTTTCTACGTATATTTCACTTCTAGGACTCTCTTTCATTTCTCTTATCCGTGCGTTGGCTTTTCTATATATTGCAGCCGCACCATTCATTTTCACTCTCCTTTTCATCTCCTCACTCCATCGTCGCAGCAGCCATCTTCTTCTCAAATCATAACCCACCACTCCACCTTTTTTTTTTAAAAAAAATTAATCTTTATTGTGCATATAAAATATATATTTCAAAAGGGCACAAAGGTCTCTCTCAAAAGTACCAAAATCGGCCGCACCACCATATCGATTTAACACTTCTTTGGTTTTTATCTGGAAAATCATCAGTGGAAGTGCATGCTTTAATATTTATTGATCATGAAACAGAACTATTTTATTGATCAAATTTAGAATGGCTTAATATATTCTTATACACATAATGTGTTAATGCCCTGCAAAATTTCATACATTAAAAACCTCGGTCTCCAAATTCATGTAATTCTGAACTATACAAATTTCAAATATGTACAGACACTACTACAGAAAAGGGTTATTATGGCGTTTTCTTTTGTTTTATTGCGGCGTTTACAAAACGCAGTGATAACTAGCCCTGTGATAAGATTTCGCGACGTTTGATAAACACATCATTGGGGGGCCAAACGCGACGTTTATTTAAATAAACATTACGATAGGTTTTTTTTAAATTAAGTTATATATTTGTTATACAGACCCCACATCTGCATTAGTTCTAAAATTGTAGTCGTATACATATATATACCAAAAACTCATTTAGAGAACATCAAACAAATTAAAGCAACCATTTTAATCTGGTAATTACTTATATTTTATTACAAGTTAACAAACATGTTAATGAATTAGCTAATTAAATGCAATCTTCCAACAAGCTAAGCTAGGTAAACTTATCTACCTATGTACAATTTGAGAGAAAAGTGGGTATAAATAGTTGCATCATTCTTCAATTAGCTCATCCATTTTTTTCATAGACAACATGGCGCAATATGCATCTAGGTAATACTATACAAAAAATTTTACAATTCAGTTAAAATAACTTAAAACCTATCAAATACAACAACAATTAGAATTTTAAAAAAAAAAATATAAAACTTACATTCAAAGGAATGCCATTTCGATTATGTGTTATAACATCATTCATGAACTGTATGACATATATAGTACCCACAATCATTGTTATTTGATTGGAAAGGACACTATAACAAAAACACCAAATATTACATCAAAAACATTATGACTTTTACGTTATAATTTATCTAATTTCTTTCAAAGATATCACCTAACGCGGCGTTTTGAAAGACAGCGTTACGTGATATCTTTTTATTTAAAATAAAATTACCTAAAATGGTTTTCATTCCAACAAAAGCTGCGATATGTGCACCGGGTTAAGCCTTTTCTGTAGTAATGTAACTCGTTCTCCTTTTAAGTCTCACGTATTTATAAACTTGAAAGGTAACCTAATAACCAAAACATGCACAAAATATATACAATACGTTCACGGTTATTAAAAGCGATAAACAGCTTTTTATCAAAAAGTGAACAAGGAGTTTCGCTGCTTTTATTTTCAAAGCAACACTTTTACCTCACCCTCATATATATTCATGCATTTCCACCGAATCTGGTCTCCTTCACCAACGTACACGGACAAATGATGTGAAAGTTCTAGGTAAAAGGAGGTTGATACACTTATTAGTTGCAGTTGAAGAAGTCCACGGTCAACTTCTAAAATCTAAGAAATTCCCTCCGATTTTATTTTGATCTTCAATATAAATCTTATTTTAATTCGTATTAATTTTTTTCCTTAAATGATACTCCCTTTTCAACAACAACTGAGTGGTAGTGTGTGTGAGATAAGCAATAAAGATGATTATGTATTATAGAAAAAGCATATTATATTAAATAAATTAATTGATTTTTTTGGATATAATCAAATAAGATGAAAAGGTCATATATTTGAGACATGACTGAAAAATAAGTTTGGGGTAATTAATTATAGGTCCCGTGTAAGGAACTTAATTAAGATGAGGTCCAACGAAATTATAAAATTAATTGGTCAGACGATAACAACTTAAAGCCGCACGATCATAACTTTCAAACCCTTGTTCAATAACAACTTTTGAGCTGACGATAACAACTTAATGAGTAGGCAATAACAACTTCGTGGGACTTTAGAATAATTTCGTGATTTCGTGGGATCTCATCTTTATTAAGTTCCTTACACGAGACCTATAATTAATTACCCCAATAAATTTTATTACTTTCACAATACTAACAAGGAAATTTAGAAATTTTGAGCCGAGGAAACGGACTTCTAACGTTAAAAAGGACTAATTTCATCATAAGAATAAGATCCTCATAGATTTGATCAAGACACATAAAAGCACGGTTTTTTCGCCTGCGTAAATGCATGGTTTAAAACTAGTAATTTTTGACACTTTAAGCCGTTACAATAAGGTGTTTTGGAAGTAAAACTGTACAAGTATCAATTTGGAGTTTCAACATCAAACAGTCAAGGGCAGTAATGCAGAAATTATGAATGAAATAAATGCCTAAATATCAGGGACTAGACAACTTTTTCTCATAATTATGCCTGAAATAAGGCTCTCCAAGACTCCAACCTAAATGCAAAAACGCCAAAATTAAATTCAATCCCAAGAAATGCCAATAATGTCATGTTTTTCTTTTAAAATTTACTATGACAATTTTTTTCGTCCATGCATATTGAAGCAATAATATGGGTTAGTCCTGTCTTATTGAAGTCAAAGTTTTAATCCTAAAGACTGATTATGGCATTGATTCCTGAATCAATGAATCTAATCACCGTCCAAAACACAAAGTTCACTTTTCTAGCCGGAGCGTGCTACCACGCGCCAACCCCCTCAGAATTTTTTCTCCCTTTTGGTATATGATTCTCTAGAATTTATTTAACAAATTTAAACTTGGATCTAATTTTCTATGCAACATTGTTATGTAACGAAAATATATCATGTGTGAAAATCTAAATTTATGTGCCTAAATATATTAATAAATATAAAATTTATTAAAAGTTAGTGCAACATCAAGCACGGCCACGTTCTCCTGTACAAGTCCTGTTTTTCATAGAGGACTTGAAGACTTTAAAAAAAAAAAAAAACCTTTTTTCCAGCCAAAACCATAAAGAACGTCCACTTCTGTCGCTCTGCGTTATTGAATCAGCTTTCACAGGACAGTCCATAGTCCATACTTACATAGTTACCGATTCTATTTCTTTCTCTTTCCGCAGTTACATAATCCCATTAAGAGAAAGTTTAATTCTTTTTTTATTTTCATATATTATTCCTCCACATCACGTTCCTTCTCTTTATCCTGCTCCAGATTTATTCTTAGACCTTGCAAATCCTTTTCCTCGGTATCTCTTCTGTTTCAAAGATTCTGGGTTTTCGTTCAGACCCAGAAATCCGAGAGATTATTCTAGCTTAAGTTGAAAGTTGTTTACTTTTTCATCAACTGTTTGAGAAAATGACTGTGGAAACTAGAGCTGATGAACCCAGAGGACAATTTCCTGTAGGAATGCGTGTTCTTGCTGTTGATGATGACCCAACTTGTCTCTTGGTGTTGGAAACTCTCCTTCGGAGATGCCAATATCACGGTCTGCTTCCAATGCTTTTGATTCCTTTTTTTTCTTAAGCTCAAGGATCTGTGTTTTCATTTGTGATCTGTTCTTTCAGATTTTGAGATTCCGTTAGCGTTTCTGTGTAAAAAAATCCATTTCTTCACATGTTCACTTTACACTTCGATACCGACACATATGATAGAATGTTTTAGCTACTTTCCACTCGGACCATCCTTCCTCTCTTTCTTCATTTTTCATCTCTCGCTTTTGATTGATTGTATTTTCTAAGTTATTGGGTTCTGTTATTGGCTTTGTTGGTTAAATTCAATATTTTTCTCCCTACTCTCCCTCCCTCCATTTCAATAACTTCAATTCATTTCACCCTCTTTGGGCCTTGTTCTTGTCTGGATTTCAGTGGTTAAATCTGTTCTAGATTGTTTAAATCCGTTAAATTAAGAATCTAGCAGCTTAAGAGTGATTTTAGGGATCGTGTTAAAGACTGATAAATTTCTTTTGAGACATTCTGCAATTACATTGTGTCTTGATGTATATTAAATATGCCATTTTGCCGTTCCGGAATGATAGTTATTTAATTTTGGCTAAATTTCTTTTGCAGTAACGACGACCAATCAGGCAATAACAGCTTTGAAGATGCTAAGAGAAAACAAAAACATGTTCGACCTGGTCATTAGTGATGTTCATATGCCTGACATGGACGGATTTAAGCTTCTTGAGCTGGTCGGTCTTGAGATGGACCTACCTGTCATAAGTAAGTCGTAGCTGTACACTATTTTATCTTCATCCTTTTCATTTTCAATACCTTTTTCCCCATCATTATGTCAGTTATTGGCGACTCCTGAACATTGGGATTTTTATTATATTTGAGTTTTCCAGCGTTACTAATGTTGGGTCTTGACTTTATAGAATAAAACATGTGATTTCAGTGTTGTCTGCAAATGGAGACCCCAAGCTGGTGATGAAGGGGATTACGCATGGGGCTTGTGACTATCTCCTGAAACCTGTACGGATTGAGGAGCTCAAGAACATTTGGCAGCATGTGATAAGGAGGAAGAAATTTGACCCAAAGGAGAAAAACAGTACTTGCAATCAAGACAAGCCTCATTCTGGTGCCACCAACAACGGATTAGGTCCGGCAGGAGCTGGGAATACTGATCAAAATGGAAAGCTCAACAAGAAAAGGAAGGATCAGGATGATGAAGATGATGATGAGCATGAGCATGACAGTGATGATCCTTCAACACAGAAGAAGCCTCGTGTTGTTTGGTCTGTCGAGCTTCACAGAAAGTTTGTTGCTGCTGTTAATCAATTAGGCATTGACAGTACGTGCTTCAATCTTTATCAGAGTGTGTGCTAGCGCATGTGTCTTTTCAATCTTGATCTCCAATTAACAAGCTTTTTATGAATAATCTTGGTGGCAGAGGCTGTGCCTAAGAAGATTCTGGATTTGATGAATGTTGAGAAACTCACAAGGGAAAACGTGGCAAGCCATCTCCAGGTAAATTTTCTAACACTCTTTGGTTTAGTTCAATTTATATGTAATGACTGTTTTCTTTAATTTTGAGAAAGACTTGCCGGTTTTTGTGATGATGACTACAGAAATATAGGTTGTATCTGAAGAGAATCAGCTGTGTAGCAAACCAGCAGGCTAATATGGTGGCAGCCTTAGGTAGCGCAGATGCATCATATCTGAGAGTGGGATCTCTGGGTGGGATTAAACATCTTCAGCCTTTGAGTGCTTCTGGACAGTTCCAGAACAATGTTTACCGATCCCTCCCCTATGGTGGGATGATTGGAAGACTGAACTCTCCTGCTGGCCTTGGTGTTCATGGGTTACCTTCATCAGGAATTCTTCAGTTGAGTCATGGGCAGAATTTAAACAACAACAACAACAACAACAACGATCCTCTCAAGTTCCAGTCATCCATGGTTCCTGTCAATCAGAATCAGAATGGCGGTTCACTTCAGGGCATGCCGGTGTCTGTTGGGATCGACCAATTACAACCCAAAAAGGTTGTCAGTTCCGTTCAAGTTCCTACCACTGGTTATGATGATAAAACAGTGTCTCTCATCTCAAACAAGTTGCCTGATCCGGGAGCAAGAGTAAGCTCTAGTTGCTCTAGACCTCCACTCGTGGGCATTGGGACCAATGGCTTCTTGTTAGAACCAAAATCTCAAGACACGCACGGTGGGAGAGGGTATGAGAATCTTGCCTCAGTAGCCTCTCAACAACATCCAGAATTTTCTATGCCTCTGATGGATAATCATAATGGGAGGTGTCATGATGATTGGCCTAGTGCTGTGCATTCCTCTGGGATGCCCACTAATTCTTACATGACAGGTGATTGTCTTCATGGAGGGAATCCTGGTGGTGCTTCTTCCATCACTTCGCTATCCGCTCGGTCCCACGATTCATTGGCAGATATGCAATCCCATGAACCCTTTTTTACTAATAACAGCACGCCAAACGTGGCTTATCAAGGGTGGGATGATCATTCATTAGACTCTCTGATTCCTGTAAATGGTGCTGTTGGTGCATCAGGATTACACAGAAACTTGGATTATAGTTTTTGTGGCAATCCCTTAGAAATTAGGCACGAGGGATTCACAAAACCAGTCCAAGATCCCTCACTGAAACCAAATCAAGGATATAATACCATGGACCCCCATAAGGCACAAAGAAGTCGAATCTCTAATAATCTTGGTTCATTGGAGGACCTGGTCAGTGCAATGATGAAACAGGTAACAACATTTGATTTAAGCAATCATATAAAAGTTACAATGATCTGTGTCTGATGATAATTTGAATGTTTATTTTTGTATCATGATCGTGTGATGCAGGAGCAGGACTTCATATGTGATGATTTCACTGGTGGGGCATCTATGTGATATAGCAAAATTTGGCAGTATAAGAAGCATCGTGCTTGTTGAGTTTTGTAGTGTGAAGTTCAAATCACTGTTTCCTTTGTTTCTACTCTCGTCTCAGAAAGGTCCTTTATCATTTTAGTTTATTTAGCTTTGTTTTAGATTATTAATTCCAGGGTGGTGTTTTCTTATTGTATTGAAATGTATTGTTGGCTATGGGCCCCACAATCCATTCTGAAGTTGATCATGTCGTTTGTGGAGACATGCTTTGCTAGCAAATTTTTTCAAGGGATCCATCCAAAAATAAGATGATTAAGCTGAATTAAAAATGGGATTTAACGTGGTGTCCCATTGTAGTTTGTAGGGCTTTAATTTAATATTGTAGCAATAAGTCCCTGCTTGTTTGTATGATAGCTTTATTTAGCCTTGAAAATGACATTTCTGCTCCTGTAAGATGTTCCAAGGAACCCTGTGCATCAGAAATAAAGAGATAGGGACAATTGTACTTAGTTCCAAGTACGAGATTTAATATCAGATAGATCTTAAAGAGTTGTCAATGACAATTGAAATAACCGTTGTTAACAAATGAAAAAGTTGCCAATAGACCTGTCTGATATTAAATCCTTTTTTTGGGATTTGAATGCAATTGTCCCTTTTTATAATGCATACGCTGTCATTTGTTACCTTTTCATTTCCATTTGCAATTTTAAACAAAGTCATAAACAAAAAAAATTATAAAATAATAATTAAAATATCATAAGTATTCTTCCGTTTGGGCAATTTACATATGGCCTCTTCTTGTTCTTGTTCTTGTTTAAATTTTGAAATCTTCAAACTGATTTCTTGACATCACCTTATTGTTGTCAAACTCGCGAGTTGAGTCTCCGATTTTATCGTTTTTACGGCTCTACCTAATCAAAACGTGTCACGAGTCACTTAAATTTGTACTACCTGTAAACTCGATAAAAACTCACGAGTTTACCTGCCAAATTTACCGTTTCTACGTTTCTACCTTACAGAAAATCCTGTTAACTGGCTATAAATATCATGTTTATTATTTTTATTTGACTATATTCAATGAATTTATATATAAATTTCATAAAAATTTATTTATTGAGTTAGATAAAATATGAATGTTGATATATTTAATATCAACTATTTATATTTAAAATATATTCAAGTTAAATTATTATTATTTTTTGTATTTTTTATTTAATTATATACTGGAAACATGTATTTATTAATAAAGGTAAACTCTTACGAGTTTACGATTCAAGTTTACAATCTGATTTTACATTTTCCTCACGAGTTTACTTAAACTCACGAGTATGACAACCTTGCATCACCTTTTCCTTTTGTTTTGCCTTAATTTCTGGCTGAATTCAGGTAGTCCCGTCATGCTCCATAAATAAATTTATGGCTATTAAAGGGCGAAATTTTTTAGTAGGGGTTCAACCAAAGGATTTTAATTTTATCAAGCACATCAGTTCCGGATAACTTTAGGCTACCTTGCTCAAGTAATTAATTGGCACAGTAATATTCAATGAGGAAGTTTCCCTTGCTAACTTGTGCAGACGCGAAAGAGTGCGCCAACTATTCAAAGAAACTTTTCTAGCTAGCTGGCCCTCCCTCCCATCGTTATAACCAAGGGGAAGGTGCAAAAATATTCATGTAGTTTAGTTTAAGGTGCATCCAATACCGTGAAATTTTTTTTAGCACAAAAGTGCCCACGTAGTTACCAAAATGAGATAAAAGTGTCAATGCCATCAATATATACTAACGGCGTTAAGTTTTTCAAAGTTAGAGAAAATAAAAGGTGTAAAAATACCCATGCAGTTTGGTCCGAAGTGCACCCAACACCGCGAACTTTTTTTTGGCCTAAAAGTGCCGACGTAGTTACCAAAATGGTTTCTTCAGTACCTTTGCCGTTACTTTACACATGTTAGGAAAAATGCACAAGAGGGCGGTGAATTTCGTATTTCAATAAAAATATTTTTCAAAACTTTAAGTTCAAAATCAATTTTCAAAAACAGATAAGAAAGAAACAGAGTATTGAAATATTAGGCAAATGCTTACAGATCAAACAAAGTATATGATAAACACTTAAACTCACAGAAATTTAGAGAAACAGAGTATGAAGATTCGAAGTGTTAGGCAAATACTTGTAGCTCAAATTTTTCTTTGTAATTTCTTGCTTCAATCTTCCTTCATCAATGGATATATATAGGCCTTTGAGAATGCAAACAAATGTTGTGCAAATTTGTCTAAGATTTCAATACTCTGTTTCTTTCCTATATGTTTTTTAAAATTGTTTTTGAACTTATAGTTTTGAAAAATATTTTATTGAAATACAAAATTCACATCCCCCTCTTATGTATTTCTCCCGCCTAACATGTGTAAAATAACGGTATAGGCACTGAATGACCATTTTAGTAACTACGTGGGCAAAAAAAAATTTCGCAGTGTTGAGTACACTTCGGACCAAACTTCGTGGGTATTTTTGCATATTTTATTTTACCTAACTTTGAAAAACTTAACACCGTTAGTATATATTGACAGCATTGGCACTTTTATCTCATTTTAATAACCATGTGGGAAAGTGCCTAAAAAAACTATGCAGTGTTGGTTGTACCTGAGCCAAACTATATAGCCATCTTTATACCTTTGCCTAATAACCAAAATATTCAAGTACCATAACTGTAACGAAGATCCTGAATTGTAATTCTTAAGGAGAAGATTAAGATGCTCAACTTATATACTCCCTCAGGTCCTAAATATAAGATCACTTTGACTTTTTTTTGTGGAAGTTAAGGAAGTAAATTAGACCACTAAATTATAACATATGTCATATGTAATTAGATTATATGTTAGTTTATAAGTAGAATAGAGTAGTTTTGAGGAAAAAAGATAACTATAGACAATTTAAAGTGATTAATTTAGCATCCTAACATTTTTTTGAAAAAGTCAAAGTGGTCTTATAATTAGGACCGGAGGGAGTACTTAACATACTTTTATTTAATTAAATCGGAACATGTGAATCTTTAAACATTGATAGTATCAATATCAAGAGTTTTAATAGAATAAATAATATATAAACAAATCCACATGGCTTGATTCGATTGGGAACAAGCACAACAGGTATATATCGCCTTATCTAATACAGTAGGGGGATAATCTAGCAAGTACAACGTAACAAGATTCTTCCATAAGTATAGTCTCTATTCAGGGGCTCCGACACTTGGAAGAAACTCTAAAAACACTTTATCTTAATCTGCCGTGAAAAGGAAAATTTGCATATATTCTATAAATCTAATAAGCGTGCTACTCTGCGAACATACCGCAAACTATATGGTCTATTCATCCGGGACAACGGACCCCGTATCAGGTTTATCCAAGTTCTCATCCAACGCAGCATCACTGCTGGTTTCACCCATTTCAACATCACCTCCCCTCCCCTCTAATCCGTTTTCTTTTCCACCGTCACCGTTTTCTTTCAATTCATGGGACCCTATCACCACATCTGTTCCCTCATTGTTAACTGCATTGCCAGGTTTGCTGTCATCTTGAGGAGTTGAGGACAATTTGACACCAGCATCTTCACCCTCCGGTAAAGCCTCTGATTTGATACCTGGACTTGGTATTGACATTTCTGCAGGGCCATCATCTTGTTTAGTGGGTGATAGAATTTTATTGATGTCTTTACAAACAGTTTCTAGGGGAGGCAAGTTCTTCATCGAGCCTGCATCTGCTGGTCCTCCAGCCAATGCAATGGTGTTTTCCTCCGCAATTTTGCACATCTGCCATTAAAGAAAGAGAATTGATGCAGATAGAATAGAAACTTTTCCTGCCATTCTGTCTCCTGCATTAATACAGCTTATAAAGAGTTTGCAATGCAGTATTTATACCTCATTGTAAAGTCGAACCACTTCCGATCGATTTGGGTCACTATCACAAGCAGCAGCAGAAGATTCTTCCGAAGCTGCACAAAATAGCAGCCCCACAATTAAGTTTTACATCATATGTTTTTTCATACGTGTATAGAAAGAAGGAAAAGATGAAAAAAGGTCTTCAAAGAAAAATATAATGATAACAATAAAATCAATAGACAAACAAAGAACGACGAAAGATCGAACTTAGATCCATAACTGGATAAAAATTTGGCAATTGCTGTCACCATAAGACAGCTTTCAATGGAAAACAATATGATCATACCTATTTCTTCTAATTGAGGCAGTTGATCAATCATTTTCTTATCAATCTCCCCTGATTTATAGCTTGGGAGATTTGAATCCTTTGGTTCGTTTTTAAATTCTACATTCATGGCTTCATTTGTATTATGGTCACCCTGCAAACAGAGTTCGTAGTGAAAAAATGGAAGTCCATTAATCATGATTAATTAGAAACAAATCATACACATCACAATTTTGTATAATCTACAGCACCAACTATATGTTCATTTTTCAATAAAGGCCCACACATAACAAGTTCCCAATCATAACAAAGGAAACAAGAAGCAAAAACCATCTCTCAACCACATAAAAAGTAAAACTGAAGTATTAAACTATTAGCTTTTGAAGTGACAAATACTTTGTAGTATCTGAAGAGGCAACACAATCAGCTTGTTTTGAACTTTCTATACATTCTAAAAGTTAAATATCAATTGATAAAATAATTTTTACAATCTGGTTAATAAAACTTACAAAGTATTCTTTCTGGTACTCAGCATATAGCCCCTTTTCCAACAGCAGAACCCTCTTTTTTACAAACTCGACCTGTCTTCTCTGCATATCTCTAAAATGATATAATAATGAAGACTCTTGATATAGCTGTGCTGGGTTCCTAGCATCACCAGAACCAGGCACACCATCAGCTACCGTATCATTCCCACCATTTTCCCCAGATTGGTTGGTCAGTGCTTCAACATTCGTTGAATTTGCACCATTTTGCGCCTGGGTACCAACATGTCCTGGAACTGGTAAATTTATCACGGGAAGATTCAACTCCTGACAGATGACCTCCTGAATCTTTAGATCCTTGTCATCCACAATTGCTTGCCACCTCCCATATCCATGCCTTTAAAAAGTTTTTCTTAATGAACATATTACTAGACAGACTCACAAACACAAACATAACAAAAACCAAAATATAAAATTGAAATCACCGGCCTCAGATAATAGAAAATGCAACTGTAATCAACATACTGATGACAACCCAAACAGACAGACACAGGAAAAATCAGGAGTTATGCAGCAGAAAGAAATTATCTAGCATCATGCTGCCCAAATAAGCAATAAGAAGCCCTGGGCCCCCCACAGATCAAAGCATGATATTAAAGACCTTATATAATGCAAACCTATATATATATTGAAGAAATCAGAGTATAAATAAACACTTATTGTTGCTGCCTGAAGTAATGCAGCTTCAGTTGAATAAGAAAATAAAGTAACTTACTTCAACACAGCACGCAGTAACACTATATCATGCTCCCCCTTCCATATCTTTCCACCCTTCAAACCAGGATACCGCAACAAGATGTCATCTGTGTAAAGCAAAGTTCCAGGGCCCTTTTCTGATGCAAACTTCACCTGTCGTTCCACATCCCAGAGGGGAAAAACCAACATCATCTTCAAGAAAATTAACAGCAAAGAAACTGCTTCACCCAATTAAGAAAAGAAGAGTAGAAAAGAAAAAAAACTCTAACGGAAGGAACTACTCTCATGAACATGAAATCACTTATGGTTAAACATAACAGTATGATAAGAAGATATGCATAAAGAGAGTTGCTCTAAAGAACTTACTTTCTCTCTTATCAAGAGAAGAACTGCAATCCTAACTAGTACATCATGTATTCTAAGTCCTTCTTTTGGAACACCATCTAAAGCCAAATCAAGGACAAAAATAGGACATTAGATAAAGGATATTTAAGTCAATGTCTACTGAGAATAGAAAACGTAGTGGAAGAATCTATCACCTGAAAATGTAGGAGAATCAGTTATATCTTCAGCGATATGAGACAAGAAAAGAAATCCATATCTGAAAGAACCAAAAAAAAAAAAATATTCACTCACAAAAATCAAGAAATGATACAAACCATTGATAGGTAACAAAACTAAGGTGTTTAAAACATTAATCAAATTAATTTCGATCCAATAGCCCTATGGTAAATAATACTCACTTTGGTCTTAAATGTAGGAGGAGCTGAAGGGGAGTTTGTTTTGGTCTTAAAGGTCTGTTTGGTATGGGGGGAGGGGAGGGAAAATGGGTGGAGGGAAAAAAATTTCGATTTGAATTTAAAAAAATTAGAGAGGTGGGGTTCAAAATTTTTAATTAATATTTGTTACACTTTTATCTTACATCTTATATTTTTTAAAATTTTATAACCCCACTTCTTCAATTTTTAAAAATTTAACTTTCAAAAATTTTCCCTCCCCTCCCCTTCCCTCCAAATGCCTCATACCAAACAAACCCTAAATGTAAGACTACAATCTTTGTCTATTGATTACACATACCAATGGGAGATATTTTAGGGAAACCAATTTCCTTAAAATAAGTGAATTAGTTATCTAACTCTTGGATTTAGGATTGAAAGGTTCAGGAAAAATATGCAGGTCCGAATGCACAGGCATCATCTCTTCTTTTGTGCACACATTCAGGAACAAATATGTAGTCATGGGTCAAGACTCACACACAGATATAGGAAACATGGTATCCAGACAGAAAAAGCAGTAAAAATAAATATTCATCTGCCAAACAATATTTTACAAGTGCCGGATAATCAAGGACACCCTTAAATATTTGCTTGACCACCCCAGCAGCTTTCAACAATCTATGTTTTTCACACAGCCAAAACATTCATAAGCAATGATTTTGCAGAAAAACAATACAGCTTCCTTATATGCAGTCCACTTATATGTATAAATCAGTGAGCTTAACCAACCTTATCCTAGGAGAGCATAACACAAGATCTAACTCATTAAATCCAAAAGAGTATGCATAGTAGTAAGCCTAAACTAAAAAATATTTGAACTACAACTACTATCTATGTGATATAACATGTATGGGTGCAAATGTCAATTTCCAGTCAACAGTAAATACCCAAAATAAAATCTCAAAAAGAAAATATACCAAGATCAAGAAGGTTTGCAATCAGACAAAAAGTTAGAACGAACTTATAATAATATTCAACTAATGATAAGGAACGCCACAAAAATGATAACAAACTCAAGAAAAATCCATATAGATACTCTTTGATTTCTTCATATGTCTTCTGTTTCAAGCGGGGAGTAAACTCCTTCCAATCATAATCACCAACTCCAAACCTGTAATGGACTCTTAATGTGAGAAGAACTGCAGATACTGGGAGGCAGAACATTTTCTTCAAAAAATAAAAGCCAAAGGACAAGTTCAGATACAATCATTAACCAACTTAAGCATAATAACCTCATCAAGATTTGCACAAATTGAGCCCTCTGGCTTTGATTGAAACCAAGAACTCTGAATGATCTTCCTTCACCTTCCATCAAAGGAAGTGGCTCAGTACTATCAGCTGCTAGAGATTTCAGAGAAACAAACGTCGGTCATAGACAGACAATCAAAATCAATCACCATTAAAATAACTAAAAAAGCTCACTGAAGAGAAAATAATACCTCGGGCTTTCTTTCTGTAAGGCCTTCTACCCGAAGTAGTTCCAGTTGAATTTGAATCGCCATCAGTAAGGTCTGCTTCATAGTTGTCATCTTCACCATCAGAACTTACATCTTCTAGGCCAGCAAGATCATCCTCCTCAACAGAAGCCATCTGATAATTGGCAAATACAGACAAATCCTTTAATGATGATGGCAATTTCAAAGTACAAATAATTAATGTGGAACTCTCTTTGATGAAGTACCACTTATCAGCATAATCTATATGAAAAAGCTGCGTATTTAAGTAATTCTGTTACATTGTAACTCTATTCCATATTTCCCTTGTCGTAAAGGCAAAACCCCCCCCCCCAAAAAAAAAAAAAACCACCACAAAAAAAAAAAAAAGATTTTCCGCATAAAGATGGAAAAGAATAGTGTGGAGGTGGTAAAAGATAAAGATGGCACTGAGCTGGTAATATGGGGTGAAAGGAGAATATTGCCTGGTACACCATCACATGCTGTGCCACTTCTGATGAGGGCCGCTCGGGGTTTTATATGGGGTGTGAGTTCAGTTTAGGGCTGTTAGGGGTTTTATATGGGGTATGAGTTCAATTTAGAGAGGTGGGATCATTGGGGGCTGGGGAATCATTACTTGGGGATTGCTAGCGTCTCTGGTCTCTTAAGCATTGGGAGAATGCTTTTTTTTTTTTTTGCATCCTTGTTTACTGAAAACATTGCCCTTTTCTTATATAGTATTATTCAATTTTCTTCTGTGGACAAGGATATTGCATTATCGTTTCCACTCCTAAATATAAGAACTAAATAACTAATTCACACAAATTAAGAAACATAGTTACGTTAGTTATCTGGAAAAAAAAGGTAAAGTTGATCTCCCTAAAATACCCCTCATTTTAATCATTTACATTGAAAACTATCTCGATTGCACATGTTAATATGTGCAACCGCCAACCAATATGGTAGATTAGGGGGAAATAGAAAATGTGGGAGACAAAGGAGATTAAAGAGTCTTACATTTAGGACTAAAATGAATAGAAGTTTTGAATTGAATTCCATCATTAACGCATGTCATTTTTCGCTTTCTTCTCAACATAAAAATTCTTACACTTAACAGAAATTATGAAAAGAAATAATTTTAAAACCCAGACTGAAAAAGAGGAAACTGATTTTCAAGAGAGAAATCAGGAACAAGCGTTCAGGATTGTGGAACAGAACCGCTCAAAAAGTGTCCCCCCCCCCCCCCCCAAAAAAAAAAAAAAAACAAAAACCCAAAAGAAAAAAAAAAGTGTAACAGAAGACCTGGCATTGTATATAAACATGCCAACAACAAAGATCAAACAGAATATATTAGCACAATTGTATAATTAGCAAATTTATCATTGACAACAAGAACCAATCATTGGATTCATGACAGCATATGCATGGATTCGAAAAACATACCAGCTTGCGGTTTCGCTTGCCCTTGCCTAAGGAACTAAACTCTTCAGTTTTATGCTCTTCATATTTGTCTCTCAGCAAATCCTCCCAATAATTTGCTCTATCTGAATTGTTAACAGCATTTTTACTTTCCATTTCTTTTTTCCTTGCCTCCTCCGCTGCAGCCTCAACTTCATCAATATATTCAAAATTTGCCACCTGAAAAGAATACTCACTTTAATCCTAGAAACCGCCATTGAACCCAAATCAAAAAACCCAAGAAAATGAAAATAAGATCCTGCAATTTAGCAAACAATTGCAATATATTTGGAAATTAATGGGATAAGGCTTTGTTGTTGTTGTTTGAAAAATGGAACAGTTTTTGTCCTACAATTATAAAGCAAGTCATATATCCACCAAAAAGAACCATGACAAATGATAATAAATCAAAGACGTTTACAGCTGTACGATGAGGGACCTGCTATAACTATAGAAAAGATAGGATACTCTTACTACAAAAAAAAAAAAAGATTATGATTTCAAGAGACAAAGAGAAAGAGAATGTACATACAGACAGAGATAGGACAAAAGATATTTGGCAGAAAGCTGTACGAAATATCACCAAAAAGAAAACAAGTTGTATACACTCCTAATGCCCTTGGTAATTAATTTTAATTCAGACATGGGAGTCTGTGTACATATCTATATATGCAGACACGCACAAAAGAATAACCAAGGAAAAGAAATCTAGTACACCTCCAGACCAAACCTCAGAACCCAAGTGAATAAGACCAAGTGTAAACACAAGAATTGATGTGCATGATGAAATGATAAAATAAACCTTAAAGGCCTTTAGAAATCCATCATCATCTTCATCATCCAATACAGCTTCTTCAACTCCAACTTGCTCACGATCCAACAATCTATGAATTAGAAGACATCAAATGAAATTCTCTATAACAGACACACAGTCCCACACCATGAGTCAATATCAGTGCAGGGCTACCTGTCTATGGAAGCATCATCATAATGAATTTGGCGGGATTTTCCAGCCTCATCATTCTCATCAGCAAATAACTCCTTTGAGCCATACCTAATGATATCATCCAACTCTTCCTAAGAACAAGCGACGATCAGTTAACGTCAGATCTTCAAAACAAGAAAAAATGAATACAAAGAAAAGAACAGTACCCAAATGAACGAATTCACTAATAAACACTTGAAACCACTAACCAACATTTGACTTCAACATTTAGAAAAAGAAGAAAGAAAGAAAAGCTATCTTAACCAAAGGGTGTGTGTACACACTCCTAGTTATAAAAAAGAGTTCATTTAGAAATAAAAAGGCAATAGAGATGATACAATATTACTGATTTAAATTACACAGATAAAGCTCCGCTAAGAGAGAATTACTCACCTGATTAATGTTTTGCGCCTTTAACCTACCAACAACCAAATGTTCTAACACCATTTTCTTCTTAGTCATTTGCATCATCCTTTCTTCAATGGTTCCTCGTGTTATAAGCCTATAAATCAACACCTGAAACACCAAAAAACTTCATGTAAGGAAACAGTGGTAACCAATTTTACATTCATAAAAATGCATTATAACCTTATTAGTTTGTCCAAGTCGATGAGCTCTAGCCATAGCTTGTAGATCAGCATGAGGATTCCAATCACTACAAAATGACAACAAATTGGTGTAAAATAACGATTTAAAGATTGGATTGCATAATGGAAAACAGAAATTAAATTTTAATCCCATGAAGAGTTAGTTAAAGATAGAGCCCAATGATGTAGTGCAATCCATGCAATTAATCTCACTAAGAGAGACAAGGCTTGTTACTGTTGGAATCCCTTTGCTATACACCTATTATAATAAAGTCGTTTTTCATCTCATTTGTTGTTTTAATTAAGTTCATTGTTTTTATTTACTTATTATCTATTAACACCTATATGTGCATTAGAATTAATTTAAATATAATATACCAATAATAACATTTTTGCTAAATTGAAGAGCAAGCAACTTCTCACTTTCTTGCCTTTTAATTTTTATATACAAATAAAATGATATTTATTAATAAAATTATTTAAGCCCATCTTATAAATATCAATTTTGTAAAATAGTATTTTAAAAATGTATTGCTTTTAATGTTATATTTACCATATAAAATTAGACATATATCAAAATTAATCATGACCAGTTCAACCACAATTTTAACCATCGACCTTTGAACCAATATCTTGCGTGATTCAATAACCGATCTGATTTTTAAAACCTTCATGAATGAAAAGCTTTTGCATAAATTAACTTCAAACAGTAATCTCATTTCATGACCAGAAGCACTATCATTTTCTTAAAAATATAATTTCAGAATAAAACAGGAAAAAAAAAAATGTAGGTTCACCTGTCATATATGATAACAGTGTCAGCAGTTGCGAGGTTTATTCCCAATCCTCCAGCTCTGGTTGAAAGGAGAAAGCAAAATCTCGAGGAATTTTTTGCATTAAACCGATCTATCCTAACCTGTCTTTCAGCTCCAGCAACCTTGCCATCTATCCTTTCATAATGCCAACTCTGTTTTCAAAGTGACAAATAAATGACGTATCAAACAAAAATATATCAAGTTCACAAAAGCCTTAGTAACCTTGTTCAAATACCTTGTACGAACAGTAATCTTCCAACAGGTCAAGCATGTGCTGAAATTGTGAATATATTAGGACTCTATGTCCTTGCTCTTTAAGCTTCACCATCATCTTGTCCAACAATTGCAACTTCCCTGATGTTTCCAGTAGCTGTCTGCCATAGAGTGAAAACAAAGTACGGGGAAAAATGGAAAATCAATACATGTAAGCTACCAGAAGCCACAAGTTTACAAAGCCCTAACCAGTGCAATTTTAAGCTTTAGGAGCTGAGATCTAGTTAGTGTTAAGAAACCTAGAGCACCATATGTTTCAGCTCTGCTAAACAAATCAACCATCCTCAACAGCCACTATAAATGAACATGTACAGCCACAAAAGCAGAGCTCTCTATGCTTCAAAAAGACAACCACAAGAGAACTCAGAGAAATGACATAAAAACGGAGAGCTTACTTGAATGCTTCTTTCGGATCTTCAATATCTGGCTCAACTCCTTCTAACATGTAAGGATGACAACATAGTTTGCGCAATTCCATAACAACATTGATAAGAGAAATCTGATTAAAAGCATCCAACAACATTAATAACATCACTGTAAGTTACACCCAAGAAGTTTTCCGTCAACTGTTCTAAAGCCAAGAATAATATCAGAATATCAAAAGGATCATGTTCAATGAAGTATGTATCTTACCTGTGCGCCACCACGACGGGTCAATATTTGATAATTACGAGTTAAAATTGCCTTATAATACTCTTTCTGTTTGCTGCTTAACTCAACTCTTAAAATAAGTTCCTTTTTAGGGGGTAACTCCTTCATCACATCTTTCTTCACTCCTACAAGGGCACCAAAATTTTAATTACACAGTTTAGAATACAACAGTTGCTCAAAAGAAAATTATCATCTTAATTTGCTAGAAGAATTATAAGTTCTCAGCAGCAGAGACCCAATGAACCCCCTTGTGATTTCCCCGTAATACCAAATTACCAAAAGAACTAAATTGTTGGAAGCTCAGGTAGCCTCATGCAAAACTGTGGAAATTAGCAATAATTAATAATTGTAATTGTTATTATTCAGTTCCTATTATTAGGGAGATCAGTGCTTTAATTATTTAAATGTATCTAGGTCCTATTATCTTAGCCAAATCAGATTTTCTAGGGCTGTTAGGGTTTAGATCAGATTTCCTGTTTTGTCTCCTATTCAGTTCAGATCTGTACTCTATTTAATTCTCCCTATGATTCAATAATAATTCATCGGACTATTCAGATCACAGTAGCTCTACATGGTATCAGAGCAGGATGATCCTGAAAACATAGAATTCGATGTCTCCCAGTCCGAGTTGAACCCCTCTGACTTGTCTATCACAACGATGGATAATTCTAATGGAGGGATCCTCACCTCTGGCTCAAAAACCGGCGTTCCCTTAGGGTCGAATGCTGGCATAGATGGGTCTCTTATTGTCTCTGAAAAGCTCACAAAACACAACTATCGTGAGTGGAGTCAGGCCATTAAAATGGCTGTTGGTGGCCGGGGAAAACTGGAATTTCTTACCAGCGAATCAAAACCCCCGTCTGATGCATCCTCTTCGGCCATGAAACAATGGTCCACAGATAATTTGCTTGTGTGTTCTTGGCTCATTAATGCCATGTCTCCATCACTAAAGAAAAGTTTCATGTATCTTCCCACTGCTCATGATATCTGGGACGCTGTTCGTGAATGCTACTCTGAACGCTCCAACATGTCTCGTATCTTCTATATTAAAAGTCAGATATGGAAGGTCAAGCAAAAGGATCGGGACGTTACTGATTATTGGCTAGAATTGGTGGCTTTGCGGCAAGAATTAGACCTTGTGGATGACATGACATCCTTATCTTCCAATGATGCTGTTCGGTACAAGCAACGAGAAGAACGTGAAAGGATTTTCTATTTTCTTGCTGGCCTTAATCCTCAGTTTGATGAGCTCCGTAGCAGAATTTTAGGTCGGACTCCTCTTCCCACTATTCGAGAAGTATATTCAGAGGTCTGGGATGAAGCTTCTCGCCGGGAAGTTATGATGCCGCCAAATTTGCCCAGTTCTGTTCCTTCTGAATCATCAGCGTTGGTGAGCAAAGGTTCTAATGATTCTGGTTCCTCCAAGCCACAGGTATAGTGCACCCGTTGCAAGAAAAATGGACATACACAAGATCAGTGCTGGGATCTTCACGGGAAACCACCTGATTGGAAACCAAAGAAACAAAAGCCACGGGGTTATCATGCTTCTACTGATGATTCAGCGTCCTCTAATCTGCCTCACCCACCAGCTGACCAGTTACCTTCACTTAGTACCGAACAGATTGGGCAACTGCAAAATATACTGAAAGTGCTTCAATTACAGCAACAACCTTCTCATAGCTCTGCTTCTGTTGCTCACTGTGGTAATGATTTCTGTGCTTTTCTTACCACTGCATTTCCATCAAAATGGATTGTTGATACAGGAGCATCTGATCATATGACTGCTGAATCCAGAAAATTTGTTTCCTACTCTCCATGTGCTGGTCATGAAAAAATTAAGACAGCTAATGGGACTTTTTCCCCTGTTGCTGGCAAAGGGAAAATACATCTCTCTGATTCCCTGCAACTTGAATCTGTTCTACATGTCCCTCATTTAGCTTGTAACCTTTTGTCCATTAGTAAATTGACCAAGCATGCCAACTGTTCAGCTCATTTTTTCTCAACTCACTGTGTTTTTCAGGACCTTTCATCGGGGAGGACGATTGGCATAGCTAAGGAGATTGATGGGCTTTAGTACCTTGATGAATCAACAGAGTGCTTTGCAAACGAGTTTATCAAGAGGAATTGCTTCTAGTTTTTCTAATAATGTTTCTAGTGTTTCTAATAAAGATGTGTTGTTATGGCATCAAAGGATGGGTCATCCTAGTTTCTCTTATTTGAAACATGTATTCCCTCATTTTTCATTAAATAAAACAGATTTTTCTTGTGATATTTGCGAGATTGCTAAGCACCATCGCACAACCTTTCCTCCTTCTTCATATAAACCTACACATCCTTTTTCAACTATTCACAGTGATGTGTGGGGTCCTGCACGAATTCCAAATCGTTCACATTCTAAGTGGTTTGTTACATTTATTGATGATCACACTCGCATGTGCTGGGTTTATCTCCTTAACGAAAAATCTGATGTCTCTTCTGTTTTTATTGAGTTCTTTAACTATGTCCAAACTCAATTTAACTCTACCATTCAGGTTCTTTTTACTGATAATGGCACCGAGTATTTTAATCATTCTTTATCAGAGTTTTTCAAACAACACGGTGTTGTTCACAATAGCACATGCCCACATAGCCCTCAACAAAATAGCATTGCTGAACGTAAGAATAGGCATTTACTTGACATTGCACGATCACTCTTATTCACGCATAATGTTCCCAAATATTTCTGGGGGGATGCCATTCTTACAGCCACACACCTTATAAATCGTATGCCCAGCAGAGTCTTGTCCTATATGTCTCCTATTGATAAGCTTCGTGCCACTCATTCCATCACTCATCTTGATCATCAACTTCCTCTTCGGGTTTTTGGTTGCTCTGTATTTGTTCATCTTCATCAACCAATTTCTAAGTTTGATCCTCGGGCTCTCAAATGTGTTTTTCTTGGGTATTCAAATTCACAAAAAAGGTATAAATGCTTTGATCCTAGTTCCAAACGTCTCTTTGTTAGTCGTGATGTTACTTTCTATGAAAATGAACCCTACTTCTCTAGGCCTTCAATTTAGGGGGAGAATTGGAGTGAATCTCAGCCTTACCAAACACAATCTTATCCTATTCCTAAACCTATTCCTCCTCTTACACCTGAACCTGTACCTGAAATCACATCTCCATCCAATCCCTCTCCTACACGGGCTCATAATAACACACAACAGAGAAGCATCCTCTTAAAGAAACCTTTTAAATTCTATGTACGGCGGACTCAACAAGGTAGAAAGGCTCACAGATCTGAAGCTATGCCAATCACTGAACCGGCGTCAGGTCTGGAACCCACAAACCTGAATCTGGACAAGCCAATTGCACTAAGGAAGGCACCCCGGACCTGCACCTCACATCCCATTGAAAAATTTGTTTCATATGCTGCCTTATCTCATAATTATAGTTCCTTTGTTGCTAATCTTGACAAGGTTACCATTCCAAAAAACATTTATGAGGCTCTTGAAGTACCTGAGTGGAGAGATGCAGTATTGGAGGAAATGACAGCTCTTAAACAGAATGATACTTGGGATTTGGTGGATTTGCCGAAAGGAAAAAATGTGGTAGGATGTAAATGGGTGTTTACCCCAAAATACAATCCTGATGGGACTCTAAGCAAGTATAAGGCCCGGCTGGTTGCCAAGGGGTTTACCCAAACCTATGGCTTAGACTATGGTGAAACATTTGCACCTGTGGCAAAGCTGAATACTATAAGGGTGCTGCTGTCTTTAGCTGCCAACCTTGATTGGCCTCTACTGCAATTAGATATTAAAAATGCCTTTCTCAATGGGGATTTGAAAGAAGAAGTCTATATGTCTCTTCCTCCAGGTTTTGACAAAGGCACAAATCAGATTTGTAAATTGAAGAAGTCTCTCTATGGGCTGAAACAATCTCCCCGTGCATGGTTTGATAGATTCTCTAAGGTCTTAAAGACTGAAGGATTCAAGCAAGGGCTGTCTGACCATACCATGTTTGTGAAGAAGAATGGAAAGCTAAGTACCATTCTCATTGTATATGTGGATGACATAATTCTTACCGGTGATGATGTCAATGAGATGGAAAGAATAAAAGCTGCCCTGAACCGAGAGTTTGATGTCAAGGACCTGGGAAAGTTGAAATATTTCCTTGGTATGGAAGTGGCCCGATCTAAATAAGGAATTTATGTTTCTCAAAGGAAGTACATTCTAGACCTTCTTAAGGAAACCGGTATGCTTGGATGTAGGCCAAGTAAGGTACCAATTACCACCAAAAAGAAAAAACCCAAGAAGCCGAAGAAAGAGGGAGAAGAGGAGAAGTCAAAACATGATGAAGCTGATGCAGATAAAGGAAGGTATCAGCGTTTGGTAGGAAGGCTCATCTACCTTTCCCATACAAGGCCAGACATAGCATATGCAGTTAGTGTTGCAAGCCAACATATGCATTCACCAAAAAAGAAGCATATGGAGGCTGCATTCAAAATTCTCAGGTACCTTAAAGGTACTCCTGGACATGGATTATTCTTCAAGAAGGGAGATGACAGAAGTGTAGAAATATATACTGATGCAGACTGGGCTGGATCTCAAGAGGACAGTAGGTCAACATCCGGGTATTGTACCTTTGTTTGGGGCAATCTAGTTACTTGGCAAAGTCAAAAACAAAGGGTAGTGTCCAAGAGTAGTGCGGAATCTGAATTACGAGCCTTAGCTCAAGGTATTATGGAAGGAATCTGGTTGCAACGAGTTATGGAGGAAGCTATGGTACAAGTAAAGTTACCTATGAAGTTCTACTGTGACAATAAGGCAACTTTAAACATAGCACTCAACCCGGTTCAACACAACAGATCAAAACATGTCGAGGTTGACAGGCATTTCATCAGAGAAAAGGTAGAAGAAGGGATAATTTGTTTGTCCTATGTACCTACAAAGCAGCAAATAGCCGACGTTCTCACTAAGGGACTTGCCGAGGACCTATTTAAGAAATTTGTGGGCAAGTTGGACATGATTAGCATCTATGATCCAACTTGAGGGGGAGTGTGGAAATTAGCAATAATTAATAATTGTAATTGTTATTATTCAGTTCCTATTATTAGGGAGATCAGTGCTTTGATTATTTAAATGTATCTAGGTCCTATTATCTTGGCCAGATCAGATTTTCTAGGGCTGTTAGGGTTTAGATCAGATTTCCTGTTTTGTCTCCTATTCAGTTCAGATCTGTACTCTATTTAATTCTCCCTATGACTCAATAATAATTCATCGGACTATTCAGATCACAGTAGCTCTACAAAAACAAATAAAAATATCAAGCCAAACAAAACCAATAACCAAGAATGTAAAGGCTGAACATGACTTTTACAGTCTCTTGCGACAAGAAAAGTCAGGAGAGCGTAAATCTTCTAAGATAAGTTTAACATGAATCATTCTGACAAAAACTGCAAGCATTCTTTTTTGGCATAAATATAAGCCTATGTGCATAATAGGACCAACCCTATGTGCAAAAGTTTGCCATGTTTCTTCAACAAAATGCAGACAACACAACTTCTACAGGGACAGGGTTATTAAAGAGGGAACAAATTGAGCAAGGAGGATCTATATATTAATAAATAGAATCACGGGCCTTAACTAAATAGCTTAAACTTTTGGGATGAAATACTGACATAATAATGTTCCAGGCCCAGACTTCGTTCACACATAAAGTCCAAACGACTTTTTTTTTTTGGGGGGGGGGGGTGAGGAAGTTACATAAACAAATAGAGTCAATCCTTTTCCTCCACCACATAGGTCAAAAAGATTTGAGAACTATAAGAAACTGCAAGAACTATCACAAAAGTTTATTGTTGCACTAGCACCATGCAAGGCTCACAGTGATTCTATCATGGAACTTAGATGAAGGCAATGTAAAATACAATCACAAAATCAACAAGACTAACAACAAAATCAACACATCCTGCAATGTGGCAAAGACCAGAAAAAGCAAATGAGGAGCAATAAGGTCATATTAAGTTTGAGATATATACTTCTAAGAAGGTGTGGCGCCAACATTTTGTGAAGCCTTGATATCTGCTCCTCCTGATTAATATCTCTAAACTCTTCCTGGAACTCCTCTAAGCTTCCAAACTAACAGCAGTAAGTAGTCCATAAGATACTCAATATTCATTAGGTAGATCAAAAACTTAAATTCATCCTTTGCCTCAAAGTATTATTATCATACTAACCTTCCCAGCATCAAGGAAGTGCATTAGCATAAAAAGTTCATCCAAGTTATTCTGAAATGCACCAGACCAGTTGCCATAAGTAGGTGTCAACTCAGCAATTAATTTCATCATATGCAACCAGATTGACAGTCACCCATATGCATTCAAGGCTATGATGCGTAACAGGCAAGTAGCCATGATTAAAGATATTTTTTCAAAAAAAAAAGAAAGAAAGAAAAGAAAGAAAGTTAACCACACCATTTAGATAAGTAGGTTTGCTGGTTCAAAATCCAAATCAACACTAAGAATACCCAAAAACCAAATATAATAAGCTAGCCACGTTAAATGCAACAAAAAAAGAGGAGAAAAAAGGATCAGATCCAAACATCATTATAGCTATCAGAGTGAGACGATGATATAGAAAAACTATGGGAATATTATGTATTTATTGTAAATATTCTCTCTGTGATTGATTAGGAATTATTAGACTTTATTGGTAGTTATTAGCCTTAATTAATATTTATTAGCTTGTCTCTCCTTCTAGCCTATAAATAGGCTCTCTTTGTACATCAATTCATATGGAATGAGAAATACATTGTTTTTTCTCTCAAACTTGTCCACATGGCATCAGAGCCTTTAGGGTTTGTGCTTATCTTTCCTGTGTGAGGGTTTTTTATCGGAGGCACTGTTCATCGTCCGTACACTGTGCGTCCGTACCGCGCGCACTGTTTCACGTCGTCCGTACAGTACTATTCACTCTGTCCGTACGGATTCGGGAAAAATCGCCTTCTTCTCGTACCGCTGCTGTTCACGATGATCTCCAGTGTACTCTGTTTGGGTGCACAGTTTCCGAGGTCTAATGTTACTAGTCAGGTGTTGTGGTTTCTTATCTCTATATATGTTGGAGGTGTTTTCCCAGTTAGTGTTTCAGAAATGATGAAGATGATACTATCAGGCCTTTTACTCATTGCTGCCACATATGTCCTAAGATTGGTAGTAAGGAAGGTAACTCACTCATCAACTGAAACTCACGTTGCTGTGGAGACTGTGTCCTCAATATTCCTAACAAAACGGGGTAACTTTCTTCAAGCCCTAAAGACCTCACGGGATGTGTGGATTGTGGATTCTGGAGCCTCTGACCACATGACTGATAGTCACCAATTGTTCACCACTTACACTCCGTGTGCGGGCAACATGAAAGTGAAAATTGCAGATGGTTCGCTTGCTCCTGTTGCTGGGAAAGGAAGTATTCGGATTTCAGAGCATATTACTCTGGAATCTGTCTTTCATGTGCCAAAATTAGCGTGCAACTTATTATCTGTTAGTCAATTAACGAAGCAGTCTAATTGTTCTGCTAATTTTTTGTCTACTCACTGTGTGTTTCAGGATCTATCATCGGGGATGTTGATTGACGTGCTAAAGAATGTGAGGGACTCTACTTTCTTGACGATGCCAACATAGTCATCAACCCATTACAAGGGTATGTACTTCTACATCTATCTCTAAAAATGAAGATACTATGTTATGGCATAAGAGAATGGGTCATCCCAATTTTCAATATCTATCCCGTATGTTTCCAGATCTTTGTTCCAACCCTAACCTGAATACGAAGTGTGAAGTCTGTGAATTAGCCAAACACCACCGATCATCATATCCTAGAGCTCCATATATACCCACCGAGCCTTTCACTACCATTCACAGTGACTTATGGGGACCTTCAAGTAACCCAAACCGTACCAAATCAAGAGGGTTCATTACATTCATAGATGACCATACCCGTCTTTGTTGGGTTTACCTCTTAAAAGACAAGTCTGAGGCACCATCTGCTTTCATACAGTTCTTCACCGTGATTAAAAATCAATACAATACAAGCATCAAAGTTTTACACTCTGATAATGGTACTGAATATTTTAACCGCACTTTGAGTGAATTCCTCCAAACACATGGTATTATCCATAGAAGCTCGTGTGTCCACACCCCTCAACAAAATGGGATTGCCGAAAGGAAAAATAGGCACATTTTGGAAGTCACAAGGGCCCTCATGCTTACTTGTAATGTACCAAAGTTCTATTGGGGAGGTGCCGTTTTAACTGCAGTCCACCTCATCAACCGAATGCCAAATAGGGTCATATCCTTTGAAACTCCTATTAAAAGGTTACAAAGTGTCTTCCCTATTACTCATCTTGAAAATAACCTTCCCTTACGTGTGTTTGGATGTACTGTGTTTGTTCATACCTCTCCAAATAATAAGCTTAATCCTCGTGCAGTGAAGTGTATATTCCTCGGGTACTCTAATACTCAAAAGGGGTACAAATGTTTTGATCCTGTCTCTAAACACCTCTTTGTCAACTTTGATGTTACCTTCCATGAAGCAACTCCTTTCTATCCAAAGCCTTCAATTCAGGGGGAGAGAATGAGTGAATCTCAGACTTTGGTGCCTTTACCTAGTCAGGAATATATTCTATTTGAACCATGGACCACACCAGCGCCACCACCTCAACCAGAGCCACCCCAAACAGAACCACCTCTTCCACCACAGCCAGAGTCACCACAGACAGAACCATCTTCACCCCAAAACCAACTGTCTCTTGTGCCAATCACAAAAGAAAATTTAAATGCAGAGGGAGATGTAGAAAAACAACCAGATAAAGATATGTTGGTGTACTTACGAAGGCATAAGGTTAAGGAAGGAGGGAACCTTACATCTGAAGCATCCAAGCAACCAGAACCAGTGATAGCTCCTGGAGAACCAGAGGAGGCAGAACCGGTGGTGGCTCCTGAAGGGATTGATCCAAAGGTATCTCATGTTCCTGAACAGGTTAATGAACATAACGATCTTGATTTGCCTATTGCTCACAGGAAACAACCTCGATCGTGTACTCTGCATCCAATCCAAAAGTATGTGTCTTATAAGGCTCTTTCCTCCAACTATCGGGCCTTTGTCACCAGTCTCGATAAAGTGTGCATTCCCAATAACATCCAAGAGGCACTAAAGATACCAGAATGGAGATTTGCAGTTATGGAGGAGATGAAAGCTTTAGAGAAGAATGGAACGTGGGATGTTGTTGAAAAACCAAGAGACAAGAAACTTGTTAGCTGCAAGTGGGTATTTACCCCTAAATATATGGCTGATGGTTCCCTTGACAAGTTAAAAGCTCGACTTGTAGCAAGAGGGTTCACTCAGACATATGGTCTAGACTATGAAGAGACATTTGCACCAGTGGCGAAACTGAACACTATCCGAGTCCTATTGTCTGTGGCAGCCAACCTAGATTGGCCACTTCATCAACTGGACATCAAGAATGCTTTCTTGAATGGAGAACTTAAAGAAGTCTACATGACTCTGCCTCCTGGCTTTGAGGGGGGAAGAAGTGACAAAGTATGCAAATTGAAGAAATCTCTTTATGGCTTGAAGCAGTCTCCTAGGGCATGGTTTGACAGGTTCTCAAAAGTTCTGAAGTCTGAAGGCTACAAACAAGGACTGTCTGATCATACAATGTTTGTCAAAACAGAGGGAGGAAGAAGATGTATCCTTATTGTGTATGTTGATGATATCATCCTTACAGGAGACCACATTGATGAGATGACAAGGATAAAGATCGCACTGGGGAGAGAATTTGAAGTTAAGGATCTAGGGGATTTGAAATACTTCCTTGGAATGGAGGTTGCAAGATCAAAAAGAGGCATCTATGTATCTCAAAGGAAGTATATACTTGATCTTCTAGATGAGACAGGTATGTTAGGGTGTAGTCCGGAACCAACTCCTATCGTACCTCCTAAGAAGAGGAAAAAGAAGCCTACAAAGGAGGGGGAGGGAGAAGAGAACAGTCCTGAGAATGAGATTGAAGATGAAGAAGTGGAAGTAGTAGATGAGAAAGAAGAGGCGGCTGACAAAGAAAGATATCAAAGACTTGTTGGGAAACTAATTTACCTTTCCCATACAAGACCTGATATAGCTTTTGCAGTGAGTGTGGCTAGTCAATACATGAGTGAGCCAAAGAAAAAGCATATGGATGCGGCCTACAGAATTCTAAGGTACCTAAAAGGCACTCCTGGGAGAGGATTATTCTTCCAGAAACAAGAACGTAGAACGATTGAAGTATATACAGATGCAGATTGGGGAGGAACACACCCTGACCGGAGATCAACCTCTGGTTATTGCTCCTTTGTGTGGGGAAATCTGGTTACTTGGAAGAGTCAGAAACAAAGGGTTGTATCTAAGAGCAGTGCTGAAGCTGAATTAAGGGCATTGGCTCAAGGGATAATGGAGGAGTTGTGGTTGAAACGAGTCCTTAATGAGATACATGTCAGAGTGGAGTTGCCATTAAAACTCTATTGCGACAACAAGGCTGCTATAAGCATGGCCTTGAATCCTGTTCAGCATGAAAGATCGAAGCATGTGGAGATAGATCGACACTTCATTAGGGAAAAAGTTGAAGAAGGGATCATCTGTCTGACTTATCTACCAACAAACCTTCAAGCTGCAGATGTGTTAACAAAAGCATTGCTCAAGCCTTCTTTTGAGAGTTGTATGAGCAAGTTGGACATGATCAATATCTATGATCCAACTTGAGGGGGAGTATGGGAATATTATGTATTTATTGTAAATATTCTCTCTGTGATTGATTAGGAATTATTAGACTTTATTGGTAGTTATTAGCCTTAATTAATATTTATTAGCTTGTCTCTCCTTCTAGCCTATAAATAGGCTCTCTTTGTACATCAATTCATATGGAATGAGAAATACATTGTTTTCTCTCTCAAACTTGTCCACAAAAACATAAACAGCTCTCATATCTACAAATATGAATTTAGTGTGAGCTACGTTTATAGTTTGTCAAAAGTCCATTTGCCAAACTGAAAAACCCAAAGTAAGGCTGGAGCGCTCTTTGCATATGAGCTTTGAGATGGTTTTCAGATGGACTTGGTTATCAGCTAGTTAAAAACCCAAACACCATTATCTCAAAATCTGGTTTGGCAAAAGGACTTTTGGGCGTCAAAAGTCCAAACCCAACATACCCTAGTTCAGAAAGCATGGTTAAGAAATTCAGTTATTTTATGTGCACAGCAATAATATATAAACTTCCTCAAACACTAAAAGTACTAGTTATAAACAGTATTTACTCTTTACAATGATTTTAAATAACAAACCACTTCAAGTCATGCAGTGAATGCGCTATGACACAAAACATCATCTAAAACAAACCTGAAGAGGAGTTCCAGTCAAAAGTACACGATGTTTGCTTGAATATTGCTTCAACGAAGAAAATAACTTTGAATCCTTATTTTTAAGCCGGTGGCCTTCATCAACTATCTGCATAAGAGTATTGATGTCAGAAAGTACACAGAAAGCATTGAGGTTACATAGTTCTAAACAATAATGGTAAAATGTTATTGCATTTTACTATGATATCAAGTGGAATATTACAATGCACTCCCACATTATAGGTTTCAACGATACTGAGTCGAAGTTGATCATTTCATATGATGTCAATAGGACATCAAATTTGATCCTATCTTGCTTGCTTTCACTGACTATTTTGCCAGATTTCTTTTTCTTGATCTTCTTCTGTTTCTTTGGAAAGTAAAACTCATACTCTCTTATAACAGCTCGAGCTTGGGCAGATCCAACATACATAATCTGCAGAAAGGAAAATATAATTAAAAGAATAATTACAAAATAACATAAGCTAGGAATTCCATCTACATACAACATTCATTTGAGGTGCCCATGTTGCAAATTCACGTTCCCAGTTTCGAAGAGTTGATAGGGGAGCAACCACTAAATGGGGAAACACTCTCTCTTCAAAAAGAGATGCTAAAAAAGCAATACTTTGTATGGTTTTGCCTGCAGGCAAATAACTCAACAATCAAGATGCAGCAATAAACTTCCGCTTGATACTTGAAACTCCGATTCCCATTCAAGAAAAGGCAGTAAATAGAAGAGGATAAGATAAATAAACAAACACTGAATACCTAGTCCCATTTCATCGGCAAGTATAACATGCGTTTGCTTAGACCAAGAAAAACGTAAGAAGTTCAAGCCTTCAAGCTGATATGGATGTAGGCTGCCTTCATTTCCATAAAAATTAAATCAGATTATCTGAATTTGAAGCAGTCTACTGCCAAAAAGAAAGATCAGTGAAAACAACATACCGCCTGAAAGAAAGCTAGGACTATGTTCATAGTGTTGAAATTCTTTCTGCTGCTTTTTTTCTTCGGCACCATCTTTACCACTACTTTTCTGCTTACTAGAAGCACTTCTCCTAGACCTAGACTGAAATTTTGTAAATCTTTCTATTTCTGGCTGAAATGCAGAAATATCAGACTCAGACTCCCAATAGCATTCATCGTATGAAAGCTCTTTCCATTTGACTAGATATTCCTTTTCATCATCATGACCCCTGAGCCATAAAAAATGCATTTATAAGAATGTAAGCATTGTTTGACTTCTACTGAAAAGACGGCCCAAACAATCACTACTGACAATAATGATTTAAGGAGTAAAAACCTAAACATTACAAAAAATGAAGTAACTGCATCTATATAATGCAAACTTGTGAGACTATTGCGTCACACATGACTTCGATTTCAACATCTGATCAACCCCAAAAGGAAATATTACAGTGTAGACCAAACTTCACTTAAAAAGTCAATACTAGCAGAACTCTTATTTAACTATCTCAAATTCACTCAAAGCCTTGAATGAATGAATGAATAATAGCTCAGTCTAATAGAACAAAACCCATTACACATTATTTTACAGAAGAATGAGGCAGATAAAAATTCCAGATAGATGAACCTGCAAGCAAGTATACGATCAACCATGGTCCATTCAGGTCGAATAGCTACGAAGTCTTCATCAGAAGTATTTGAGGATGCCATTTGACGGTGGAAGTTGTTCACTTTGGTCTTCAGACGAGGATTTGACTTAAAAGCTTTCAGAAACTCTTTCTCTGAAACCCTAAATAAGAAGACATGTAGCCAGTAAGTACACAATGCCCAATATAATCATATGACACCAAATAGAAAAAATATTGAGAACGGTGCTTAAAAGGCTGAAATCAATACTTTGATTCAGAAATGGAGAGAATTGGAGAGAAGAAAGGAAAGCATTGAAAAGGATCAACAAAATTTTAAATTCCAAAGCATAAGTCATTATATGAAACTGAGACTTAATGAAGGGGTAAAAAAGTTCCCCAAATTTACCACGCGCAGTGCAAATATGAAAGTCCCTTCCACTTAACAAGATATTGTTTGACAAAAGTTTGCTTTGAGCTTGTTTTTGAGGCCTCGCCATCACCAGCTACAGTAGGGCGCATTTCACAATCTAATATCTTTTCAATATCACTTAACGGGCTAACCTGCAAAAGCACAAACTATGAGTCTAGACCCTCCACCAAGGATCATAGTACAATTATTAACCATGAAATATCGTGGCTTACACATTCAGGGCACCTCCAACTATCCGGAAGTGGAGCTTTAAGCGGTCTAAGTAAGCACTTAGGATGGAAAGCATAGGTACAAGTTTCACAGCTAAGAAGATCTTCACTTTCTCCACAGGCTTGGCATGAATTCTCTTTCTAGTGGAAAGGATAATACACTAAGGTGAGGTGGAAAAATTCAATTGTTCAATTACTACTCTAAAGTAAGGACACCAAATACAAGTAGCTAAGAAGAAGCTACTTATAAAACAATAGCTACAATGATATAGCTCCTTCCTATTTACAGTGAATCAAACTAACTGCGGTAGCATATTATATTTTAATAGTAGGAAAGGGTGAATAGCTACAGTTGCTATATTAAAGGGGGGAAAGCAGTCATAATAGGTATACAGAAATACTCTTCCATTTCACTACATAAAAAGACAACTCTCAGTTTCAAAGGAATCATATGAAACATCTCCAATCATCAATCTATACATTCATTCCCAAACAAGACTATATTAGAACCAAAATTTTGTGGACAAAGGTTTCTTCCACCAAATTTTTATTCAATTAATAGTATGTCAGAATTCTCAAAGTCTTTGAATTCATACAGGAATACTTCTAGTTTGGCTGCATATTCCATAACATGGCAACAACACCAATAGTCTCACCAACCAGTATCAGTGTGTCTAGATTATCAATTGCCAGTGTCTTAAAATTTGTGAGGGACATCTTCAGTTGGGCAGCATATTCGATAACACAACAATAGCACAATCAGGAGTATATGGATCTTTGTGTGCATAAACAATGTTAATTACATTTTCATTCACCCATTAAGCACTATCTTCAACACATAAACATCAGCCAAAAAAAAATTAAGGTGAAGAAGGGATACAAGTGATATGTGGGAAATTAAGGAATAATTGAGGAAAAAGTTGGGAGAGAGTATTTTGAGAATATAGTGTAATATCATTATAAATAGGGGCAGTAAAGATGTACTGAGGTGTCTTTGTGGAATCAAATATCAGTTTCCTTTACCTTTCCCATTCTACGCGTATCAATGAGAAACAAAAATATTACTTAGGTCAAATTGAAATCATTAACACAGAAGGGAGTAAAGTAGCTCACAACATCACTTCTAACTATCCTCTCAAACGTTTCCTCAGCTCTCCCAGGTTTCCCAGGCAAAAAATCGATATCATCATCTGACTCATCTAGATTATAAACTGGCTTGCGATCTGATCTTACACGAAGCCTCTCAGCCAGGCTACTCATTTTCTGCAAGGAACAAAGAAATCCTCGTGTAAAAATAAAAACAGACATTATAATAACTTGTTATCAAACAAAGCTACAATACAAAAATCAACTTCCACCAAAAAAAAAAAAAAAAAAAACAACAACAACTGTCCGAGGACAAATTCATGGTCCATTAGATTAACACGGTGCCTGTCACCTGTAAGTATATGCTCAGAATTAAAAATGTGCTTATAATTAGAGAGCCCAGAACGTGAATTCCTGATGAACAAGCATGACATCAACTGTGAACACTTCAAATATCTCAAAATAAAGAAGAACCCTAGAATCTGAAAAATCGCTGGCCGCTTCCAAAGTTGATTCGAAATGAATTAAAAGACTAGTGAGCGGGAAAGCTATGAGGCCCAAAACAGAGGAGCGTAGGCGAGTAATGTGTAATAAAGAGCAAGAGTTACCGGAAAGAAACGGATCTGAGCACCCAAAGCTCCTGAAATTCGCGGGAAACCAGAGAGTTAGAGTTTGGGGAAAATAGTAACAACGGAAAGGCGGTCGGAGAGAAACGGATACAAAACTGACCGCAGTGACGAGCATCAAAAAGACTCTCCCACTAAAGTAAAAAAGATTAAGAAAATGTATTACTTCATTTGTTCCTTAATTAAAACCTAATTTGATCAGTTGGCGAAAAAAAAAACCTAATTTGATTAAAAAAAATAAAACCTAATTGTCTTACTAATTCAATCACTTAATCATGTATTATTATATTATACGTTAACTTATAAGTTAAATAAAATATTTTATTAAAAAAATTCAGACAAATTGATTCTTAAAAAACTTATTTAACTTTCGTATTTTTCAAGAAAAAGTCCAATATATCTTATATTAAAGAATATAAGGAGTATACACACACAAGAAAAAAATAAATATTTTTTTGCCAACAGCAAAAAAAAAGTATAAACCATACTTTCACATCCTAAATATAAGGCCTAATTGATTTTTTAGAAAATTCTAAGAAAATTAAATAAATTACTTGTAGATTGATTTGCCTGAATTTTTTTTACTAGTTTGTTTGACTTATAAACTAATGTAAAATCTATCTCACATATTATCATTAACTAACTTATTTTACTTCCTTAATATCTCAAAAAAAATCGTATAGGAGGTAAGTATGTATCTTTTTTTTCCTACAATGATATGTATATATTGTATACCACATACATATTTCATTATGGGATAATGGTCAAATTTGTCCTGAAAGTTTTTACCAAGGATCGATAGGTATTTGGAATTTTTTTTAATTAATTTTGGCTTTGAAAATTTATAAAAAGTATCAATGTCGCATCGCGGTCACCCAATGTTAACTTTGACTGTTAAGTTAGTCAAACCACACATAGGCCATGCCACTTCATCACCCACATCATGCACATGGGATACCAAAAGAACTCCCACGTGATCTGTAAGCTGGGATCGGGACAGCTTGGACACCTCTACTTACCATAATAACAATGATAAATTAGGGTCCAAAAGAAGATTGAAAAAATTGTAAGAACTCAAGCGACCTATGTGATATAGAGCCAAAAGGAGAGGAATTCTCCTTCCACACAATGTCTTAGCATTTTTTTGTTTAGGCCTCGTAAATAGAGGTAAAAACAGGCTAACCGGCCTATTAGAGGCCTTAGGTCTAACAGGCCGGCCTACTTATGTATTTTTTTATTTTTTTTAATTCCTAATTAATATGTATTCTCATGTCAAAATATGTTTTTGATTGATAAGAAAAAAAATAACTTTAGATCGTTTTGAGGCATATGGCTTTTTGGGATTGTTTGACATCAATTACCTATTGATGGTCTGTTGACTTTTTTTGATAAATCAGACCTTTGAATAGGTTCTAGGCCAGGTCAGGCTCAAACCTTAAAAAAAGCCTATTGTAGGGTACAGAACAAGCTCAAACCAATCAACTACAACACAAGTCAGGCATGTTTAGGGTCAAGTGAGGCCGAATCTGGTCTATTTCCAGCACTACTCGTAAACATAAAGCTCATTGTAATAAATATATTGAACATTACATTTAAAGTCAGCTAATGCCTATAATAAAAATCAACTTGTATCTGTTGCAATTTGAAAACTTAGCGTCATCAAATTTTACCAAGATTGATACCAACCACATTCATATGAAGGTGGGGGAAGGAAAATGTGTTGAAAGAATTGTTCATTTGGTTAAGATCCATTTTTGTTCTAAAAGTTTTTCACTAATGAGCAACTTTATCTTGTAAGTTTTTTGGGAAATAATGTTACCTTAGGGCAGCAATTGAAATCGCACAATCCGTTTATGGCTAAGAATTAATCCATTTTAGTACATCCACAACAGGCACTGATTCAATTCTTCATCCAACTGGGTCAATACTATAACCTTTAACTTCATATAGAAGAGAGAGTGTGTGTAGAAAAAAAAGATTGGTTGAGTTGCAAGAACTACAAAATGAATGGAATTAGGGACAACTATACCCGTGCAGTCATCTGTTTAACCTAGGATGATCTTAACTCCTATTACACAAAATGAATGAAAATTGCCATCCATGTGGACTATACAATGGGGGTCAGTGAACGAGGATCCTCCCCATTCAGGACAAAATCACCTCACAATCAACCGACGATGGCCAGGTGGCATCTAAAATAAGGTTAGACACGATTCAGCTTGGAACCCGTAACACTTGATAGTTGACAATCCTTATAAGCGTATTGAGGGATCAATATTTAAATTGTCTAGGTAATAAAGCTTTCAGGCTTGAACAAAGGGTACATATAGCATTAGTCAGAAGAAAAGAATAGCTGCAGATATAAGAAATTATTATTGAATTATTTTTGAAATACTAACTGATGCGATTTACAAAGAACTCGAGCTACAAAACCATCTAAGGTTTGAGTTACAAGATACAAGATCAAGCAAAGATAAAAAAGAAGTTACAAGGAAACAACAACCCTTTGGTAGAAGTGTACATAAGTGAAAGAAAATAAGCTCACACTTTAAAGACGTACTCTACATGTGTTCATTAATCATTATCCCAAACTTTCAATTAGTCTGTCCATTCTCGACGCCTAAACCATACAAAACACCAGCATATTTCTCTGTGGATCCATGGAAGAATGTATCCCTCAACTTTCTAAATGTACACGACGTGAGTAAACTATCCGATCCAGCTTGATGGCACGCACCAATTCTCTCTACTTCCAACAACTCTGCAAGTTTGTTCAATCCACCATGGAGGCTATTGCAGAACTTCATCAAATGCTTGATGTCATATACCATGGGAAAGTAAACACGGATCAAATCAAAGAATCCAGCCTGTGTATCAGGCAAGGCACGGCAAGTCAATAGCTTTAGGAGATACCCAAAATCATACCCACTGTGGAATGTCACCCAATGAACGGAATCGTTCAACACTATCCCTGAAGACATCAACAGCTCACCGAACCGATTCACATCAATACCATTCTCGCTGTTCTTCTTAAAATCAATCCCACACTGACGCAACAAGTCAATCGAATCACTCGCATAAATGTCTTCACTGAGGTTGAATTCGCGAAAATTAAATTGCCAAATGCAAAATTTGTCAGTACCACAGGTGGGAAGATTCCCGTGCTCGTCAGAGAAAGTAAGACCCAATTGGATCAACTTCAACATATCAACGTTGTCCTTCAAAGTTTGGTAGTTGTATTCATTGATGTTCTTGAAATTACCTACAGGGCGAAGAACCACCCCTGGGAACTCAGTATCCATGGCCACGTAGTTGTATTGATCCACGATTTCACGGATTAACGCAAACTCCTTTTCTAGATTATCATTATAAACATCCCTGATTTGAATTGAATCACCTTTCAATAAATCCGACATCTCGGACGCAAAAAATTGCAATCAAACCCAGATCTGCAAAACAAACTTAAGAGTTCAGATCACGAAACTCAGCAGCCTTCAAAACTGATAGCTCGATTCCACTTTAAACAATTTCAAACCAAACTCACATCACATCCAAAAAAAAATTGAACAAAAACATAAACACACGTATATAGAATTAAGACCAGCAACAGATTCGAGCAAGTAAAGCTCCAAATCAAGAAAAAAAAAATGTCGAAAACCAACTAGATCTGACAACCAATTAACAAGGACTAACAGTTGGGAGTGAAAATTCAAGTAGGAAGCCTAAAACGAAGAGTAGTGAAGAGTGAGAATTCTAACCCTTGAGGGAGGGAAGCGATTTGCAGATCTGAGGCGTAGAATCAAAAGTTTTGATATTGGAGAAGAAGGATTTTGAAGGTCAACGAATGGATAGAGATGAAAGTCGAAAGGAAAGAGATGTGAAAGAAATGTGAAAGCAGGTGTGGATGGGCTTTAATAAACAAGGGCGGCTTTCTTTGACAGTTCTTGGCTCTGAGAATACCAGATCCAGTCATCCAACTCGGACCCTCGTCATGCCACCGACCTTCATTTTCTTTTGTCTTTGGTTAAAGTATATTTTACTGCTATCATTTTACATTCATTTTACTCATTTATATTTGTAAAGCATAATTTTAATCCTTCAACATTAACACCGTTATATATAGTTAACGGAATGCTGACTCATTAATTAATTATTGAGTAAACTATTTATTTTAAAAATTAAATTAGGATCAGATCTAAAAAATACGTGCATCCTCTTCTCCTCCACCCTTGTATGATATGTAATGTCCCACATCGGCTGGGTGCAGGATGTCCCAGAGATATATAAGGTGTTTGGCTCCCTTTCCCCTCGAGACGCGTTTTTATGGGTGAGTGTGGGAGGTTTCGGCCATTATCCCTACTGTAAGGAACAAAATCGTGAGGGGCATAGCTATGTCTCCAAAGCGGACAGTATATTGAGCGAGGCCTTTGACTGTTACATATGGTATCAGAGCCAGGCTCGGGTCGGTGCCCCAAGGGGGTGGATTGTTATGTCCCACATCGGCTGGGTTCGGGATGTCCCAAAGAGATATAAGATGTTGGGCTCCCCTTCCCCTTGAGACGCATTTTCACGAGTGAATGTGGGTGGCCGAAAGGAGCACACCCACAAGACACAACACATAGATTATTAGAAGGTCAATCATATAAGTGAGGCTGGCGAACCACACAACGCCTACATAAATTTTAAGCTTTTTTTCCTACCAGATTGCTTTTTCTCTGTATGAACTAAGAATAATAAGGGGTCAAAAAGAATTGAGGCTTGCGTTACTTAGAGATTCGAGAAAGTAGAGAAATTAGGAAATAAGAAGAAACAATAAGGGGATATTGCGTGTGCTCAGCTATTTTGAGAGGAAACATTTGATCCACTACGACATTGTTTTACAGTTCCCCACTAACTCTATTGCTTCATTCTTTAGAGACAACTTTTGTGAGTTCCCCCTAACAATTGGCAATTTGGTAGCTTCTTGAAGCATTGCATCTGTGGAGGGGATACCATTATCGAACTATGGGTGAGAAGAGGAGGGAGGCTCATAATTTTTTCGGTAAATCTTAATTTCATTTTATAATTAAAAATTCATTCTACTGGATAATTAATTACTAAGTCAGACTTCCCTTAGCTATAGTTAATGGTGTTAACTTTAAAGGAATAAAAATGTACTTTACATATATGAATGATTAAAATGAAACTTTATATAAACTTAAAAGAACAAAACTATACTTTAACTTATCCTTTTTTTCAATTGAATATTGGTATGCATCAAATTTTCTTTTGATACATTAAATTTAAAAATGTACATTCTTAACCATTTTTTTCTAACAACGTTGGTTTTATTTAACAAAAAATTGTAACTAAGCAAATCTAAAGGACGGCTCTATAATTATATATGGATAAAAATTAGTTAATATTTAAGATGTAATAACTATTATACCAAAAACAAAAATTGGACCATATTTTGCAACATTTAAATCTGATATCATCATGTTGAGTCAGTATTTTCTGTCATTTGAAATCTTCAAATTTAATGAATAAAAATAATACCCGATCCAAATGTAAAGGAACGGAAACATACCTTAATCATTATAAATATTAATCATCAAATATTTTTTTATAGTTGTAATAAAATAATATTTTAATTATCAACTATATGGAGCATCTTAACCAAACATTAAGTTGTGTTATACTTTCTCATTTAGCTGCGAATCACGAGCGATCTAATAAGCATGCACACATGTGTTAGGTTTCTCTGTACTGTACATACGGATTTTCAAATCTGTTTGTTTGTTCTAATGTGAAAATAAACTTATGGCCTATTTAATTCACTAGAAAATAAGGTATTTATGTGAAAATAACGGTGATCATCAATCAACTTTAGAATTATTAATTGAACCACCAAACACTTTGTTCAACGAGTAAGGGGTTGTACCAGTTTAAATAGAAGTCTTGAGTTCAAGTTTTGGGAATGGAACAGTGTTAAATATTTGGTAGTAGCATGTCCGGCTCGATCTGAATTCATCTAGACCCCCGATAAATCCTTTGAATTAAAGGAGGCAAGTCCACGTTACCTAAGGTTTCACACCAAAAAAACAATATGAATTGAAAATTGTTAATAATTGCTCTTAAAGGTTTATAAATAATATGACCAAGTCACCCATCTTCGCTCAAAGTGATGAGAATAATAATGTGAAGCAATAATGCAATTGATCTTTATCAATATCAGTATCCATTATATAAAATCAAAATAAGAAACATTATTCTTTTAACGATTCGTTCGTGTGTGGTTATTACTTGGTTTCATTTACTATAAATTAATCTTTTTGTTTCTCAACGTTGTGCTGCTTGTTAAAAATATTATCAGTATATGATATTGAATAAGTAAAATAAAATGATAACGCAAAATAATGCAGATAGAGGTGACTTCGATCGACATCATGCCGTCCACGTGGTCCAAAATGATAGGCTATGTGCGACGACAAAATGCTGTATGAACGCTGATGCCATTTCAAATAATTGTTGTCACTGTGTGCTACCCTTTTTATCGTATGGGGAAAAAATATAACTTTATCGTTTTATTGGGTTCCCCTTGTGGCCTTGTTAGAAATACAACGTTGGATAATACTCTGCCATATTTTTTATTTTTGGCAATTGGTTGGCCATAGAAATCTGCAATCAGAATATCAGTACCCCATGAATTAATTAACTAATAATTTTAATTTTTAATACTCACCCGGTCCTAAATATAATATCATTCTGACTTTTTTTGTGGAGATTAAAGAAGCCAAATAGACAACTTAATTTTAACATATCTTACATGTAATTGTATTATACGATAGTTTTTAAGTAAGGTAAATTAGTTTTTAAAAAAAAATAACTATAAAATTTTAAAATGATTAATTTTATGTCCTTAATTTCTTAAAAAAATCAAACTGTTCTATAATTATGATCAGGAGGATAATAATATTATAATATTAAATTCAAATCGAGATTGATTGGATACAGCTGGACAATGAAAACGAGAGACCAAAGAGAAAGAGTTCCTGTATCGAATGATTTGACATTCGTTATTCAACTACTATATGTTTAAATCAAACGTTACTTTAATTATAGTTTATACACGTTCTCTAGACCACGAGTAAACAATATAAGAAATGTGTCTGATTTTTGAGAGGAAAGTGTTTTATTTACTATAAACCTGATTATTGTGTATAACGCCTTTGGATACTGGATAGTTTAATTTTCTGCAACGTGTAGGGAATTATTGGAATGTTATAGAAGCAATTGAAAATGTGTCAACGGTACTGTGAAGGGAATATGATTACTAGAATAATAAAAGAGTTGGCCTTTTTTTTCTCTGCGGGGTGCTTTATCTTTTGTCCCCCGTTTTCTGATCACAGTGGGCAAAGAATAATATTTAAGGCACCGAATGTTTCGTCTTTTTCGATGAAGTAAGCAAATGCTGTGCTACAAGAGATCAGGGAATAGTGCCATATTTTCCTGTTTGTTTATATATGCGTGTTATTTTTTTGTTCCGATTTCTTCAATAAAAAAAGTTACCGTATTAAAAAACATTTTATCAGATCGAACAAAAAAAAAAAAAAAGAAAAAAAAAGAGAAAGAAAGGTTTTACTGTTGACAGTATTTGTATGTTGATTAATTTACGTTAGATCACGCGAGCAGCTGCTATCATAATAGCTCAATTGGTTAGAACACCCGTTTAGTAAGGGGGGAGGTCTTGAGTTCGACTCTAAATGAAAGCAACTGAAGTATCCTATCTTCATTTTCAATGGCCGAGTTCAATAATTTTGCTGCATCATTGTAAACAGGAAATCCAATCCACTTGCTTTTGTTTGGTTTTGCCTGTTTTTGTTTTAGTAAGAACCAACTCTGCTAGATGGATCAGAGTATGGGACTGGAAAATTTAAGGATGATAGCTAGATTTGCTAGCTGTCTTCATAAAATGTTATTTTTTCGGGAGATGGTGACCTCCTGAATTATAATGCTTAATGAATCGCCAATTTGCTGAATTCTTATTACTACTTCGCAAACAGGCAGATATGAGTGGTGGAATATGGCTCATGGGACTTAATTAAAGCCAATGTTTTGAACTATATATAATTAAATAGAACAGAGCTAGGGACACCGAAAAGAGAAGACTTTCAATGTTCTTCTGTGCTTAATACACTATTAGAGGAGGAAGGTGGCATCCAAAAAGCGAGAGGGATAGTATCTTGGCTTAGAAAAGAGGTCAGCGAGTACGTTGTTGATATATCGCTGAGTTTGCAAGCAAAAGAACAGTTATCACCAGAGAGCTCCAACAAACCACAGAGTGATCGCAGGAATGTTTGATGTTTCTCATTCTTTACTACAAGTGGTAGGTTTATTGGTCAGCGAACTCGAACTCTCACTCTTATCATGGAATGAATTCTCAGTCCTTGAGTAATTAATCAGTGAGTAGAGTACTGCAAGGAGGCAAGAAAACGAAAGAAAACTCATTTTTACGTTTGGGAGGTGGGGACCCGCATGATGATCAAATTAAAGACAGAGAGGGTGTGTGAGTAGAGTGGGAGACGTGGGCCGTAAAATTGAAAAAGAGTCATTTGATGACGTATATACGTCTTCCAAATCTTTGGTTAAAGTTGAGAGTCCAGTACATGTACCTTTGATACTCTTGCTGGTTAGTGTGACACATTAAAGATGCCGTTTATGATAAAAAAAGGACAAGTGTGGCTGAGCTATGAGCGAGGTAATTGGCTTAGCAAGTTGCAATTTCCAAAAATGACTAGTTTTACTTTGCCTTAGCTTTTTCTACCGCACATGGACATCATCGTTCAATTCTATTCTAAGCCAATGTAAGTGTGGAACTGTCAAATTCCAAGTCCTCGAATGAAAGTGTCAGGTCCAATCGATTGGGTCCAGCCCAACTTTTTTTTTCTTTTATGGTGAAACGAGGTAGTCATCAACATGATCAACACATAGCTATACGGTTGTAATACATAAACAATAATGCCAAAGTCCCATGTAACCTAAAAGTCGAAAAACAAAGAAGTTAATGATCAGCTTTAATAATGTTGAACGGAAGATGCGGGTAAAATAAACTTGGAGAATAAGGATAGGCTTTAAGGTATGGGCTACATGGGGTGTGGGCGTTCATCACGTGAACCGTTAACTGGATAGAAACCTATAACGTCTTAGATACCTGGCCAACATCATCAATCACCATCCAAACGTATGTGACCGACTCATCAATGGACTTGATGGTTATATATGCATGTATGCTCGAATAAATACAAGTGGTTGAGACAATCACACCAAAAACTTAATGCTCCAACAAGAGAATTACTATTTGTAAGGTTTCTCTTTTAAAGTAAACTTCCTTCCTGTGTGTGACTCGTGACATCTATCTGGTTATTAGTGTATGTGAATTGTGAACTTTAGTAAAGCAAAAAGCTTACCATCACTGTGCAGAAAACCTTTTGATTTTACCTAAATTATCAGTGCTGTGTAGCTGTTAGTAACGCAATGATTCACACCGATTTACATCTTTCTTAACCCCAATCTAGCTCCCTGAGTATACCTTCCCCACGCGAACCTGATTTTTTTTTCCCTTACTGTTGGAACATAAAAAGAATGTCCTGTTGTCTTAGCTTCTATCTCTCATTTCAAGTGATAAACTTCATTAATCGAAAAAGATAACTAATCACAGAATGTTGCTGACCACGCATCCATATAGATATATTTGTATCAAGATGCGACAATTCGAGACTGTTGTTTTAGTTTGAAGTTTACGTTTATTATAGCGATCTAATTATAGAAAACATATGTAGGCTTTTGAGTTGCGTCAGTAATAATAATCACGCAATGGTAATAAAGACAGAGGCATGATGAGGAGATGAAACAAATAGAAGCATGCCTTCCTTTTCCCATTGAATCGTGTAATTTTGTCGATTTTAAAGTGTGATCCTTTTTAAACTTATACCCTTCCTTTAATCATTAGTTGCCGGGCATATGGTTATCAAGGTATCCATAAAAAGCGTAGGCTTGCATGATTATATGGGAGTCACGGGGCAAAATACGCCAATGAATACCCACTCAGTTTTGGATAACAATTTATCCATCTAATATCTGTCTCTAAATCTTATGAACTCTCTATCATTGAGTCAATTTCAATGTTATAATATCATTGGTTCAAGTCAGCATAAAAAAATTTCAATTATCTATCTAAATCTCCTGAACTCTCTATCATTGGTTAAAGTTAGCAATTTTGAGCCAATTTCAATGTTATAATATCATTGGTCTAAGTCAGCATAACAATTTTCAATTATAATAATCAATATTAATTGCCTAATATGTTATCAATTTCAATTATTAAAAATACGATTTAAGAAGATGTTTTGCTGAAATTTAATCTTGATCCAATTTCAATTGCTAAAAATACGGTTAAAAAAAGGATTATTAAAATAAAATCATTAATTCTCATGCATTCCATCCACTCAATCTTCAAATTTTCATGGTCAAATAAAATTCTTCAGCTTTCTGTTTCAAAGTTTAAAATTCAAATTCAAATGCTTTTTTAAATTACTACAAATTCCGCTCGATTTTCTTAAAATAATTCACCAACAAAATCTCTTGAACTCACTATCATTGGATCAAGTCAGCAATTTTGAGCCAATTTCAATGTTATAATATCATTGGTCTAAGTCAGCATATTAAAATTTCAATTATGATAATCAAAATTAATTGCCTAATATGTTATTAATTTCAATTACTAAAAATACGATTTAGGAAGAGGTTTTGTCGAAATTTAATCTTGATCCAATTTCAATTACTAAAAATACGGTTAAAAAGAGGATTATTAAAATAAAATCATTAATTCTCATGCATTCCATCAACTCAATCTTCAGATTTTCATGGTCAAATAAAATTCTTCATCTTTTTGTTTCAAAGTTTAAAATTCAAATGTTTTTTAAATTAATACAAATTCCTCTTAATTTTCTTAAAATAATTCACCAACAAAACAATCCTATCAATACAATTCCTCTCTCTCCCACCAAAACATTCAACCGCCTTTTCATATGAATAATGGAATGAACTTTCAAGTTTCAACATAGATAAAATCTCAACCGATTACATTGCTATAACCCAGGCACATAATGGATCCATGATTTTAGGATCTGAACAGGGAAATCTAAATTGATGCTAACAAATTAAATAGGAAATAAAAGAAATTACAATTAATTACAAACAGAATTTAGGAAGAGGTTTTGCTGAAATTTAATCTTGAGCCAATTTCAATTACTAAAAATACGGTTAAAAAAAGGCTTATTAAAATAAAATCATCTGATACAAAAATTAAGGAAGGAAGAAAGCTGCATCGATTTAGGGAGAGGTTTTGCTGAAATTTAATCTTGAGCCAATTTCAATTATTAAAAATACGGTTAAAAAAAGGATTATTAAAATATAATTATTATATATGAAAATTAAGGAAGGAAGGAAGCTGCATCTATTAAGGAAGAGGTTTTGCCGAAATTTAATCTTCAGCCAATAAAAAAATTTCAATTATGATAATCAATATTAATTGCCTAATATGTTCTCAATTTCAATTACTAAAAATACGGTTAATTAAAAAAACAAACATTAAAATAAAATCATTATATACGAAAATTAAGGAAGGAAGGAAGCTGCATCGATTTAGGAAATATTAGTGCTCATAATTAATATTAATGTTGTCGTTGCAATGGCCACATTCCTGTAACCTTATATCAAATCCTCTTGGATGATATAATACCACCTTACATAGTTTTGGCCTCCAAACATGACTGACGTACTAATAGGTGCTAAAACGAATATATATATATGCGCTTTATACTTTTTTAGTTAAAGTTATATAACTATTATAATTATGTATGTGAATTTATTTATGTATCATCTGACATATGCGTTTTTACTTTGCCAAGATTTTTTACTCAGATGCAAACACCTAACTGTCCAATAATTGCAGATGTGATTGGATTCTTACAAACATTTGGAATGCTGCATGACCTGTAACACTTTAACTTTTACTATTATATTATAGTATTTTAATTGAATCATAACCACTTTTTAGTACTGAGAGCCCTAAAATATGGAAAATTTTAAAACTTTTCCTTTGCAAATACTGCTCCAACTTTATTATAGTTGGAATGGGCTTTTCGGACTAATTAAAATACTAAAATCTATTTGTAAAGTTAGGTGGTTATAACGCAATTAAAATAATTAAAATTATCTTAATATCGATCTAGTCTCTAATATTGCCTAGCGTGGCTTGAAAATAAATTAGAGGAACAATCTTGATCGATGATCCTCTTTAACTTTACCTATCATTTTACTGCTTCTCAGTTATATACTTATACTTGTCTTTTTGCTTATCTTTTAGCTTTACAATATATACAAACTAGTCCCAAAAATAACTATCAGAATACACTACAAAGCAGGCATTCCTGCTTTCTTCTACTTTACCTTACTCCTCAAAAGGCTTACTTCTTCCAACTTCTCTAAAAAGTAATAGTTCAACGCAGTTTATCTCATTAACTTTTATTCTCATGAATTCATCTATTGACATGTATACATTTTATAAATAAGTGCAAATAATGATAACCTTATTCCTATTATTCTGTGTGTTATCCGCACTTACCATCCACTAGTAACGATATATTCATTATCTACTGGAGGTTCTACCTGCAGGACTTCTCGTTATAACATTCAAAGCTATAATTAACTGGTTGGGAAAAGATGTGGCCAAACCCCTAGACCCTGGAGTACTCCACTGAGGAATAATAATTTACCAACTAAATGCAACAGATATTGTAAAATGATACATGCAATTTAATAGTTATTGAAATAAACTGCTACCTGTATTCTTGATTTACTCTTCGCTGTATTCTTTCTCTGCTTCGTACTCTGGGGATTCAACCCCACTATCTTGTCCTATAAATATTTATAATATAAAAATAATATATTAATATCTAAACTTAGGTACAATATTTAAACGTCACTCACGTTCCTATCGTACTACCTCCTTTCTATTTCTAACACAAGTAACTCTAAATTTCGAACTTAGTGGTTAATTGTACCACTACCAACAAAATGGGACAAACACAAATTAATATACATACAACACAAACATAAGCACAAGAGTGCCTTTATTATTTTAAATTAACTAATCTTTCTTATCAATCAATTAATAATTAAATGAACTTATATTCACTACAATTTATTAGTCTTTAAATTTACTTAGCGATAGTTAACTCCCAAGTTACCTACTAAATGCAATAACACCTATTTATAATCTAACTTAAAACTTTGTCCTAGCATTTGAGAGTCCTTGAGCAATAGATTAAGTTTCCAATCCAACTTAAAGCTTCTTATCTCCAATCAATTATAATCAACTTAACATATTGACTTGGAAACTTCAATCATAGTACCAATTTATTCCAATAAATACCATTCCTAACCAACAATCAAGGATTAGAATTTCAATCCTTAGACTCCCAATTAAACCTCAATCACCACTTTCTTTTCCTATTAATTAATCAATCATAAGGCTATCCTCCTTTCCTACTAATAACCCAACAACTACAATAATCATTTATTGCTTAACATTAACAACCATTTCAGTGTTTCAATTCGAAGTGTATTTCAAACCAAAATCTCATAACAATTATCCACAATCAATCCTATCAACAAGAGTTGGAACTTTCAATCACCAATACTACACTATCACCTGAAACAAGATTCCAATCTCAAATTTAACAACAACTAAACTTCTTTCTTTATCACCAACCCCACAGTCAGAGCAACCAGAGGCACTTCCAAATTAAACAACTACCACTCACATAACTAATCATTTTCTAATTCTTGTTTAGCTAAATATTACAAAGTTCCTTTCTTTTTCCCCTAAAAAAACTCACGGCCAGAGCATGAAAACCATAATTACACCTTCAATAAATTCCTATCAATCCACCATACTTAACAAGTTCAGTTCATCTCCCAGAAGCAGAACAAAACATTATTAACCACTTAATTCCTCTTGGCCGAACAGAGCAAGGACAGCAAGAAGAACAAGAAATCAATTTACACTCAATCAATTTCATCTACTCCATCATCTTTTCCTTATGCTTAAAACATTCATATATCAAAGGAAAGAACAAAAATCAAGCATCACAGAGGAATGGGAATTCGGTCAGAACAGAACAGAAATCAACAAGAAGAAACAAGAATTCAACCATTCCAAATTCCATTAATTCATACATTCAAACCACTTATCATAGCTTCTAATTGGTGATTGATTGCTTCAGAAATTTTCCCTTCTTTGCCCGACGGACTCGCAAGAACAGAGGAGGGAAGAACAAAATCAACAAGTTCCAAAATTCTACCAATCACCCAAATACCCTATTCCATAACCTTAAAATTGCTAGAAATCATGAGTAATTAAGCTCCAAAACAACAAACTCCCAGAAATCCCAAATTGGCCGTCGCGTGAACAGTAACAGGGAAGAGGAAATTTGAAAATCATGAACTTATTTCACTTCCTTTCCAAAATCAATGCTCAATCTACCAAGAGAAAGGTTCAAGCACCCTTCTTATGAGCTTAGAAGCTTCAGAAACATTCCTAAAATCTGAATCAATCACCCCCATATCGCTCAAAATCGCGTCAGAAAGGAGAGGAAAATGAAGGAAATAGCTTACCCAAGATTACTCCAAGTTCCTTGAGCGTTTTCCGCTGTGAATTGTTGTCTACCACCGTCGATTTGGGCCGTCCGCCACCGCTGCTTCGAAGAAACGGAGAAGAGAGTGAGAAAGGGAAATTTCGGGAGACAGAGGGAGTATTTCGTGTGTGTGGAGAGAGGCAGAGAGGAATGAATAAGAAAGGAATAGGGACACGTGTGTGGTGTATATTAAAAGAGAAGACTGATATTTTCTTTTAACAGGTATTTTACTATATTGCCCTTCCCTTTATAATTGAGGATATTTTCAACTAGGGGCAGATATTGTCTTTTTCATTTCCCAATTTATATTTTCTCTTAAATGGTAATTTTATTTACCATTCCCATTCACAAATAAATCTGAAATTTGTCCCAAAATAATTTCTCTAGATATACTTTAATTTCCAGATTTATTTTATAAGAGTCTTTAAAAATCAAATAATACCCCAAGATTCCAAATATTTCCTTATTTCTTATTTTCTAAAATTTGGGGTGTTACATGACCCAAGGAGGGAATATGACTTAATCAAAAAGCTAAACTTTAGCATTGCAGACCAACGGTTGCAATATAAAATTTTGATATGTGTTTTTTTCCTTCATAAAAAGAATATGTTAAAACTGTCTTTTTCAACTCATCACTACTTATGGCTGATAATTTCTTATGCCAACAGCGAGAACACAATCAACATATCTTTATGGCGTATTTGTGCATAAGAGACATATAATAAGAAGACTGAGGAAATGGAACCACTCATCATTGTTCTGATTCATTTTGCTAGAATTAATAAGAATATAGATACTGATCGCATTATTTTGCTCTCCAGTTGCATTTATTGATAAACTAAAATTTAATTAGATTTAATGATAAACAAATAATTATGGTGCCAATGGAAAACTTGGCAAGAATTTCATTAAAGCAGTTGCTCTCAACGGGAGCAGCATTGGACAAGAAATTCTTATACATCGCATGGACATGAATCCATCAGACTTAAATTACCATTCAACATGATAAGAAGGCAATTCCTTGTTATCATTTCTTTGCAATGACAATAAACAAAAGTCAAGGACAATCAATGTCGACTGTTGATTTATACCTACCGAGCCCTGTATTCTCACATGGTCAGCTGTATGTCGCTTTGTCACGTGTGAAGAGTGTTAAAGGCTTGAAAATACTAATCTTGGACGACAAAAGAAGAAGTATAAGCAAGACCGGTAACTTAGTATACAATGAGGTTGTCCAAAATTTGTACACCAATTGACCTCATTTATTTTACAATGGAAAGAAATTTCTTTTAGCTTTATGGTTATAATTTTTTCGCAATCCGAATTGCATTTACATAATTTTTATTTAGGTGTTCGGATTGTGCATATGTATAATTTTTATTTTATTACAATTACTACCGATTGCGCATTCCTTATAAAGATATCGTTCAGTTTAAATCATCGTTAGTGTGGCACGCTTAAATATTAATCATATCGCGGGTCCAGAGTCTTGTTTGGCTATAGATACAAGAACTAAAATATCTATGCACATGTGAAGCAATAAAAAGGTCCAGGACCTAATTACGTTAGGATAATCATGCTGGGAATATGATAGTGATCCTTATTAACTATATGTATATTTATAGCACCCGGTCCTTTTTTATATTTTGGTGGGGAAAAATCTGTTTATTAGTGTGAATATGGATTGGTTTCTTGTTATCGAAAATCACACTTACTATGCTATTTTGCTTTTTTTAATTTGTCGTATTTAGGAGTATATGATTTGAGAATAACTCATGTATGGACCCGAGCTCTCATGTCATTTGTAGCCACAAAAAAACACTTAAGAATATATTAATCCGAAATGGCACTTATATTAAGGAAGGAGTGAATTTTAATTTGACTTACTATCGGGGTTGGGGGAATTCATGCTCCATTTTTTTCATCTTCAAGAAAAAACCAAGGTTGTATAGTATCACATCGAATTAAAATACGTCTAAAGTGTTGATTATGATTGGTCAAATTACAAATAATATGGTAGACTAATTTGACAGAGTAGAACGGTTAGAATTGTTTGACACTGATTCTATCCTCTTCTAATAGTTTTTTTAAAATAATATAGGGAAAAGTTAATTTAAGTATATCTAGAGTTTTCAAATCTTATATCATTGATTTTTATTAAAATGTGTTATCATCTCCTTGTAGTGAATAACATGTTTGGTTGGGCTTATTTTAAAAAAATAAGAGCTTATTTCCAGCCAAAAGGACTTAAAGTGAGAAAAGTGAAAAAAGAGATGTTTGGTTACGCTTATGGTAAATTTGACTTATAAGAAACTTATAACTTATAAGTCAAAATAAGCTATAAGCTGTTTAAAACAGCTTATTTTTTACTTATAAGTCACTTATAAGGTGTGACCCACAAATTCTGACTTATTTTTCACATCTAATCACAAGTTTGGATGGACTTATGGAAAAGTGACTTATATATAAGTCAGATTATGTATGTTTGGATAAGTTGTGATTAGATGTGAAAAATAAGTCAGAATTTGTGGGGCCCCACCTTATAAGTGACTTATAAGTAAAAAATAAGCTGTTTTAAACAGCTTATGTTTATTTTGACTTATAAGCTATAAGTTACTTATAAGTCAGATTGACAATAAGTAGAGATAAACATGCAAAATAAGCTACCAACAAAATAAGTTACTTTTGCCCCAAAATAAGCACTTATTTCCCAGAAATAAGTCGAGCCAAACGTAGTCACATCTAACTTATAGAAAATAAGTCACTTATAAGTCATTTTTTTTATAGTTAATCCAAACATAAATCTCATTACACAATCTGACTTATATATAAGTCACTTTTCCATAAGTCAATCCAAACACAACCATAGTTAATGGAGAATGTGTGTTTGGTTGGACTTTTTGGGAGCAAATAAGGTCTTATTTTGGCCCAAAAGAACTTAAAACGGGAAAAGACATTTTTGCTGTGTTTGGTTGGGCTTGTAAAAATAAGTTCTTATGGCTTATAAGTAGAAATAAGTACAAGTTGTTTAAAGTGACTTATTTTTTAAAAATAAGAACTTATAGAGGTGGGGCCTACAAATTCTGACTTATTTTTCAGAGCCAATCACAACTAACCAAAACATACATCTCATTACACAATCTAATTTATAGAAAATAAGTCACTTATAAGTGATTTTTTCACAGCTAATCTAAATATAAATCTCATTACACAATCTTACTTATATATAAGTCACTTTTCCAAAAATCAATTCAAACACACTTAAACAATATTGATTTGATATTTTCTAAATTTTTCCAATAAAACAAGTAAAAAGCAAATTACTGTATTTTTTTTATGCATGAATTCAGCATAGTCAATGCTCCTTGGGTCCCCATCCTTGTGTAATTTAGTCAAGTCATGTGGCATGCTGCATGCACACACTTTGACACATTCTCTTTTAAGGCTTGGAGTTCACCCCAGCCCAATCCACCGTGTACACACACCTCTATCATCACAATACAACCCTCCAATCAAACTCATTACATTCCATAGCATTCCGGGACCCACACTTCAAAGTCCAAATAACACCCGAAACTCCCTCCTTCAGCAATTTAGTTGGGTCGCACGATCATCTTTTGTAGTATTATCCACACCGGAATTTCGCTCCTCCCACAAAAAAAATCCCCTGTGCATTCCCCAAAAATCATAGGTGTGCCCTACTTCAACAACGTGGCTTCTTTTCTAAGCTACACAACTTCCCTCACTCCCTCCAACTTTCAGACTCCTGGCCTTCTGCCTTGTTTGTTTGCCTATTTATTCGTATTTTGAGGCAATATTTAATGCAACAGGAAACACTGTAATCCTTTGAAAAAGAGAAAACACCATGTGAAAAGGTGGAAAACTAAATGAACAACCGAACAAGTGTGAAAAAGAGAAAACACCAACTAAATCATTTTACATATCACTCTGTTTTTTATTATAAGTCTATAATAACTACTTCTCACATATTAAGGAGTGGAAGTTATAGCATTGAATATAACCTATTTTTTTAACTTTACCCTTATTTAAGAATATGTATTAAAATAATACTCTTTATGCATTATAAACCTTCTCTCTCATTTTCCCTATTTCCAATACAAGGGTAAAATAGTCATTGTAGCATTAATTGACCCCAAAGTGGACTTATATTCAGGAACAAAAATTTCATGATAGTTGAACTTTTAATAAGGAACAGAGTGGTAATAAGGTAGGTTATTTATTATGGATAGAATTAACGTAGTTTTTTTAATTTTACTTTTATAGAATTTATCATACACTCATCATCTTTCTTTTTTACATGTAATATGCAAGCACAATAATGGAGATCAAATATTTATTATCTTGACTTTTACATATTACAGACATCTCTTATAATGTGGACAAAAATATATTCATATTACATTTTATATTATGGAAAGATGGGGTATTTTCTCCGTTTTTTAGTATAAGATTTAATTAACATTTTTATGAGATTAAATAATTTAAATAATTAACCCAATTATAACATATGTTACATTATTAGATTATCTATAAATTTATAAATCAAATAAATTTGTCAATATAAAGAAATTCGGGCACATCAATTTATAGGTAGATTATTTAAATTCATTAAGATTTTTCAAACAAAAAAATCAAATATACATATGTATCAAGGAATAGAGGAAGTAATATTTGTAGTATATTTCTATAAATGAAAATGAAACTATACCTTATATTATCAATAAGGAATAGAGGAAGTAATTTTTGTAGTATGTTTCTGTAAATGAAAATGAAAATGAAATATTCACATCACCCGCACAAAAAATGCAGCCAAACAAGGCTGTATACGGATTAGAGAGCCATTAAAATGAATCACATTTCAGTTTACAGATTTATGTGCGGACTATAAATATAAGCCAAAACAGCCGAGAAACACTAAAACGTGGGTTCAGCTGCCTTCTCCGTACTGAGCACTGAGAGAGAGAGAGAGAGAATAAAACTGATAACAACAATAATAATAGAATGGCAATGTAGGTCGTCGGCTTGCCGGGAAATGGCAAAGTATCACCGGAACAACGTCGGATCTCTCGTCCTCGACCACCACGACACTACCAGAAATGCTCACTGCCGTATATGGAATGCCTTGTCCGCTTCGACAATACGCCGCATCATTTTCGACGCCGTCAGCTGCGGAGGCGGCTCTCGCCACCACCACCGTGATGACTTCGCCGCCTCGCCGTCACCGATTCCGTCAGACTCCGTTAACTCCAAGGAAAAGTCGCGAGAACAGAGACATAAACCGAATGTGAAGTCGGAGAAGCTATCGGATCTTTTGAATATAGCGGAGTCTGAAACTGACGACGATACGAAGAAGAAGGAAGAGGCATTACAGGAGTTGAAGAGGATTGTGAAGGAGTTACAGGTTGAGGATTTTACGAAGCGGCAAATGGCTGCCGCTAGTGTTAGATTGCTAGCGAAGGAAGATTCGGAAGTTAGAGGGACGTTTGCGATGCTTGGAGCGATTCCTCCTTTGGTTGGAATGCTTGATTTGGAAGATGTCAGTTCTCAGATCTCTTCGCTCTATGCGTTACTCAATCTTGGAATCGGCAACGACGCGTGAGTTTCTGCTTCTCTTTTTCTTTTATCCATTTTTGCCCTCCTTTGTTTATTTAGGAATAGGAATGTTGCTAATATCTGATTTCTCATTCTCGATGATTGCTTCACTTCTTTTTAATTTAGCGTTGATTAAACTCTTCTTTCTGTTTCGCTCTTGAGTTTTCATATCTACATTTTTGGCTTCATTGATCACTCTGGTTTCCCTCTGTTATTTATTTCTTTTTCCTGCTGCATTAGTTTTATTCCAATAATTTTATTATTTCTATTTTTATTTTGCATTTTGGTTTTCTGCCCTGTCTCCCTCGTCTTGGCATGTTTGCATCAAACTATGCTGTTTAATTTCAGGTTTTTACTTTTTGGTATTTCTCATATTGTAAATTTGATCCTTTCTCTGTCCTTTTTCGCAGAAATAAGGCAGCCATTGTCAAAGTTGGTGCTGTTCACAAAATGCTGAAGCTCATTGAATCACCAACCGGTCCAGATTCATCCGTCTCTGAAGCAGTTGTTGCAAATTTCCTTGGCTTGAGTGCTTTGGATTCGAATAAACCAATAATTGGATCGTCTGGTGCAATTCCTTTCCTGTTTAGAACCTTGGAAAATTCACATGAACAAACCAGCCGCCAGGCTAAGCAAGATGCTCTCCGAGCACTTTACAATCTATCAATCTTCCCAGCCAACATCTCATTCATGTTGGAAACGGATTTGGTTCCGTTTCTGGTAAACTCTATAGGAGACATGGAAGTAAGTGAAAGAATTCTCTCAATCCTAAGCAATTTGGTATCAACCCCTGAGGGTCGAAAAGCTGTAAGTGCTGTGCGAGATGCATTCACCATCCTGGTTGATGTTTTGAATTGGACAGATTCACCTGGATGCCAGGAAAAAGCATCTTATATTTTGATGGTTATGGCACACAAATCCTATGGTGACAGGCAGGCCATGATTGAGGTTGGGATTGTCTCGTCATTGCTTGAGTTGATGCTTCTGGGTACTGCTTTGGCACAGAAAAGGGCTGCAAGAATGTTGGAATGCTTGAGAGTAGACAAAGGGAAGCAGATATCTGGGTGTTCTGGTGGAAACTACAGCTCAACTGTATCTGCTCCCATTTGTGGCTCTTCCTCGTCTTGTACGAAATCAGATGGAAGTAGAAAGGAGTGTTTAGAAGAGGAGGAAGATATGATGAGCGACGAGAAGAAGGCAGTGAAGCAATTAGTTCAGCAGAGTTTGCAAAACAACATGAGGAAAATTGTAAAAAGGGCCAATTTACCTCAAGATTTTGTTCCATCCGAGCATTTTAAGACACTCACATCAGGATCCACTTCAAAAAGCCTGCCATTTTGAAGAAATTTCTGCTGCTGAAGATTGAAGAGAAAGAATGACGACGAAGTTAGTCCTTCCATCACAATCTTGTTGAGCTTTTTGATTTGTTGGGTTTTTTTTTTTTTGGCAGCGCTGATCATATAGCCGTCCCATCTCTCATATTCATATATGATTTATAATACACATTTTTAGTATTAGGTTTGTCTGCTGGTTGCATGATTGCATCATCTCTATTTCTTCTTTGAGAAATCCTTCGAATCCACCTTCCAAACCACTAAGATAGATAATCACCGTTACTGGAATGAATGACATTCCAGGAGAAGGAGTGGTATGACATGCAATATTGGCAGTTCTTAGGGTTCATTTGGTCACTTTATCATCCCTACATTCAAGGAGTCACTTTCAAACCATTAGTACAATTTTGTCTATTTCTTGGCCCTGTTATAGTTTTAATATATTTCTTACTAGACAGCAGGCCTGTGCATATATTGCTTAGATGTGAGTGAGGCGAGCCGCCTTCCTTCATGGCTTATAATAAAACGTTTTCTTATATACTCAATTATATATGTTGGTAATGTTGGAAAGGGTGCCGGTCATTTTCATCTTCGATTAACCTAGACTATTTACCATTTATTTTACTATCTATCTGAGAATCTTTGCTGGCACACTTGGTCAATTCCATGTGTTAATATTTCAGAAGATATCTTTGAATAGCAATGATATATGTATTTTATTAAACATGAGCTGCTAACACTGGGATTGTACTCTGTTAATTATATTTGTTCGACGACTTTTTCAGTTTACCCTCTGTATTGCTTTATTTCATGACCTAGTGTGTACTGAGCTGAACTATTTTCTTATAATCAGACACGGATCTGAATGGAATGGTTGGATGAGAAACCGATCTGGCTGGATGGAGAGCTGAGCTGGTCCTCTCAAATAAAATTCAATGGCATTATGTCCCCACTATGTACATGTTTACATATATATGATGCTTGTGGTGGGGTACCAGTCATTTTGTAATGTTATCTTCTTCGTAGTGCTTTTAATTTTAGCTGGCTCTTTTTTGTTTAATGTAAATATTCCCATGTTAATGTCATGTTAGATCTTTAAAGTTTTTTTGTTTACCCCTTGTATCATATGCCATCGTACTATTTTACTTTGTCCGAAGAACATGCATGTGTGTGGTGTTGAGGACAAGCTCCAAAAAGCAGTCACTTACTGGGGCATAATAATCATCAATTATTGGGGTTACAGTGTTTCCCTAGTTGGATGAGTGGATGAAAGTTGACATTTCTTTTATGATGGACAATGAAGCAACGATTGTATTGCTGCCTTCAGGACAGAAAAATCATATAATGGATTAATGGTCCATGTTTAGATAAATCTCTTGCTTTTAATCTTCAGAAAATAAAAAGAGAAAACGACATTACATGGGTTTACTTCAATCACTTCATCAGGATAACCTTTTAGGTAGTTCGTTTTGAATGATTTTGAATTACATAATTTTGTTTTAGAATTATTCAAATTTGATCAAGACACTTGTATAATTTTGATTTCAAAATATTGTTAAGCTTCTAATGATACACTAGTAATTTATTTTACATTAAATAAGTTTATTTTAGATTTTGTTTTTATTTTTTGGGCATGTTTGTGTATAATAATATAAAGATTATGCTCGAAATCAAATTATCATCTTTGAACGGTTCAAAATTATTTCTTCCTCTGATTCTAAATGTAAGATTCAGTAGGAAGTGAAATGAGCTATTTAATTATAAATTTTTTTATGTATTATAAGATTATACATTAGTTTATAAGTCAAATAAATTAGTTTAGAGAAAAAGTTCTGGTAAATCAATTTTATAAGTAATTTATTTAATTTTCTTAGAATTTTCCAAAAAAATCAACTTAGTTCTATATTTAGAAAATGAGGGAGTATTAATTATCAAATGCTTCAAAAGTTGTGATATTCGATAATACTTGGTATATTATATATTAATAATGAGATGTTTTAGTAACCGGGCTTATTATTTTGGCCAAAATATGAACAAGGCGATTAATTTAATTAAGGGTTAAGGGTAAAAAATACACATGTAATTTTGTCAAAAGTTTGTCCAGTACTAAGTGTTTTTTTTTTTTTTTTACCAAAGGTAACTCTGAACTTCTAAATTAGGTTTAAAAGTCACACTTACAGTTACGATAACTAAAAAAGGTCATGGTGCTGAACGAACTTTTGACAAAATCACATATGTATTTTTTTCCATAATTTAACGGTAAATGTGATTTTTGAGCCTAATTTGGAAGTTCATAGTTATTTTTGATAAAAAAAAAAAATCGGTGCTGGACAAACTTTTGACAAAATTACATGTGTATTTTTGAACCTTACCCTTTAATCAAACATATTTTTCTTCTACTCTCGCATATTGGGTAATATTTGAATAATGGCTCATAAATATTCTATAGATTTAATATTTTCTATGGATTATTTTCAATAAAAAAAGTAACAAAAATAACAAATGCTGGATTATATTACATAAAAGATAGGGCAGGTTTTGAGCAAGTTCCCCTCAAACGCTTGCATGAGATGAAACAACAAAATTTATCAAAAAAGAGATGAAACAACAAAGGCCGTTGCCCGTTGTAAGTGTCAGAATGGTTTGCTAAAATTGAGTCTTCTCTCAACATTTAATAACCACCAAACTTCTTCCATTCGTTTATTTTTCTGCCACAAAGTATATCGCAGCTAAGATTCTCTTTTATGAACCCCAACTCTCTTGGTCCATTCGCAAAAACCATTCGGTAAATTTAGGTTTAAAAGACTTGAATAACACTTTTACAGAGTATTCTATTGTCCAACAATGGAATAAATGTGAGATTTCCTTCACCAATTAAGAAACAGAAACAATGTTGTTTAATGCTAACTATGGGATGATAATAATAAACAAAGAAAGCTAAGGTACATAATAGTTCAAAATGCATGAAACCCTACAACCTTCATTTAAATCATTGAAGCCTAGCATTCCTAAGTCCTTCAAATAATGTTCAGCCAACTCAGACCTTCTGATACATTACTGTCCAAACCAACTTGGCCACTCTAATTACAACGTTGTATTCATTCCCACAAACACAAAATCACAATACCTTCTTCCATGCTTCATATTTATTATGTTAGATCAGACATGAACGTGTTTTAGTGGTTCTATGTGGTTGTCGTAGCAGACTTGGTAATGCAGAGCCAGTGGTACATTTCAATTTTTCTGGTTTCAATTAAATGCATGGGTTTGCTAAGTGGGGACTCAACAATGCGAATATTAAGGCCTCAACTTCATCATCATGTAGTTTTCTTATTTATGAGGATAAATGATGTTCAACCAACTCATTATTAGTTTTTAAAGAGATAGTTAAATTAAGGCTTTCAACCACCACACTTTGCCAAAATTAAAAATTGGCATGGACCCTTCACTATAAAAATAGCTCCTTCTTAGTTCTTAGCTTCAGTTACCATAATTACTCATTATTTTAACTCAATGATTAGCTCACTCCATGCTCAGCAGATAATTTTGAATATTGGAAAGCAATTAAAAATTCTGACAATTTGTGATTCTTTCTATGGTCCGTCTTTATAAAAATATGTTTATGAATTTTGAGTATCTTACATTAAGTTATGCAAATAAAGTTAACCCTAAAAGAAAAGGAAGAGGACCACCATACATCAATATTTTATGATCTCAGCTTCAGAGGGGTCCGGTTTCGGTGCTCGTCGCAAAGAAAGGTAGAGGGCGCTCATCTACTCTGGACCGTTCAGATTTAAATCTTGACGGTCCAAATTTAATATTTTTAAGTATGTAATTTTTAAATGAATAATATGTTTTTTGACAAAATGATAGTTAAGATATTATCTTCATTTTAGATTTTGTAACTAAAAAAATAATTGTTTTTTTAAAATCACAAACTTAAAAAAATTAAATCTGGACCGTCCAAATCCAATCTAGACGGTCCAGAGTGGATGAGCGCCCTCTACCTATCTTTACGACGAGCACTGAAACCAATTCCGCTTCAGAGGAGAGACCCCACATCAGATGTTTCCCAACACTATGTGTCGTCAATTCTTGAATATTATCCGTAGATTTAGACAAGGACGGACCTACCCTTGAACTTGTTACGTAATTACACAACCACACGATGTATCATTATCATGGAATTCAAGTTTTCTCGAGCCAGTCCAAGACCATTCAGCCAAATAAAATGAGCAGGAAATACAATAATTCTAATTTTTGTTCTTCCAGGAGGGGTTTACTTCCGCAAACTCTGGAGTCTTTGGTCTTATGCTCTACTGGGAGATACATATGCAAAGTTCTATCAGGACACCAACCATGAAGCAGGGTCCAGTTGTTTAACCATAGGAGATTAGTGTCATCTATGCAAGTTCAAAGGGAGAGTCTGATATCAAAATACTAGTATATGGGGAAATGGAGGTTTCAACTTTTCCAATGGCTGCATACTATGGTACTTCACTCGGTTGACTGGCAAGAATATCTTGTGGAGGGATGGGGTGTCATCTTTACTGACGGCTAGACGTCTTCCATGCCATCCAGTCTTTGCAACAATAGGAAGCTGCAAACCAGTTGAACTATGTGCTTCACTCGGGCTTTCTATCGGTCTGACCCTCTGTGGGTGACATTTTTGTGGTCACCAAGTACTCTAACCTAGAGACATGTATCCGTTACAATTAGTTGGTGGTGGTAAGACTTTTAAAATCCATCAAGGCATGAAAGATTGACCCATTTTTACATTAGCAAGTTTTTGTGTTTTTTCCCAAAAAAAAAAAATGAAGTGCATTAATTTAAGTTTCTTGATGAAAATAGTTGAAGCACTAATCGGTGGCTATCGTTGTAGGTGCAGTTTGAAGTGTCTGTCATAAGAAAACAAAACACATGTGGTTGGGTGAATTCCTGAAGAGGTGGTATTTGATCTGTGTGGTGGGAGGATGTTAACCATTCATGGATAAATTTATTCTAGACTCTGCATTTAATTGAGTTAAAACATTGAATCATCCGAACTTGTTTGGTGATTGCAATAAAGGAATAGGACATGGTTTTCTCATTTCTGTTTGCCCCACCAGCATGCTCTAGAAACTGATGGATGGTCCTTTCATTCATTCATTCATAAAAGCAAAGCATCTTGCAAGAAGACAGTGTAAACGAGGCACACTGTAAAAAAGAGATGCAATTTAGAAACAAAAGTGAGACTGACAATTCACCAAAAAGGCAAAAAAAAGAAAGGAGAGGTTGAGAAAACCGCTAGCTCTAATAGTTATAGTTAATTAATTAATACTTACTCCATTTGTTTGTTTTAGAATGAAAAATCGGTTTCATAATTTATATACTCTTTCTCCATGTCAAAGCAACATTTAATATCATTTTTCCTGCTTTACTCTTGGAGTAAAGTAATGTTATTAAAGTTTGGCAAAAATAAAAAACAACGTTACTAAAGTACTGTTAGCAATAGACTGAGGCTTAAATTTAGTACGGTGTGACATGTTACTACATAATTCTTGTGTTTTTTAATCTGTGCGCAATAATTTTAAAGGACAAATATAATTAAATAAAAGGAATAATTTAGCTTAAGGGGTGATAAAAAAGAAGCATCGTCAAACTTCAAGGCTGTGGTGTGGCAGTGTGCCAACAGAGGTCCAAGGCTCTCTCCTTTGAGAGGAGACTCACTGCATCACAATGAGAAATTATGTTTGATTGTCTCTGTTTTGCACGTAACTTTAAAAAGGTGGCTTATCCATGCTCACCAAAAATTCATATATAGGGAATACTTGCCATTTCAATCACACATATGCTCAACCGTTTATATGAAATTCTTTTTTGAATTTATCACCGGTATCCAACGCTACTAATAATTGACTAATTCGATTCGAGGGAATGTAGATCCACAATGGGGGGAATCCTTGCTACATCCAAGTAATTATCGTGGTTGTATACCCAAAATTCGAATTCGAGACCACTTGTTAAATTTGAATAACTCACAGTTAATCAAAACGTAGTAGTTATAATAGGGAATTCTAAATCCAATGAATTCACTCATAAAATTGCCAAACCAAGAGCTGAAAGCATTAATACTTATCTAGAAGGGACATTGACAACTTAAATTAAAAACCTTGACTTGAAGTCCATTTTTAAAAAAACTCTTAAGAAAGTTATATCCAATATCCAATATCCAATATCCATCCAATAATGCTCGAATATCTAATCCAACCTACTTCAGTTAAGCTAAATATATATATATATATATATAATTAAGCCAACTTCCGGCAAAGTTATAGTCAGATAAATGCTTCAAAACTATTGTATAATAGCCTAATTTGAGGGAATATCAATATGAGAGAATCAAAATTGTCCTATTCTCCAAATTTGATTAGATTAAATGTATTGATTAACTAATTTATTTTTTCTAAATACACAATAATCCTAATGCTTAATTCTCCCTCCTCTCTTTTTTATTATTATTGATATTGATATTGATGAAGTATCAACATGCATAGTTTTAAAAAAAAAAATTGACATAAAATTAAAAATAAATCATACATTTATGGCCAAAATCAACTCCAAAAAATAAAATATTAAGGATAGACAGAGTATTAATTATCACACAAGCAGTTAAGCTTGTTAGAGTTTTCTTAAAAAGCTTGTTAAAATTCTAAATCATGTATAGATATTAAATTAATGAAATTAAAGCTAATGAACAGCTTATGACCAGTGTCTCAATAAAGTGTAAAACTGCTCATGACACGTATCTTTCATTCAAAAGGCTTTAACTGTCCAACAGAGTACACTGAACCCCTGGCTAAATATTAAAATCACAAAAATGCGCCGCACTCATTTTTTTCTTTGTTTTTTTACGGGGCCGCACTCATTTCTACATGCTAAGTCTTGATACTAATTGCAGGCTCAAAAAAATAATAATAAAAGTATTGATGCTAATTGCATAACAGTTATAATATGGTTATGGTGATCAACTTCATTTGCTTTCGGTAACTGGAAGGTACACGCCTTCTGCTGCCAACCACACATTATCAGCACGCTTTTCCCGGACACCACAGACCTGCATGATTCAATAATCAACATACAGTTAATGCAGAAAATTATTAACCTTTCAATGTACAATTAAAACTGAAGTTCAGGAAAGAAATTACAAAATTCTTATACCTAAATCTGCAGATTAAAAATAATTGTGGAATCATCACACAAACATACCCAATCTTGTACCACACCGAGGAAAAAAATCTATCTTAACTTAAACGGAGACCATCTTAGCTACTTTTATTAACACATTTTACTCCCAAACAACTAACACTTATTTCCGTGATCAGACAGCTAAAACCTGGCAAAATATGAAGGGGCTATGAAACTCTGGCAGTATGAAAGTAGGAAATCCAAAGTTTTCTAGAAAATAAAAAATAAGATTTGCTTAACTAAGTCTACATTTTCAATCTGTCGTTAAATAAAAGGGATTCAAGTTCTTAACCCAGATGGAGAGGGAGAGGTATTCCTGGTTTATAATTCAGTTCTTACCTCCTGCTGTCCCCCAGCAATGCGAGAGTATTTCTTATCATGGCTATGTAAATAACCTCCAGTGTCCAGATGCTGAAGTCGAATCCGCTGGTCTTGCTTCCAAGTCTTTCCACTTCCCTCTATGATTAGCCTAATGAGAATGAAAATTATATGAGGCCCTTTGAATAATTTCATGAGTAAATAGCTTTAAAATATTTTCTCATGGCTCACCTCCAATAGTCCCCCGTGTCAGATTCAGATTCTCCTCCAAAGCAGCTCACCTGTTTTAATTTCAGTGAATAAATTCAGATTTCTAAAATTGCCTTAGATATCGAGAATAAAGTGACTATCTTATAATCAGAGCTTGAATAGCAACCTCTTACATATGAAAAGAATGACAAAAAAATAAAGCTTTGAAACTTTTCCACTTTAGGTACCCTAGTTCAAGCATATAAGTGGTGATGCCTATATTCTCTTACTTGTGCCCTTTGGAGAGCAGTAACACTACAAAAAGCAACTTACAACTGGAGGCAAATGACAATAGTATTGATTTAGAGAGGAAGAAAAAAAAATGCAACGCTCAAAATCACATGAATAAATACATATAAAAAGGTTCTCTTGATCACATTTTAGGACAGCCATCTAGCATGCTTAGCAATAACAAATGTTGGATAGTTAAGGAAAGTGTCTAGGAAATGAATGTAAAGAAGATGAGAATGATTGACAGAGACATGCTAACATCATTACTAGGGGAATTGGAAAATGCAATGCATAATGTCCACAAATACGTGAATGATAATATTAAGAAAAAGAAAAATAAAGAGAAAAAGGACTCCTCACGGATAAACTGGTCTGTTTACAACATAGACCCAGGCATTAGAAAAGCAAATGCGCCCAATTCAAAAATCTCAATTGCCTTAAAGTTATGTTTGCAAATGCTGTGGATCTTCACTTATTTCTAAAACTTCTTTACAATAGAATTTCAAATAAAACAATGCAGGAAAGAAGCGCTTTGTTTTTTCATAAACCCATGTTATGTCATATGTGTTTGGAAAATCTTTCAAAGGTGTTTTTTATAGTCAAATTATCAAAAGAGCACATATTTAAGAGGGCATTTGAAAAAATTAGAGGTATTTAAATTGTCCTGCGTGGAGGTAAAAAGGTATGGAAGGAAATGGCGAATTCAGTGGTGTGCCAGCTTCCCCCCCCCCCCCCCCCCCAAAAAAAAAAACCAAAAAAAACGTCTTATACCGGCCATAGTGACTAATGACATTCAGAGCACTCATCTCACAATCATATATAAGGCAAGTCTCTCACATAACTTTTCTAGCCTATAAAAGACCACCAGGAAGCATAAAGTAAGTCATCATTAGATCCTAAAACTCGTTAAATCTACCTCAAGATTGCCACTTATTGGGGATGCATGCAGATGACTGTGCAGCCACTTCCTTGTCCTCATATGCTGCAATCTAATGATGGTTCCACTTTTAATGGCGTCACCTTGTTTGGCAGAAGTTCCAGGCTGAGGTCTAACAATCTGCAAAACGATTTCCCTCCCAAAATCGTAAGTCATATCTAGAACAACATAGATAAAATCTGTCATCATTAAATCCATCAACCGAAAAAAATATATTAGCTCTCTATGATTAATGATTGCATTAAAAGCTAAAAATTTCAGTACACGCAAGAATTTGAACCCTTAAAGGATACAGTTTGTATAAGAAACAACAGTGAAAATGAAATTTTATAGAGTTTGAATTTTTTATTACTTATTCAAAACCAAGACAAGAGAACCAGACCAAATGGGACAGCATCATTTTAGGAAATTCCTAACACGAAGCTGCTCCACTTTTGGTAGGAAAATACTTTTTCTTTCATCTCATACAACAACAAAACACAAGACAAGGACAAGAAGTGCAAACTCGGTACAAAACGTCGATGGCATTGCCAACCACAAATATTGTATTCTATCCGGTCCTAAATATAGGAATTATTTACCTAATGTGATTAGATTAAGAATGTCAGTTAAATTAGTTAACATGACATGTTTTTCTAACGCACTCTAATCACATTTCTTAATTCCCTCCCCTTCTTATTAATTGATTGTTGTTGAGAGAGTATCAATATAGGTTATTTAGGAAACAATAGACAAAAATTACAAATAAGTTCTATGTTTAAGACCAAGATCAACCACCCAAATATGTTATGGAGTATGATTTAGGTGTCGGAAATGAGTATTTCCATTTTCAAAAACTTAATAGAAAAGAATAATGAAGACATGAAACATACAATATTTTCAAGGAGAATTACCATAAGAAACTTACCCAATAGCTATTACCATCGTCAACACCTGGAAAACCGGTAATTGATTGTTGTCCACTGCCAGAACCATATGGTACTTCATGAGAATGCAACCGAAATTTGGTCTTCTCATGCATCAGCTTCAGAACTGTCCCATAAGTAATTTGCACCTAAATGTGACAGTGAGTTGAATTAAGCGAATTAAACAACAGCCAGGTGAATTAAACTAGAACATCTACTTCAAATCGTAATGTTTTGAAGCACTGTTCCTTTATATCTCATTCAATGGATTTAAGCTCAACAATATGTTATATCAATAGATGCATGATCACCATCCTCAAACAAAAATTTGCGGAGGCAGGGGAAAAAATCGAAGATCATACCTCGACGCCTTCAGATGAAGCCGCTGACGCCGTGGCAGAATGAACGTCATCTGAATCAAGGCCGAGGAAAAGGAAAAGGGCGAGGGCAAAAAATCCAAGAGCCATGACGAAAAGCAATACGATGAACCAAGTCTGTTGCCAGAAGGGAAATTCAGATTCGGAGGGCCTCCTCCTTTCCCTGTAAACAATCCTGGTTGGCCCGGAGCTTGGCGAAGACGAAGAGGAAGAAGGTTTTCTTCGAGTTAGGTTATCTGACCCTGTGGAAGCCACGGTTCGACCCGATTTACAATCCAGATCGGAACCAATAGAGAGAGAGAGAGAAAGCTTACTGCGGAGAAGGAGAAGAATGCTCAACTCGTCATATAACGGATTGTGCTGTTGGGGGCTCCGATCAATTTCAGGGCTTACAATTCCTTCCAACTTCCTCCTTCAATTTTCAATTCGCCTTTTGCAGAGAGAGATTGGGAGTGAAGGAGACGCTGCGAAGTTGGAGACACGCTCAGTGACATGTTTTAAGCCAATAAGGGAACAACACGTGGCTATGCTAATGACGTGGAAGACTTTAAGTGGATTAAAAGCAAAACGTAGACTTTGGTCAATTCTCTCTCTCTTTTTGTTTTTCCACATTTAATTTAATATGGCTAAACTTAGGATTAGGGGAGTGGCCAGCAAAATCAAACCCAAACCCTTTCTTTTAAGAAAAAAAATGATGTTTGTTTTGGCTTCTTAGAAATATATGATTTATGGGCTAGAAGTAAGATTGGAAAAAAAATAAAAATTTGTTGCTTTTGACTTTTGGCTTCTAACTTCTGGAATAATAGGTTTCACGCCTTTTGTTATGTATTATTTAATAAAGTGAGTAGGAAAATTAAACTATTCCCTAAAATTATCAAGTAAGATATATTTTCTTTTTTATCTCCAAAAATTTATCATAATAATCTCTAACTATTTTCTTCTATAATATCCTCCTTTGACCTAAAAGTATAATTTTTTTAAATCATTTTCTTTAAAATAAGGGAGAAACTAAGCCTTTAAAATCTTTAAAAAGCCCAAAATTTCACTTTTCTTTCTAAACTATAAAAACATATTTATATTAGATATGTATTATTTAATAACAATAATGTCTTTTTTAATAATTTTTATCTAAACTTGCTTTTCAAATTAATCATCCAAACATATTTCTAAGAATCAGATTAAAAAAAAGTCACTTCTATCATCACAAATCCAAACATAAATCACTTCACACAATGTGACTTTTATCCAATTTTACTGCTGAAAAAGTAAGATTAAAAAAAATTAAGTCAATCCAAACCCATCCGTAATCGCTACAATATGCCAAGAGACAACTAGTAGCGGAGCGAAATGATGCGTGTACCGGTGAACATGTTGAAGCTTTCTATTGGTTTTCCATGTAAACTAACATTTAATTGTCTTTGAATACTTATCATGATATGAGTGGTTCATTTCAGTTCAACTGTTTTTCCATCTTCAGGCAGATGAGAGCAAATCAGCCGAAGGACCATTAAAGGAATTATTTAATTAATTTGTTCTAGATTTTATCTTTGTGCACACCTTGCACATTGTATGAAGGCATCCGTTTCATTTCATCAGGCGGTTAAAGTGGATTCAGGAGAAGCTCCGCCTCCTCAACAAGTTAATCGTACTGTGGACAAATCTCCTAAGCCAGTCACGAGCAATGGCACTGCACAGACTAAGGAAGATAACTTCATTCATCGAGGAAAGGGGAAATCTTCTTCTAAAAAGGTCTGTCAGCATCATAAATCAATTTTTTTCTGATCTATTGATGATATCTGAATGTGGACCTTGATTTCTAGTGATGGAGGAGCTAAATCTGGTAAATCAAATGGTGCATCCACAAAATCTGGTGGGAAGTCTAAGGTCGACAGCAGTAGTATATCCAAGATTTCTAAGACTGTTGGCAAGTCTGATGATGAAGTTGCCAAAAATCCAAGAGAACACTCCCAAGAATGGTAGTAGCAAATCTGCAGAAACTGCAACTGAGATTATTATCAAATTCAGGAACACAGATTCTACCAACAAAAAGAGCAGCAAATGGAAGGACAAAGATGTTAATACCTCAAAACCCTTTGTTAAGTCCAAGCAACAATCAACCAGCACGTTTCTACATCCTAGGGTAAAAACGCTTAAGGTGGTGTTAAGTCTATTGCTTAGAATTTTGTGCATTTCCGATGTACTTGAGATATTCAGATTCTTCTAAGTTTGATTTCTGATCAACTAGTTTGCAGGCATCTGATATCAAGGGATGTAATGGAGAATATCTTGTTGTTTACGGGTTCAAGTTTATTGGCCACAGGATCATATGCAAGTTCTTGCTGTTTCAAATGCTGGCACCGGAAATTTTAGCTAAACATGGAGTCTTTTATGCTGGTTTAAATTAACTTGTTTTCTTTTGTATTTTCTGATTACACAGTTGTGTTTGTTAGGTCACTGGGTCACCTTGTCTTAGATCTTCAATTTATAATAATATTACCACGTGCATCTATTATGCAATTTTACATTATGTCATGTGTATATTCCAAATTATATAGGTAATAAGTGTTAGTTGTGTCTCTTTTTTCTTTGATCTATCTTCTTCTGTGGCCCTTGAATTGAGTTTGTTTATCACATCTTCCTTAGGCACTCTTGTTTAACCATATGCTTATTTTGTTATTCTTTTGGTGTATATTTTGTTTATTGAGGGGAGCAGAAATGTCCTTCCCCCGTCTTTAACACCATACTTTTTTGCAGGTTTTATAAAGGTGTTATTGATTCATTTGATCCTGCCAAAAAGAAGCACAAGGTGATTCGGCATTTGCAATCATCTCTCAGCACCATCCCCCTTCCATACAAAAAAAAATTGAAATGAAAACTTAAAGAAAAAAGCTCTCAAAGCAAGAAAACCCATGCCCTTCTTTTAACCATTTTCAATTGACCAGCAAACTCTATCTCTAGACAGCCAATGGAAAACTCTTGATGGCTTGAATTTTTTTTCGTACCAAAAGATTAGTTTTCAATCTCGATAGTTTGCTTGTATGTGCTCACTGTATTCTGACATGATTGTAGGTTGTGTATGATGATGGAGATCTAGAAATATTAAATCTTCACTAGGAGAGATGGAAGCGTCTTGAAGATGAACCTGGTTCTAATGGGGTGTGCATCTCCACTGTTGTTTTTTTAAACATAGTATACACTTTTTAAAGTCTTTGTGCATGTTTGGATCTCACTTCTGGGGGGCCAGAAGAAGTGGATCCTAAAATCAGAAGTCATTCTGAGAAAAAAAATTATGTTTGGCCTCACTTATTTTGAAAATGACTTTTGGTCTAAAATAACTTCTGCAACGTGAAAAATCAAAAGTAAAAAAAAAGTGACTTCTGACTTCTGACTTCTAGTGGGTCCCACGCCTTTTGTTATGTATTATTTAATAAAATGGGTAGGAAAATTAGACCGTTAGACCCCTAAAATTCTCAAATAAGATAATTTCTTTTAATTTAAAATTTTCTTTTTATCTCCAAAAATTTACCATAACAATTTCTAACTATTTTCTCCCATAATATACTCCTTTGAGCTAAAAATATTATTTTTTAAAATTATTTTCCTGAAAATAAGCTTTAATAAGAATATATGCATATTATATATGTATTATTTAATGACAATAATGCCTTTTTTAGTAATTTTTCATCTAAACGTGCTTTTCAATATAATGATCCAAACATGTTTCTAAAAGTCAGATTGAAAAAAAAAAGTCACTTCTATCATCATAAATCCAAACATAAATCACTTTACACAAATAACTTTATCCAATCTTACTTTTGAAAAAGTCATTCTGAAAAAAAGTCACTTCTCATAAGCTCAATCCAAACACACCTTTGTTGATGAGAATCACTTCTGTTAGCAGGAAGCAAGAAGTGATTAACTGAGTCCTAATGTTTCCCCTAATACGTACATCTTGCTTATTTTTATAATTTATTATCATATTTGTTGGTTAGAAAGTGAGCATTAAAGCAATGGCAATTGTTGCTGACGCCATGTGACTAAGAACTAAGAAGTCCTAGGTACAAATCCTATAAATAACCTCTTCACTTGCGAGTGTAAGGTTGCAACATTTGACCCTCCCAAACCCCACTTAGTGGGAGCCTTAAGCAATGGGCCACCAACTATTATTAAATTTGTAGGTTCCAGTTTTGTAATTTGTTTCAATAATTTTAGTGGTATCCTGTTTACTGATGTCATGCCTTATGTCAGTGCACGGGGAGTCCTTTATTTAGTTGGTTATTTTGTTTGGGTTTCTGAAGGGAAATTATCAAATTTTATTTTGTTTTTGACCTTATTGCTCTAAGTTACTAGCCTGAGTAAAGTCTTGGTGGATGGGAAAATAGGTACGAGCCAGATACAAAGGCCAATTGAGTAAACGGTTTACTAGTGCATGCGTGCGTGGATAGTCATTTGATTTCCTTTACTAGCACAAGTCATTGTACTCTGGGGCTTATCCTAATGATAATGTGTTGCTTTGCATGAAAAGATTACACTAATATTTGCCCGAGTAAAAGTCAAGATGTCCTGTTGAGTATGTGGTGTGATTCTGAAAACTGCAAAAATCATTTTATTTACATCTTGATTAATGTATCTCAATTCTGTTGGTTATCGTGCACTATTATGTTATCTTGTTCCTCTAGGATGATAATATTTTATTAGATATATCTTATTATTAGATGGCTGAATTTTTTTTCTCCCGAATGTTCTGCAGCAGTTATGGTCTGTTATCTGGTTGCACATTTGCCCTCTTGTCGTTTCTTATTCATTCTCATTCTTTGATCATTTATTAGGCCCCCGAGGAATATAGGGAAGGCAAATGCCTATGACTCAACTCAGCAAAGAAAGGAGGATTCTTCTTCTAAAAGGTTTGTTAGCATCATAAATCAATTTCTTTTTGATCTGTTGATGATGTTGATGATAGCTGAATGTGGACCTTAATTTTTAGTGGTGGAGGAGCCAAATCTGGTAAATCGAAAGATGTAGCCACAAATTCTAGTGGGAAGTCTAAGGTCGACAGCATATCCAAAATTTCTAAGACTGTTGGAAAGTCTGATGAGGAAGTTGCGAAAAAATCCAAGGACAACCTCCCGAGAGTGGTACCGTAAATCTGCAGAAACTGCACCGAAGATTGTTATCAGATTTAGGAACACAGATTCTACCAACAAAAAGAGCAGCAAATCAAAGGACAAAGATGTAGGTGGCTCAAAACCCTCTGGCTTTGCTAAGTCCAAGCAAGAAACTCTGAAGGCAGGATTAAATGGCATTTAGTGCTTTTGCTTATATGATGTGAAGTTCGAATCCAAATATAACTTATATTGCAGAGTGATATAAAAAATCTTAACGTACTCCGGATCTTAGTACTACAGGTGTAGCCAAAGTAACTATAACGGTAATTCTTTTTTTTTTTAATTAAAGGAACAAGCACTAACGGCTTGAAGTCACAACAATATCGAACCCACAACCTCCCACTTATCAGGAATATGCCAAATCACTAGGCTATAAGGCCTTGGGTACTATAATGGTAATTCTAAATTGTGATTTAGGCCGGGGTAAGTGGTTGGTCTTGGTCCCTAGGGGTGGAAACATGTCAGGCCACACCTTTAATAAGCCAGGCCTGTATTGTGATAAGGAGGTTCGAGCCAGGCCTGTAGCCTGTCACAGGCTATTTTTTAAGTCTAAGCCTGGCCTGTTAAGAGGCCTAGCCTACTGAAAGCCTGTTAGAAGGCTTGAATTTTAAAAGGTGTAAAATCCAACCAATACATTTTAATTACTAATAATCAGTCCATCAAACAAATATTAATGCTAACTATGATAGGAAAAGATTTTTCATACAGATCAAAAAACCCTATCATAGTTAGAAAAAGATCTTTCTAATCATTTTAAGAATTATCCATGATAGGAAAACATGACCCTAATACAATACAAACTATCATGAATAATAAAAACACTAACCATGTTAAAAGAAGAATTTCCCTAACATGGTTAATATGGATCACCCTGATTAACAGTTCAGCTAACCACAACACAACCTGATCACTATCATGGATAGTAAACGCCTATCCATGTTAGGAAAACGTCATCTAACATGGATAATAAAATTCACTTGACATTCTGACATTTATCATGCAAACACTCAACATAACCATGTTAGAAATGATTGTCATAACATGGTTATTTAAACAAAGTTTAAGCAACAATCATTCAAACATATGTAACCAGTACAGTCATCTAGAATTCTAATAAAACCAATTATAATATAAATATGCGGAAGCGAATGCAAGCCTAACAGATGGCAATATACAGTTCAAAATATCACTACTGGCCAACTCACTGGCTCAGTTCGGGCCGAACGTTTCCATCCCATTTCCCCTTCCTTCTGGTCTGTGTATGATCACCTGCAAAATGATAACGATAATAGGGTGAGACAAAATTGTTTCAATAACCACAACTCAACTCGATACAAGAGTGTGAGTGGGTTAGCAGAGCACCTAAAGGATACCACATTTGTAAATAATTAATTACCACAGGATATATAACCACTAACATATCGTAAGAATATCAATCTGCCCCATAAATTATGCCACCACATTAATAACGGATTACAAGAACATATGACACATGCAACATGAGGTGACACTGTGCTCCTGTCTATAATCAGGATGGCACTCTCCCCTCTGTCTATAATCAGGATGGGGACTCCCCCTGTCTATAATCAGGATGGGATCTCCTTGTCTATAATCAAGGAGAGCGGTCTCTGTCTATAATCAGAATGATCGGTACAAATAACCGCTCGGTTGATTAGCCGAGGGTTACATCGTGCGATAGTACTTTTCAGTGTCATGCAATAAGAATAACATTAACATCAATCATTCTCAAATTCTCAAATGCTATAACATATGTACCCTTTAAAATTAAATATATTATTCATCACCACTACCATACCATACGGCCAGCCACAACAATTAACCAATTAATTTCTCAATACCTCAATTACAATATTCAACACCTTAGATAACAGTAGCCCATCAATACAACCAATCAGGATACTAAATATTATAACAAAACTCATGATATCTTTATATGAAAGTAAATGAGATTTCAAAGGCACCCAATAGGCTAATTGATAGGAAAATAACTTTGAAATTCATTTATAGACCAAGAGATATATACATATACAGAAAGGGATTTAGAAAATCCCGACTAACATCACACACAACCAGGTAGTGAGGTGAGGGTGGTTACCTGAACTTTCCAAAAGCAAGAAAAATACCAGGATAGTGCGGTCCTCGAGTTCAGCCAGATCCAACGGAGTTTACAACCGTTAGAGAATATAATAACATAAAGTCAATACAAAATTCACGTCTAATTGGCTTAATTAAGTTAAGTTAAACCCATCTCAAGTCTAAGACAACTGTTTACCATCAATTATCTTTATTGAACTAAATTCCCAAATTATGTTAACATAGTTTCTTCTATTCAATTTGTCCCACTTCACGAACCAAACCTAAAAAGATCCTCTCAACCAATTCAAGTCCTACAAGAATTCTACCCAAAATTACTTCTATCCTCTCAGCCAAGATTCTTGATCAATATACTTTAACCATATTCACCATGTCTTAACTTCCTAAATCACCATCACATATTCCTTATGTCAACTTCCATATCCCAATTTCCCCATAATTACCCCACTATCTCAACACTTTAATGAGTCAAAACCATTATAACCACAATTCAAACAAACCAAACTGATCTATACATCATTTCATACTCATCATAACCAATTTCAACTTTCTACCTCCCCTGTAAGCATCTAAAACTCTCTATTTCCTTCCAACACTAAATCTAGCCCAAAGAATCCAAACAACATTATCGTTGAACTTCAATAATCCTATAAAAATCATAAATCAAGTTCAAAAGCCCAAATTCAAAGGATTTCTTGTTCTAAACATATCATAATCCAACTTTAAGCCAGCAAAATCTCACATAGGGCAAAATTCAACCAAACTACCCATATGATCATCGTCAAATAGTCTAAATAAACATGTATAATCAACTAATTTACTCCAATCAATCAGAGATTCAGAAATCAATCAAACCCTAACAATCTCACTTTGAAATTCAAGAACAAAGAGAAAGAGAAGGGAATGAAAGAAAAATTACCCAAAACTCTCAAGCTTTTTAAAGCCACCGAAACTCGCCAGAAACGCCGGAACTACGCCCCGAAATGCGCCGGCCAATAGCACCCATCCTCACTCTCTCTTTCTTTCTCGCATCGCACCACGGACCAAGAAGAAAGAAGAAGGTAGGATGGGAGGAACGACGAGGGAAGGAGGGAGAGGAGAAGGGGAACACCATCGCCGGTGACGGCGACGGGAGGCATTGCTCCCTTCTTCTCTCGCAACAAAAATGAAGGGAAGAAAGATGGAATGGCGATGGAGGTGGGGTAGGGAAGAGAAGGATGGAAAAAGGGCTGAAGGCCCTCAGACGCCGGCGGCAGCAGCTCTCCTTTGCTCTCTCGAAACTGGACGGGGAAGGGGGTGAAGAAGGAAAGGCATGGGGGAGAGGGATAAATGGAAGATAAAGGAAAAATTTAAATAAAAAAAATAAAAGTAAACTAAATGGGTAGGAGAGAATTACAAATAGGCCCCTAATCTCTTAAGATACATTTTCTTATAATAAAATCACCATTTTTCATTCTAAAAATTTATCTAAAATGCCCACTGATATTTTCTCCCGTTAGTATGTATCTCTTTTGGGTCTAAAAATAATTTCTCTAACTCTAATTTTCTGAGGAACTAGGTCTTTAAAAAAATCCCAAAATAATTCCATTTCCTAAATTTATTTATAGAACTCTCCCAAACTCCTTAATTAATCCCAAAATCAAATCTTAATCATCCATAATCTTTAATTAAATCTTTGGGATGTTACAAAAGCCTCTGAACAAGCCACCTTGCAGGCCTACCAACCTTAACATTAACAAGCATGAAACAATTACAAAAAATGCTCAGTCCAAATAAAAACATCACAGACATGTGTAACACAAGAAAATCGTAGACACGTCCAGCCCAAAAAAAAAAATCACATACTTGAGTCCAATAAAATTACAAACTACGGTCAGTTTCTGTCAATCAAACAAAAATCAAATAATCTGACCCTAAAGCAATCAGAGCTGCCGGCTGCAGCCATCAATGTCTAGGTTCTTGCTCACCATTCAAGTCACCAGATATCCAAGAAAGAAACTACATCTATGATGTAACTGAAAAATGGAGGGTGAAAATCAACAAAAGTTGATCTGTGACAACCGAAACAAGGAGATGCAGAGTGATAAAGAATCACATTTCAAAATATGTATGCATACAAAGTGGATCAGAAATGACCCTGAGAAAATCAAGAGAAACGGATGATGAGAGTGAAGAAAGTCAAGGTCGTCATTCAGAGTTCACCGCGCTGTGGAGTTCACCGTTTAACGATCGCAACGCTGCGAAGGTTGTCGCTCAAGGTTCGCCGCGCCATGGAGGTTACCGTTTGTTGTGTGGCAGAGGTCGCTATTTGCCACTTGTTGGAGGAGGAAGAAACATCAAAGTGAGGGCTGAAGAGAAACACCATTGGCTAGAGGAGGAGGAAACATTTCTGTTTGTGGGATAGTGATGGCAAGATCTTTGGATGGAGGAGGAAGAGACATTTTGTGTGTGGTGGGGTGACAATAAGGCCTTTGATGGAGGAGGAGGAGGAAGCTTGAGAATCTAAAAAGAGGGTGAGTGGGGCAGCGTGCAGTGATGGCATATGGGGAAATACAAACCCTACGAGGTTTTAGCAATTAATTTCATATTAACTAAATGTCTAAATATAGTATTATATGTAATAAAACTAAATGATATATAATATAAAAGTGAATAAGGTAAAAAATTATATATTTTTTTATTATATATATTTATTTACTTAACAAGTTGGCCTGACAGGTTTAACATGCTTTTTTTTAGTTTGAACCTGACCTATTAAGTTTAACATGCCAAAAAAAAGGCCTAAGCCTGAGTCTAATCTGAAAATAAATAGGTCAGGCCGTAGGCCGATATTCCCACCCCTATTGGTGCCTGGGTGAATAAACATATTAACGATGGGGCAGTTTGGTGGCGAAGAAAGGGGGAAAAAGATGGGGAAATCTTGGTGAATGTGCGACAGTATGAGACGGAAAATACTTTTTAAAACGAATGCATGAAATACAAAGTAAAAATAGGAATAATTATTAATAAAATTTAATGGGCGATAGCCGGTAGGAAACAATTAAAAAATACTGGTACGAAATTTTATGGACAATTGACCAAAAAAATAAAAAAGAAACTTTATGGACAAAAGCGTGACAACATATAATACTCCCTCTGGTCCTTATTATAAGGCACCAACTACCAATTCTCATAAACCAAGGAATGGTAGTTTGGTCCTTAAATCTAGGCTTAATTGACCATGTTTTCCAACTTCACCCTTCATTAAATGATACAACTTAACATTTTAAACTATGAACATTCATTAACGACAAGGGTAAAGTAGGAAAAATGTAATTAATATGGCGGTTGGTGCCTTATAATAAGGACCAAAAATTTTGTTAGTTGGTGCCTTATAATAAGGACCAGAAGGAGTATTCTTTAAAGTAACAATTGTTCAATGCGGATGTCTATTACAATTTACAGTTATCTCGTGATACTCTCTCTTGTTCGAAACGAAATATAAGATCATTTCCAGTTCTAAATATAAGAATACTTTAATTTTTTTGTGGAAATTAAGGAAGCTAAATAGACCATTTAGCTTTAATGTATCATGTATGTAATTGTATTACATGATAATTCATAAGATAAATTAGTTTTGAGAAAAAAAAGATAACTAGACATTTTAATTTTGCATTCTTAATTTCCCTAAAAAAAAATTTAAATGATCTCATAGTTAATAGTTAAGATCGGAAAAAGTAGTATTATTTTGAGTTGAGGGAAAAGAATAAAGGCCAATTCTTTCTTTCTTTCTTTGTTTTTTATTCTTTTTTACTTTCGTAAAGCCCAAGTGGAGCAGGCAGATGCTTGACAATGCTTGCTTTGTTTGGGCTTGAGAATCTATAAGAAATACAGCTCCACTCCTATGGGAACATATTAGTAGTGGCCGAACTACCTAGCTTCTGGAGAGATCTGTGTACTCCTTTTTAAAGGAATAAAGGCCACTGATCTCTTTTGTATCTAGTAACACTGCTATTAATGCCAGAGAAGGTCAGAGACGAAGTCTTACAGAATGGATGTTGGAATGTTGAGGGTTGGTGGGAATCCTTCCGCTTGGGGACTTCTATGTAATGTTGAAGTTGAAATCCCCTTCTCTTCGCTTAGTTGATAGTTTTATGCGGTGTGATGGTAGGTTCAATGTTAAGTTGGCCTTTTATTTGTGACTGGGGTGAATCGAACTACGCCTGATTCCTTGCGAAGCAAAATATGAAAATGGTAAGTATAAGTGAAAGCTAAACTATTTATATGACAAGTTGTCAAAAAGAAACTTTTTACTAACTTGCTCAGAGCCAAGAGAGAGCTTTTGGACTCGAATACCCTTTTTTCTTCTACCAATAGGAGTGTTGCACATATTATAAGATCGCGATAGAACAAAGGAAGTGTGGAAAATCATTTATCCATCCTAACTATGAATCTAGAATGTTTTGGTGATTTGCAAGTGTGCCACTTCGAAATACCAAGCATAATCTTGTTTTTGGAGATTCGCTAATCGGTGGCAGTGGCGGTGGCGGACAATGAAACACTGGGGGTTGTTCATCATTGAAATAAGGTGACGCCGCATGTTAGAACAAATAGATTAGGGTGTTTTGGATTAGCTCATGAAAATTGACTTTTTTTTTTTAATATGACTTTTTCAGAAGTAAAATTGGATAAAAGTCAGATTATGTGAAGTGATTTATATTTGGATTTATGATAATAGAAGTGACTTTTTTTAATCTGACTTTTAGAAATATGTTTGGATGATTATTTTGAAAAGCAAGTTTAGATGAAAAATTACTAAAAAGGATATTATTGTTATTAAATAATACATATGTAATATGCATATATTCTTATTAAAGGCTTAGTTTCTCCCTAATTTTAAGGAAAATAATTTAAAAAACATAATATTTTTAGCTCAAAGGAGGATATTGTGGGAGAAAATAGTTAGAGATTATTATAGTAATTTTTTTGGAGATAAAAATGGAATTTAATATTAAAAAAAGATATCTTATTTGAGCCAAAGGTTCTTTTTAAAATAGATAAACCCAAACAAAAAAGAAAACACCAATTTCATTTCTACTGCATAGTTGAGCTTTTTGGAAGCCCAAAAGTTATTCCAAACATAGCCAAGGTTTTCACAACATTGGGATGCACACTAAATGGTTGGAAGCTGTCAACCTCTTAACAGAGGTTGTGACATAGATATCATTGTTTGAGAGACGTTATTACAAGAACTAGGGACTTATGATTTATAGAATGTGGCCCTGATAATACCACGCATCCAAGAATATCACCATATCGGGGAGATTCTCTCCTCTACTTTCCCCCCTTTTCCCCTCTTCTACCCAAACATTTTTTATTTTTGGGGTTAAATTTTTTTAGTTTATTTTTATCATTAGATTCTACATAAAATTAGTGACATTTTGATATCTTATGGACAAAAAATGGTTCATTTTTCAATTTTATATGATTTTTTAAAGATTCAATGCTTTAATTTAAAAAAAGTATAGACTTTTAAGGATTAAATCTTTGAAAAATCATATAAAATTGAAAACTGAACCATTTTTTGTCTATAAGATATCAAAATGTCACTAATTTTATGTAGAATCTAATGATGAAATAAACAAAAAAAATTTGACCCCAAAAATAAAAAATATTGGGGTAGAGGAGGGGAAGAGGATGGGAAAGTAGAGGAGAGGATCTCCTCCCATCACCATCACCATCACCATCACGCCTGGATTATTTGGCTCTTGAAGACCATTTGGACTCTGCTGCTTGAAACAAATTTGGTCTCTGTTGTATTGAATGGTTGTTTGGGAGTGTTTTTGGATATAGGTTGTGTTTGGATCGACTTCTGGAAAAGTGATTTATATATAAGTCAAATTGAAAATAAGTCAAACTAAAAGTGACTTTTATGTTTGGATGGGTTGTTAAAAAAATGACTTATAAGTCAGTTGAACTTTTAAACATGTTTGGATGGATTTCTAGAAAAGTAAGGTTAAGATAAAAATGACCAGAATAATAGAACTAATTTAAAATTATCCATTAAATTTTTGAGTTATGATGATTTTGAGTGAAAAATTAAAATTATCTTTTTTTTACCTTAAAAATTAAAATTATCTGAAAAAATTAAAATGGAAATTTAATTATATAATTATTTGCAAACAAAAATGAAATGAATAGGTTAAAAAAATGAAAAGATGATATACATGAGCAATGACAAAAATTAATTCAGATTGCTTTCATTTTCATGCACAACTGGCCAAAAAAAAAATTCATGCGCATACAGAAATATTAATTCGTGCTCTATAAAAAAAAATTAATTCGTGGGCCCCATATTTTCATGACCTGACCGTGAAGCATGTTCCTCTTTTTTTCGTGAGTCCCACCTATAAGTTCTTTTAGATCCAAATAAATTGATCTGATCAACTTATAAAAATAAGTCCTTTTTGGCCCATAAATTCTTATTTTTGGTAGCCCCACCAAACACTATTTATAAGTCCTTTTTACATATAAGTTCTTTTGCCAAAAAAGCAAAAAATAAGTCCTTTTTTTTAGTTTTTATAAAAGTAGCCCAACCAAACAAGCTGATAATCAAGCCACCATGAACCATCAACCAGTATTAGATGGCACTTCCATCCATGAATCAGCATCTTCAGATGAAGAGGTAGCTTTCGTAGTGTTGAAATTTGTAGCATTTGATTGAGTAGCCTAAATCCATCCATTCAAAATTTCTGGGCCTTGTTGCGGGCCTTCTCTTGTGGGAACCGGTGGTTGATGTTTTTTTTTTTTTTTGCCTGAAATAAAAATTGTAGGCAGCAATTAGAGTGTTAAATGTAAGGGACGTAAAGGTGGGTAGGACCTAAGTATTTTTTGTATCCAATAATTTTCAAGAAGCTACTTTAAAAACCAAAATAATTTAAGTGAGTAATGCGATTGGTTTTTTTAATTGGGGATGAAAAGAAGACTTTTCTATTTCCGGGGAGTATTATGCTGACGGCGAATGTGGAAGAAATCCTCTTCGGGACAATCCGTTCCCATCATCAATCCCACAACTCGAAAGGCGCTCTTTAATGTTCAAGGTTCTTCTTTTTCTTCCTGCCTTTTCTTTCTTTGGCATCTAGTTATAGCATTCAACGTTCAAGGTTCTTCTTCTTGCCTTTTCTTTCTTTGGCATCTAGTTAGTGTAACCTCTCTGATCTCGAAATTCAAACAGTTTGCACAAAGGAAGAGGTGGACCAGATCATGCAATCCGCAAAGGGAGCCCAAATATTGTGGGGGAAGACGCCGGTAGAGAGAAGAGCAGAGTTGCTCCTCAAGGCTGCTGCATTACTGAAGGAGCATAAAGCTCCCATTGCTGAGTGCCTTGTCAAAGAAATCGCCAAACCCTCTAAAGATGCCTTCGATGAGGTATACTTGTTTCTGGTATTCTTTTGGTGGGAAAGTATAACTCGGTTTCATTACTGGTTGTCTCTATTTGTTGCATGCTTGTGGACTATTTAAGCCTCCAATGAAGTATGTTTATGAAAAACCACTTGTTTCTGGTATTCTTTTGGTGGGAAAGTATGACTCTGTTTCATTACCGGTTGTCTCTATTTTTGTTGCATGCTTTGACTTCTTTCTGGTATTCTTTTGGTGGGGATATATTAATCTGTTTTATTACTGGTTGGTTTTAGTGGACTAATTATGCCTTCGATGAAGTATGTTTATGAATAACTACTTGTTTTTGGTATTCTTTTGGTGGGAAAGTTTTCATTACTGGTTGTTTCTATTTGTTGCATGCTTTGACTTGTTTCTGGTATTCTTTTTGGTGGGGAAGTAGTAATCGGTTTCATTACTGGTTGTTTCTATTTATTGCGTGCTTTTAAAGTTTGTGGACTTATTATGCCTATTCTATCAACTATGCGTTTTAGGTTGTCAAATCAGCCGATTTCGTCTCTGATTGTGCTGAACAAGGGCCGAGCGTTCTCGAGGGACAGAGATATCGATCTGAATCTGACAGCGCCGATGGCAGGGTCAAACTTGTAATATACCGTTGCAAGGTAATGGACCTACCCATTTCGTGTAGTTCACACCACTCCCCAGTTTTTCCTGGTGTCTTCATAGCATCTTCTTATGCTTGTCACTCCCTGTATGCAGCTCCCACGGGGCATAGTCTTAGTGGTACCGCCCTTTAACTTCCCGATCGAATTTGCTGCCTCCAGAATTGGTACTGCACTCATCGCTGGCAACTCTGTTGTACTTAAGCCACAAACTCAGGTACTGTATCACCAAATTTGTTTCATAATAAGTCTGTCAATTTTTCCCTAAACTTATACGATCTGTTTTGTATTCTAGGGTGCCGCGGCCGCCTTTCACATGGTTCAGTGCTTCCACTTGGCAGGTTTTCCCAGAGGAGTCATCAGTTGTCTGACAGGAGAGGTTGGCGACTTTCCATTGGTGGACTATATGACGTAAGTCTTTAGTCATCCTATACCAAATATTAATAGCACCTTTTTAATGTGACCATTTATCTAATTTCGGCATATTTTCCGGTGGATATCACTAAAAAAAAACGTACATTTGTTACGGTTAAAACCGTGGTTTTGTCACGGTTAAAACTGTGACAAACGCGTTTGTCACGATTTTTCGAACCGTGACAAATCCTACCGTAGCAAGCCGATTAGAACAACCGTGACAAATGCTGGGTTAGTAACAGTTAAACCCGTTACAAAAATGATCAAATAGCCACATTTTTACAGGAAACTGTGACAAACAGGGAGCTTTGTCACGGTTAAAACCGTGACAAGCTGTCTCTTGTCACGGTTCCAACCGTGACAATATGTGTCACGGTTGGAACCGTGACAACGCCTGTCACTGTTCCAACCGTGACATGCCTTCTCATGGTCCCGATCAGAAATCCGAGGAATTTTTAGATTTTCACTGAATTATATGATTAATTATTTTCTTTTAAGGTAAATAAGCTCATATTTTATAATTTAATTTTCTTCTACACATTTCTCTAAAATAACATAAAGAAAAATGAAATAACATAAACAAGAAATTGATCATATTTTTATTTACAATTTATTAACAGATACAATATTTTTTATTTAAACACCCTGCAACACAAAGAAAAAAGAGTTAGAAATGAAATAGATAAACAAAACTAATATGAAATAAAACTATTCAGAAAAATGAAGCATACCAGACTAGAGGAAAGGAAAATGAGGAGAATGTAAAGTAGAGTGTGTAAAATGAGGGGAAGGGTTTATATAGGAGTCTTTAACATAGTTTGTCACGGTTTAATCCATGACAATGGTGTTTGTCACGGTTGGAACCGTGACAAGGATGTTTGTCACGGTTTGAACCGTGACAAAACGGTTTCTGCACGTGTTCTTACCGTTGGAAAGCCAATGGTCGTGGTTTTGTAACGGTTTAAACCGTTACAAAATGTTAAACGTTGAAATTTTCATCAATATATATGGTGGAAATGACGGTGAGGAGTTTGCAAATACACAAACTATTACTATTCTCACTTATTTTTCTCTATAACGTTATCATCAAAGTACGGATAAATCATGGATAAAGTTTTCTCGAACAAGTTCGATCTATTTGGATGGATTGAATGTTTTCTTAGATTTTGCTACAACTCACTCTTGTGTTAATGGGAAGATTCTATGTCCATGCCCCAAATGCAAGTGTAAGAGGTGGCATCCACGAGAAATTGTTAGAGAACATTTAATTGTGAAGCCATTCCCGGAAGGATATACATATTGATGTCTACATGGAGAAACACCCGACATGGCTGATGATCCATTCGCTGAAAGTTCTCAGGCAGCAGTTCAATTAGATGGTGATCATGACCCGATGAATAAGGTTGTTCGTGATACTTTTGGTTTTCATGATGACAACATCACTTAAGAAGCAGAAGGATCTGACCCAGTGTTCTATAGGAACGATGCAGCGCGTGAGTTTTACCAGTTAATGGACGAAGCAGATAAGTCTTTATATCCTAATTGTGAAAAATACTCTAAATTATCATTTTTGGTTAAATTATATCATATAAAATGCATATGTGGAATGACTGATAAAGGTATATCTATGATCCTTGAATTATTGCATGATGCATTCCCCAACGCGGAAATCCCTGCATCGTTTTGAGGCAAAAAAGATTATAAACAAGCTTGGGTTAAATTACGAAAAAATTGATGCATGCCCGAATGATTGTATGTTGTATTGGGGAGATGATGCTGAAAAAGAGACCTGTAAGCGGTGTAACGCTTCCAGATACCGGCCAGTACGAAAGGGGAAAAGGCAAAAGAAGAAGCCGGCAAAGATTCTCAGATATTTTCCGTTGAAACCTCGATTGCAAAGGTTGTTCATGTCTTCTAAGACCGCTGAGCACATGAGGTGGCATAACGTTGACACAAATCCGGATGGAAAGTTAAGACATCCACGTGACGCAGAAGCATGGAAAGCATTCGACCGTGAGTTTCCCTCTTTTTTTGCTGATCCAAGAAATGTGCGTTTGGGTCTCGCAACTGATGGGTTCAATCCTTTTGGGAATTTAAGTACGAGATATAGTATTTGGCCGGTTGTCCTTGTGCCGTACAACTTGCCTCCATGGATGTGCATGAAGCACAGCTCCTTTATTTTGTCCATGGTCATTCCGGGGAAAAAAGCACCCGGTAATGACATTGATATATACCTCTAACCGCTTATGCATGAGCTAATAGACCTGTGGAATGATGGTATCGAAACCTATGACGCATTCGACAAGACTCTTTTCAACTTACGTGCAGCTTTGATGTGGACCATCAGTGACTTTCCGGGTTTAAGGACATTATCTGGATGGAATATTCATACTGGCCTTGCTTGTCTGACTTGCAATTTTGACTCTGACTCAATTCGTCTCCCACACAGCCGAAAGTGGTGTTTCATGGGTCATCGACGTTTTCTAGATGGAGGACACAAATTCAGATTGCAACGCAAGCGTTTTAATGGGAAACAGGAGAAAAGAGCGGCCCCAACAATATTATCTGGTGTAGAGATTTTAGAGCAGCTTGCCGATGTTGAATTCGAATTCGGAAAGCCTATTGAAAGAGCTAATGTCGGTAAGAAGGTCAACAGGCCATTATCTTCTGAGCCGCAACAATGGCGTAAGATAAGCGTTTTCTTCACTCTTCCATATTGGCATTCCAATCTGTTACGCCACAGTCTTGATGTCATGCATATTGAAAAAAATGTGTGATAATGTGTTATATACATTGCTCAATGAACCGGGGAAATCGAAAGATCATCTTCAGGCAAGGAAAGATTTACTTGCTATGGGAGTGCGTCAAGATGCTTGGCCGGATGACAATGACAAGTTCCAGCCTGCTAAATTCACTCTCACGAAAGACAACAAGAACATCTTCTTAACGACCTTGAAAAATATTAAAGTTCCTAATGGATATTCAAGCAACATTTCACGTTGCATTGATATGCTTGCTAGCAAGGTTGCTGGTCTTAAGAGTCATGACTCACATGTTTTGATGCAACAACTACTTCCAATGGCCATAAAAAATACACTTCCTCCAGATGTATCGATCGTTTTGGTTGGTCTGTGCACTTTCTTCCGTCAGTTGTGTTCAAAGGTTTTAGTGATTGATGAATTGGATCAACTGCAACAAAAAATTATTCTGACGCTCTGTCATTTGGAGATGATCTTCCCTCCATCCTTTTTCACAATCATGGTTCACCTAACAATCCACCTTGTTCATGAAACCAAGTTAGCTGGACCAGTGCAGTATCGATGGATGTATCCGATGGAGAGGTATGTAATTGTTTTACTTCTAATTACCACATCAAAACTTCCCAATTGAACTGTTTCTGCTATTTTGAAAATTGTATTATTATTTGTACAGGTTTCTTGGCAAGTTGAAATCCTACGTAAGAAATAAAGCAAGACCAGAAGGTTCTATAGCTGAGGGCTATTTGGGGGATGAGGTTCTATACTTTTGCTCTAGATACTTTGATGACATAGAGACATCTTTCAACCGTCCACCTCGTGTAGACGATTGCCCTGAATCTAGCACTTCACCTGATGAAGTCTTAATCCCTCCTGTTGGAAAGGCGGTGGGGGGAAGTGAAAATTTCAGATTAACTATAATGGAGAAGTTACAAGCACACTGGCATGTCTTGACAAATTGCAGTTAAGTTGATCCGTTCCTTCGGTATGAATTATTACACACCCACATAGGCCTACATTACAACGTAATGCAATTTGACCTTCCACTTACTTACTAATTTTTGTAGGGAATTCCGAAGCCATGTTAAACGTCAACTAAGGATCCGGACAAACACATCCGCTGAGGTTGATAAGAGAGTCCACAGAGAATTCTCATCATGGTTCACGTGTCGCATAATGAATGATCACCTACCACACTCTCCTGATTTGAAAGCTCTTGCAATCGGACCCCTAAACCAAGCAAGAAGGTTTACAGCATATAATGTCAATGGTTTCAAATTTTGCACAGTTTCTCGGGATGAAGGCCTATTGACTCAAAATTCAGGCGTTTTTGGCACATTTGGGACTAGGAGTTATGCGAGCAGCACAGATGGTACCATGCAGTTTGGAGGAGTTCCTTATTATGGAAGACTTGTTGATATAATTAAACGTAATTATCAAGGTCGTTTCATGGTTCCACTGTTCAAGTGTTCATGGGCAAACACAACAACTTCAAGAGGGTTGAATACCGATGAATTAGGAATCACATCAGTCAATTTCTCCAGGCTAGTTCACACTGGTCAATCCGCAGATGATGAGCCATACATTCTTGCATCATAGGCACAACAAGTTTACTATGTTGCAGATGAAAAGCATAAGGATTGGCATATGGTTGTTCACCTGAAACCTAGAGATCTCTATGACATGGGTGATGGTGATAACATCACTTACGAGAATGAGCCTTTCGAACCGGCCAATTTTGAAAATTTCCTCCCCGAAGGAGACGACGACCTGCCTTTAATTCGGTACGTTAATGTGCTAATTAATTAAGTTTAGTTCGATTCCATTATTTAGTTCGGTATGGCAATAATCTGCATTTAGCTAATTTTATTTAATTTACTTTGATTTCATTGATGCTAATTGATTTTTGCTCTTTTTGCCAGGGATGCGGACAATGAATGACGGTTGATATTTCATAGGATAATTTAAGTTGATGTAATAATTTTAATGTACTTTTAAGACTATAATAATATGATGTCTGACATTCGTTATAAATGTCTTTTAATCTACTCTTCAAAATGTAATAATAAAAATTAAAAAAAACTAGGAATAATTAAAACATTAAGATAAATGATTACAACTCATATCCAAATTTAACATAGGTTCAAATTTAAACAAACAGGAGTTCAAATTTAAATAAACATATATAAACAACTAAAAAAAACTACTTGTCATCATCATCATCATCATCTGCCACATCATCTTGCTGCCCGAAATCGACAGCATCATCATCTTTAGGAGGCATAGGAGTGTCGCAGGTAAATCTAGGGACAGGAGGCAAATCAGGTGGTGTAACTCCAGGCCTATTCATCGACCATGTTTCTTGTACGATTTCTCTCATAGAAGCACGCCACTCGTTTATGCAAGCCCTGAACTCATTTGCTTGCTTAGTTAATCTAGCCTTCCTGGCTAGATGGGCTTGAATCTCATCCACATTTGAGCACCCCCTAAACTGGGAAGGTCCGGCTTCAGACATGCTGGACCTCCCATAAATCTTGCTTGGCCGAGCACCTAGCCCCATCCCTCGGACTCTACCGGGGTGCTCTGGTGTCTCGAAAGCCGCTTTTAGGGTGCTTGTGGGATCCTGAGACTCGCCTCCCTCCTCTTGTTGGCTTAGCCGCTCCTGTGTTTGCTGAATCCGCTCCTTTCCAAATATAAAATTATTCTTAATTAAAATATATACTTAATAATAAATATATCTTTTAATACTTGTTATATAGTTAAATTACTTACAATTCGCATCTGTGTATCTTGGGATACAGGTCTACCATCCTTATATGTATGGGTTTTTACGAATAGCTCCCCCTAGTTTGTCCGTCTACCCTCCGCCGCTGCCTCCGCCTCCTAAACAAATTTTAAATAGTAATCAATTCATATATAGAACAAATCAATCAATTCAACAATTCACTCACCATCTCGCTGTATCTAATCTGCAGCGCCTTTGTTCCTGTAGTGTGGGGGGTAGTTAGGTAGGAACGACTCCGTCTGTTCTGCTCAGCCATCCGCTGAAACACAAATACATTTTTAATTAAACGCATTTTAATTACTACATGATATAATAAATTCTTTAAACATAATTTAATAAATTATTTACCCTTACTGCGGCACTCATCCGATATCGAATATAACGTTCCCACGCATCAGGTGTAATACCGTCTGGCACATCCGCTATCCTCTCTTCAATTGTTCTTGTGCCATCCCCATCTGTACTGTGGAACAGGCGATTCCTCTTGCTCTTCCACGATTCGCCCATCTTCATAAATGCGTAGTCCTGCATCAATTCCCCTCTCACCAGAAACTTCTCCTATCAAATTCAATTCAACAAATACATTATATTAGACTATAAATTTAAATAAATTCTCAACAAATTATTACTTTATATTATATTGATTAAATTTATTTTGCTAAATTTTTTACCTTGATTATCTTATTCCAAACTGCGACCTTAAACTCATCAGGCATCTTCTTCCAGTTCTTAAAGTAGATAGGAAACCGGCTCCAATTGCCGCCTAGATCGCTGCAAAACCGGTTGAACAAATGGCCTCCCAACAATTTAGGTTGCCTAGTTTCATCATTGAAAGGCACCACAACTCGTAGGCCCCTTTCCAACTGATTGGTTGCAGTCACATCTAACGTCCTCTTTGTGACCTTGCCTCGCCGATCTGCAAAATATCGCAGGTTAAATAACAACTAAAATAACCTTACTTAACAAATTAGTAAATTAAATACAACATATTATTTATCTTATTACCTATAAGGTTAACCAACCAACCGTTTCCCCATGAAGACGATCGTCGGGGACGGATTTGTTCGTTGTTCGCTTCTTCTGTACTCATCACGTTTTCTCCTTCAAATATGGGAAAATCGTTGAACAACGCGGCCTCTATATTATAGTCATCTATGTTGATGTCATCTATATTATCGGGGACTTCAGGAAAATGTCCATGAGCTTCTGGTTGGCTCTGTCCGGCTTCTTCGGGTCCAGATGGTACATATACCGGTATTCTACCTCCTCTACCTTGGGCACCCCTACTTCTACCAGAACTTCCTCTTCTAACACGCCTAGGCTCTTCTTCTATTACCTTTCCTTTTCCCTTGTTTCTCCCAGATGACATTGTTATATATATAAATGAAATATGAAGATAAAAACAACGACCATCTACTAAACACGCACGTGAGATGTTGGTGGAAAAATGGAGAGAATTGTAACGGTTCAGTGAATAACAAAACGTGACAAGCATATATAAGCCATGTCACGTTAAAAGACCCTTTTGTAAGGGTTCAAACCGTTACAAACCCTTTGTAACGGTTCGAACCGTTACATCTCAGAAACGGTTCGAACCGTTACTAGAGCCTAGTAACGGTTCAAACCGTTACTGATGTGTGACGGTTCGAACCGTTACTAGGCTCTAGTAACGGTTGGAACTGTTACTGGTCAGTAACGGTTCGAACCGTTACTGGACATTAGTAACGGTTCAAACTGTTACAAACTTTTTTTAAAAAAAAAAAATGTTTGTCACGGTTTTTTGTCGCAACCGTGACAAATTCTAAAGATTTGTCACGGTTTAGTACAACCGTGACAAATCTGCGTTTTTTCTTGTAGTGATATCCTGGAATGGAGATCTAATGTTGCGGGAAATATTCTTCCCCGATTGAAGATTGGAGAGTGTATTGCGTGCTTTGTCCTAGAAGACGCTGACTTGGATTTGGCGGCTTCTTACGTTGTAAGAAAAGGTCTACATTTCAGGTGAGGGGACTGAAAAAACAACATACATCCTTAAAAATTTAATGTTACTAACCGGAACAAAAAAAATTATATCTCAGCGGCCAAGGATGGACTGCTGTGAATGTCGTCCTTGGCGGACGATTTCTTCGGGAAGTTGAACGCTCAGGTCGCAAAGCTAACGGTTGGGGCCCCTGAGGATAGCTGTGACATCACCCCGCTTGTCACAGAGTCGTCTGCTGATTTTATTGAGGAGATGGTGACAGACGCAAAGAACAAAGGTGCGATTTTATGTCAGGAGTTCAAGAGGGAAGGCAATCTCATATGGCCGCTGGTGCTAGATGAAGCTAAGTTGCTTCATATATGAAGATTGCATGGGAGAGGCTGCTTGGTCCAGTTGTTCCGGTTGTCAGAATCGGCTCTCTTGAGGAAGGAATCGACCACTGCAATGACGAGAAGTCCCGCTTTCAGCAGAGCATATTACTTGACAGATACTCAAAAGTCAAAAGTATATATCGATGTTTGATAAGTATATATTATTTCTAGTAATTAGTTTTGAATGTTTTGTGCAACACAGGGATGCGTCTTCTTCACAAAGAACGAAGACGACGACGACGACGAAGCAGTTGAGAGAAACCTCGCAATCAAGAAAGGAAACTTTCGGATGAATCCGGAACCAGATGAGGGACCAGACGACTCTCCGCTACAGGACATTGCGGACAGCATTATTGGTATGACCGAGGCTAGGAAGGTGACTTACCCCTCCATCTGTTCTGTTTTGATTTTTTCCCGTTTTGTGATGTAGAATTGCGCTTAACTTTTATAAAGTTAGTAGGGAGGGTTTTGAATAGACCGCTCGACTTTTATATAAAGTTTATTTTAATTCATATAAAATTAAAATATAAAATAATTTAAAATTTTGTTTTTTATTTTAATTCATAGATAAAATAAAATTTAGTGCGTGTATGTGTGTATATATATATTTGTATGTAATGAATTCGACCAAGCATCTTCCTTATATATAGGAATTTTTACTATATAGATTATAAATAGATTTCATTTCAAATTTCATATTATAGTGATGCGATTGAAATGTTGTTCGTCATGATAGGAGGGGTATATTCTATTTTTCTGATATGTGCTTACTTTTTAATTTAAAGGTAGGCATTGACAGTTCAAAATTGCCAGTAGGATTGAATTCCCAGTCCCCACTTATGTGGATGAGTCATGTCATTATATTACAAGACAATTGACAACTCACACCATAATTGAAAATAACACCGTTTCCTGTACTACCTGATATTAGAAACGAAGTAGATAGTTTTAGAAAGCATTCGGGTGTGAGGAAGTTGATTCTTGAAACTGATTTCACTCCGTGAGAGAGGGAGGAATTCCAGTTCTTGTTCATTATGAGTATGGTTCATGAATAATTTTGACAACTTTGGTCATCTGGTGCACAACTGTTAAACAAAGTTATATATTGGGCACTGACATATTATGCATGTTGCGTGTGATCACAGATGGCAGATGACAGATGATAGATGATAGATGACAGATGATGAAGATGTGGGATTGTTTGCCAATTTTCTTGGCATTTTTATTTTTGTTCTTGTAGTAGCTTCGCACTATGTAATGGCTGACCCCACGGATTAGGGAAACTAGTTAATATTTTGAATTTCTATGTGGATATGTTTAGAGGAGTTTGTGCGCTTTAATATAAATATCCATCATACATATTCAAGATGATTTGAGGAATTGTTGTGTGGATCGGTGGAAAGTTTTAATCTAATTTGGCACCCTAATTAGTATATAAAAAATTTAAATATCACATCTTCAATGTTTTTTATTTTATCAAAGTTGGAAATAAATATATTTATCACTTAGTTGATTTTTTTAAGGTGCCAACTCAGATTAAAATTTTTACATCAGATTTAATATGCTTACTTATAATTAGTCAAATCACAGAGGTATAGATGAGGTATAGGATGTTCGCACAAATTTTTTTTGATTCGGCATTGACTTAAATTATATCTCTATAAAGTACATGACTACATGCACATAGAAAGAAAACAAAAAAAATGAAAAGAAGGCCCAAATAACGAGTACATTAAAGAGTTTAATTATTATGAAAGAGTTTAATTTATACGCAATTTGTTGGCGAAGGCAGCTTTGTCATGGCCTCTTGAATTCAGATTTTGTCTAGAGAAACTATATTCCGATTGTGTTATATGAGAACGGCATCACATAGTAAATAGTCTTTATTGTCTGTTTTTTCTTCAGTCAGATTTTCTTTGTTATAAAAAAAAGAGTTTAATTATTAAAAGAGTTATACGTAATCCAAATATTTTCTTTTCATTAACAATATTTCATAATTATTTTAGTAAATTAAAGATTTTAGCTAAAATAGCTAGTAATTTAGTAAATATGGGATTTTTATGTCAATAATTGTGGTGGTCAAAAAATGGTAAAGATGAAAATTAAGATATTTTTATATAGTTTTATTTCTTTGACCTTACAAGTGTTAAAACAAGGGGTCACCAACAAACCCGAATAAAATACAAGGAATAAGATAAGTTCTGAGATGATAAAAATTACAAGGAAATAAGTGCTAATATAGGGAAATCGGAGGAAATACATTAAAGAATTTACAACAGAGAAATATAGAGAGAATGAGAAAGGGAGTTTTATTGGATGAGAGCAAATACAAGAGCGGTGAACCGGGAACCAGGACCGGGAGCCTGGCATGGCTGTGACAGGAGTATCCTGTGATGAAAGTATAGGAATCAGGATGCTGGAGCTACATGAGTCGGAGACAATACAGGAGCCGGGAGGCTCTTTCACGGGAATTGTGCCTCCGGTGAGAGGGAGTTTTTCTTCCTAGATGAAGAGGCTAGAACCTTAAAAAGTTATTGGGAGTGATTTTGTAGAGATCCCCCCTCCTGACAGTCTTGCTTGTTTTCTTTGTATAAATTATGAGTGTTGTGCATCATGGGTCATAGTGCACAAGTGACTTCCTTCTTTTATGGGACGTTAGTGGAGGAAGTAGTGGGTGAATAAGCTCCTTATTATTTTGTGGAAATCAAGGGGGTGGTGAAGGAATTGATTGCTTTTACCGGGTCATCCTATTTTTTGTATGGATAAGTTGAGAGATAAAGGGGGATATTTTTGTTCCACACTTTTCTCTATAACCTTTTTCTTGGGGCATGATGGTAGGAGCCTTTCTTGACTCTATTTATGACTGCCACGTGGCATCTTCTTGGATGGTATAATGGGCTTCATTTTCTTTGACCTAACTGGAATTTTTTGTGCTCACAATAATATATGTATATATATTTTGTTAATATCTCTCCCCTTTAACAATATCACAACATTTCTGGCCAATAAAAAAAACATAATCTGCATTGTTTACTTCATATTACTATAAACAATTATTCAACCAATCATGCTAATTTTATATAATTTGAAAATACATAATATGGATTTTATCAGTTATTATATAGATGCTAATGGTACAAACAAAACAAATCTAAAAATTTAATATAGTCAAACATTAAATGATCTTTAAAGATATCTAAACAGAATCATTAATAATTAATAAACGCTCCAAAGATGAAAAGATATCAAAACAGAATTATTAATAAACACCCTAAATATAATTAAAAGGGATGCATGCAAAGAAGATAATTAAATAAAAAAAATAGAATCTAACATAGATCATGAAAAAAATCACTAATCAATCATTAAATGACCGCTAAAGAGATCGAAACAGGATCATTAATAAACACTCCAAATATGATAAAAAGTGATGCATGCAAAGAATGTAGATATACACCAAATGACATATCAAGTATCAAATAAAGATCATATTCCTGGGATGGTGTTTTCGATTGCATATGACGGTTGTAGATTCTTAATCTAAATTTTTCATATAGTTGCTTGTAAGTATATATGTCTTCTCTTCCCCCCTTTCAGCTTTTTTGCGGTGATTTTTTTTTGTTTTTATTCTGCCTTTTACTAAAAATTAAAAATAATGTAAGTTTAAGTTTATATAAATTAATAGATTTAGTTAAAATTAATAATTTCTTGTAAATTTTAAAAAACACCTCCAATAAAAGTCGTTATTTATTTTTCTCGAAAAAAGTATCACTTATTAGTTAAAGGAGTTGGGTTAATTGATTAATAAAATTTATAGTTAGTGAAAAGTAGACGGAAAAAATTCATATTTTTCATGAAAAATTTTATGTCCTGCGAACATGAGGGTATGTTGTATCGAGACAGTAGTCAAATGGTAGCAATAAAGTAGGATGTAATTAGAGTTAACAATGTCCCATTCTCTACATGACATGAGAAATTTTTAGGTGGGCACGGTTCGTCACATCATTTATGGTTTCTGGAATCACAAACAAACACGTAAGGTTTGACGTGGATATTTTAATCATAATTGTCACCCTAAAACAATTATTTGTCAAATAAAAAATTTATTATGTGTTTTCTTAACTTTGCAAACTAAAAAAAAAAATTATTTAACATCTAATTGTTTTAAGGTGCCTACTCATATTAAAATATTCACGTCAAACCTTACGTATTTGCTTGTGGTTGGAGGATACCACAAATAACGTGGCGAACCTGGTTCCTCTAAAAATTTCTCTGCTTGACATAGATTATAGAAATATTGATAAAATAATATGATAAACATTTAAATGAATCCAACCTAAATAACCTTAATTTTTTGGGTCAAACTCCTAAACAACCTTAATGAGATCACCAATAATAATTAATTTTTATATTTATACACTCACTAATCGCCATCAAAATCACTTTTTGAACATTTTTATAACATAACACATAAAAGTAAAAGGCCTTCAAATTTGTCAACCTTAGATTACAAATCTTCGTACTCCCTCTGGTTTTAAATATAAGACCTAATTATCTAATTTGATTATATTTAAAATCACATGATATACATAACCAGCTGATTATTCAGGACCGAGGGAGTATAATAGATAACTGTATACTAAATTACATAACCAGCTAGTGCTCTCTTGTGTGCTGCACAGTAAGTGCATGGGGAGTTGGTGGTGTCACTAAATATCCATCGAAGAAAATGTTAAGTCAAAACATCTCTTTCAACCACTTCAGAATTATCTTATCTAATATGCAATAAATCCGTAATACATAGTTCATTTATTTCTTAAATCGCTATGCAAATTATTAGACTACATGTACACGTGTCTGTATTTGTTATGCAAGTTGTTAGAGTCAGTTATCATCACATGTAATTCACATACACGTGTCATCATCAGGAAGTTAATAGCTATACGTGTCATCATCAGAGAGTACTTTGACTCTCTATATATTGTAATATTAAAGCTATTGTCAATTAGATTGCCAAAGTGCATTTTCTCATAAATCTCTAATCCTATTCTTTTGGCATGTTCAAAGCTGCTACTATCCGGATTCTCATCACAGTTGCTGTTACTAACAACTGGAAGCTGCATCAAATAGATTTCAACAATGCCTTCCTAAATGGGGATCTTACTGAGGATATCTTTATGGACCCACCACCTGGCTTTGAACATTTGTTTGTTGATAAAGTCACATGCGCCTCTCTAGTTTGCAAGCTGAAGAAGTCTTTATATGGACTTAAGCAAGCTCCTCGTGCTTGGTTCACTAAACTTCAATCATGTCTGACCAATAATCTTGGGTTTCAATCATCTAAAGCAGATCCTTGTCTATTTGTTCGACACAATGACATGGGCACCATCTACATGCTTATATCTATGTGGATGATTTAGTGGTCACAGGATCTAATGAACAAAGTGTGCAGCAACTTCTTAATGATATGAGCTCTATGTTCCCTCTAGATGTTGGGAGAGTTGTCATATTTTCTTGGAATAGAATTTTCCAGATCTCAGGCTGGAATGTTTTTATCTCAAAAGAAATACATTTATCAACTGCTCATTGATACTGGTATGATTAATGCCAATGTTGCTCGTACTCCTATGGTGGCTAACACTCATCTCAACACTTTTTTTGGTGACTTACTGGGTGATGCTAAGATTTATAGAAGTATCTTGGAAAAATTACAGTATCTTTGTTATACTAGACCTGATCTTGCTTTTATTGTCAATCGCCTAAGTCAATATTTGCATGAGCCACGCACCCCTCATTGGAAATGTATCAAAAGACTCTTGAGGTACTTAGCTGGTACAGCACACTATGGTATTTTGTTGAAACCAGCTTCTCAATTGAGAGTTCAATCTTTTGCTGATGCTGATTGGGCTACAAATAGAGAGAATCGAAAGTCTATTAGTGGTTTTTGTACATTTCTTGGTCCTAATCCTATCACTTGGGTATCTCGAAAGCGGCAAGTGGTTTCTCGTTGCACTACTGAAGCTGAATACAGGAGTGTTGCTGATGCTACTACTGAGGTCATGTGGGTAATGGCTCTCCTCAAAGAAATGTATGTTTCCACTATATGTCCACCTTTGGTGTGGTGTGATAATTCTGGAACGGTTGCACTAGCAGCTAATCCAGTTCTTCATTCAAAAGCAAAGCATGTGGAACTTGATCTGCATTTTGTTAGAGAAAAAATTGCAGCAGGATTGATTCAAGTTGGATATGTTCCTGCAACAGAACAGGTTGCAGACATTTTTACAAAACCACTACCTCTTGGTTACTTTGATCATTTTCGTCCTCGTCTCAACATCATGGGCAAGGAGGATGTTGTCAACTATATCTGGTTTAGTCACAATGAGTCTGATTATGATTCTGAAATTGTGTAATTTTCTTTTTCTCTAACAAACCAGAAACTTGCAGAGAGAATATTAGACTACATGTACACGTGTCTGTATTTGTTATGGAAGTTGTTAGAGTCAGTTATCATCACATGTAATTCACATACACGTGTCATCATTAGGAAGTTAATAGCTATACGTGTCATCATCCGAGAGTACTTTGACTCTCTATATATTGTAATATTCAAGCTATTGTCAATTAGATTGCCAAAGTGCATTTTCTCATAAATCTCTAATCCTATTCTTTTGGCACAAATAAAACTTTTATCCGCTTAAATCCGTCGTCATCATCAACAACTATTTTTAAACTTTGTTCCTTTTGGTTTATTTTCGGTCAAACTTTTATTCTTTTTTCTTCTTCCTGTTTTTCTAATTTCTCGTACTCTCGGGTTCTTCTATTACTTCTTTCCCTTTACAGATATGAAGATTTGTCAGGAGGATTAATTCTTTTTTTTTATTATTCATCCGTTTTTGCCTCTTCTTTTGCACTTATGGAGATTTTGGCTGCATCAGTGTCAAAGAGTAAGGAAGGGGGCTCTTCCGTGTACAATTGAACGATATGAACTATGCCTAAAAGAAGAGAAATATTAAGGCACTCGAAAAACAATTGGGAGAGAAAAACATGATGAGCTACTGAAGGGAAGAAAAGATCTCATTTAGATTTTTTACTTTATTATTGATTATTGGAATAAGAATACTTTATTATATAAGGCGGTGGAAAAACATAGGCCACTTTTTTTTTGGGCCAAAAAAAACATAGGCCATTGAATACTGCATTTTGGTGATTGGGAATATTGAAATACATTTATGTAAGGGAAGAAAATATATTTTATAGATTATTACTTCCTTAATAAAATTGATAAATATACATTTCTTTTTGTAAGAAACTGTATCTTGTAATCTTTTGAATATATTGGCATAAAAAATTCTTTTGAATTAGATTAAATTCAGAGGCTAACATAAATAATTCACATAATATACTATGGGTGATAATCTAAAGATTAACATTAATTTTGATTTTAGTTCTCAGAAAAAAAAATAAAAGATTGATGTAAACAATGTAAAATGATATTCAGATCATCATCTTAAATGGCTTTTAAAATTTTAAAATGCAATGACATTCCACACCAATTAACATCTTGTTGACAGTTAGGACCAAGGTTGTCAAACCCGTGAGTTTAAGTAAACTCGTGAGAAGAATGTAAAATCGGATCGTAAACTCGAATCGTACACTCGTAAGAGTTTACCTTTATTAATAAATACATATTTCTAGTATATAATTAGATAAGAAATACAAAAAATAATAATAATTTAACTTGAATATATTTTAAATATAAATAACTGGTATTAAATATATCAATATTCATACTTTATCTAACTCAATAAAGAAATTTCTATGAAATTTATATATAAATTCATTGAATAATTTAAATAAGAATAATTAACATAATATTTATAGCAAGTTAACACGATTTTCTATAAGATAAAAACGTAAAAACGGTAAATTCGGCATGTAAACTCGTGAGTTTTTACTGAGTTTACAGCCGCTATGAATTTCAGTGACTCGTGACACGTTTTGGTTAGGTAGAGCCGTAAAAACGGTAAAATCGGAGAGTCAACTCGCGAGTTTGACAACAATGGTTAGGACACTGATTTATTAGACCAAAAGCAATGAAGGTGATAAGTAAAGAAAGAAAGAAAGCGCAACTCGGGCGGGAAAAAGGGAACAAAAGCGGGAAAAAGGGAACAAAATCACAACAAACCAAAAATAAATCGATCAAAACTCAAAAAGCAAGGTGTAGCGACCAGTTTGGATAGAACAAACTAACTGTTTCTATTTTTTTTTTTAAAAAAAAAATTAAAATTAAAACCATATCCGTTTTGTTCTACGTGTAGCAAGAGGAATCCGGTCTTGTATCAAAATATATATGAACTAGTATCCTTGATCTAGCAAGATCCTGCAAAAGAGGAACTAACTCATTAAATCTTTAGGAGTTGTGCATCACAATAGGAGGAAGTCACGCCAAAGCAAAGGGACTTTTTTCCCTCTGAAACCCTCGTTCCATCACTGCTCAAATTATCTGCGGTTTCCCAATTCATATCTTTATAAAAATCATTGTGATCAATCAATCGGATTCTTTGTTACAGGAATCTCAGCCAACACCCTCAAATCGTCAAAAAGTCAACCTCCATTTCTATCTCTTGATCGACCCCATACCAAAAAGCTAAGTGAACTTGCTCCGACATGGCAGGAACGACAACCTTTGCGGAGATCATAGACGGCGATGTTTTCAAGTACTATGCTGATGGCGAATGGAAGAATTCCTCCTCGGGAAAATATGTTCCCATCATCAATCCCACCACTAGGAAGACACAATTCAAGGTTCAAGGTTCTATTTTCCACCCTCGCTCTTAAACTCTTCACACACTTCATAACTTCTTTGCTGTTTTCAACCATTTTCATTTTTTAGCCTTTTTTTTACTTTAGCAAATTATAATTATAATAGTAGACTGCTCTGATCGGAATTCAAACAGCATGCACACAGGAAGAGATCCACATGATCATGGAATCCGCAACAATAGCACAAATATCGTGGGATAAGACACCATTGTGGGAAAGAGCAAAGTTGCTTCATAAGGCAGCTGCAATACTGAAGGAACATAAAGCTCCCATTGCCGAGTGTCTCGTCAAAGAGATTGCAAAGCCAGCTAAAGATGCCGTTGATGAAGTATGTAGCTTGAAAAGCTTTCATTAAATGCATCATTGTATCTTTGATGTTTTGTTTCTCATTTAGTATTATTATTGGGTTTTGAAAAGCGGAGGTTACTGGTTATTTTTATTTATGATTTGCATGCTTTTATAATTTGGGACTGATGCATATTCTCTAAATCAAGTTTTAATTTGCTTTTGATGTAGGTCGTCAGGTCAGGTGATTTGGTGTCTTATTGTGCGGAAGAAGGTGTGAGAATTCTTGAAAAAGCGAAAGTTTCGCTTTCTGATAGTTCTAAACGCTGTTTCAAAGAAAGGGTAATGGACCTACTTTCGGTAGTTTACACCTCTTGACAAGTGGGACTCAAACACGTACTATCCATCAGCTGTTCATTTTAATTAGACTTAAAAGCTTGCTTTACTCTTGCTTTCACTATTGCTGTCCCACAATTTTACGCGGCAATCGGTGTTTAGCAGGATTAAGAATGTAACGTTTGTATGGTATTGAGATGATGGCTATGAATGTGATCAGGATTTGATATGTTTCTTGGTCAAACTGATTATAACTTCCTTCAACCATATTTGTCTATAACATGCTTGTCACAGAAAATATTGTTCTTTTGGATAATTGTTCGCTGTATATATGCAGGTTCCATTAGGGGTTGTTTTAGCGATTCCACCATTTAACTATCCTGTGAATCTTGCTGTTTCAAAAATTGGTCTTGCGCTTATCACCGGAAACTCCATTGTACTTAAACCACCAATTCAGGTAAAGCATCATACACTATGGTGTCAGTTATTTCACAAATCTTGCACATTTTTCTTTCTAAGTGGATTACAACTTGTGTAAAATTATATTCTTGCTATATATAATCACAATTAACCTCACATAGTCACAACTTATTTCTAAATATTCATTCTCTAACCATGATAAAAAAGGATCTATCAAATCATTTATATTAGCTATCATGGTTGGACAAGATAAAATTATTTAATCAAGTTATCCAAGATCTATATACACATTCTTGATCCCATTGTTGTTCATGTAACGTTAAGAAGTCGTCTCACATGAAGGATATCGTATTAAACAACTTGTAGATCCGCCTCCCTTAATCGAAAGTCTTATATTGTCAAGTTTTAGAGATCTATTCCCTATAAAAGAAAACGAAATAGAAATTCATTTGAGCTCATCCTTTTCAAAGGTAAACTAATCCAACCGGTCTATCCCTTTCACAACAAATAACTATCCAATAGACTACTTGAGGGTTTTACTATCACATAATAGTATTTCTCTTCCTTTCTCAACCAACAATCACAACAATACATACAACCCACATTCATTTAACAACAATGAACAAATAATCATTAAGGTCATCTAATGACTACGTCTGGTATTAATCATATAAAAATATTATTCTTTTTCTAATACATTCTTTTCCGCAAGTTCAACTTTACTCATAACAACATTATCAGTTCACAACAATTAACAAATAACCACATTGGTTATCTCATGGTTATGTCATGGTTTTTCATGTATATATACAAACTATTATTTTTCACATGTTCAACCTCATTTCCCAAAATATAAATCCCGCAAGAAATTTTCCTCAAATAACATTAGTTCTCATATCAATATTAACTATTTATTCCATTTCCTTTAGCTTTAAAAAAGTCTTACATATGCAAGACATCAAGCATCTAAAATAAATGCAAAGTGACTAGCATCAAGCAAGGAAACCACCACAACAATTGGCCCCAATGCTCAACACCAACAACAAAAATCAAAACATTAAAATTCCACCACGTGTTAGTTCCTCAACTAATAACCAAGTGGTAGTAACAATTCATGGATTTAGATTTCCCTCTAGAGGCCACATTTACAGTCTAGGCCACCATTAATTATCTCAATACTAGGATATGATTAGACTTTTCTAACTCCTTACAACTCTTTCAAATCCATCAACAATTCCCAATCATGCAAATAAACTTCATATCTCATATTCTCAGGTCACAATCTATCTCAAAATGCCCACTTCATATTTGGGGTTTAGACAACATTCTATGTTGATTAAACATTTTATCTAACATATAATGGGATTACTTCCACAAGATTTGGTGAAAACTTTAACTCTTTTGAAAAACGTCAAAAACCCTAATTTTTCAACTTTGAAATTTGAGAAAACTAAGAGAAAATGGGATAACAGAGTTAACACTTACTCAATGGTTCGGAGTAATCTATGGATTGCCTCCCAAACGTAAGAACCCTAACCCCAGCCAATGTCCCCCGCTTTCCTCTTCCTTCTCTTGAAAATGTTATTGGGCTTGTTTGGCTGGACTTATTCCAGCCAAATAAGGACTTATTTTCAGAAAAGTTGTTTTGAGTATGTTTGTCTGGACTTATAAAAATAAGTAACTTATAACTTATAAGGGTGTGTTTGGATCCTACTTTTGGATCCTAGAAGCACATCCCAAAAGGTAAAATTCATTTTGAAAAAAAAAATATGTTTGGTTGCACTTATTTTCTGAATGACTTTTGGTCCAAAATGACTTCTGTAACGGTAAAAGTCAGAAGCAAAAAAAAGTTACTTTTGGCTTCTGACTTCTGACTTCTGGTGGGTCCCACGCCTTTTGTTATGTATTATTTAATAAAGTGAGTAGGAAAATTAGACTGTTAGACCTCTAAAATTCTCAAATAAGATAATTTCTTTTAATCTAAAATTTTCTTTTTATCTCCAAAAATTTACCACAACAATTTTTAACTACTTTCTCCCACAATATACTCCTTTGAGCAAAAAATATTATTTTTTAAAATTATTTTCCTGAAAATAAGGGAAAAACTAAGCCTTTAATAAGAATATATGCATATTATATATGTATTATTTAATGAAAATAATGCCTTTTTTAGTAATTTTTCATCTAAACGTGCTTTTCAATATAATCATCCAAACATATTTCTAAAAGTCAGATTGAAAAAAAGTCACTTCTATCATCACAAATCCAAACATAAATCACTTCACACAAATGACTTTTATCCAAAAGTCACTTCTAAAAAAAGGCATTCTAAAAAAAGTCACTTCTCCAACGGTAATCCAAACACACCTAAATCAAAATAAGTATAAGTTCTTTTTTTCAACTTATGACTTATGACTTATGACTTATAAGTCACTTACGGAGGTGGACCCCACAATTCTGACTTATTTTACACATCCAATCACAACTAACCCAAACATAAATCACTTTTCCAAAAGTCCATCCAAACATACATCTCATTACACAATATGACTTATGACTTATAAGTCATATTTTTAACAGCCCATCCAAACATAAATCTCATTACACATTCTGACTTATTTTCAATTTGACTTATTTTCAGTTTGACTTATATATAAATCACTTTTTCAGAAGTCCATCCAAACACACCCATTGTCTTCGGGACAATAACTTTTGTATAAACACGGTTTCTTGTTTCGATGGCGAGTGGAACAAAACTGCCATATCTTCAATCAATATCATCATTATCATTCTTATAAAACTATTATTGGTACCATATTACTCAATTTCAATCATTACAATTCTCAAATCAAACAAGTCATCATCAATCAAAATTAACAAGTCCTCAAATTACTCAACTAACCATCGTCCACTGTTTCCATCAATTTTTTTTTTAAAAATCCTCCATAATACAACAACGTTAATCATAAATCATCACTTAATGGTAAATTAAAATTTGGAATATTACAACTTGCCTAACCATATATCTAAATTTTTGTAGGGAGCTGTTGCTGTTCTTCACATGGTGCATTGCTTTCATCTGGCGGGTTTTCCTAATGGCGTCATTAGCTGTGTGACAGGAAATAGTCATGAGATAAGCGACTTTCTTACACTGCATCCAAAGTTGAACTGCATAAGGTAATCTTATGATTACATTACTTACCTATGATGAATGATTGTCTTCTTTTTAGTTTTTAATATGATGAATTATGTGATTTCTTACTACCAGATGCGTTTCCAATGGAGGCTTAGACATCTTAACCGTCATGAGCATATTTAAATCCACCGAATATGTTTTGAACCTCATTGCAAGAGGTATATTCTGCCACCTCCTTACTCACACTAATCTACAGTTTTACAGGTGGAGACACCGGAGTTGTAATATCAAAGAAGTCAAGAATGATATCTTGTAAAATGGAGCAAGGGGGGAAAGTCGCATGCATTGTTCTTGAAGATGCTGATTTGGATTTGGCAGCTGAGGACATTGTAAAAGGAGGCTTCTCTTATAGGTGAGGAGTGATTAGATCTTCTGCAAGAAAACTAATATAGATTTTTAAGAGATTTCAAATAGCAAAAAATTACTTGACCTCTCTTGATGTTTGTATAAGATTTCACGTTTGATGATGGGGTCTTTTACATATAATACAATGTTCTCAATATGGCTGCATTAGATTTGACTCCCATGACAACTCATATTTTTAAACAAAAATATATGTCAGTGGCCAAAGATGCACTGCTGTTAAGGTTGTTTTGGTCATGGAATCTATTGCGGATGCTCTAGTCGAGAAAGTCAATGCTAAAGTTGCAAAACTTAGTGTTGGACTGCCTGAGGATAATTGTGATATCACTCCAATTGTCACAGAGTCCTCAGCTAACTTTATTGGAGTGTTGGTAATGGACGCAAAGCATAAAGGAGCAACACTCTGTCAGGAGTATAGAAGGGAAGGCAATCTCATATGGCCGTTGTTATTGGATCATGTTCGTCTAGATATGAGAATAGCATGGGAGGAGCCATTTGGTCCAGTTGTGCCAATTGTTAGAATGAGTTCTGTAGGTGAAGGAGTCAACTATTGTAATTCTATCAATTCTGACCTTCAGGTAGAGCATGTTAAAGTATATATGTATTATTTTTAAGGTTGAAATTTTGTGTTTCCTTAAATTTATTCGCACCTATTAGTTCCCCTTTTTTCACTATCTAGAAATGAACTTTGAGTAAGCGTTGTTTGTGATTTCTTGAGTTCTTGACAATTTGACATAAGTCAGAAGTAAAGATTGCCTTTGTGATTTGCTTGCTGTATCTTCAGTTTTTTAACCATCAAAATAAGAGACATGAATCTGTTATAATGCAATGCATTTTCTTTCACTCATCACTTCAATCGTTTGTGTAACGCAGGTCACGGTCTTTAGTGGAGACACAGACAGAGTTATGATGATGGCTGATGCCATGGAGATAAAACTTATTAGAATTAATCCCGAAGCTGGTTGTGGACTAGATCATTTTCTTTTTCAGGTGCAGTGTTCTCATTCATCCCACCAAAACTGTGATCATACTCCCTCTTCTATTCCTAAATATAAGATTTAGTTGGCTTTTTTGGAGAATTCTAAGAAAACTAAATAAGTTACATATAAATTGATCTACCTGAATTTTTTTCTTTAAATTCGTTTATTTGATTTATGAGCTAATATAATAACACACAAAATACGTTATAATTGAGTTACTCATTTAGCTTCCTTAATTTTTCAAAAAAAAAATTAACTAGGTCTTATATTTAAGAAGAGAGGAAATATATGATTATAAATAATGTATTTACCTCATTCGAAAGAAATTTTGGAGGCTTCCAATTAAGCACCATTTTTGGATGCCCCTCTCATCGTTCATTAAATTATCAATGTATCATATGCGCATCCGAGAACAAAAATTGGCCATGTAGAGTTGTCAACATTTTTTGTCTCCATCGTATATTGGATAACTTTTATTCATCATCTAAACGTGCAAATAGTGATTTGTGACAGGGTCTGAAGGAGTATGACTTTGATCCGCAAGGAATCATGAGCAGCATTGAGATGGTGACCAATATTAGGACTATTATAATCTACTTAAAACAATCGCGTGCTATGTAATGGTACCGATCTTTAATATATGATTAAAACAATCGCCTGCTATGTAGTGCTATGTAATGGCACCGATTTTTAATATATCATCTATTTAATTTTATTTTAGAAGATTAAAGAAACAAAAATATATTATTTAATCATAATATATGCTACATGCTATTAGTTTGAGTCAAGTAATTTAAATTTTATAAAAATAATGATAAATATAAATACTTTAAATTGATTTATTTTACTTTTTTAATCTAAATACAAGTCAACTTGATATTAATCATATTATAATAAGGATTAGTATGAGTATTGGAGGTGCTTTGCTTAGCCATATAGCTACCTGAGAAGGAAAAGTTTAGCATGTGTATACATTGATAGAAGATGAAGTATCATGCAATTAAGGCCCTTCACGGGCAGGTAGGATCATCGTATACCATATATAATTCATACACTGGTTTTGATCCAGAAATGTGATCCTGCGGCTGAACTCTCCTCTATGACACGGCTTGTACTAATTTGTGGACCAGATAAAGTTAGCATGTAGAGTTTTGTGTAAATCCCTTCTCTCTCTTGGTTGTGTGTCAGTGGATTATTCGTATTAGACGAGCAGTATATATTTTGATGCTAAAAATCTATGACTGATGAACTAAACAGGTACAAATATGCCCGGGAAAATGACTTTTCCCAGTGTCATTATAATATCAAATTAAATTAATAGTGCATAAATTTATGTTTTGGGAATACAAATTAAATGTTTACCGTTTTTTCCTTCAATAATTTTGTTTGACTTTGTCATTATAATATTTTAAGATTGAAAGTTTTAATTTAAAAGGAATTATAGTTATTTAAGAAATATGGTCGTTGATAGAGAAATTTTTGTCTATTTTTTTATTTTAATTCAATGCAAGTGAAGGAATGTATACATACACAGAAAGTCTATAGTATTCCCCAATCTTCTATCCACATGGGCACTTTCATATTCACCAAATCATAAGACCTTGTTTGGATAAAAAATTTCCAGTGGAATAGAAGGGAATATAAATGAAGGGAGGGAAATATAATACGTTTTCCGTAAAAATGTTTGGTAATGAAAAATTGTTTCATACAAAATTTATGTTTGATAAGATTGAAATGCTTGTAAGGTATATACGAAAAATAAATAAGTAACATTATTACCTTTAATTAAAAAAACCACATTTTTTTTTAAAAAAACAACGGGTTTAGATTCCTATATATATAATCCTCCTTCGGTTCATTTCCCACATACAAATCTAACATACATGAGAGAAGCTTTTTTCAATTAATGAACGTAAGAGAAGTGCATGAACAAAACTAGTTTTGTTCATGCAAGATCTACGTAATTTTGCTTTCTCTAACATATACTCCCTCTGTTCCTTATTACTCCCTCTCTGTCCCATAATATAATGTCCATTTTTTAAAATGATATTGTCCCACAATATAAGGTTCTATTTGACTTTGTTTGAGTAATAAATGTTTTTTTCCCATTTTACCCGTACATTAATTTTCCCACACATTCTCTTTCATCTTCTTTTCATAATTACCCCCTCTTTTACTCATTCATAAATAAGGGTAATATGGTATATTTCCTACACATTTATTGTTTTTAACTAACTCTAATTAATTTTTTAGAAACCCGCAATTCAGTTAAAAGGACCTTATATTGTGGGACGGAGGGAGTATTAGGAACCAACTAACAAAATTTTCTGTCCTTAATATATGATACCAAGTTACCAACCGCCACATTAATTGCCTCTTTCCCACTTTACCCTTGTTATTAATAGATATTCAAAGTGAAAAAAGTAAGTCATATCATTTAATGAGGGGTGAAGTTGGAAAAAATGACCAATTTAACATAGATTTAATAACCCAACTACCAATTCTTAGTATGTGAGAATTGGTAGTTGGTGCCTTATAATAAGGAGCAGAGGAAGTACATCTAGTCAAAGTCAAATAATTTTATATATTTACGAGAAAAAAAACTTATGCACACTCGATTTTCACAAAATTATTTTGTAACCATGTACTATTAACTAAATCTGATCAGGTGCATAAAAATATACGTTTTTCACTGTGAATGGTCTATTATTGTATCTACTCAAAGTCTCAAACCCACTTTCTTTCTAAATAATTCAACATATTTAATTATATACGAATATACTTTACGGGTACTCATCATCTAGCCCCTTATTCTCTGCAACAACCATAGACAAAATAGGCAGAAAAAACCAGCACTTCCGCAAAATCAAGCAAATCAGCAGAGGATACCATATGAACCCACCTGTTACACGTCGTCTTAAGAATATTAAACCAACTTCATTATATTCCACTTGATAATAGTAGTTTTAAGCAAGTTAATCAAACTCGGACTGGCCACTGACTCGGTCAAGGCAGTGGGTCAAGGGTTAGTGGGTTAGCCCGTAGTCCACTCGTAGGGCCAACCCGGTAATAAATAAAAAAATAAAAAATACTTAAAATCCCATCACACATTCCAAAATTCTAAACAATAAATTTCATTTTATCAACTTGAATCACTATAAAAAAATCATTATAATATCCCATATTTTTTACAGTTGCTTGACAAATTGGCATCATATCATATTGATATTAAACAATTTCTAACTTAAATATTAATTCAATACCTTAAATCACCAACAAAATAAAAATATATTTATTCAAAATTCTTTACAATTTCTTTGACATATTGACATTACAATAACAATCAATCATCCAATGACACCATAAAAAGTAATCATTAAATATTCTTCTTAGTAAAATATCAAAATAGATAGATGATAACAAAATATTCATGTCTACAACCATTTAGTCATTAAACTAATAGTTATTAACACCAAAATAATCATTAACTTTCACAAATATTGCTTCCTACAATTCATATTTATAAAAAAAGACACCCGGGTTAGTGATCAAATTGGACCGGTCTTGTGGTCGGGTCGGTGGGTTCCGAGCTGATCCGGTTGGACCAGTCCGGGTTAGATAACCATGGTTTTAAGCATCAAACAGTGAACCAATCGTAACATCGTAATACCAGTATCAATTTATTGTTTAGTCAGTGAAAGTTAACCCTTTACCCACAAGATTAATTATCAATTTTAATCATACATGTTATAAATATTACAACATTGTAGATGTCCATAACCTTTCAAGAGTGTCTTTTGGAGTTCTCCACTTAAATTCATATAACCTACAAATGAATGATCTATTGGGAGTTTCTTATGATTAATACAAGTAACCTCCCATTGTCATCTTTCACCATTATGTGGATTTATTCTTTTGTTGTAACTCTTATAAAGGAATTTAAGGACTTGTGGCCTATAAATATCAAGGTATTAAAAATCGGACCGGATAGTGAACCGGTTAAGGTAGTGGTTTAAGGGTTAGAGGGTCAAACCGTGGGTTAACCCGTAGGTAAACCGGTACTAATTAAAATAATATAATTTATTAAATGTATAAAAATACTCATAATAACTGTAAAAAAAATACTCCTTTGTATTAATTCTCTCTAAGCATAAATAATATATATATGGATTACTTATACAATCATTTGTCATATTATAGTAATATGCAATAATATTAATAAGTCATAACCCTCCCATCTTAAATTAAACAAATTAAAAGACAAGGCTGAAAGGTGAAACTTGTTTGAGTGAAAGTCAAATTGAATTGGAAAGTGTGAGGCAAAAGGGAAGAGGATGTGACAGATGGGGCTCATCTCCTTTTTAACAAAAAAAAATCCCAACCACTCATTTCAAATGGATGGCTAGGATGACACATTCATTATTCACTTCTTTCCATGCGACCTCAGCTCCATCACTCTACTCCATTTTGAGGTTGATTAAACTGATGAGGGGCTCCGGTACAGCTCCATCACACATTCATGACTCACTTCTTTCCATGCGACCTCAGCAACCACCATTTTCTTTCTTCTTCAACCTCTACCGTCGGAGTCTGTATCTCGGTCACACATGTGTTTCTCCTCTTTTTTCTTCGATTTCTCACCCGTTTTTAAGATCTGGGTCTCTGAGAAATTTAAGTGCTCTTCCCTTTCATCTCCAATCTCTCTTGTGATCTGGATCTCTGATTTTTTGACCAATATGAACCTTCTGAAAAATTACCCGGGTAACCCATGGTTTTGGGCGGTTTACCCGGGTCACTTCCGAGTCGCGCCGGTTTCCACCGAGTCCGGTTCATACTAGTTTCATATGGCGACCGGACCAGACATGGTGCTGGGTCGCCGGTTTTTCATTCATTGATAAATACCATACATGTAGCAAATGATGGTAAGCTTGAAAGCAATAAGAATTCTCCCTCTTTTTATCGTCTTCTCTATTGTCTTTCTTCATCTCCCTCATCTATATGTCTCTAACATTTTTCTTTGTTTTCATAACACGTTATCAACACGAGTTTGCTCCAAAGTGTTTTTTCTTCTTCTTCTTATATTTTATATACATATAATATATTGCATCATATCCTTACCTCTTCTGGAGAATTAGAGAGGCTGTCACAATGAACTAGATTAGCAGGTTCTACCGCCTTTAGTTCATATGCCTTTTAGTTCTTACGGAACACCCCTCTGCAGAACTAAAAGGCGTATGAACTAAAGGTGGTAGAACCTGCCAATCTAGTTCATTGTGACACCCTCTCTAATTCTCCAGAAGAGGTAAGGATATGATGTAATATATTATATGTATATAAATTATATATAATACACACACGCGCACACTGGTATACTACCATTGTCGCATATATATATATATATAAGTAATGATACAATGTGATATTATATATTTATTTATTTATATTTGTGAATGATGTTTATATTTATGTTTTATTTGTCTTTATATTCTTTTTACATTCGCATCTCATATTTTCTTCCTCTCGTTTGCTTATATATATACATAAATTCTATGTATAATTAGTAATGCTATATATGATAATATATATTGTCCATTTGATTATATGAGTTTATTTTTTATTTATATTTGAATATAAATTTTAACTTAATTTAATTTATTATAGTTTTTTTATTTTATAAAATGGCCTGCAGCAATGATACTTTATATTTTGTGATTAAATGACCAGAAGTCATATCATATTATCTAATAATTTTTATGTAATTGTGATTGAATGACCAAAAGTCATATCACCTTTGTGATGATTCTTTTGTAAAAGAATACTATGAGTTCCACTAAATGGCATAAAAAAAAGTCGTCGCACTTTGATTATCTTATTGTTATAAATATTAAAGCCTTGAAGGCTTATTGTTATGTATCAAATGACGAAAAATGAGCTTTACAGCCTTTAAAAAAAATATTTTAGTCCTGCAGACTAATCAACAATGTTTGGTAATATTAAAATGATTATATTTTGATAGAAAATTATGGGCAAATATTTATATACGGCCAGAAGCCATAAAATGTATATATATATATATTCAGTGAATATAAAAATGGTTGTTAAGTTGAAAAAAAAAACATGAGATGAGGCAATGAATTTTAAAAAAAAGAAAGAAAAAAAAGTGAAGATTTATTGTAATGTAAACGAAATTATAAGAAGCCCCGAAGGCTCTCTGATGTTCATTTTTACTACAAAGGGGGCTTATGCCTCACTACTAGTCTTTGAGGTAAAGCAATTGCATGGCATCAATCAGACCAAGTCGTTAAGGAGAGGTTAGTGATTTGATTTCAATGGGGTGGAAATCTATTCAAACATGACAATATGTGAGGGATTGTATCACCATTGTTGCTCTTGGTCTTCTTCTTCAGGTACGCGCTTGTGAGACTTATTTAAATGGTTTGTGTGGTTATGACACGGGATGCTTGGTCTTGACAAATGAATTGCTAAGAAATTCTCTCCATATGCTTAATCAGAAATAAAATAATGTGAAATATTTGTTAATCAAGACCTGAAGAAGGTTTATATAGTACATATTTAATTAATTGACCGTGAGAAAATTGTTTACACTACCACAAAAAATATCTATAACGGCGCTTTTTTTGCCCCTATAACGACGCTTATGAAGTGCTGCTATAGTCAACGCCGCAATAGGTCAGATGACCTATCCCAGCGCTTAAAAAGCGCCGCTATAGGATATATATAGCGACGCTTTCCACTAAATAAGCGCCGCTTTAGGTTTTCATTTTAATAAATTTTTAAAATTTAAAAGACCTATAGCGGCGCTTTTTAAAATAAGCGCCGCTATAGGTTACAATTTTTTTTAAAAAAATAATTTATTTTTTTAATTCACACCTACCTATAGCGGCGCTTTATGTAGAAAGCGCCGCTATAGGTTACAATTTTTTTTAAAAAAATAATTTATTTTTTAATTCACACCCACCTGCATCATTGCGAAAATTCCAGCAATTCTATACAATTGCAGGCAATCCATATACACCAGTGAATCAAACAGAGAAAAATATGTACAATTAAACAAAAAATTCTTCAATTCAGAAAAACAAAAAGTATTTTAAAAGATGTTACACAAAATTTTATAATAAACTCCATTAATTTAATTCATAACATGATGTAAATATATAGCATATAAACGTTCATCTACAAAGAAACTCTTATCCAGCGTACGCAGGGGGTTTCAAGTCACATATCCCTCATCAAGTCAAATAAAAGACATTTTTCTGGAACTGAATATTCATAGTATGGAGTGATGAATTGAGAACTGAACTAAGTGTAAGATTGAATAAAAATTGAAGACTATAATCAAATTACAGCAATTTAGAACATAGCATCTTTTAGCGTACTATATATCAAAGGAATTGCTTTGATCCATGATAATATTAGTTGCAATTTAATGCAAGAATAGATGTAAACATATGGATTTGAATAACTGTACCTTTGTGGAATCTCCAAGCACATTAGTACTCTGCATATATCCATGTGACAAAAACTGGAATGACACCCAGTAGAAACGAAACCTGGGACACAAGAAGCAAAGTTTCATCAGAAAATAAACAAAATTTTATAAAAAACTAGCAAGACACAAGCAAAAACACATTAGATCTGATACTTTATTGAGTTCACTTTGCTTTAATGACATTAAAATAGAATCTTTAAAAAATTATGAGCAGGAAAAGAAGCTCATGATAACGTAATCAAACAGAATCCAGTCATCCAAAGAGCATCCTTCAATGAATAGAATTAGAAGAAATGAAATCTTTAAATTGAATTTTTTTGGCATGTTATACCGCAAATCAATATACTCACGTTTGAAAAAACAGCATTGAAGTGTTTGCTTCAAGAATATTGTAATGTTCTGTTTCTGTCAATCGATGAAGTCCAATTTGCTTTTCCTCGTTCATTAATACATACATATAAACAAACACACACACATACCCTAATCAAGTTATCATTAGATTTTGCTCAAGATCATGAAAACACAAGCCCCCATCACAGCTTCTAAGCCCCACAGCCGAATTTAAAGGATTCATAATAGGTTAAGCATCTCAGCTTAAATTTTCTGTCTTTATCACATTAAGAAGGAATCATACATATTTTCATGCACATCCTCATCGTATTATTGGAATGCCTATGAGCCATTATAGAAAAGAATTCGTTTTGATAGGTCTGCTAATTGTAAAGAATCAGAAGTAAACGACACAAAGAGACACACATGCAACCAGATCACTAAGAAGCCAGCAAGAAACGACAAGAACCATCACACATTAAATGCAATCTACTACAAACAATCCAAATCTCAAGAAACAAATCTGATTTGCGTCATTGAACCAAAATTACACACCTGTCCAGGCGTGATTGGCCCCGAGACCACCATTTTCAATCCCAAATGCCGGCTTGAAACTGCCAAAACCAAAAGAAACAAGTGAGAAACAAACAAAATCGAAAACCCAAATCCGGAAATCTGATACCAAAAAAGGAACAACCTTGTGGAATGGAAGCGACCGATTTGAAGGGGCGTGTCAGAGAATGATCATATATACGACGTGGGATTAAAAACCCTAAAGAAATAGAAAGAAAGGGAGATAGATTAAGGAGAGAGAATGAGAGATCTGAAGGGGAAGAGTTTGCTTCAAGAAGAGAGAAAATGTCGGAGGGGAAGTCTCTTTCACAATATGGCTTATTTCTTCAATATGGGAGGACGGGAATGGGGCGGATCTAACGGCGGAGGCGATGATGTCTTGTACGGACAGCCTTGTTAGGTGGGTGCTGTGGGAGTAGTTGACGTCGGAGTATTCAGCGGCGAGGGTGGGGGTTTTGGAGATGTTGGCGCCGGTTTGGTCGGTGTAGAGGGAGCAGTGGAAGCAGTGATGGCAGAAGGAGGGGAGAGAGTGCGTGTGGGAGAAAGGAGGGAGTGAGGCCAAAAAAAATAAAAAAGGAAGGAGGGAGGGACGGATTGAGCGAAAAAATGGAGGGACAATTTCCCTCCTTTTTTTTCGCCTATCCCGGCGCTTCTTGTAAAAAGCGCCGGTATAGGCCAGACCTATACCGGCACTTTTTACAACAAGCGCCGGTATAGGGTTTTTAAATAAAAAAAAATAAAAAATGACTCACTGGCATATACCAGCGCTTATATAAAAAGCGCCAGTATAGGGTTTTTAAATTAAAATAAAAATAAAAAAGGCTTTACAAGCCTATGCCGGCGCTTATATAAGAAGCGTCGGTATAGGGTTTTTAATTTTAAAAAAATAAAGTAATGATTTACTGAAAGCCTATACCGGCGCTTTTAGTAATAAGCGCCGGTATAGGTGTACCTCTATTCCAGCACTTTTCTTCATAAGCGCCGGTATAGGCTCCTTGCATATCTATTGCGGCGCTTTTTACTATAAGTGCCGCTATTGTTGCGTCGCAATAGGATAATTCTGTAGTGGTGTTATGATTTTATTGACCGTATCTTATGTGCAGACTAACATTATTAAGGCATTATTATGCTGTTTACCTTAGTGGATTATTTCTTATTGTTGGTGGATTTATTTGGAGGGTTTATTGCATTAGTTATTTTCTTCAATTTGTCAATGTTAATTTATCTGACAATATGTTTCTAAAAGTTTAGTTTTGGTTCTTAGGATTAAAATCTGGAGATCATATGAGATTTTATTAGCTTGGACATGGTTCTGTTAATTGTTTTGTGGACAATTTTTAACATTAAATTGTGGGAATAATTTTCTGGAACCTTTCATTGTCATTTGTGATTAAATAGTAACAGTTTATGGACACATCCGTTTAATAGTAATATATGAGTTACTGAGCTATAAATAATTTGCAAGGCAAAGTGAGTATTTTAAGTTGTTGTGGAATGTTTTTTTTAGGCATTATAAAATTATATATGCTATTAATTCTTTCCTAATACATAATTGCTGCTGGGTTAAAATGTAATTACATGTTGAATTGGTATGACTATCATATTGGAAATTATGAGAGTGAATTGTTATTCCATAAAGTGTTATAAATGCTAAAGGTTTTATTATTTTGGTAATAATGATTACCATTCCGTTGGTGAATTTAATTCCTCTTGTAAGAGGTTTTATTTTCTAAATCCATTAAAATATTAAATTGGTTTCAATAGCTTGTAACCGCTTTATTATAATTTGATCAACATTAATTTTCTGAAGAATGCACTAGTCATTTAAGAAATTTTATACGTGTGTACAGGTCCTTTTATATGGAGGTTTTAATTTAGCCAATGAGGAATTGATTAGCATTAAATTGGTGAATTTAAAATCATTAACTGAATATGATTGTAATGTAATGGCAGCTTGTTACTCAAATTGAGGTATTAATTGTTTTTCATGAGAAATTAATTCCTTCTAGTTGGAGGTTTATTGCCAACTTTTTCAAGCTAGCTGTGAGATGTGGAAATGCTTTTGGTTAACAAATATATTGAAACGACTTTCATAGTCTGTAACCTATGTTCTACAAGTTTATCATTAACGGTATTTTTTTTTCTGAAATGGCATTGAGACATCCTAATCTAATTAGAATAGAGGGGATTATCTTGTGAGATTCTAATTCAATTAAAATTGTTGCAAGTTTTTAAATATAATGAGATATTTGAAAGTGTAGGAGTGCATTATATATAGGGCACTTTATGCTTCATTTTGAAGTTGCAAAATTATTGCTTTTGCTAACACTTTGTTTGAAGTGATTTTACAGCTCAATTTGGGTATGTACAAATTTGTGACAATTTGTTGCAATAATGGATTTGATAAATCCTAAGATATAAACTCTCATAAGGAGAGTGAAATAATCAAGGTATACCATAAATATTGGTATTATATATGATGGATTCCTGTTATATTGAGATACATAGATGTAAAAATTTAATATTGGTTCAGAAACATGATACAGTATACCAGAAATTTACTAATCCAAATAAATTTATTGTTGACATGACTTATTTGATCATCCAAATCATATATATGAAACCCAAATTATTGATATCAAATATTGACATCCATTGAAGAATCAAAATATTCTTCTTGAATAGCCAACATAATACAATAATTATTATGTGCTGCTTGTTCTCGAATAAAATTTACAATGAAAAAAATCACTAGTTGTAATTTGAAATGGATCTCTATATTTCTGGAAATATATCAAACTCATGAGCACATTCAAAAAGCATGTAAACCATACAAGTATTTAATAAATTTGATAGATGCATCTATAAGATGGTTACATGTACGATTATTATTAGTTTGCAACTTGAAGTTTGCACGATTGTTTGAATAAATCAATATGTTGAGTGCACAATTTCCAAATTATATGATCCAGAAATCATTCATTAAAGCCTCCATGAATAACTAGAGAACATGTTTTATATTTCAATGTTGACGTACATATTTAATATTACATGTTGCAGGCAGCACATATTTACATCAAGCCAACGAGATTCTCCCAGTAAAATTGGCTTTTGGTCAGGAGCCAGATAATTTCCACCGTAAAATTTTTTTGAATATGCAATACATATGCCTATCAATCCACCACGAGTATAGATGGATATTTAGACAAAGTTGATATAAATGTTGGGTAAGAAATTCCTTCTTCTTATTTCTAAATGAAAAAAAATGATGTTTCAAAATGAAACAAATGGATTTAAGAGACTTATACCGCATGATTATTTGATTATCATTCAACAAAGTTATTCAAATATGAGGGGGTGAAATCAAGTAGCTGGAAACGAAAATGTATTGAATGCACTATTATTATCAAATGTAGATCCTCAAGTATAATAGTATGAACCAGAAGTTTATCATATTTTGCATTCATGAAGTATTACAAAATATCTGCCAAGTATAATTACTGACCCGAATGAGAATTATCGAATCTCATATTTCAGCTAAAAATGCTCCAACAAATGTGACATACCTGAAGCATGAGAAATCAATCAATTCCCAATGTAAATACTTCAGATAAATAGGAGCTTATAATTAAAATGATCATATTGAGGGGTCAGGTACTCCAGAAGAATGCAAAAACATAACTAATTAAAAAAAACCTCAAAGACTGAAAACTAACAAAGAGATCTCAATAAGTTATGTCACAACAAGGAAAATGGAATAAAAAAGAATAAAATTGTCTACAAAATTTTGATAATGATATCACGTGATTATATGAGGATCTTACACAAAGGTATGTCATGAGGAGTGACAAACAGATGATTGGCCAAAATAAAAGAAAAGAAAGGAAAGGAAAATATATTTATAGTTCAAAATATGTGAAAATCATGGACCTGAAGTCCAAAATCCAGAAATAAAAATTATTATGGGATATCAATATTTATGAGAAATATATTTTTTCACAAAAGCAATGAAGATTGTGATAATGCATATTATTTTGAGGTGGATATAAGTATTCTACGAATATTAGTAGTCTGGCAATGTATGAAAAGAACATATGCGTTAATAATTGTATATATCCTACTTGATGATGAAATTTTCTTAAGAGTCATTGAATGATTGAAATTTCCATAAGAATATATAAGAATTATCTTACAAAATATATTGTTACTTAGAAAATATATAAGTTTGCGTATTACTTGACCAGTAGATCAAGTTATTAACTTCCACAATGATTTTCAAAATCATGAATAGAGCATAGAGGTCCCATATGAATATTTGCTTCTTCTTTTTTTTGATATTACATGTCACAATTTTGTGGAAAAATTAAGTTTTTGCAGGTACACAAGCAGATAATGAATTTGAATAAATATGTGGATGTGAAATATATCATGGAGATATATTAGAGGAATACATTTTAACAGAAAATTTGACGATAATGCAATTCGACCAAAATGAAGATTCGCTCAAATAACATTGGAAGAAATATGTAGGGAACTTAGTGTACTCAATCGAGATCAAAGGACAAAAGTGATGATATCACCAGGGGAGTAAAAATGATGTTGTTTTTATGTCGAAAAGCAAAAGAGATTATGTCTTCAGAGGGAGAAATTATCGTACTGTACTCTTTTTCCGTTAACCATGGTTTTGTCCCACAGGGTTTTCCTGGTAAGGTTTTTAATGAGGCATCTTTGATAATTATTGTGTACTCTTTTTCCTTCACTAGGGTTTTGTCCCAATGAGGCACAATATTTGTTCATGGACATCCAAGGGGGAGTGTTATAAATATTTCAACATTGTGGATGTCCATAACCTTTCAAGAGTGTCTTTTGGAGTTCTCTACTTAAAGTCATATAACCTACAAATGAATGACCTATTGGGAGTTTCTTATGATTAATACAAGTAACCTCCCATTGTCATCTTTCACCATTATGTGGATTTATTCTTTTGTTGTAACTCTTATAAAGGAATTTAAGGACTTATGACCTATAAATACCATACATGTAACAAATGATGGTAAGCTTGAAAGCAATAAGAATTCTCTCTCTTTCTATCCACTTCTCTATTGTCTTTCTTCATTTCCCTCATCTATATGTCTCTAACATTTTTCCTTGTTTTCATAACAATACGGTTGATACGTAGATTTTATTGACGAAGGATCTTTAAATGATTTTGTAAGAGTTCATTGAATTAAAACGCGCATGCGTTGATTTGATGAGGCAGTGTAAGATCCAATCTATAATTTTTTTCAACAAACATAATGTATAACCACAATGTGATGAGCATGAGCAACACGTTTGATGCCATGAATGATGTATGACGAAGAAGTGTACAGACTCGACAAGTGAATCGCAGGTCTGTGTCATGCACAACAATCAGAAGCCAATAAGACTTTAATTAATTGCCGTAGTTATTAAGAACACAAATATGATACAAAGCAACAAGAGTCCAAAAGATAAAGTAAGTACACGGCAATAAAGCTACTAGTTTGATATAACCAATAAGAGAAAGGGAAATGCTAAGAGTTAATGAGAAGTGAGAACATGTAGATGAGAATGGAGGTGCCGCTAAGAGTGAGTGGAAAAAAACCCTAAATAAATACATGTGTAATTTTATTTCAAGCTAAGGGTACAAATGTAATGTTACTAAAATATTTTTTTAATATATAATAGGCATAAGCCGGGACTTGTTAGTCATAATAGGCATTTTAAGAAGTCTGAGCATGGCCTGTTAAGTAAAATAGGCTTTAAAAAAAAACCTAAACTTGGCCTAAATAAGCCTAGAATAGGAAAAACCTAAGGCTCCTGTTAAGGGCCTAGCTTGTTTCCACTCAAAAAATAACGAGATGATGTGAAATGAATGCATAAAGCCATAAACTATAATTAAGCATAAAAATAAGGGAAAATCACAATGAGGTCCCACATAAGGCATTTAATTACAACCAGGTCCCAAACAATCATCAAATTACATTGAAGTCCCAAAAAGGACCTCTGTGTAATTAAATGGGAGTTGTCAATACCAGCCGTGTGAGTTGTTAGTGCACACAAAACAGCTGGTATTGACAACTATTGAATTGACAACTCATTGAGCTGCGATTGACAACTCTTTTTGTGTGCATTAATAACTTACACGGTTGGTATTGACAACATTGAATTGACAACTATTTTGGGCATAGTAACAAATCAATGGGCTGGTATTGACAACTCAATTTAATTACACTTAGGTCCCTTGGGACTTTAATGTAATTTGATGATTGTTTGGGACCTAGTTGTGATTAAATGCTTTATGTGGGACCTCATTGTGATTTTCCCTAAAAATAACATAAATTCATATTATTTTCCAATTTCTTTTTTTTTTATCAAAGCTTTCCAATTTCCAATAATGCATATCATGAACATGTATGACGTGAAATGAATGCATAAAGCCATAAACTATAATTAAGCATAAAAATAACATCAATTCATATTATTTTCCAATTTCTTTTTTTTTTATCAAAGTTTTCCAACTTCCAATAATGCATATCATGAACATGTAATGCAAATAAATCATACCATACAAAGTATCTACGAAAAACATGCACATGTTCATGTTTCTATTGAAATCCAATCTATATCTTTCCAGAAATGCAATATATAAATGGGGGAAAAATAAAATTGTCAAAGTCCAACCATTTCCCCCTTTTTAGGGACAAAGATACAACTATTCAATATTTCCTTGCGTTGGAACCGAACACGCCTCTCCGTAAGCGCATGTCATGCAGTACTGGACAATTTTAATTATAATTATTAAGAGTCCAAAACAAATCCAACAATAGTTATTCCGCCATTTAATTTCATTCCAAAAATGGAAAAACTATAATGGTAATAAAATAAAGTTCTTACTATATATTCTATATATTCAAATATGCATAGGTGTGATAAGAAATTTTTTTAGGTAAACCCGGTTTATCACGTCAATTGTAGTATGATCAGTCACAAACAAATAAATAATATTTGACACAGAGATTCTAATCTAATGGGATACCCTAAAAAATCCCATGTTAGATAGGCATCTTTAATATCATATTTTGTATGTTATCATTCGCAATTTGGAAAAAAGAATTATCTATACCATGATTTTTTTTAGGGTGTCGAATCATATTTGAATCTCGGTGTCATACACAATAGATTCTTTATGTTTGCCTATTATATTTGTTCAAACTATAAATGACAGGATCAATTAATGTTGCACAAAAAATTGGTTTCACTTTAATTCAAAGTCTATAAAGGGTTTTATAAGATTCAAAAGGTTCTTTGAGTGCCTCACTCTTGATTTATCAAAAAAAAAAAATCTAAACACTTACCACGGATTGAAACCCAGACGACAATTGTTATAGTGATTAACCAAAGAAAATATAATATATTAGATTTGTTTTCTTTTAAGCAAATGAGAAATGAAAGTCAGGCGGGCCCGGGTGGGCTTAGAAGATCCAAAAAGCGGATTCGAAGCCCCAAATTAAACTCGAATTCAAGAACCCGCGAAGTCCGAGCGAAGTTCCTCTGGATTCTCTTTTAAAAGCGCCCAAAAAGAAATTACATAAGGAAAGATGGACAGCAAAAGTAGAAAAAAATTTAATTCCTTTACTATATAAATTGCACTAATTCACATAAGCAACTTTCATCCTCAAAAATTTTCCCAAATTCTCACTTTTCCTCTCTCTACTCCTCTGACTCCTCTCAGAGGAAGAAAATGAAAAAACCCTAAAATCTATTTTATTTTTTGGCTCAAAAATTCACTCTTTTCTCTCTCACTGGTCTTGAATCCACTGTCTCAGTCTTCGATTCGAGCATTTCTAGGGCTTTCAATGGAGTGAACGCACTGAAATTTTTGGAGGTTTGTGAAAGATCTAAAGGAGGAGATTCGCACACAGCACCAATGACGTCGTCCGCTGATAAGGAGCTCGAAGAGAAGCTTCTCGAAGCTGGAAACAAGCTTCTGGATCCTCCTTCGTCTGTTGATGAGCTCCTCCCTCTTCTTGATGTAAGCGTTCTTTTCCTCATTGCTTTTTCATTTCTACCTTCAATTCCATTTCTCCAATGTCTGCCCTCTCCCCGTTTAACTTCTACTTGTGTGTTGTGGCCTGGGGTTTATAGTATTTGGCGTTATTGGAGCTTGTTTTTCCACGCTGTTGGTTTTGTTGATCCATTTTCTCATTGCATGTGGACACCATTTTTACTCTTGCCCATTAGTTCGTTTTTCTGGGAAACTAAATTTTGTTCTCTTGCGTTGTACCTCCGTATTACTCGTTCATAAGTCAAGTGGAGCCCTTGAATCGTAGGGTAGCGGCCCAATTTGTTTTGCTACGGCATTCTCATATCAAATGGCTTCTGTAGTGAACGCAAGCTCCAGAAGGAATAATACGAACTTATTTCACAACTTATTTCCAGCGTTTATTACCATGGGAGACCATTTATAGTATATATTAATTTAGCATAAGTGTTCTTCGATACAGTCGTATTTAGGCCATTATTCTGAAAGATAAATGAATGTTAATGGGGATTCATGTTGGTAACGTTGTTTTTCAATATTCATTTATTTTACGTCTGTATATCGGGTTATACTTTTCATAACCCTCAATTACTGCCTGCTTAAGAAAATACAAATGATTTCAGATGGCCAACTTTATGCCAGTCCCTTAATTGCTACAAATTTTAACGTGCAAGGGTTTGGAAACCTGAATGGAAGAGGACTATTAAGGATTAACATTGTAATGCCCCATCTGTTATTGAGATTAATTGAGATCCATTTCCATATTTATGTCTGAAGAAGTGACAAATCCCTAATCTATCATGTCAGGTCACATTAAATGTTAAATAGTCTTTTTGGAATTCAAATGTAAAATATTAAACCAGAAGAAGAAAATATTTTAAACATAAATATGAGGAAGATTGTTTGTTACATTAGCTTTGATTTTATATAATTTCCGTATCATTGGAGATGTCTTTGTAGATTATTTGGCAACTAATCAGCTACTGTTCTTACCTTATCAGATCGTGAAATCTGTCAAGTATTTGAAGTTGGGTTCTTTAATTGTTTTTATCTTCAAAATTTAAATTAAAACTGTAGTTGTGAAGTCGATGTAATTTTTGATGGATGATAGGCATGTCAATATATATACTTCAAATTTGTGCTTTCCTTGAAGGGTGAGCATGAGTCATATCTGACACAATCCTTTTTCTTTCATTTTGTAGCAAGTTGAGAAATGCCTATCAAAGGTTGAGCAGTCCCCTACCAAATCTATGCAAAATGCACTCTCTCCGTCATTGAAAGCATTGGTTTCTGACAAACTCCTGAGGCATTCAGATGTTGATGTCAAAGTTGCTGTTGCTTCATGCATCAGTGAGATCACAAGAATTACAGCTCCAGAGGCGCCTTATGATGATGATCAGATGAAGGTATGTGCTTCTTCCATTAAAAAATGTTGCAGATTCTGTCACTATTTTGTTACAACTTCCAGTGCTAAAGTTTTGCTATGCCTTTCTTTGTAGGATGTCTTTCAATTGATTGTATCTTCATTTGAAAATCTACTCGATAAGTCAAGCCCATCATATACAAAGAGGGCTTCAATTGTTGAGACTGTTGCGAAGGTCAGGTCATGTGTAGTAATGCTGGATCTTGAATGTGATGCCTTAATTGTGGAGATGTTTCAGCATTTCTTTAAGGCTGTAAGGTAGGTATTATTGTGTATTTATGTAGATGGTTGTTTTTCCAGTGAATTCTTCATGCCATGCTTTGCCCAATGTGTTGCAACTCGCAACTGAAAACCTTGGGAGGTCTATGATTTAGAGTAGATTCTTGCAAACAGCAAGTGAACTGTTTTAAAATCGTGTTTTTGCCCATTCATGAGAGAGATTACTTGTAATGATATATGCATGAAATTCAGAATATTCTCTGAACTTAGCATCATCTTTGGTTCTGTATGAAGGATTAAGATCCATTTGATTCTTCATGATAACTTAATGTTATTCCCATGCTTCATGATCCTTTGGTTTTGATATATTTCTTAAATAGTCAGATTTTGGATTCATTGCACACTTGGTCATTTGATTTTGTTGCATGAATGGTATTGAAGCTTAAAATCTGCTGAATTATTGCCATGGTGATTACAAGGCATGCTTTAAATAGTGCTAGTAGCCCAGGGATGAGTGAGAACTTGTTTGGTTTATGATAAAAAATAGTAAAAATTAACTTGTTAGTAGTCTGTCCTTGATGAATAGGGGTTTTGTGCTAACAATAAACCTTGTGAGCATTTTGGATCTTATGCGGGTGCATTCTTCCCTATCTTACCTTTTCCTTTTTGTAAGAGAATCACTGAATTCAGCTGGATATATCTCTAATGCATAGACTGTGATGACTTTATTTGAAAAATTCAGGGAACATCACCCAGAAAGTGTTTTTTCATCTATGGAGACTATTATGACCCTTGTTATAGAGGAGAGTGAAGAGATATCTCTGGACTTACTTGCTCCAATCTTGGCCAGTGTGAAGAAGGACGAGGTTGGTGCTGGAAAGTTTTGATCTCATTCTTCTAGTTGATAATGATTTTGCTACTGAACTTTGTTTCTATTACTTCTGCGGGTCAGGGGGTTCTGCCACTCGCTAAAAAACTGGGGGAGAGAGTTCTTGAAAGTTGTGCAGCCAAGCTTAGGCCATATTTGTTGCAAGCAGTAAAAACCTTGGGTATCTCATTGGATGATTATAGTAAGGTACTCGCTACAATATGCCAAGAGACACCTGGTAGCATGGAGCAAAATGATGTATGTATTGGTGAACATGTTGTAAGCTTTCTATTGGTTTTCCATGTAATTAACATTTAATTAGCTTTGAATACTTCTCATGATATGAAAGGTTCATTTGGGTTCAACTGTTTTCCCATCTTCAGGCGGATGAGAGCAAATCAGCCAAAGAACCATTGGATGAATCAACTCAGGTATTTAATTAGCTTGTTCTGGATTTTATCTTTGTGCACACGTTGCACATTATATGAAGGCATTCATTTCGTTTGATCAGGAGGATAAAGAGGACTCAGGAGAAGCTCCGCCTCCTCAACAAGTTGATCCTGTTGAGGACAAATCTGTTAAGTCAGTCATGAGCAATGGCACTGCACAGACTGAGGAAGATAACTCTTTGGCTGATTCCAAGTCTGTAAAGGAGCAAGATGGTTCTGACCATTCTGATCAATTGAAGTGCAATGAATCTGGTAACGAGGAGCTTAATAATTTGGACTCTGACAAAGTTGACAATACTGAACAAAAGCCTGAACAAGCCCCTGAAAAGAAGGAAACGACATTTAGTTCATTAATGGCAGAACCTTCTGAGAGCCACACTGTAGCTATTGAGAAGGAAGATGAGAAACTGCCTGACTCTAAACCTCAAAGCAAGGATGTTCCGAGCTCACCTAAAAATGATCATTCTGGTGAGGCAGCTGGACCTTCAGAGAATGATAAAGAGACTGATGCTCATGTTTCCTCTCTCAAGGCAGTTGAGGATGAATCTGAAGCTGTTGCTTCTCCACCTACTGAGAGCCTTCCTGATGAAAATCGTTCAAAGAAATCTGGACGATCAAGGAAGAAAGGTAGTTCTGTCAAAAGAGGGGCAGAACCCACTGAAGATGATTCCAAAAAGGTGTCTGAAGAAACTAGTGATACTGAAGCAAAGCCTGCCACACGCTCAGCTAAAAAGATGTCTGGTGGGAGATCTGACCGGAAGAAAATTACTGTGGTAGATTCAGCCAAAAAAGGAAGTCAGGCTGAAAGTGATCCAGATGTGAAGAAGATCTCAGCTAAGAAAGTAGACGAAACTGACAAGAGTGGTGGAGGTTCTTCTGCTAGGAAGTCAGAGGACAGGAGAAAGAGGACACGGGGAAAAATTACTTCTGGTCCTGTTGTATCAAAATCTGTTAAAGACGTGGATAAGGTATGTTTGGGCAGTGAAGTAAAGCCTGTTTCTTTGCTAAGATTATTTATACCAATCATTAGTCAAGTTCTATGAAAGTTTTTGAAAGCTGCATTATTCGTAAGCCAATTTGTGCAATTTATCTTGGGCTTTATGCATTTGCATGAGCCTCCGCACTAGTTACAATATGATCTTTGTTATGTAATGATTGATGGAATTTTCCTTAAATATGTAGGAAACCCTGTCGTCGCCTAAGTCAGGGACAAGATCTACAAAAGATGAACAACCAGAGGGGACTTCCAAGGCTAATTTGAAGAGGAAACGAACTCCTGGAAAGGAAAATGTATATATCTCTTTCCCCTCAAGTTATACACTACATGTGCATTTGCAATGTCACTTTAAATTTCGGTAAAGCCTACTCTTTACAATCGAATCTGCTGGTTGCTTGCAGCTGGGTCAAATTTGATGCAGCCTGTAAAGTATACCTGACATGAAATTTCATAATTTTATTGCTTAGAATTTTGTGCTTTTCCTGTTTGTTTAAAATATTCAGATTCTTCTAAGTTTGATTTCTGATCAACTGGTTTACAGGCATCTGATATCAAGGAGCTTGAAGATATTGTTGGTAAACGGGTTCAAGTTTATTGGCCAGATGATGACATGTAAGTTCTTGTTGTTTCAAATGCTGGCACTAGAAAATTTGGTTAAACCCGGGTTCTTTTATGCTGGTTTGGATTAACTTGTTTTCTTTTGTATTTTCTGATTATACAATTGTGTTTGCTAGGTCACTGGGTCACCTTGTCTTAGATCTTCAATTTAAAATAATATTACCTTGTGCATGTATTATGCCATTTTTCATATTACGTCATGTGTATATTCCAAGCTCTATAGGTAACGAGTGTTAGTTGTCTCTCGTTTTTCTTTAATCTATCATCTTATGTGGCCCTTGAATTGAGTTTGTTTTATACATCTTCCCTAGGCACTCTTGTTCAGTCATGTGCTTATTCTTTTATTCTTTTGATGTATATTTTGTTTATTGAGGAGCGGAAATGTTCTTCCCTCATCTTTAACACCATAATTTTTTCCAGGTATTATAAAGGTGTCGTTGATTCATTTGATCCTGCCAAAAAGAAGCACAAGGTGATTTAGCATTTGTAATCATCTCTGAGCACCATCCCCCTTCCCCGCCAAAAAAAATGAAATGAAAATGTACAGCAAAAAGCTCTTCCAAGCAAGAAAACCCATGCCCTTCTTTCTACCCATTTTCAAATAGACTCCATCTCTAGAAAGCCAATAGAAAACTCTTGATGGCTTAATTCTTTTACCAAAAGATTAGTTTTCAATCTCACTACTTTACCTGTAAGTGCTCACTGTATTCTGACATGATTGTAGGTTGTGTATGATGATGGAGATGTAGAAATATTAAATCTGCAGAAGGAGAAATGGGAGCATCTTGAAGATGAACCTGGTTCCGATAAGGTGTGTATCTTCATTGTTGTTTTTCAAATATATTATACACTTTTAAATGTATATGTTGATGAGAATCGCTTTTGTTAACAGGAAGAAGGAAGTGATCAACCGAGTCCTGATGCTTCCCCTAATACGTATGTCTTGCTTATTTTTTACAATTTATTATTATATTTGTTGGTTAGAAGGTGAGCCTTAGAGTAATGGTAATTACTGCTGCTGCCATGTGACTACGAAGTCATGGGTACAAATTCTAGAAACACCTCTCCTCTTGTGGGGGTAAGGTTGCATACATTTGACCCTCCACAAACCCCACTTAGTGGGAGCCTTGAGCACTAGGCCACCCTCTATTATTAAATTTGTTGGTTACAGTTTTGTAATTAGTTTCAATAATTTCATCGGTAACCTGTTTAGTGATGTCATGCCTTGTGTCAGTGCACTGGGAGTCCTTTATTTGGGTTTCTAAAGGGAAATTATCTTATCAAAGTTTTTGTTTTTTTGGATCTTATAGCTCTAATTTACTAGTCTGAGCAGATTCTTGGTGGTTGGGAAAACAGGTAGGGGCCAGATACAAAGGCCAATTGAGTAAACAGTTACTAGTGCATGTGTGTGTGGATAGTCATTTGGTTTCCTTAACTAGCTCAAGTCATTGTACATTGGAGCTTATTATGATGATAATGTGTTGGTGTGTATGAAAAGTTTACATTATGTTACTCTCCCCTTGCCCAAGTAAAAGTAATATGTCCTGCTATGTTTGTGGTGTGATTCTGAAAGCTGCAGAAATCACTTTATTTAAATCTTGATCAATGTATCCCAATTCTGTTGGTTATCATGCACTGTTATAATATCTTGTTCCTCTTGGATAATAATAATCTATTAGATATGTCTTATTAATACATGGCTGTATTTATTGTTCTCCACCCGGATGTTTTGTGGTGGTCTTGATGCTTTATCTGGTTGCACACTTGCCCGCAGTTCTAGTTGTCTTTTCTTATTCATTCTCATTCTTTGATCATTTATTAGGCCCCCGAGGAAGAAAGGGAAGGCAAATGCTGATGACTCAATTCAGCGAGGAAAGGAGGATTCTTTTTCTAAAAGGTTTGTCAGCATCATAAATCAATTTCGTTCTGATCTGTTGATGATATCTGAATGTGGACCTTAATTTTTAGTGGTGGAGGAGCCAAATCTGGTAAATCGAAGGGTGCATCCATAAAATCTGGTGGGAAGTCCAAGTCCAACAGCAGATCCAAAATTTCTAAGACTGTTGGCAAGTCTGATGAGGAAGTTTCTAAAAAATCCCAGGATAACACTCCCAAGAGTGGTAGCAGTAAATCTGCAGAAACTGCATCGAAGACTATTATCAAATTTAAGAATCCAGATTCTACCAACAAAAAGAGCAGCAAATCAAAGGATGAAGATGTTAGTGCCTCAAAACCCTCTGCTAAGTCCAAGCAAGAAACTCCAAAGACAGGAAAATCCAAGCAAGAAACACCCAGCACCGTTTCTGCCTCCAAGGGCAAATCTGCTAAAGGTGGTGTGAAGTCCAATATTAATGGCAGCGGAAAGATGAAGTCTGGTTCATTGAAGACGAAAGGCTCAGAGAAAGAAAACTCGGGTGATTCAACCGAAGAGGTAGAAGAGACGAAGGGTAAGCCAGCAAGTTCCTCTAAGGCGCAAGTAAGTGAGGGCAGGTCTGGAAAGAAGCGTCGAAGAGGCTAGAGGAGAGTCTCTACTTACTGTGTATCCCTCATAGCCGCTTGCTTGTCTTTGCTTAGCCAATGTAATTTTCTTTTACAGCATTTTGGAGTTCTTGCCTGATCCCTGTAGTGCAATATAGGTCTTGCATTAGGCATCTGTCCGTTATGGTAATATCTCACATTGCTGCTGGGATTGTTATCCATAATTAGTCTAGTATAGTGGTAGTAGGGGCTAGTATACCTATTTATTTTTTCCTTCCTTTTATGGATTTTTTTCCCCTAGATGGATGTTATTTTGCAGGCTACAGTAGTAAACAATTGAATAGCAACCATTAAAAGAATGCTTTCATAGCGAAATTCGACATCGTATCAACCTTTATCAACTGGGCAGCATTAATTGGTATTTAGTGTTTGTGCTTCATGTTATGAAGTTCGAGTCTAGGTACAAATTGTATTGCAGAATGTTATGAAGAATCTTAACGTACCCACTCCGGATGCTACTATTTATGGCTCGGCCGAAATAAAAGTTAGTGGTTGGTCATGGTCCTTTGGACCATCATTAAATATATGAACGGTGGAGAATCTAAGTGACTGTGTAACTGTATTAGACGGAAAAATTATTATTATTAATTTTTTTTGAAAAAAGTACATAATAAAAATAGGGAAAATAGCTAAAATTTCTGATTTAAAAATTTTACTAGTGAGACGTAAATTCAGATACTGTTTTTTTGAGTTGTAAAAAAGAGAGTAAAGAACAGGCTCACCACTGGTTTATTTATTTATTTATTTTTAATACAGTTTGTCAAGCCCCTGGATAGGGTATACAGAGGCTTAACAAGGGTGCTTGTTTTGTTTGGGCTTCAGAATATATGAGCACTACTGCATCCGATCCCTCTTTTGTCTTAAAGGGATAAATTGGGTTTAAGAAAGTTCATAATTACTTTGGGATCTATTGTCTTGTTAACCAAATCAGAGTCTTTATGGGATAAAGATGCCCAAGAGCATAATACAGTATGAAATCGGTTTCTTGCTTATAAGAAATATGACTGCGGAGAGTTAATCATATATATATATATCGTCTAGATCTCAACTGTACATTTTAGATTTGAAAAGTGATATATTTTTTTTTATAAATGAAAAGTGATATATAAAAATATTTAATACATACAGATCCTAAGGTCAAATCTAGATCGTTCATATGATATTTAAATGGTCTAAATATACTCAACTCTTTTTACTCGTCTTTTTTATAAGGAGGAAAACAAGTTCCAATAAGGTAGTGACTTTGATAATTTCCAATTATCTCCACAAAAAGGCATGCTTTTCTCACTTGGCTGTCCATTGTTAAAGTATGGGATATTCCAACAAAACGTAAGGAAGCGTATCACCAATTGATCATACAGAATTTCTTTATTGTCCCAAAAGCCGGATGTTGCGTGTCACTTGATACAATCAACCAATATTTATTTAATTTACGCCTCCATGCCGTAAGCATGATAAATGAATTGGAATGTTGAAATGAAGTAACTCGTATCCGTATTTGGGTTCAACCATCCTTTTAAGATCTGTTGGATGAGCCTTAAATCACTTGTATATAGGTATTAGGGATTAATAACAGATTTTCTTTAGCCAAAATACTTGTGCATGAGTTGGCTATGATATCTCATCATCCGTGGTTGTGAGCTTTTACATTTTTGATCAACCACCACATCATATTGATGAGGAGCTCGCTAATAAAAAATGTTCAGAGTGTGATGAACTTGATGTAATTCTCGATTATTGAGATATTGAGGAGGCATCGTGGCGACATGAATCTGGATGGTTAAATGGTTGAATTCAAAGCAGCAATTAGAGTTGCATACGCATTCCACTAATTAATTAACCTTTTTTTTTTCTCTATACTTAAATTAAGTTTCTCCTTATAACATCAGTCCACTACCACATTCTACATGAATTAATCTGTCATGATAGAGTACTTTCAAATCTTAGAAGCCGGTGCACGTAATAATTAGTTATTCTAGGAAGAATTAAATCGACAGCTGCAATGTATTCTCTTCTCTTTATTGAACAACATGTCTTATATACTCCCTCCGCTAACTTTTGTATAAGTAGATGGCCAAAAAAAAAAAAAAAAACTTTTGTATATTTAAGTGGGATGTTTTATTACAAGGAATGATTCTTTAATTTCTTTTTAACAAGAAGCAGGGTTTATTAAAAGATATTTCTTTGTTATACCTTATCCTAAGATTATTTTATTTGCTTCCCATGACTAAAGAAGTCAATCATTTCAAATAAGAGTAGCAAATCTATCAACAATTTACATCATCTTGCTAAAAGAAAAAACTTTGATAAAGTAATTAATTCATTCCCACTCCTTTCGTTTAGTAATCAATTTAAGGCCAAAATCCAAATAACGCCCCTAAACTTTAGCTCTCTTGCACATAATCACCCTCATTTTCAAAAGCTTACAAATCACACCCCTAAACTTCCATTGCTTGACATTTAACACCTTACCGAATAACAGAATAGATGCCAAGTCATATTATTAAAATTTATGTGGAAGATTACATGTAATTTTTATTATTCTAGCTTAAAACTCAATTATGCTAAAGGGTAATTTTGTAATTATCCTGATAACGATCCCTAATTCTCCCATCTCGCCAAATCCAGTTTCTTCCCATCATCTCCTAACCTGCAATTCCTCTCCTCCTGTTAGGACTTTATCATATTCTTCCTTTAGATCTAAAACTTTTCCACTGGCCAAACAAAAAAAAGATCTAAAACTTTTCCTTGCAATGAAGATGATTTTTCCTGTTAGGACTTTATCACATTCTAAAACTTTGTTTTTTTATCGCAAAAAAAGTTTCAGTTTTGATGGTAGAATTAATGTGATATTATGACTTTTGGAATGAAGAACATGAATAAAATATCGCTAACAGGAGCAAAGGTTTTGCGGGTTAGGAGATGCTGAGGGAGCAACTCGATTATGCGAAACTTGAGGAGGATTAGGGATCATTATCGGTATAATCACAAAATTACCCTTTAGTGTAATTGAGTTTTAAGCTAGAATTATTAAACAGAATAATAAAAGTTACATGTAATCTTCCACATAACTTTTAATAATCTGACATGGCATTTATTCGGTTAAACTAACCGACATTTTAACGGTAAGGTGTTAAATGTCAAGCTATGGAAGTTTAAGGGTGTGATTTGTAAGCTTTTAAGGATGAGATTCGATTTCTATGCTCGGCCAAATATAGACAGAGAAGCGCTCATCCACTGTGCACACGGTTTTGCTAAATGTCAAAATCATCTCAACCGTTCGTCTTATTGGTTTAAACTCAGTCTTTTTTTCTCCCATTTCATTAAACATCAATTTATCTATCTTCTTTGACACTGTTCCTCTTCGGCACTCTCATCCAAGGAGGAGGATTTTCTCCTCTACCCCTTCTCTACCCAAAATTTTTTATTTTTGGGGTCAATTTTTTGTTGTTCATTTTCATCATTAGATTTTCTATAAAATTAGTGACATTTTGATATGTTATGGATGAAAAATGATTCAGTTTTCAATTTTATATAATTTTTTAAAGATTTAATGCTTTAACTTAAAAAAATATAGACATTTAAGTATTAAATTTTTGAAAAATCATATAAAATTGAAAATTGAACCATTTTTTGTCCATAAGATATCAAAATGTCACTAATTTTATGTAAAATCTAATAATAAAAAAAAAATTGACCCCAAAAATAAAATATTTTGGGGTAGAGAAGGGAGGGTTAGAGGAGTTGATCCTCCTCCCTCATCCAGGTATCCCCTTTTCTTTTTCAATTTCTTAATGTTCTTCTTTGTGATCCGACCTTCGTTTCTGGATCTTTCTTAAACCTGATCAATCTTTGATGGCAACGCGATTCGTTATCAAGCAGTAAAGCAAATTTGTTCCATGATTCTGGAACAAATTTCTCCAGATCTGGTTTTATTCAGCAGTAAAGCAATTAGGATTGTGTAGATCTCGTGGATCATCTCCTTGAAGCATTCCTCGCCCTCGCTGAATCGGATATTATTGGTATCTGCAAAAGCATCCCGTGCCGGAAGGCCATGGATTTGTACATGTGTCATTTGTGGGTTCATCTCTTGTACTTGTTTCTTTTCTTTATGCATGATGAAGCGCCTTTTTAATGTATATTATCTTCTGATATAATACTACTGTAGCAAAATTGCAATCTTTCTCAAGTGGAGACTTGTTTGGAAGTACGAAATAAATTCATGAGATGTTCCCTGTCCATAAATTTGAGTTGTACATTGGTTGACATCCTGCTGGATTCTCTATAACTTCAGTTTTTTTCTGGTTTTATTCTTGTAAAGACAGCACCTAGAAAGGCGGCAGTGATTGCTCTTGCTGATAATTTATTGTTATTATTAACGGGTTCATGAAAAAAAAAAAATACTGTACATCTAAGATTAAACCAACAAGAGGAACCGTCGAGATGATTTTGGCATTTACTGAAACGTTGTGCACAGTGGACGAACGCTTCTCTACCTATCTTTGGCTGAGCATGGAAACCGAGTCCCCCTCATCTGAGGGTGGTTATATGTAAGAGAGCTAAAGTTTAGGGGGGTTATTTGGATTTTGGCCATCAATATTAATGTATGGGTACCTTCATTAACACACACATATATAAACATCTCTGTTACTAAATAAATGAATAAATCAATTTAGAACGCTACTTTGAATGAGATCTAACGGAAACAAATAAATCAAATAAATTTGCGTAGCTAGAGATCATTAGTTGCAGGAATAGAGGGAGTATAGTACGTGGCAATGAAATAATATTCCTCTCTCAAAAAGCTTAAGCTGGGATTCGTTTAAAGCTGTTGTATATTTTTGATGTGAAGACAGCTACATGTGGTGTTCAAAGTATTTGATACTGCTAATATATATTGAGAATTAAAGAAGATGATATGTAATGCCGCTGATTTTGGGGGTGGAGTCCGTTCTTTAGAATATGATTTATTTATCTAGTTTTAGCAGATTAAGGATATTAGTTAAATTAACCAATATGATATGATTTTTCTAAATAACTCTTGCTATCTTCCTCTATTCCTCCATTCCTTCTCTTTTTTAAATATTGTTAGAGAAACATTAATAAGGATAATTGTAAAAGATATAGACAAAAATTAAAATTAAGTTCCATATTTATGATAAGATGAGCTCACCAAAAAGGCTGTGTATTAACAACAGGAGTTGTCAAAATCTTAATTGAACAATAATCGGTAAGCTCTCTAACTATATTTATTTATATGCCTATTTCCAACTCGATCATGAGCAAAATGGTTTTGCCGTTAAAGTATGAGATTAGTTTGGCATTATTCTTGTTACTAGGGCGGATTTTAGAAGTCAGTTTTTATTACCATTACTATTACTATTCTATAAGTCCTTTTTTCTAGTTTTAAATAGTATTACGTCCTTTTTTTTTAATATATGTTTTTTTATAAGGAACATATTAGAAATTAATAATATGTTGGAGTTTAATTTAGTTAATAAAAGTAATATTAAAAATCCCTTCAATTTTATGATAAGTTGGTTGCTTTTAATTGTTATTATTGATTAGTATGAATTAGTTTGCATTTGAGGCGTCTTTCATAAAAGTAAAGATTTTTTTTTTAATTCTGATAAGATACTTTATTGAATGATATTAATTTTACTAAAAAAATTTAAAAAATCATATTTATATTTTTATAAATCTAAGAATATCAACTGCTATCCTTTCTTTACTGGTCATGAGGAGTGGGGGTGTTTGAAGATCAGAGAAATATTTATATGTATATATATAAAGATATGAAAATATATAATTGTACGGAATAAATGTGAAAATGCAGGCCACCGACACTTGTCATGAGGATGTAACTCAAAACTGATGAAGCAGCCACTCCGAAAGCGACCCTTCCTTTTCATTTTTCATTATTCGTAATTGAGTATAGTCATTTTCATTAATGTAATTTGCATGTTACAACCAAGTCCCTACCCAATACATTACAGACTTACAGTTACGGCAGCATCATCTACCTCTGTTTTTGACTTATCCCAGGAATATATATAAAACCTTCCACTTACTCAATATTCCCAACATCGCTATGTTATAAGAGTCAAAATTTTGAATGGATTTGTCATTTTTTATAAGAACCGACCAAATTTATCAAAACATTTAATGAGTTTGTTTTCCATTTTACCCATTATTATTTTCTCTATTCACATTCTCTTTCATACTCATTTACAAGGTAATTAAACTAGGACCTGAGTCTATACTGGTGGAGGTGGTGGGTTAAGAGTTAATTGGTCAGTTTGGAGTCAACCCGAGGGTCAGAATAGTGGGGACTAAAAAATTAAAAAACAATTTAGACTCTCATTATTCCATCAAATACTAAATATTAATTCATTTTTTCAACTGACTAAATATTAGTTCACTACCTTAAATCACTAACAAAATATTATATACTCATTCGACATTCCTTACAATTTATTTGACATATTGACATTATAACATCAATTCACTATCAAATGACGCCAAAATCAGTAATCACTAAATATTCTTCACATAATAATTATCAAAATAGATAAATGATTACAAAATTAGATATTCATACTCATAATACTTTAATCACTAAACTAATACTTATTACCATTAAAATTGTCATTAATTTCAAAAAATATTGCCTTCTACAATTTCTGCAAAACAATTTTTTTTTTAAAAAAAAGCCAATCCACTAACCCACCGGGTAACTCCTAGGTTATGCAGGGTTGCACCGAGTTAGCCGGGTCAGTCCTGGTTTGTTCCAGGTCATTGGGATCCCGGGTTTGCATCAGTCCCAGACCGGTTGAGCGGCCGGGTTGGCGGGTTCCTGACTGACCCGGCCGGTTCCGAGCCGGGTTTGATTACCATACTCATTGATAATATTGTTATTACATTTCTCTCTCTCTTATAAATTCAATCATAAATGAAAGTAAATTTGAGAAAATAAAATCATTTCAGACATGTTTATTTCTCTCAATCACTTCTTTAATATGTGTGATTTTACCTTAACTTTTATAATAAGAGACGCAGGGAGTATTTGAACAATGCTATATCATTAATGTTTGTGTTAGAGATTTTGTCAACTTTCAATGAAAAAATGTCAGGTGGTGTGATTCAAATCTTAAAGCACACTTGGGCCCCCTATACATGTCATGCTGCAGTGGTCCATCCAACCTGCCTGCTAGGGTGGTTTCAAAACATCATTCCTCGTTATTACTCTCATAGTATTTCCTCCCCCCTTTTTAATTTTATTTCCCTGGTCAAGCTTATCAATCTCTCTAGAGCTTATTAAATTTAATGTCTGTATTAAAAGTTAATTTTTATTTCAACAAATTTTCATTATTTTAATTTTTATTTCAACAAACTTTCATTATTAAGGTTGAGTAAAACTCAGTTAATATTATGCGCTTTATGTTTTGACAAACTTTTATAAAAACCAAAATCAGTTTTTCATGAAGTTATTTAAATGGTATACTAAAAGACCTGTGTCCGTCTTAGTAATAACTAATAACAGAAGGAATCTAACCAAACCCCCCCCCCCAAAAAAAATCTTTAATATTTATTATATTCTCCAATATTCCTATTAGCACTCCTCTTGGTAATAATACAATGTAGCAATGATTTAGATGCAACCATAACTTTTAGCACAATTATGATGTTTGCCAATAATGGTTAATCAAGTTGATAAAATTATTGGCTTATAACCATAATGTAACTCACAACTTACATACGTGAGTTTTATTGATCGACAATCTTTAGTTATCTCTCTAAAATGTGATCCTGGAGGTATATCTATACTTATAGCTGGGAAAACGAGCCAGCCCGCGGGCTGCGGGTTGGCCCGTGACGGGCTACGGGTTAACTGGTGCGGGCCTGTGCGGCCCGCACCTTAATGGGTTGGGAAAACCCTAACCCTAACCCTTTATGGTGGGTTAGCGGGTTGGCCCGCCAACCCGCCATCTTTATTTTTATTTTATTTTTATTTTTATTTTTGTTTTAAAAATACTATAATAAAAAAATAAAAATTCTAAATCAACAAAAATATATCATAATTAGCTCAAGTAAAATATAATACCTCAAGTTGTATACAAATATGGACTCCACAATTATATATATATTTTTTGTATAAACATCTTCCTAATTTTATTGTATTAATAATATTATTAAAAAAGTTTATATTATACTATACAAACACCACAATTTGTTATGTGAACCACAATTTATATTAGTGAAGTGTCTAAAATATGCCTTAATGAATTAAATAGAGTTTTTCTTTTTTTTGTTTTAATTAAAAAACATATTTGGCCGGCCAACCCGCCAACCCGTGGGCTAGCCCGCCTTAGCCCGCGGGTTAAATGGTGCGGCCCGCACTTTGATGGGTTGGGAAAATCCCAACCCTAACCCTGCTCAACCCGCGGGCTGGCGGGTTGAGCCCATTTCCCCAGCTCTACCTATACTCTAGTGAGTTCAAGGCTTTTTTTTTATTAACAAGAAGTAAGATATGTTAATATATTCTTTTACACACATATAACTATTCTTCATAGTCTTTATCTAAATTAATTAATTAAACATCTCGTATGTACGGATGAGGGGGAAGTAATAATTAAAACGCAACTAGCGAACTTCATCCATAAAGCGCATTATTAAAAAAATATCCTCTTACTGACCACAATATAAAAGGAGGGGATCGTAGTTTCAAAATCTATTATGGAGTCCTAATAAATGGATATGATGATAAGAAAATCCCAATACTAAATATCACTCTGTTTCTTATTATAAATTCACTTTAACTAATTCTCACATATTAAAGAGTGAAAATTATAGCATTAAATATGTCCTATTTTTATAAATTTTTTCAACCTTGCCCCTATTTAAAAATAGATATTAAAATAATATTTTATGCATTATAAACCTTATCTCTCATCTATCATATTTCCAACATACCAAACCAATGCATTATGAATAAGGGTAAAATAGTCACACTAACAATAATTGATTCCAAACTTGATTTATATTTAGAAACAAAATTTTTGTATCAGTTAGAGTTATAACAAACAACACAATGGTAAGTATTATGGACCTATATTCTATACCATAACTTATTAAAGAAAAGTGTTCACCTATTGTAACTTTTTTTCACAATTAATCTTTCCTCTGGTTTTTATTATAAAATACAAACTAATAAGTTCACCCGTGTTTAATAAGAGTAGCGGAAGAGAGTAATAATTAACATGATATTTGAGAATTGAGTGTAGTTAATATGAACAATTTTGGAAATCACTTGAATTTTAAGATAAATTTAATGTCTTAACCAATTTTATTGGTATGTAAGATTTGTTAATTGATGCTTTATAATAATGAGAGGACGGAATACTACTCTCTCCAATCCTAATTATAAGAGTTAATTGACTTTTTTTTTGAAAAATTAATAATGCAAAATGCAACATTTTAAATTATTTATATTTATCTCTTCTTTGCAAAACTAAATAAATTTTATAAACTAACATATAATCTAATTGCATATTATATATATTAAAATTTAGTGGTATATTTTGCTTCTTTAATCTTAAAAAAAAAAATTAACTGACTCTTATAATTATAATTGGAGGTAGTATATATTGAACTGTTGAAACCTTATTGTAATTCTTCCTGTCACCTTTAAAGCCATAGTTGCAATTCCACTCATGTTTGAACACGTAGTTGCAATTTCACACCCATCTTTGAAGCCAAAGTTGCGATTTGTTTACTAAAAAAATGACGCATAATAAATTGTTAGTTCGATTGGCGTACTGCTCATTCATGCTCAGCTCATTATTATGCGGCATATATATGTCCCTTATATTCTTATTCCTCCCATTATTAAATATAATATTCAGTTGATCTTTTTTGGGGGAAATTAAGGAGGTTAAACAAGTTGTTTAATTATAACATATTTTATATATTATTAGAATATATGTTAGATTATAAGTTAAATAAACTAGTTTAGAGAAAAATTAAAAAAAAATCAATGTATAAGTAACTTGTTTAGCTTTCTTAGAATCTCTAAAAAAGTCAATTAGGTCTTATATTTAGGAACAGAGGGAATATATTTTTTTTGCCAAAATATATGTCCCTTTTATTAATTAAGAATATATGTCCATTTATTAATTAATACTCCTTCCTTCCTAAAATATAAGTTTCAAATAACTAACTTACGTTTATAATAAAACTACTAAAATTGGTTAAAAGCAATAATTATGTTAGAAATATGATTTGTTTTCTAATTATGCTCTTCTTAATAAATTTGAAAGAGAAGGCATGGATGATGATGCTAGACTCTTGATTGCTAGGGTTTGGCAAGTTATTCTTAGCCATGTACCAAGGGATAAGAATATTCTTGCGGATCTCCTAGTTAAAATGGCACATAATTTGGAAGACAATTTTAGGATCCTTGATCAACCACCATCACCAAACTTGGGAGATGGTGGATGATCGGGGAAAGCTCTCTGTCATGGTTTTAGTCTACTTCCTTATTAGCTTGTTCTTGGAGTTTTTGTCTACATGTAATTTGTATATTTTATAGTTTTGTTTGCTTATTGTAACCCCATGTTATGAATTAATGGAATCAAGCTTTCTATTAAAAAAAAGAGAATGCATGGAGACAAGAAAATGAGAGAATGTGACAAATAAGATATAATAAAGATGAAAGAAAAATTATTGAAAAAAGATAAACAATGAGTAAAATTAGAAAAAATGCAATTAATATTTAGATAAACATAAAATAAAGCTTATATTTTGGGCACACAATTTCACCAAAGTAAAGCTTATATTCTGTGATGGAGGGAGTAGTAACCCCACCTACTTCGTATGCATTTACATTTTTTTCGCCAACGTACGCATTTACATTTTACTAGTACCGTTCATGAATAAAAAACCTCAAACACAAACTCATCAAAACTAAATCAAGATTCATTGATAGAAGTCTTTTTATTAAAAGGATAGAAGTTATAAGTGATATCCAATTTGTAAACTCCTGCTTATAAAAAGGTTTTTTATACTATCAGATTACATGGTCATTTGTGTAAAAATGAAAAAAAAATGTATCGAACATTTAAACAAATACTAATACTATGTTCCTATTTATAAGTCTACTTTAACTAATTCTTACATACTGAGAAGTGGAACTTATTGTATTAGATATGTCATCTATTTATAAATCTTTCTAATCTTACCTCATTTAAGAAATGTGTTGGAAGAGTCAATACAAGTATTAATTCTTTCTTTCTTTCTTTTTTTCACATTTAACAGGGTTAGAATAGTTACACTTGCATTAATTGATCACAAAATGGACTAATAATAAAAAACAAAATTTTTGGGGTAGTTCAACTTATATAAATAGGAACTGAGTTGTACAATTTATTGCTTATGGGGCACATATGTACACAATTTTTTTATTTTTTATTTTTTACTAATTTTACAAACCTTTTGACATACATGACATGGTTAAATTGAATTTGAATGTACAGATGATAGGTTTGAAGAAGAATTGTAATAGGGTGCTATAGAAAAAAAGTTAATTACAACAATATCCTTTAAAATTATCAAAATAAATTGAAGTTCTTAAAGTTTTGGTAGTCATTAAATTCATATGCAATACCTTCTGCATGATTAGGGATTGTGTGTTTAAGTCATACAGGGATTTTTTTTATAATTATAAAAATCTGTCTAAAATACTATTCATAATTGCTAACAGAAGAAATTAGTAGTATATTGAACATTTCACACCTAGACCGACCAGGTCGGGTCAATCCAGAACCTGGCTAGTTGGACATGCAACCGGTCGAAGTATGGTAGTAACATTAGATTCCCAGTAGCCCGAATTGAACCCGGTGCAAGCTGGCTTAAACAACGGCAACCCGCTAGATTGTTGAGTTATTTTTTATTTTAAAAAATGTTTTTTTAATAAATTGTACTCCCTTTAGTCCTAAAATATGACCTATTTATCTAATTTGATCAGATTAAGGATGTTAGTTAAGTTAGTTAATATGACATGCTTTTTCCCAAAACACCCCAATCATATTCCTTAACTCCCCTCCCCTATCTTATTTAATTATTGTTGAAAGACATCAATGAGGCTGATCTTGAAAAGAATGGGTCAAAGTTAGAAATAGGTTCTATACTTAGGACCAATGCCACCTACCTAAATAGGTCTAATATATAGGATTTGAGGGAATAGAAGGCAATATTGCTTAAAATTAATGATAATTTTACTTGTAATAACTACTCCCTCCGTCTCAATATATAAGGTCTTTTTAACCAAATTGTGGTTTCCTAAAAATTTAGTTAAAGTTAGTTAAAAATAATAAATATGTAGGAAATATACAATTTCTTTTAAAAGTGCCCTTATTTATGAATGAATAAGAGCGATTGTAATTATGAAAAAAAGATGAAAGAGAATGTGTGGAAGAAATTAATGCATGGGTAAAATGGTGAAAAACGCATTTATTACTCAAATAAAGTCAAATAGGATCTTATATTTTCGGATAAAGTCATTTAAAAAAATGTACCTTATATTATGGGACGGAGGGAGTATTAGTTTAATGATTAAAGGTGTATGAGTGTGAATATTTTGTAAACATTTATTTATTTTGATATTTTTCTATGAAGAATATTAAGTGATTAATAATTTTAGTGTACTTGTGTAGTGGATTGATTCTATTATATCAATATGTCAAATAAAATAAATTGTAAGAAATGTTGGGTAACTATATAATTCTTCTCTAGATCTGACTTCACCTGTATTGAGTCCAAACTGACCCGCTCAACATTGCCCATTCACTTGCACTAGGTGGGCCTTTGATGGAGGTTTCATTACCTTATTGATATGGCATGATTTTATTTCTTTTTTTCAAAAGATGGGAATTACAAGATTAGAATATAAGGAATATTAAGGAAGTGATCGTAAAAAGTAGTTAGGGTAGATCCATTGGCATTAGGGAATAGGGAGGTTTGGAGGAGGTGTTAGTGTACGAAGGCTAATTATTACCCCTACAGCCTAAAGCCCAAACGTTGTCTCCTCAAATGACTCAGACGCAGTCTCATCAAATCCACAGTACCCTGACCCCACATTATTAAAACATACGGTGCAGATTTCTCTCACTCAAACAACGGCTATCAGTATCACCCACATAAAAGCTATACCCCACCCTCCACAGCAGATCACAACCCATTCGCTCCGTTCCATCTCGAAAAAGCTTCATGCTCTCTTTGCTTTCCCCAAAAGATCAGATAGAGAGAGGAGAGAGAGAGAGAGAGAGTATGGTGGCCTGGCCATGAATATGATATACTGATAAATTCAGTTGCTAGGTGTCAATTAGCCATTGAACCCTCTCTCTCTCTCTCTCATTCATGCCTGCTTCTAATTTCTCAGTAGGGACTGCGGGGAGAGAGAGAGTAAAAGCTTCACCATTATTTGAAGCCTGCTTCGATCTGCCACTAAAATGTGCTCTCTGTGATTTTGCTCTCCGTTTTGGCTTCTTGTACAGATTATTCTCAGAATAATTATTTATAGATGAGGTCAGGGAATGAATATCTGGCTTCGTGTTGCATGATGGATGAAAGAAAACCACACCGAATAGAGAAAAAACGAGAAAGAAAGTATCGATACATTATTTTTAAATTTCAACTGGTTTTTGGGGTTGAATCGTTCACCTTCTTCCTTTTTTTAGACTCTCCTTTTCTTTTTCATGCTCCTCTGATTTCGTTGGTACTATCTTTTTCTCTCCGGTTTCTTGGCTACAAACCCTAAAAATTTCAAAGGAGCTCTTGCTCAAGGCACTTTTTGAAGAAAACGAGAGATGCTAGACTTGCTTCTTTTGTCTTTCTTTCTTTTTTCTTTTTCATTTATTCTTCGCGTTTGTTCTTTCTATCCCCCCCCCCCCCTTTATTTCCTCAGATTTGATTCAATTTCAAGTGTTTTTGCTATCATTTTTTCAATAGAGCACTTGTATTTTTTTTCCCTCGAGGTTTCCTTATTTGTGCAGGCCATTGTATTTTGTAGATCTCGACTTCTTTCATATGACATAGAAATTGACAGAAGAGAGTGAGCACACAGAGGCACTTGGTATTGTTACATACCGATGCTTTTGCGTGCTCATTCCCTTTCTGTCAGCTTCCAGTCCCGCAAATGAGTCTCACTCATCACTGCCATTATTTCTGGTTTCTGAATCATCTTGGTTTTGATTCTTTCCTCATTGCTATTGGATGGATATATCCTCAGCTGAAAGATCAGTGAGAACGAGAAGGTTATCATTTATCCAACAGTGACAAATAGTGGGTGGTTGGTTTCTTTCCCTTTTCCTCTACTCATTTATTTCTTTCTCTTTCTTTTTTTCTTTTATGAGATTTTAATTGTATTTAGCTTTCGTAACCTTAAAGCGTGACTTTTGATGGTTCTCCCTGCAGAAGATACCCGAGTATAGTACTGTGCAGATTAAACAGCCAAATTTGCTTATAGCATGGGGGACCATTTCACGTTATAGTATGGTCCTCACAATTTTATCTTACCCATGCTTTTGCAGACACCATCGTCATTTTCCTGATTATCGTTTCTTTCCACATTTATGTGTGTGTGTGTGTTTTTATATATTTATAATTTCTGCGCATGCCAGTTGGTTTGCTGTAGCCTGTATGTTCTCACCTTAGTCAAGGTTAGATTCTGCCTGCTGCTTCATATCTTAACATATTTATTCCATGAGTATATATTAACACCGTTGGCAGATAACACTACCCGACCTGCTTGCTTGCTTGTGCTGATGAGAGCATATTAAATTATCTGTTTCTGAGCATCATTTCGTTTTCCTCGCCTCCTAATTGTATTTTGATCTTGCTAGTTCTGACTCCTTATATATAACTATTTTTTAAAAAATAATTTAATATATATGTATGTATTTTTCTCCTTTTGTTGTATGATACTATGATCTAAACGTGGCCCAAGAGGGAGGTTGTCCAGGAAACTAAATCTATTGGATTGAGGAGCTCGAGATAATTATGGACTTTAATGTTCTATATTTTAATCAAATGATCTGCTTTGCCTTAAGGTTCTAGATGAACAGGTTTGTATAGTTGGTAATATACTAGCGAGGTTTTGGTCTCACATTGGATTGGATATGGCCGAACTTAATAGTTATATCCTTTAGAATTTGCTTGTTATATATGTTTGTTAATTTGAAATGGGTATAACTGCTAAATCTTTATAGGAATTTTCTAAAAATTATTATATATGACGTCCACTGAATGATAATAGACGTGCCTATTAACTTGAGTAATCAAACTAAATGTAAAATAAATTGACAGCTTTTGTTGCTTTAGTGATTGTGTAGAAGTTATATACTTATATTGATCTCTTTTTCCATATTTAAAAATTGATAAGAGAGCTTGACGGTTAGTGTGTGTGTGTGTGTGTGTGTGTGTTGTATCTTGAATTAGTATATTTATTTTTACTGATCTCCATCACCCTTTGAAGAAAATGATATTTCATGCTTCTTTCTTTAAGGATTGGTTATTTATATTCTTGCCTTGAAAAATTACCCTTTTTTTGTGGACATCGAGATTAATTATTAAGGGGTTTTTGATGTTTTATATACGAATCCTGATGCAGAGATTCTGCCATATTTTTCCAAGAGTTTTATAGAGATGCATATAGGATGGATTGTTTTAGGAAGATATGTTTCTTATTACTCTATCTTTTCTTTTTTTGTTCTCAACTCAATGTTTTCTGCATCTGTTTACCAACTATTGGGATATATAAGTAATTTTTCTCTTCTTGTTGGTTAAACTTGCAAGATCACATTGGGCTTGTTTAATTTGTATACTTCAAACAATTCCTTGTAGGTTTATACCTAATTAGTAATTACCGTTGCGGCATATTCATTGAGATTAGTGCAATGGAATACCCGGTTAATTTTGTGTCAGTTTTGAATAATGTTACTAAATTGTTATTTTTGTATGACGCAGTTGCGTTCAGACGTTTAGCTATATACATGTGCAGCAGCCTCTTCCTCAGCGCATGATGCTAACCAATGTTTTTATTTTGACCAAGTTGTGCAATTCATTTTATAACTTTTGTCTCTGTTGTCTGCTAAATAGCTAAATATGCACTTTCTTTAAGTTTCTTACATGAGTTTCTATTTCTGGTTGCGCATCCCAAACCCCCCTTCTTTTCTATATCTGTTGTTTTAAATTTCATTATTATGGTCTTGTTGGCCCTTGACTAGATGATGTCATATTTTGGTGTTTACATACATGAAAGAATGGGCAAATGCAACCAAAAGGATTGTAGTTTAGGCTTCCTCTGCATAACTATATATGAAGCCTTTATTTAACCCTATAACTACGGTATCTCCTCATTCTTATATGATACATGTTTGCAATCTTACGTTGGTAAAATTATTGTGATTAGGTATCTGGTTATTCTTTTTATGTTAAGCCGTACTAGAAATCTAAGACGGCTGATGTTGTCTTATATTAAGACCAAGTAATAACTGCTTTTAATTTAATTATGATTTTTACTATCTGTTTGAAAAAAATGGTTGATTATCTTATTGTGCATTTCGGCTATTTTTTTCACTGAGTGAATCTCTTGAGTGGTAGACAGTAATATTAATGATCAATAAAACTACCTCCACTCCTCCAGACATTAATATACTAATTAGCTTGGTGTGCATCACTGAGAAGGATGACATGTTTCTCCTTCATCATTTCTTCTTCTCTCACGTCTCCTTTTCTCTTTCTCGGGTAGTTTCTCTTCCTCCCAAACTTATAAGATTCCATTCATCCATCATTCTATACAGGCACCAAATATCCGAGCTCAATTGTGAAATGCAGTAAAGTCGCAGTGAGCAAAGAGGAAAGCCAACTCAATAAGGGTGGTCCTCAAGTTGGGAGCAAAGCAGTTTGTCTGACATATTTTCAGAATATTGAAGTAGTCCTATTATTATATATGTATGACGCTGATCCACTATTATATTGTTTTATCTTGAAATTATAATTTTATTTTTTCACTTGCACCGTGTATATGTTGCCTCTGCGGCTCCACTTGTAAATTACTCATATAATAGCAAAAGAAGTAATAGGAAAAAGCGTGTATTCAACAATAGCAAAGGCTCTTAGGAGAGGTGTTCCAGTATTTAATATTTAAGTTGCGTTATACTATATTCTGCTAATTTTTTTTTTTTTTAAAAAAAATTGTTTCAAATTCTGATTATTGAATGTGGATCCTGTGTAATTGTTTAACCTCCAGGAGGCACGCAGGCAGGCATCTTGTGGACCACAAGGATGAGGTAAGATATTTTAGCTGTCTTCGTAATTCGTTTATAGATTGAACATGGAACCGGAACCCACTAATAGTTATGGTATGGAAGGCTGAAATTTCCTGACGATAATGTGTTATGTGTGTAACAGGACCAACTATACAGTCAGAAGAATCAAGATATTGCTAGTACATTGTATTATCTTTAATGTTAATTTTTCTCCGCCTAATTAACAGCTAAGGGTGTTCACTTTCGTCCCGTTCCGACCGTACCGTTCCGATCTCGGTCATTTTGGGATGGAATTTTCCTATACCGAAATATATGGGATGAGACAAAAGCGGGACGTGACAAAATTATTAACAGGACGGGACGGGACGCGGGACGAGCACGGTTCCGTACCGTCTTTTTGTCCTGTCCCGAATATTTATTTTTAAAAATATAATTATTATATTCTATGTATAGATTCATTTCACCTACCGATAAAAAATATTAATTATTTTCTAATTAGCATTCATTTAATAAAGGGAAAAAGACAAATAAATACCCTCCAATTTGTAAAATCCCATTAACAATTTCATGATAGGTATTAACAACACAACAACCTATCATGAAGTTGTTAATACCTATCATGAAGTTGTTAATGGGATTTTGCAAATTGGATGGTATTTATTTGTCTTTTTCCCTTTAATAAATCCAAACTCATATGTAATTTAATACTTAACCGATAAAACACGTCAAATGGTTGAGATATATAAAATTTATAATACATTGAAAAAACAATAATTATTCAATGTTCGTATTTAAAATATAATTTTATTTAAATCCATATTAGAACTATTAGTTTTTTATCATCTTATTTTAGTATAATTTGTTATTATAAGATATTATTTAGTTCGATTATTAATAGGTCAACAGACAATATTTTAAATTTTCAAAATACAATTAATCATTATAAACTGTTATTAATTAGAATATTAATATATTTTTTATGCATCATTGCATTGCGTATGGGGAAAAATTATAGTTATTTGTATAATAAAACATTCTCATTTTAAATTTAGTTTTATCTTTAATACAAAATAATAGAAATATTTAAGACCCTAAAATATCTCATATATCTTAACAAAATTTTATCAAAATATCTAACTTTTTTATTAAAAATACAACTAATTTATTTTAATATAGATATTATTTATATGAAAAGATATTATATCTTGAATACAAAATACAAAATAAATATCTAAGTAACCCATTAAACAAGTTAATATTTTTTTTAAAAAAATAAGCGGGACGTCTCAATTCTGTCCCGATCCCGTTCCGATCCCGATGGGACGGGACAAGATGGGTATTGAGACGGGATATGGGACAACTTTACTGTTTCGAGGCCTTTTACAGAACGGGACACGGAACAAACCCATTCTGACCCATGAACACCCTATTAACAGCATTTTACTGTTATAAATATAGATCAATAGATATCCAGGAGCAACATCAAGAAACAAAGTGGCGGAAGGCTTTTATTATTTTAACTGAAACCCATCCTCCGGATTGATGAGGAGAAAGAATTACTTAATTTCAAACATTGTAGGTCACAACTCACTAGGGCATCATTTCATGGTTTTTACTGATTACAGGAGTAGCTCGTGAAAAAATTTCGACCAGGCAGGACAAACCATTCTTCGTGGGGAATGCTGCGCAATAACTAAATATATTTCATACTTGTTCACGAAAGCCATATCACCTAGAGACTACTATCCCTCATTGCCGCGAGCTTTGAGAGGTATGAAATTCCTTCTGAAACACGTTATCATGTCCCTCCCTCCTAGCTATTCATGGGGTATTAGCACCTTGAATCGTGGAATGCGGACCACCACACTTGGGCACTTACTCCGACATATTATCATAGAATTGTGTAATGCAATTGACCATGCATTATTGTAATTGATATCTTCAGCTTTCCGTAAGTGAAACTGTGAAAGGGTCTGTTTGGTACCAGAGGAAGGGAGGTGAAGCGAAAAAAAAAAAAAAAAAGAAAAAGAAAGAGAGAAAGAAATTATGAGTTAAATTTGAAAGAATTAAAGAAATTGGGTTATAAAATTTTAATAAAAAAAGATGTAAGATAAGAAAGTATAAGACATAATTAAAAACTTTCATCCCACTTAATTTTATTTATTTATTTTTTTAAAAAATCAACTCAAAATTCTCCCATCTTCCACTCCCCTCCAAATCCCTTGTATCAAACATGTTTTAAAACTATTGATATGAAATCCCTTAGAGAGATAGTGACAAAAAAATGAAAAAGGAAACCCCTTAGAGAGAAATATCTTAAGCAATCGTAACAAATGTTGCAAATGTTAAAGATATTGCTGGCTCAGGAAGAAAAGAATAGACGTGACGCCTTCCCCAGAACATATGCCTACGTTAGTTACATGTTCATTGACGATATGACAAGCCTGCAACAACGTATTAATGATTTTTTGGTGAGCAATCCAATTGTTTGTTTTTAGATTGCTAGATTTTGTTCCAAAATAAGAAAAAGAAAAGCAGAAGACAAAGTTGTTTGCTTTCTGCAACTGGTACAATAATTAACTCTTTTGCTTGCTTCTAACTGACTAACCACCACTACAAAACTATGGAAATTCTAGAGATAGTCATTCATAAAATAAAAGATTTATGAGTTGGTAAAAAAAGAAGATTAATTATGTTTGTATAATGTTGGTGGCAAAAAAATACACTTTGTAATATATTTTAGAAACTTCTCCACCATGGACCTCTCCTTTTTGCCCCCCTCCCACCCACCTTTCCTTGTCACCGGTTCAGATTTTATATCTTTAAATAAGTTCGTCAAAATTTTGATATACTACCTCCGGTCCTAATTATAAGAGCCAGTTGACTTTTTTTGTGGAGATTAAGAAAATAATATAGACCCATAAATCTTAATATATGCGACATGTAATTAGATTATATAATAGTTTATAAGTAAAAGAACTTAGTTTTGAGGAAAAAAGACAAATATAAATAATTTAAAGTTGTGTATTTTGCATCCTTAATTTTTCCAAAAAAATCAACTGGCTACACTACTACAAAATAGGGCTATTGTGGCGCCAATTAGGTGGCGTTTTGTAGAAAAAACGCAACAGGAAATTGATCATATATCTATCGTGCCATTTTTTATAAAAAAACGGCACAGGAAATAAAATTTTATATTTTATTTTTTTAAAAAAATGAACCTATTGTGCCGTTTTTTCTACAAAACGCAACAGGAAATTGACCATATATCTATCGTGCCGTTTTTTATAAAAAACGGCACAGGAAATAAAATTCTATATTTTAATTTTTTAAAAAAATATGAACCTATTGTGCCGTTTTTCTACAAAACGCAACGGAAAATTGATCATATATCTATCGTGCCATTTATTATAAAAAACGGCACAGAAAATAAAATTCAATATTTTAATTTTTTTTTAAAAATGAACCTATTGTGCCGTTTTTTAAAAGAAACGGCATAATAGGTAATAAAATTCAGATCCCGCGCAAAATATATCCATAATGCAAAATATATCCATAATGTTTTTTTTAAAAAAAGATAATACCTATTGTGCCGTTTTATGGAATAAACGGCACAATAGGTATATAAATATATTTTTTTAAAACAATTAAACTAACCTAAGGTGCCGTTTAGAATGGAAAATGGCACAATAGGTAACAACAATCCAGATCCCGCGCGGCGCCCTAATTATTTCCTCCCAAATTCGATAGAACAGTACCAAAGGAGATCCCGCGCGGCAATCCAAGTCTGGTTCTTGTTCGAAGGCTACGCAGCTTGCGTTCTTGTAAAAACCTAAGGTGCCATTCTGGTTCTTGTTCAAAGGAGATCTTGTTCTGGTTCTGGTTTAACACAATAAGTCTTAAATCCCGTGCCGTTTGGTTCTTGCAATCCAAGTCTGGTTCTTGTTCTGTGTTCTGGTTCTGCATTCAAAGTTCTGCGTTCTGCGTTCGAAGTTCTGGTTCTTGTTCTGCAATCTGAGTTCGATCCAAGTTCTGGTTCTGCAGTCTTAAGAGATTTAAGATTGCGTTCTGCGTTCTGCGTTCGAAGTCTACGCTGCATTCATTTGCTGGTTTTGGTGATTTCGAAGTCTGATTTGCTGGTTTTGGTTCTACGCTGCATTCAATACGTTCTGGGGCGCGTTCATTTGCTGCATTTTGTTCTGGACAAAGTTTACTCTCTTCACTAATCCTTCACGATCTTTCACTTTCGATTCGTTGCCGGTACTTCCTTCTTCCAAATCTTTCATCTCTGCGTTTTCTTTTTAATACAACTCATCTCTGTGCTTTATCTTTAATTGTTTGATGTTGTTTAGATGGTGTCGCAATTCAACGTATTTCACTTAAATAAGTTTTTGAATTAAGACGACAAAACTTATTATCGTTTAAAGAAAAACCTAATGGAGGTTTTCATTAGCTTGACAGCTTTAATTTTGGAAATTTGCTTTTGGAAGCACTTGTACTGTAACTGAGCAGAGATTGCAGATGAAATTATATTGTGTGAAATCTTACTTATGGTTTAAAAAGGATATTGAAATTTGTTTGGTTTTTAGCTGAAACTTTCGTGCATTTTATCTTATCATTTAATCTGTGGTACTTTTATATGTGTATCCTTGTGGTCATTATTTTAATTAGTGAGTGTTCTTATATCTTGATTATCTCAACAACAGTATTTATTTTCATATCCTTATTTTGTTTTTCGTGCATTTATTTTTTGTCATTATTGATATATGATTATTGACTTTTGCGTGATGCAGTGGTTGCATACTTTTGTTGCAAGACTTTGTACTTCATTTTCAGAGAGAAAGACCAGCAATAATGTATCTTCAGTACTCCCTCTGGTCCTTATTATAAGGCATCAACTACAAATTCTCACAAACCAAGGAATGGTAGTTGGGTCCTTAAATCTAGGCTTAATTGACCATGTTTTCCAACTTCACCCTTCATTAAATGATACAACTTAACATTTTAAACTATGAACATTCATTAATGACAAGGGTAAAGTAGGAAAAATGTAATTAATGTGGCTGTTGGTGCCTTATAATAAGGACCAAAAATTTTGTTAGTTGGTGCCTTATAATAAGGACCAGAGGGAGTATTACATAAATGAAAATGGTGATAAGGTTTACACTACCAAGGTAACTGTTAGCATTTAGTTTCTCTGACGTAGTCCTGTAGCACAGCTAAATTGAAGTTGAAACCATTAAACATGAATTCATGCTATGCTTTAAATCATGCAAGAAGAAAAATGTTTACATGCACCAGCTTGTTCATGATTGAGAATGACAATCTAACATATATGGCATCCGTGATTTCAGTGAGCATATTTCCAAGGAAGTGGTTAGTGAAGTACTTAATCAACAATGGCTTAGTGCTTCGGCCATCAGTATGTGGATCAGGTATGCTTTGCAATTAGTTGTTTCATTTAATGTCATAAGTCTTAAACTAATTGCAATTTGGTATTGTTTATATGAAGGCACTTATACCATGATGTGATGACTAGTTTTCAGTGCATTGACTAGTTTTCGTGGCTCTCAAGCGTTGAGTTTCTCCAAAGCATCTGACCCGAGAAATGCCTATATATGGCGAAAAGTCAAGGTTTTAAATTTAATATATAGTTTATTCGAGTTTTTAAAGCAAAATAGTTATCTATAATGTAAAAGCTATAATGTTTTTTGATATAAAGTTTGATATTTTTGTTATAGACCCCTTTCCAACCAAACGACAATGATTGCGGGTATTACATCATGCGGTTCATGAAAGATGTTGTAACTCATGATCAAAATGGCATTCCTTCGAATGTAAGTTTTATGTTGTTTTCAGTTCTTATTGAGTTCATATTTGTTAGATTTTATGTTATTTTGATTATCATGTAAAAGTTTTGTGCAGTATTATGAAGATGCGCGTTGCAAAAAGTTGTCGAAGAAAAACATTGATGAATTAATTGAAGAATGGTGCTGCTATGTATACACACATTTCTCTCATAATAGGTAAATATGTTAGCTAGCTTAGTTTGTTGGAGGATTTGATATACCGAATTATCACGTTAACTTGTAGTATATATAGTAGCTAGTTAAGTAATTAGAATTATTATTCTTGCTTTCATTGTATTGGATCTCTCTTGCTAGACGAATTTTGGTGTATATATATTAGAATTATTTGGTTGTAATTTTTGAACCGGTGCAGACATGGGTTAGCATATATTTATTAAATATAATTAAAAAAAAATTTATCGTGGCATTTACTCAAGAAAATGCCACGATAGTGGATCATTATTTTTTTTTTAAAAAAGGAACTTCCTGTGGCGTTTTCTTAAGGAAACGGCACGATAGAGTACCCTTACCGTGCCGCTTTTTTACTAAAACGCCACAGGAAGTCTAATCTATCGTGCCGCTTTTTTACTAAAACGTCACAGGAAGTCTAATCTATCGTGCCATTTTTTTAAGAAAACGCCACAGGAAGCAAACCTAATGTGGCGTTTTAAAACGCCACAGGAACAATTGTGACGCAGGCTATCGTGACGTTTTGAAAACGCCACAGGAATATATAAAAAAAACGCTACGAAAGACATTTTTTGTAGTAGTGCTATTATAATTAGGATAGGAGGGAGTAACAATTAGTAGTAGAAAAAAAGAGTAAAAGGAGAGACTCCTTTCCCAGAACTGTCCTAAGCTTGAATAGCAATTAGCAAGGCATCCAATTCTATGGAATTTGTGTTTTTTATTTACTTTTTTGATAAGAGACATAAACAATAAATTCTATAATTTAACTAGATTCTGTGTAACCAGACAAATTTGATCATTTTAATTAGGCTTAAACATTAATCAGTTCTTAAAAATTATTAATAAAATTATAAGTAAAAAATGCACACTCAAACTCAACAATTTATTTATTTATCTCTGCAGAAGATTTAATAAACTAGACATGAATAAAATCCCTTCAACCGAAAAAAAAAAAAGATACCTTCAATCTTTTGCATATCCTAGGTATACACGTGCTATTTTTAACTGTCCCTTTCAGCAAAATAATAATTCCACCGTCTTTAATTGAAAGTTTGATATGAAATCCTAATTTCTGTCTGAAAGAAGGCCGTAAATTCTGAAAAACTCTAAACGCGTTACTCACAGATTTATTGTTCAAAGGGAAAATTTATTTCTTCATTAATGGTTCGGTTTGAATTTTCTTTGAGTAGGTTTCCCAGCGAAAATAAGAACAGGGTGCAGAACAACCTTCGCTCCCACTTCCAAGAAAACGGCAGCACAGTGTTTTCTGCTTAAACCTAGTCAAATTTTAATCCCCACTTCACGAAAATGTTGTTTCCACAGTGAAACATCCAAAAGAATAAGTCATTGTTTACCTCATCATCGCTAGCTCCAGAACCAATGGAGGAGAGTAATACTCTGTTTGGGGGTTATTAAATCGGCAGGCTTCTGGGGAAAGGGACGTTCGCTAAAGTCTATCACGGCAAGCAAATATCCACTGGCGAAAACGTTGCGATCAAAGTGATAAGCAAAGGGAAAGTAAAGAAACAAGGGATGATGGAACAGATAAAGCGAGAGATCTCTGTCATGCGTTTAGTTCGACACCCAAACGTTGTTGAACTCAAAGAAGTAATGGCCACCAAAACTAAGATCTTCTTCGTCATGGAATATGTTCGTGGAGGCGAACTCTTCCACAAGGTAGCTAGAGGCAAACTCAAGGAGGATCAAGCACGAAGTTACTTCCAACAGTTAGTCAGAGCCGTTGATTTCTGCCACAGCAGAGGAGTCTCTCACAGAGATCTCAAGCCTGAAAATTTGTTACTTGATGACAAAGGAAATCTTAAAATCTCCGATTTCGGCCTCTCGGCTTTGCCAGAGCAAATCCGACACGACGGTCTCCTCCACACTCAGTGTGGAACTCCGGCGTATGTTGCCCCTGAAGTTTTGAGAAAGAAAGGGTATGAAGGATCGAAAGCTGATATTTGGTCATGTGGTGTGATTCTTTACACATTATTGGCTGGATTCCTTCCGTTTCAACATGAAAACATCATGACTGTGTACACTAAGATCTTCAAAGCTGAGTTCCATTTTCCTCCCTGGTTTTCTGGGGAATCAAAGACACTTATTTCCAAGATTCTCGTGCCAGACCCTGAAATTCGAATCTCAATTCCTGAGATAATGCGTGTCCCCTGGTTTCACAAGGGGTTGTCGATCGTATCCTTAGAGGAACCCACTTTGAATAAAGCCGTTGAGGAAGATTCCAGAACAACCAAGCTTTCATCGCCCAAGTTTTTCAATGCGTTTGAGTTTATTTCTTCCATGTCTTCTGTGTTTGATTTGTCTGGATTGTTCGAGAACAAGAGGAAGATTGGGTCAATGTTCACTTCCAAGCTTCCAGCTAATACTATTATGTTGAAAATCGAGACGATGGCGAAGGAGTTGAGCTTTAAGACAGTAAAAGTGAATGACTTTAAAGTCAAGATGGAAGGTTGGTCGGAAGGGAGGAAAGGGAGGTTGTATGTGACGGCGGAGGTATTGGAGGTGTCGCCGGAAGTCGCCGTCGTGGAGTTTTCAAAGTGTTCCGGTGACACTTTGGAATATGCCAAGTTTTGCGAGGAGGATGTGAGGTCAGCGCTGAAAGACATTGTTTGGACGTGGCAAGGTGACACCACGTGTCACGGTGACATCGGAGATGGTGTGGGACGACAAACGACGAACCAGGTAATGACATAACACACCATCATAATAATATTATTATTATCCGTTTGAAACCTGGCTTAGGTTTTCTCTATATCAAACTTGTCTGTATATGTAAATAACAACTCCATATGTAGTTTTTTTTTTTTGGTCGCTAAAAGTATTTAGCTAAAGTTGATGAGGAAAAGAAGCTAGATTTGTTGCTTGCATTGTATATTTTCTACATGTTATCATGGCATGCAGTTTTTGCTAACTGTGCTGGAGTCCAAAAGCACAATATAATATGGCACCACCATAGAGAGAAATTATAAATTCCAGGTTACTTGAATAAACTCCGATTACTGAAAGTTTTTCTCCGCGGTGGATGGAAAATTCAATTTTTTTATCAGGGAAAAGTAATATCACATAATTTGAAAACCACATAATCGTTTCAAGTTCTGTATAAAATAGACACGATATCACAATTTAGCATTTTTGTTCACTTTTCAAAGGTTGGAAAAGCGGGAGACAAAGGCTTGACAATGCGAGCAAATGCAGGGTTTAATGCTATCCCTCCCTTCCTTGCATCTGCTTCCTTTTTTTCTATTGAAAGCAATATTGGAGACTTGTCACCTTTCTCACCTTAAAATATTTTTTTAAATAGGTATCGGATAACATTAGCAAATAACTCCCTCCGATCCTAATTATAAGACCACTTTGACTTTTTTTGGAGAAATTAAATATACAAAATTAATCACTTTAAATTGCCTATAGTTATATTTTTTCTTCAAAACTAATTTATTCTACTTATAAACTAACCTATAATCTAAAATTACATGTGACGTATGTTATAATTTAGTGGTCTAATTTGCTTCCTTAAATTCCACAAAAAAATCAAAGTGATCTTATATTTACGACCGGAGGGAGTAACTATTTAGCAACTTTCATCCCTGCCTACTTACTGACATGATGTTGGTGGAGTCTAAAAACAAATAAGCTCCAATGATATTGTGAGTCATCACAGTCATAAGATAGTGTATTCACTAAAAAAAAGGGCATTTAGTGGCGGTTAAAATGGGTGATTAATGGCGGTTATAACCGCCACTAAGTAGTTACTGGCGGTTATCAAATCCGCCACTGAAACACCTGTGACAAACATTTACTAGTGGTTAAGTCAACCGCTGGTCATTCGGTCAACAACGCCACTACTTTAGTGGCGGAATGCACAAACCGCCACTAATTTAGGACGAACAAAATTCGCAGTTGGTTGTACCTCAGTGGTGGTTATAGAACTGTTAGTAATAGTTTGAGAATTTGAAATTTGAATTTTAGAGTTTACTAGCAATTCTAAACTGCTACTAAGTGAAAATTAACATCAGTTAAAAAAATTTCCTTCGTTCGAATTAGTGGCGGTTGAAACCGCTAGACAAACTGCTACTAACATCTTTTGAAATTAGTAGCGGTTTTAAAACTGCTACTATATGCTTTTAAAATAAAAAAACGGGAGAAATAAGTGGCGGTTACAGAACCGCTACTAGATGTTAATAAATCGAAAAAAATACAGTTAAATTATAAATTCCCCTATAATTTGCACATAAGTATATCGCCTTTGTTTTTATAAATCGGAACTAAAGTATTTTTTCTCCAATCATCAGGCATCTTCTTGGACTGTAAAATCTCGTTAAACAATTTAGATAACCATAACACACCCTCTTCCCCTAAACATTTCCAAACTTCAATCAGTATACCATCAGGTCCAACCGCTTTACCATTTTCCATTTTCTTAAGAGCCTCTCTAACCTTCCAAACTCTAATTCTACGATAAAACGACCTATTAAGTCCATCTTCACTAATTGTCAAATCCCCCAACTCACAAGATAGACCTTCACCTCCATCATTGAATAACTTAGAAAAGTATGCCTCCCATCTATTCTTAATATCTTCGTCAGTAATCAAAACTTTACCTTCTTCATCCTTTATACACCTTACTTGATCCAAATCTCTTGAATTCCTCTCCCTACTCTTTGCGATCTTGTAAATCTTTTGTTCCCCAGCCTTTGTCCCTAACTCCTTATAAAACCCCTCGTATGCTTTAGCACGAGCTTCACTCACTGCCTTCTTAGTCTCCTTTTTAGCTAAGCGGTACTTTTCCCAATTTTCAGTATTATTACACAAGTGTATAGCCTTAAAACAATTCTTTTTATTCCGCACCTTTTCTTGGACATCCTTGTCCCACCACCAAGTCTCCTTATCTCGTGGTCCAAAACCTTTTGATTCTCCTAAAGTAGTTTTAGCAACCATTTCAATCTTCGTAGACATATTCTTCCACATGCTGTTAGCATTTCCTTGTGGCTCCCATACCCCTTCATCCAATAGGTTTCTCTTAAAAATCTCTCGCTTCTCCCCCTAAATAGAACTTTCATTATTCATAAAAAAAACAAAATTTTTATCAACTATTAACAATAACTATATCAGAAATCATATGTAAAACAATTAATTAAGTAGTAATACCAATATTGATAATAGATAATCCTTTTATTTAACAAAATAAATAAAAAATAAATCAATATTTAAACCTGAAAAAAGAAGAAAACAAGTTAGTAAATAAATAAGGTAAAAAATTAAATTAAATGATATGAATAAACAAATATATAATATATTAAATTGTGAAAAGAAGAGAAGAGATGAAAAAAGACTGCTGGAACCGGTGGAGAAGGGAAGAATTTGGAAGGGGAAAGGAAGGAATGGTGTGTGAAATGAAATGTGGGGAGGGGGTGGATATTTATAGTGGCTGTAAGTGGGAATTAGTAGCAATGCTCCCTCAACGTTAGTAGCGGTTTTAGAACCGCTACTAAATTTTGTTTCATTTTAAAAAAATATATAGCATGGAATATTAAAAAAAATAAGATATATGAATGTTTGATACACATCGTAAAATGAAAAATAATTGTGGCTGACTGCTTCAATCATCTTCTTGGTGTTGAAATTTGTTTAATTTATTTGTAATGAAAAGACTCACCTAATTACCGGTGAATGACTTTCTTCTTCAGGAATGAGGTTCTTGAAGTTGTTAGGTTCAAAATGATGGCTATCTAGTTCCATATCATCTTTGTCACCCATTTCGTAGAGGTCACGAGGCTTCATATGAATCACCATATGCCAATCTTTGTGTTTCTGATCTTGCACATAGTAAACATGCTACGCCTGTGAGGCAAGAATATACGGCTTGTCATTTGGCACTTCCCCTATGTGAATGAGCATCAAAAAATTGACAGACATGATGCCCAAGCTGTCCACGGTAATGCCATAAATTTGAATGGTTTTGTCTCTTTTTATAGGAGCCTGTCCAAATTTGTCAAAGCATTTAATGAGTTTTACCCCACTTTACCCATCACTATTCTCTCTATTTACATTCTCTTTCATACTCATTTAGTATACTATTATCACATTTCTCTCTCTTATATAATCAATCATAAATAAGGGCAAACTTGAGAAAACAAAATTATTTTAGACACATTTATCTCTCTCAACCACTTCCTTAATATGTGTGATTTCACCTCTTTGGCTCTTATAATAAGGGACGGAGGGAGTATATCGTTTCCAGGAGCTCTCTTCCCTGGAATAATCATCGAAAGAATGAATGAGCTTTATTTCATACACATCCAAGGGGGTAAGTTGTACGATATCAATACAACAAGCCATATACTGTACATAGTGCTAAGATTCCCGAACGGATTAAACCCATATGATGTGAGAGCAAGGCGGACATTTCTAGGGTCACTGGCAAATTCCGGGAATTAAACATCAAACACTTTCCAAGCCTCAGCATCCCTAGGATATCTCAACTTCCCATCTATGTTGGGCTTTGATGAATGCCACCGCATGTGCTTAGTCATTTTAGACGACATATACAACCTCTGAAGTCGTAGACTCAGGGGGAAATATCTAAGAATGTTTGTAGGCTTCTTGGTTGCCCTTCACCCCCTCTTTGCCTGTTTGTATCGAGACGCATTACACCGCTTACATCTCTCCAACTCGGCATCGTCTCCCCAATATAACATACAATCATTTTGGTAGGCATGGATTTTAGTGTAGTTCAATTCTAACTTATTGATAGTCTTCTTTGCTTCGTAGCATAAAGGTGAGATTTCTGCTTGAGAGAATGCATCTTCCAATAATTCTAACACCATCGACATCCCCTTATCACTGAAGCCACACAAGCACTTGATATGATAGAGTTTGACAAGAAATGATAGTTTCGAGTATTTACTAACCCTGAATAAACAATATTCTTAGTCTGAAACAAATGATTTATGTGACAAAACTAGAAACAAAAGTTTGCAGTTCTTAGTATAACCTGGAAACAATGGCTTTTCTACTTTCGTCATAACGTCGAAAAAATTCTTTGCAGCTTTGTTTCGAAAAAACTCTAGGAGTAGTCCTTCAACGCCTTCCTGACTACCTATGTTATCAACTTGCACCCCGAAAGCATCACCCACAACATCATTAAATGGATCCACATGATTAGCGTCATCGTTGATCTGCATTCTAACCTGAGATGTTGCAGCAACGACTTCACCACCACCACTATCGTTCTCGCCATGAACCCCCTAAAAGGTGCAATTTGATGGGAATTGTTTCACTATAAGATGCTCACGCACAACATTTCTGGGATGCCACTTCTTAAATTTACATTTCGGATAAGGACACAGTATATGATTGTTAACACTTGAGCGATTGAAAGCAAAATCTAAGAAATAGTCCAAACCAACCATATAGCAGGGGGACTTCCGTGGCAAATTAATCCAAGATCTATCCATCATATGAGTGAAGATATTATCAAAGAAGGTAAGAGTTTAAGTTGAGTGAAATGTGAAAATGAAATGGAAAGCCTCAAAGGCTTATAAATGGAAATTTTGCCATTAGTAGCGGTTACAAAACCACTACTAGCTACGTAATAAACGCATTTTTGACTGGAGGGAGCATGTGGATACGTGAACACATTTTTTTGACCGTTTAGATCGTGTGGACTTGGAAATTAAATTTTATTTAATTAGTAGCAGTTCTGTAATCGCTAGTAAAACCGCTACTAACGCAATATGATCGTTGGCATAGGAACAAGTGGGTACTTTAATGTTGATTGATTAGTGACGGTAACCACCACTATCTCCATATATTTTTTTGTTTAAAATTATGACATAGTTTTTTCTTCTTTGTGGCGGTTCACTAATGGTATTTTTTTTTAATTTTTAAATAATGTTTCAAATGATAACAAATAGCAAAAGTTTCTTTATTAGTCACGAAGAAACGTTTTTTTAAAAAACAATTATAACCCTATCCTAACTTTTAATAATTAATGTGTTGGGTAAAAATTAAATAAGATCATAACAACTAATGGAATTCTGCAATATTGAAATTAACAAATGTTCAAACAACAAATATTCTAATTAACAAATATTCAAATATAAAAATGTTCAAGTAACAATCCTGAAATTAACAAATATTTTAATTAAAAAAAGACCCTACAGCTACGCCGGAGGCGGTTCATCGTCTTGATGCGACCTAGGAGAACGGTTGCGAGGCTGCTTCGGTGGACGTGGAGGTGGTGGTACTCGAATAAGAGGTTTATCTGGGTTGATCCTCTGCTATATTCGGTCGAGTATACTGTTAGCACTTTCCACCCAGGACTCCAATCTGTCTAACACCTGATCCGTCACCCGTTCCGTAATCGTCGCCGTCAGGTTCTGGGTGATCTCTTGAGTCAGCCTCTCCCTCATATTAGCCTCAGACTCAGCATCGCTCCTAATCGGGCCACTGGTGGATGGTTGCCCCAAAGCTGCAGGCTGGGCGCTGCCTGGGTTGCCTGACTTGCCGTACACTACCGAAGGCCGGGCTCCGAATCCCATCATACGCACCCGACCAGGGTGCTCACGAGGCCCTAGGGCAGCCCTGAGCAAGGCAATGGGGTCTACATTATTCCCCTGTAACTCGTTAATCTCTCTCTCTACTTGTTCAATCCTAGCCTGCACACACAAACATATTTAAACTTTTAATTTAATGTTTTTGTTATTAAAAATATAATAATAAAAAATAAATAAACTAAAATTTTACAATTTGCTCCTTGTAGGAAATAATCTCAAAAGGGTTCAACTTTATTCATAGACTTAATCATATATTTATACAACAGGATAGAATAATCTAGAACAATTACCTAAAATAATATCTAACTTAATATTCCTAATATCTCAACTAATATCCATAATTAATAGGGATCCTAATTTGATTGAAAATAAAATATTTCCTAATACTTTAACACTCCCCCTCAAGTTGGAGCATGGATTTTAATCATGTCTAACTTCTTACAAAGATACTCCCATGAGCAATAAAGAAAAACTCACACTTCCCTAGAGCAACAAAACCATGCACCTGACACAATGACCAGATCTTAAATCTGAATCTCGAAACGGCTCAACCAAGAGCTGTAACAGGCAGGAATGCACAAGAGGGGGGTGAATTATGCTTTTTAAAATCTAATCCTGAAGATAAACAATACAGTTTATACTGGTTCAGCCCAAACTTAGCCTACGTCCAGTTCTCCAACCTGCAGTTGGGTTCCACTAATTCCTCAAGATTAAATCAGGCTCTTGATAGCCTTTACAAGTGACAGCAAGAACTCCTCTCTTTACTGATCACTCCCCCTTACACTTTGTAAGTTTACACCCTACTCTTAAGATCCCACTATCTTAAGAGTAAATCTCACTTTAAAAATGGATACAGAATAATTGTTCACTTAATTGAACAGATTGTGTTACACACCTAAGAATATGAGAACAGTAAGCGTTGAGAGTATTGAGTGCAGTAGATACAGATAATCAATGTGGCAATCAATTTCTACAACTAACTTCTCTTCTGAAGCATTTATAGTTTCTCTTAGAAATATATCCGTTGATAATATGGCCGTTGAACATATCAAGAGAGTTGAGTGATCTGGTGAAGTATGGAAGATGTAATCTGCTATGCATTTACTCCATTGTACTTGATTTTGCTTTAGCTCATCTCTCTTCCTCTATCGCTGACAGAGTAGGTGAGTTCCAACGGCTCTTTTGATCAAATTGTGTCTTAACATAAACTTCCTTAAGTAGGTCTGAACAACTCTGTACTTGGAAAGCTAAAAGTAGGCTTGTCATTGATTTTGAATATTTTCCATCGCCACTCAGATTACATGCCTTTGATCGATCACAGGGTCTGATGTCTAATCGATTACCTATAGATTATAGCCTGCATTACTGAACATCAGATTAGAAATTCATGCGCCTAATCGATTACAGGGGAAGCCTGATCGATTAGGTAGGTTTAATCTATTACACATAGATTACATATTTCTCTAATCGATTACAAACAAATTATATTCAGATTACTTAATCTTCTTTAATCGATTACACAGCTCTAATCGATTAGGCATCTTTTTCTTAATCGATTACAGGGCTCTAATCGATTGGGCGTTCTTTCTCTTAATCGATTGGATGACTCTAATCGATTGGTCTAAATTCACTCATCGATTACAGGGGCCTCTAATCGATTGGGCGCTATGTGATCTGAACTTGATTCATGTCTAATCGATTAGGCTTAAGTTCTTTGACTTGTAATCTATCCCTGATCGATTGGGCAGGACTTAGGATTTTCTATTAGGTTATCCCTAAGATATTTCTGGTCTTATCATAGCCCTTCTTTATGCCTAAGATATGTTTAGTTATCATCAAAACTCATTATTCTAACAAGAGCAACCCAATTTACGCCACAAATGCACCAAACCAGAGCTCACCATAAACCTAAGAAGACCAAACCTGAACGCAATCACCACTAGGATTCACCGGAAATGAGATGGCAACTCCAAAATACAAAATTAAACTAATTCAGACAGCCACATAAGGGCACAAATGCCAACAGCCATACCAGGGGCTTCACAATCAAAAAAACCAAACTCTATAACTAAATATGTGAAGAGCAGAAAATCCAAGGAACAAAATAAACACCCAGATCTGAAACGATAGATATGTAAATAGCCAAGATAAACACCCAAAAAACTTGAAGAAACAAGCCAGAAATTCAAGAAACACTAGATCTAGATACAATCTTTAGTGAACACGTTGGAAACTGGGGCATGAACAGTGTCGAGGAACAGTAACCGTGAACAGTGACGCTGAACAGTGTAATGAACAGTACCCGATGAACAGTCAATGAACAGAGACACGGCGACATTTTGGAACGATGATTCCCTTTCACTCTTATGGGAACGATGAACAACAGAGAAGAAACCAGCGAAATTTCGGAACCCTAACATGGCTTTGATGCCATGTAGGAAATAATCTCAGAAGGGTTCAACTTTATTCATAGACTTAATCATATATTTATACAAGAGGATAGAATAATTTCGAACAATTACCTAAAATAATATCTAATTTAATATTCCTAATATCTCAACCAATATCCCTAATTAATAGGGTCCTAACTTGATTGAAAATAAAATATTTCCTAATTATTAAATATTTCCTAATACTCTAACACTCCTCAGCCTCTGTGGATGTTGCATTCCCGTCGGCGTGTCTGTGCTTTATTTGGTAGAAACGACCGTACATAGCTTTCTTCCCTTTCTTCGCAGCTTCATCCTCCTGAAAATCATAATACAGCTAAATATTAATATATAAAATGAAATTATTTTTAAATTAAATAAGAAAGCTTCATTCCTTCATACCATCTTTTTGAACCCAACCGAAAATGGCTTTGTCTCAGCCGTATGATGAATCTTTTGATGCGACCGGCTGCAGACACCTTGCTGCGAACTCTTTTGAATCGTCATTATTGTTACAAAAATATTTCTTCATTATTTGAATATCAATGCAATAATATTATTAATAATACCTTTCCTATGTCTCCCCTCCTCCAAAGCACATATCTCTCACAAGCATCCGGAGGGATGCCACTAGGGACATCTTTGATTAACTCGTGAAGCGGCCTACTCCCACTCTAATTCCTTCCATTATACCAATCCAACCTTTTGTTCTTCCAACCATCACCCATCTTTGATTCAGACTAATTTTTGTACGTGTCCCTCACATCAAAATTCCTCTATAAAATATAAAGTTTAACTATGGTTTAATATTATTATGATGATGATAATTAAAATCATATTCCAAACATAATAAATAAAAAATAACAAATAATAAATACATTTCCTATAATATTTATTAAAATCAAATTCCAATAATAATAAATAACAAATAATAAATACATTTCCTATAATATGTATTAAAATCATATTCCAAACATAATAAATAACAAATAATAAATAATAAATACATTTCCTATAATATTTATTAAAATCAAATTCCAATAATAATAAATAAATAATAAAAAATACATTTCCTATAATATGTATTAAAATCATATTCCAAACATAATAAATAAGAAATAACAAATAATAAATACATTTCCTATAATATTTATTAAAATCATATTCCAATAATATTAAATAACAAATAATAAATACATTTCCTATAATATGTATTAAAATCATATTCCAAACATAATATAAGAAATAACAAATAATAAATACATTTCCTATAATGTTTATTGTAAAATCCTACTTACTAATAATAATTAAACCCCTAATAACACATTTCAATCACCGTTATCAATACTAACTATGATAGGAAAAGAAATTTTCATATAAATCAAGCCACCATATCATAGTTAGAAAAATATCTTCCTTAAAAATCAACATGCTATCCATGATAGAAAGAGCAAATCATATTATGATATAATCACTACCATGGATAGAAAAATGTCCAACCATGTTAGAAAAAGGGTTTCCCTAAGATGGTTAACAGAATCCACCTGATCAACAATTAAGTTAACCATATTAGATAAAGGACTACATAACGTGGTTAAATAAAAATACCTATAAGCATATGTGAACATTTAACAACAAGTGGTTCCATTCATTTTCATATCAAAACTGAACTCGTTGTAAAGTCCTACTTACTAATCAATACTGAACTCTAATAACCCATCTCAATCATACTTATTCATACTAACTATGATAGGAAAAGGGTTTTTCATACAATTAACTCCATTCTATCATAGTTAGAAAAAGATTCTTCTCAAGATTTAACAAATTATCCATGATAGGAAAATGAATCCCTTAATAAAATAGTCACTATCATGGATAATAAAATAACTAACCATGTTAGAAAAGGGTTTTCCTAACATGGTTAATAAAATTAACTTATATCTATGAGTATTTCATTAATCGATCCATTTAGTATAACCAGGCTAGAAAGCACTGGTTTAACATGGTTATTAATCAAACCTACTCACTTAATCACAAAAATACCACCCGGGCCTCGAGTCTACAATCCCAAGATAAAATAATATAGCCCACAACTCAAAATAACATCTCCTCACACATGTATGACATGATTCATTTCAAATCATGGCCACGTGCAATAACAACATCAGGCGAACAACAGGAAATCAAATCAGCAAATACCAATACAAACATCCAGGATTTATAAATGAACCCAAACATAAAGATGCGGAAGCGTATGCAACCTAAGGAATGGCAATATACAATCTTCCAAATTAAATATACTATCTCTGGCCCACAGACAGGTGTGGTTCGAGCAACTTCCCTTCCCTTACATCCTATACAGTGCATGATCACCTGCAAAAATGTCAACAATAATAGAATGAGACAAATTGTCTCAATAACCACAACTCAACTCATTATAAGAGTGGGAGTGGGTTAGCAGAGCGCCTAAAGGGCACCACATTTGAAGTATTTAATCAATACGGAGTCGATTTATATTTGTATATATATTCTGCATCATTGTCTGTATTTCAATCTACAACAAGATCGTAACCCTAAAGAGATCAACAATTCTCTAATGTATAAGATAAAAGTAAATGTGATGTGATGCTATGCCCCTGTCTACAATCAGGATGCCAATTTCCCCTCTGTCTACAATCAGAATGGAGAGTGGTCCCTGTCTACAATTAAGATGACCAATGGTCCCTGTCTACAATCAGGATGATCAGGTACAAATAACCGCTCAGTTGGCCTACCAAAGGTTACATCGCGCGATGGTACATTTTAGTGACATGCAACAAGACTCATTAACCACAATAAATCATGATCCTCACCACCACAACTAGCCAAGATATTACGTGTGATATATTAAACCTCAATAAATCGCAATCATCACCACTACAACCAGCCAGGATACTACGTATATTATATCAAACTTCTTTATATGAAAATAATTGCAGTTCAAAGGCACCCAGTAGACTATTTGATATGGAAATAAATTTGAATAATTGTAACACGGGTACATACATAGGTAAGAAGGGATTTAGAAAAATCCCGCATAACATCACCCATAATAATATAGCAAGGTGAGAGTGATTACCTGGAATAGCCGAAAAACAAAAAGAAAATACCAGAACGCAGAGTCTACGAGCTCAGCTCGATCCAGCAGTGTCTGCAATCACTAGAGAACATAATACACAAAGTAAATACTTAACTTACGTCTATTTGGCTTGATTAAGTTAAATTAAACTCCTATCAAGCCTAGGACGCTATATATTCTCAATTACTTTCATTGAACCAAATTTCCCCATCAATGTTTACATTACTAATTATACTCAATTGAACTTCAACCTACCATTATACGTAGAAGCACTTCAAATAATTAACCACGATCTTTTACGGTCAAAGTACACCATTGTAGCCTCAATTCCACATTCCCTTTTGATCACACATTCATCATACTAATTTTAATATCCCTTATTTTCACATAATTCACTACATCTTCTAATCATAATCAATTTCCAATTACAATCAAATTAAACCAATCCAAACCATTATTTAATATGAACAATCTCATAAAATCCTCATATATTCTCGAAAGACTATAATAACATAAATCATCTCCTTATCCCAAGATCATATTTAGGCCACTTACATGCCATCCTCACAATTAATCACTTTCCAACAATCTAAACCGTTAATAATCAACCAACCACTATAGCAACCATATCGATTCAATGCATATCTCTACAAACCCGATCATTAAAAATCATAATTACCCCTTATTAAGCCTGTTGTAACTATTAAATAACCCAAGTGCATAATACTTTAAATGACATAAATCCTACATTAACCAAACTTTACACAACCAAAAATACCATATAGGCTCCAATTATATTAAATTGGCTTGATTAAGTTTATTTAACTTCTATCCAAGCCCAAAGCAGATGATCACCTTCAATTTGACTCAAGAACAAAAATCAATTTCCTTCTTGCCTTATACTTTATTATAATCGCCCAAATTCTCCCACAATTTCTCTACATCAAAGTTCTTTTTTTTTATACTGTGGAATTTAAAACAACAAATAAAAATGCAAAAACTATGGATCTACTCTAAGTGATTCCTGAACTACACAGGATAGACATTGCAGTTTCCTTAGAAAGGATCTGAAGGCCTCGACTATGCTCCATTACTAGATGAGCAAAGAAATCTGCCATAACATTTTCATCTCTGCTCTTCCATTTTAGAGATACTACCCACTCTTGAGTCATCATCTGCCTTAACATCACAATCAGATCATTGTCTTCATGGAGTTCTGTGTCAGTTTTTCCCACCAGAGAAATGACCTCCCTTGAATCACAAAAGAGACATATATTTTTGAAGCGGGAGTCCCAAGCTCACCGAAGACCCCAAATGCAACCCCATAATTCTGAACTAAGTGCGGCATTAACCTGAAGATTACAATAAAATGCTTCAATTAAATCCCCTCTTCCACTACAAATTATTCCCCCACAACCAGCTGCTTCAGAATTAGTAGAAAAAGCCCCATCCACATAAACGACAGCATCATAATCAAACACTTCATCTTGGTTCCATGATCGTTGGGACACACCTGGGATTTTTCCTTGAAAACTTTTCATACAAGTCATACAATGGATGATGCCTCGAATTTCTGCTATTGCTTCATGCATGGATGTAATTACTTGCTGATGAACAAACTCGTTTCTTCTTCTCCATACCATCCAGCAAGTAACTGAAAAAATAATATTCCAGCAACCAAAACCTCTAACACGAGAATCAGACAGATTAACCTTCAGCCATTCATGTAAACCGCTTCCCCAAAAGAAACGATCATTTTAATCAAGCCAATTTAACCCAAAGAATTCAACCAACATTATCGTTGAACCCTATAAATACTCTAGACATTATAAATCAAGTTGAAAAGCCCAAATTCAAAGGATTTCTTGTTGTAAACTTGTCTTATTCCTATTTTAAGCAAGTCACATCTCACATAAGCCAAATTCAACTAAATTAACCACATTATAATAATCAAATAGTCTAAATAAACATGTAGAACCAGGCAATTGCCCCAATCAAGCTAGAAATTCATAAATCAAACAAACCCTAGAAATTTCTATTTTGAAAAATCAAGAACAAATGGGAGTAGAAGGAAAAATTACCAACATCCATGAGCTCTCTCTCTTGCACCAAATCGCACCACCACCACACTCCCTCAATCTCTCTTTTTCTCACGACGGCAAGAGGAAAGGGAAGGGAAAAGAGAAAGAAATAGGAACTGAGAGGGGGACTAGGCTCAGACGGCGACGGCAGCGGCGGCCGTCGCCGCCCTCTCTCTCCTTTCTCTCTTTCATGTGACACGGACCGGGGAAGCAGAGGAAGGAACGAGAATGGGAACACGGGAGAGAGGGAGGGGAAATAAGAAGGAAGAGGGGAAAAAATAAAAAGAAAGGAAAAATAATTTAAATGGGAGGGAATAAATTACTAATAGGCCCTCCAATAATTAACATAAGATACTTTTCTTTAAGATAAAACCCTCCTATTTCATTCTAAAAATTTTCTTCAAGTACCCACTAAAATTTTCTCCTATCAGGATCTCTTTTGAGTCCAAAAATAATTTCTCTAACTTTAAGCTTATCAAATTAAGGGAGAAACTGAGCCTTTAAAAATTCCCAAAATAATTCTATTTTCCTCAATTTGTTTATAAAACTCTCAAAACTCATTAATTAATTCCAAAATCAATTCTTAATTTATTACTAATCCTTAATTAAAATTTTGGGATGTTACATTTATTAAAATCAAACTCCAATTATATTAAATAATGAACAACAAATGATAAATATATTTCCTATAGTATTAATTAAAATCACATTCTAATTATAATAAATATAATAAATAAGCTTTAAGTTAGTTAAACCAACTTTCCCTATTTCGTTCCACGCCAACTTCTTAGATTCACTATCAATCTTTCTCCAATCCAAAGCATCAATCGGGAATCGCTGGAAATTCTGGCCTATACTCCCGTAAAAGCTGCCGAACAATTGACGACCCCCATTACCTATCGGTAGTCTGGTCAACTGGTCTCAGTCAACCTTAACCCTTTGGTCGCTTGAAAGGTTTATCGCATCTTGCACCGTCAACCTCCTATCACTTATGCTACCAGAAGGGTCTGTAAAATTTAGGCAACAATTTTATGAGCGTTAGAAAAATTCAATCATCTAATAAAAAGGGTAAAAATTGAATTTTCATACCCTAAACTTTTACTTCATAACTGGTGGACCTACCAGCGGATCGTTTTGGGCGCCCCACTTCTTCATATTCCTCCTCATCCAATCAACATTATATATTTTCCAAATTCAGTATGTTAGACCCGTCCAAGTTTTCGTTTTCATTCTAGAATTTTTTGATTACATTTTTCGAAAACGGCTCGTTCTATATATGGATACGCTCTTATTCTATCCTAACCCTCTTGGCATCCTCAAGCAGTTCCCTACGGCACCGTTCCTCTTCCTCCTCTTGTTCATCAGTCATGGGCCTTTTCTCTCTACTGCGATCGCTCTTTCTGGCTATGATTTTGACTGACTAATAGACTTTGGAATGAAACAACTATGACGTGAGAAAGGACAAAACGCGGGTGCTTTTGTAACCTCGGATCGATCGAACTCTTCACGTCACTTTCTCTAAAAAGCTCATATTTTTTCAAATGAAAAGGCACGAGAGCCATAACCGAGGCTCAAACCGCCGCTAAATCGCGAAGGCAATTAATGTCAACTGCCATTAATTCGCGCAATTAGTGGCGGTTATTAGTAAAATCGCCACTAACGTATAACAACTGCCGCTAATTCAGTGGCCTTTCATTTTCTCGCGGTTTTGTCCACCATAACCGCCACTAAATTTACACCACTAATGTTCCCGCCAAAGGGAGCCAAGTTAGCGGCGGTTTCGGCTGCATAACCGCTACTAATATCCGCTACTAACTATGCCTTTGGTCAAATAGTCATATTTACTTGCGGTTTGAGTCATCCGCTACTAATGCAACTACCAGTAAAATCCTTTTTTTTTGTAGTTATTCTCCTTTTTTGGGATATAACAAATTAATACTTGTCACTCATTTACTAACTAAAGTCTAGGATCCTCTATGATGTATCGGAAGGGGTAATTACCGGTACTACCTCTATTATTATTATTATTATTACTTCAATATATTCCGTATATTCTTCAACTTCTCTTAGGGTTGTGAAGCCTTTTATTTCTGTAATAATAATCTCTACGACAACTAGACAAACATTAGTGAATTTGCACGTAAAACCACCTAACAAATAAAAGCTATTCCTCGTGACTTCACGGATTACCCCTCCACATCTGCTGCTATCCATCTGTCTCACCCCTCTCCGAAAATATGCATAAGGCAATGTGACTGCATTTGTTTTCATCCAAACCCATCGATTTAATACAAAAAATTACAAAGAAGTTGCAAATGAATAATAATGGTAAAATGGTAGTATGGGAGGATGATGAAAAGTGGAAAAGGAGAGGACATTCTTAAAGTTAAAGCCAATGGGAATGAGGCAGATGGCAAGTACGGCAAAAGGATGATGAAGATGGGCTTCCTTGTTGGCGATCACATGCGTCAAACACCCCTTTAAGGATCCCCATCTCTGCAAGTGACATCCTCCTCTTGTTCTTGACGTCGATTTCCATGTCAAACCACTCCACCCAACTATTTCCATGGATAATCAATGCAACGGGAGCTCGACAAAAAGATGAGTAAGAGGTGTTCCTTCACTCTATACTGTTAAGATCAAATTTTTAAAAAACAATTATTTTAATGGATACAAAATCTAAAATAAAGGTAATTAATCTCTTAACTATCATTTTGCAAAATATATATATATATTTCATTTCAAAATCATAAAGTTACAAATATTATATCTAGACCGTTCATATTGGATCTGAACGGTTCAAAGTGGAGGAATACCCCTACTCATCTTTCAGTATTAGCGGTGGAGAAGTGACTTTTTTTCAATCTAACATATTTTAGAAATAAGACTGGATATAAGTTAGATTGTGTAATGTGATTTATGTTTAGATTTGCAATGGTAAAGGTGACTTTTTTCAATCTAACTTTTAGAATCATATTTGGATGATTATTTTGAAAACCAAGTTTAAATTAAAAATTACTAAAAAGAACATGATTCTCATTAAATAATACACATATAAAATATGCATATATTGTTATAGTTTAGAAAGAGAAAGTGAAATTAAAATTATAAGAAATTGAAAGTACTAAAAATTTAATGGATAAAAATGCATATAAATAAGAAATCATTTAAATTTTAATTTGCTCAATTAAATTATATAGCTAGTTGGATTACATGCCTCATACAATTTTTTAATTAAAATGGATAAAAAAAATTCTAGGATCATCCATATCAAATAAATGCAGTAAAAGATAACAATCCCTAAATAGTAGGAAGACCTTATCAAATTAATTGAAATCCAAGATTTTAAATAATAAATAAATTCAGGTAAAAATAATGAATTTAATTAAAAATGAAAGGAAAATTATAAACCTAATTAAATATATTTAATAAAAAATTTATATAGATCATAAATAATAACATTATCTCATTAGGATCATAGGTTAAATTAAAAATTAGGTGAAGGAGATGATAAATTACTGGGAGAAAAATAAAAAAAAGGGTGATGGTGGACTGGTAGGCCAAGTGGGATAATTGGGTAAATGAAGCCAATTAAAATCAGTGCACTCTCCTGTCCTTTCCCCACTGCACGTTTTCCACTAGAGCTAGAGCTAGGAATTCGAGTCGAACCCATCAGGCTGGCCTGTTTAGGCCCTAACCCGATGAGGGTTAGGTTTTAATTTTTGAGCTAAAAAAGGAAGCTGGACTAAACGGGCCAACAGGTCGGGCCGTAGGCTTTGACGGGTCGACCCGTTTAAACCCGTTTATTGCCCTCTATTTTTTTTATTTACTCAGAGAGTTAAATGAGTGTGCTAGTTTTTGTATATATGCATATGGACGAAAATAATCTAAATGCTTATTAAGTTAGATTCAAGTCCCGTACGTCCCACTTTTATACTTTAATTCATTATTACTAAAAACATTCTATGTAATTGTAGTGTGACTTCTAGTTCTAGACTTAGTACTTAATTTATGAGTTGTTGAGTTGGTATATGGCAATGTACTAATGCTTGGTAAGTTGGTATTTAAATATAATTTGGATTATATATATTTATATTTTTATTATATATCTATTATTTTTATTAGGAATACACGCTTAAAATTAGGAAAAAAATATTTTAAAAAAGTCGAAGCCTACGGACCGACGCAAGGCTCGACTACTTAAGGATCGGCTTCACAAAATGGGTTTTTTTTTTTCGGGGGCCTAAACGATCTTAGTCTGTTTTGGGTCTGGCCCGATTTCCCACCTCTATTTTCCACGACATAAGCATCAAAAAGTAGCTTTAGCCTTCACATTGTACAATTGTACTAAAAGTCGTCCTTCTTTTCTACCGCCATTCCAAAGAAAAAAAAGGTCAAAAAGTCAGAAATTGCTTCTGACATTTGGATAGCATGTTTGTGCCCCCGAACGTGAATCCAAACACACATAATAAGAATTAAACAAAATTACGTTCTTATTTTTAATATATTTTTATAAGAAATCTCCACACACTCGTTTACTTTTCATCACCATATTTCCCAATCAAATCTTGTGATGTGTGTGTGTATCTATTTATAATAATTTAATGTGATTTAGTTATATTCAGAAAAAGCAATTTAAAAAAATATTTTAATTGAATAAGATAAATACCTCTTTCAGGAAAAGGTAAATATTTTACTCTTTAGTGCTCTCTTATCACTTGAAATAGTTGGAAACTTGAAATCTTTGACGGCTCTTACTGAACAAAATAAAATAAGGTCTCTGGGCCACTATGAGAGGCTTAGTTTTGGGCTTAAAGGACCTTGAAGTAGGATTGCAGAAGGATGGTCTCAGACTTTTGCATTTAATGGGCGTATGTACAATAAATCCCAACTGGAATGCTTGAAACTAGCCCAATTACATGTGCTCTTTTGACCTTAACACCCACACGTATCTTCAATATGGATCACAATTTGCGGCTTTGGAAATTTTGACAAACCCGATAATAAACACCTCCGTTATCTTCCTCACCTTCCTATAGCATGTCTCTGCAAAAGGCTGTTATTTTGTACGGATTTATCAACATGCAAGTCATTTTATTTTCTGGCCTGAAGCATGTTACTAAATTATGTTGGAAACAAGACCCATCGTCCCTTGGTTCAGCTGGCGAAGAGGGTTGGACTTCGACCATCTTAACGAGGGTTCAATCCCTAGGAAAGACTACTTTATTGTGGCTCTAGTCGCGACACTTGGGGAGGCATCTCCACAGCTTAATGAAGGTAGCTGTAACCTACATGTGTGGATTGAGCGGCTTGCTAACCAGGAACCCACAGGGACAGGCCCCAGTGGATCATGAGTTAGGGGCCCTGCCTTTGGATCGTGGGTGAGTCAAACTCATTTCCTAAAATTTCAGTATAAAAAAAACAAGAGCTATATGTAGGATAAGGGGTTATTTTGCGTAAAAAATGGGTTATTAATCACTTTCTTTTAATATTACCCTTTCACGATTTTGAATGAGTGGGTAAGAGGTTGCATATGAATGATTAAGTGTTTCTAACATTGCTGATGAATATACAACAACAACAATAACAAAGCCTTATCCCACTAAATGGGGTCGGCTACATAGATCACACGACGCCATTGTACTCTATCGGTAATCAAATCTTTAGTATACAGCGCGTTGCTTACGGGCAACGACCTTACATTTACACAATTTCTTTTTTTGATCCATGTTCATGAGATTCGACGGGGTTTTTACGCTGACTGTCGGGGCTTAACACAACCCTCCTCTTTTACCCGGACTTGGGACCAGCTATAAACATAGGCGGAGTTAACATTGCTGATGAATATAAATTTTGAAAATTTCTCTTTTCTGCAGACAATTTAATTGCCTCTTTGTTCATTCTGGTGATAATGTAAAAAATAATTATGCATAGTTTCAGAAAAGATAGCACATATATTTAAAAAAAACAAAGAAAGAAAAGATAACTGATAAATTCCATCAAATTATAAGTTCATATCACGCTGCCAATATAATGATATCATTAGTGGGTAATCTAAAGGTGCTATTTGAATCTATAGGAGACCTTAATCCGTTCTTGAAACCCAACTCACGTAGGTTTTTAAGTACGCTGCTTTGTGTGGAAAGGGTGTCCGGCTATGATTGACATTTAGGTCGAGGCAGTCTATTATCGTCTGTAGTTAATTGGACGTTCCAAATAGCATGCACCATTACTAGTACTCCCTCTAATTCTTTTTATAAGATCTCAAAATTAATACTCCTACTAATTATATTTCTCTCTTTGATCTCATCATTAATAAGGATAACATTAGAAAAAAGTTATATTTTAAATATATCCATGACTTTTAACTAAATTTTAAGTGTTTTATTAAAAAATGTAATTTGAGGATTGTATTCTTATAATTATAATAAGGATGAGAGGGAGAGGGAGTATCATTTTAAATTTTCCGACAAATTGATAGCTGAAACGGACTTTCATTACCTTTTATTTACTTTCTTTTATTCAATCCATACCGGTGTGCTGGCATTTCGTTAAAAACCAAAAGGCACGTGACAATCGATGAGTGTGAAGACACTCAAAAGTGAAAAGGATAATATGAAGAATCAATGGGAAAGATAATGGCGCATTCATTGTGGGAAAGCAGAAAAGAAAGAAAGAAACTTTATGATCGACTACGGTCACATAAAGTTTTAAGTTTCAACTTCACTTGTTACTCTGTGTCTCTTATTACAAGAGTTTAAAATTCAAATGGTTTTACCCTTATTATAATTTATGATCGACTACGGTCACATAAAGTTTTAAGTTTCAACTTCACTTGTTACTCTCTGTGTCTTCTATCACAAAGAGCTTAAAATTCAAATGGTTTTACTCTTATTATAAGAACTTGTATAGGGTTATCATAATATTTAACGACTTTTTCCTCATATCCCTCATTATTTCTAAATAATTCATGCCGATTACTGTTATTACTATTCCATATTTCTCTCTATTATTGCCCTATCATAAATAAGGATAAATTTGAGAAAAAAATTATTTCAGATATATTCATCTCTCTCAACTACATTTTTAATATGTGTGATTTTGTCTTCTAAACTCCTTTAATAAGGGAATGAGGAGTAATATTTATGTTTCATTTAATAAATGTGATCAATTAACACTCACTCTGAAAAGAAAATATGTCCTGAGTTTAATTCTCAAGCAGAGTATTGTGTTGAAAATATTGAGTGGGTGTATGATAAGGAACAAGTGTCACAATAATAGAGATTGTGAATGATCAAATTATAAGTGAACTTAGATTCTTAAATAAATCAAGAGGAGAAGTAAACTCTCACAGTAATAGGCCTCTATAGGTGATATCCATCGATTTCTTTCTACCTATTGTGCTCAAGTTAAAATTATATTGTTCACCTTTATGCTTTGGCAAAAATATAAAGATATTTTCGCTTGCCATTATTATGTAAAAATCAAATACTAGATGCAAACAGATTCTTGAATCATACTATATATCTTTAGTACTCCCTCTGTCCCATAATATAAGGTCCATTTTTTTGAATAACCTTGTCCCACAATATAAGGTTCTATTTGACTTTGTTTGAGTACAAATGCTTTTTTTCCAATTTTACACATGCATTAATTTTTCCACACATTCTCTTTCATCTTCTTTTCATAATTACCCCCTCTCTTACTCATTACTAAATAAAGACAATATGGTATATTTCCTACACATTTATTGTTTTTAACTAACTCTAACTAATTTTTTAAGAACCCACAATTCGGTTAAAAAGACCTTATATTGTGGGACGGAGTATATTTTATTGGTGGCTTGTCTAATGATTCCCAACGCACAAATGGATTCTTCATTAAAAAACTTTACCACTCTCTTCCTTATTATAATTACACCATAACTACTTCTCACATACCTATGAGTGTTATAGCATTAAATATATCCTATTTTATAAAAAAATATTCAACTTTACCCTTATTTAATAATAGATGTTAAAATAATATTTTATGCATTATAAACCATCTCTCTCATCTTCCCAACATAAGGATAAAATAGTTGTACAGTAGCATAAATTGATCACAAACTAGACTTATATTTAGAAAAAAATTGCGGTAGTTAGATTTATAATAAGTAACAAAATGGTATGGCATTAATGTGTCTTCAATGTCTAATATTGATAACCCATTTTATTAAAATCTTTAAAAGTGTCAACGTTCAAAACTGATTCATTATAGTATTTAAGAGGCTTGCATTGTTGAGATGGTGAGGTGATGCCTACATTGCTTGAGGGTGTGCTTAGATGGAGGGAAAATGGGAGAGGAAAGAAAAGTATGGAGGAAAATGGAGGAGGGAGAACATTTTCCCCTGCTTGGATTGAGGGAAAATGGGGGAGGGATGAAAAGTTGGAAGGAAAATGGGGGTAGGTCCCACACCCATTTTCCTCCCAACTTTTCTCTCCACAAGTGGAGAGATTTGGGAGAGAAAATGCATTGTCCACTCTTACCCCTTGCCCCACCTTTTTATTTGTTTTCTTTTTCTCTTTTCACACTTTAATTGTTTTCTCTTCTATACTGATTATGCAGCGCTGTTTCTTTTAAAACTTTAAAACTGGAAGCACCGTTTCCCCCCGGAAACTACACGCACTTATGTTCTTTTTTTAAAAAAAAAAAATCCCAAAAACTACACCACGTATGTTCTGTTTATTTTTCAAAAAAAAAAAACTAATATGGTCAAAAAATTCCCAGAAACTACACCACCTATGTTCACTTTTATATTGTATATTTAAAAATAACAATTAATATATAATTTCAGTTTAAATTATTTTTTTATCTTATAAAACAACATTTATAACATTTTTGTCAATGTAACATCTAATTTAAATATACTTTTTTAAATATAAAAGCGGGGGTATTTTAGTCCTCAAATATTTATCCATTTTCTTTCCTCTCAGTTTTCTCTCTTTTATCCAAGTAGGATGAGGGATAATATTTTCTTCTCACTTTTCTCTCCTCCCTATTTTCTCTCTCCCCATTTTCTTTCCTCTCCCATTTTCCCTCAATCCAAGCACACCCTCAATCAAGGGGTCAAATGGTCAATGGTAAGAAGCTGAGTGAGCTTACTTCTTTCCTCCTCTAATTTTTATGCCTTATTGAGCTATATTATCTATCGTAGTTCTGCTTCCTATATTTTATAGAAAGTCAGGAATAATTCATTTAATCTTGGGGAGTGACATAACTTATTTGCCGGTAGTTGCGGAATAACTCTTATTTGTAAATATTGTTGCCAACACGATTTGCATAGCACTAGAGAGGAGCAGGAAGATCTAATAGATTACATGATGATTTAGGTGGTAACGCCAACATACTACTCCATCCGTTCTTAAATATAGAATCTAATTGATTTTTTTACAAAATCTTTAGAAAGCCAAAATAAGTTACTTATAAATTGATTTGCCTGAATTTTTCTCTAAACTAGTTTATTTGATTTATAAGCTAACAATAATCTAATAATACACAAAAACGTTATGATTAAGTGGCTCATTTAGCTTCTTTTTAATCTCTCCAATAAAAGTCATATCTAGATCTTATATTTAAGAACTAATAAAGTATTAAATTTTCTGCGGACCCAGGAATAAAGGAGTGATTAGAACTTAGAAGTAACTAGCTAGCTATCAAGGTTATGTTCAAATATTTGCTGGCAAGTAGGGCTGTATCTGATTGAATTCACAACAAACAACTCGGACATCGTGATGCCCGTGGCTTGTTTCCAATATCACTGGATATTGACCAGAAATCTTTGTCAATGTTAGATATAAAATCACATACAAAAAAATAATTAATAATTAACTATAGCCATAAATATTCTATATTTTGTGCAAATAATACACAAGAAATCACCAGATGGAAGAGTTCAAAGCCGATAACTCGCTGGGGACAAGCTTACCTAAATTAGAAAGAGGCAATGGCATTTCAGGCCGTAAGCATCTCTCTCTGAAAGCAGGCACTCAAGACAAGAAGCAACATTTATAAACCATGTCAACGTTGTCGTGAAACCTTATTAATTTTGATCAAATATATGATATTCCTTTTAATTTGTTTCATAGTGCTTTTTAAATAATCTATCACTGATGAAATCACTCATGTAGTTCTATTATAACAAGTTACTCCTCCATGTTTCAAACAAGTTCAAGAGTTTAGCTAAAAATGTGACATGAGCGCGCTTCCAGAGTTTAGCTAAAAACGTGACCTATGAGCGCGCTAACTAAATTAAAATGCCAATGTCACGATGTTGAATATAATGACATGTCAACCAAATACTTATTTTTCTCTTCCTTCCATGTAATCAAATGTGAAATGTGTATATTTAAATTATATTCGAGCTAGGCCTCTTAATATTTAGGACCGGAGGGAGTATACTGACTAATATATTTAATTCACACTAGGTTCTCAGTGCGCTCATAAAAATAATTAAATGAGTCATACCATACCCAATTTAATAATACTCCCTTCGGTCCTTGTTATAAGAGATAGTTAACTTTTTTACACATACCGACAAAATATATTGGAATCATTAACTAAGAGTAGATTTAATAAGGTTTTCCATTTTTACCCTTACTCATTTATTATACACACTTTCTCTCTCTTTATTGTATATTTACTAATATACAATGGCGGAAATAAAAATCATGCATTTATTACTTTAACGTTTGCATGTTAACTCTTATATTTTGGATCAAAAAGTTTACTATGTTATCTATAATATTTAGGACCGGAGGGAGTATATTGACTAAAATATTTAAGTCACACTAGGTTCTCAATGTGCTTGGAAAAAATAATTAAATGAGTCATACCATACCCAACTTAATAATACTCCATCCGGTTTCTATTATAAGAGGTAGTCAACTTTTTTACACATGTCAATAAAACATATTGGAATCATTAATTAATGGTAGATTTAATAAAGTTTTTCATTTTTATCCTCACTCATTTATTATACACATTTTCTCTTTCTTCATTGCATTTACTAATATACAAGAGTAAAAATGGAAAACATGCATTTATTACTTTGACTTTTGCATGTTATTTTTTTAGTGTAAATGATAAAAAATGACCCTGTAATTATATCCAAGGTGCATCTAACACCTTGTACTTTTTTTTGTTCAAAATTGTCCATCAACTTTCAAATTCGGGCAAATAATGACTTATCCGTTAAAATGCCCTAACGAAACTTAGATTCCTATGAAATTTCAGTGTGGGACCTACCCATAAAAAAGTAACGGACGTTTGACCACTTTGACGGAGAAGTCATTATTAGTCCGAATTCGAAATGTCCATTGGGCTAATTTGACGGAGGAGTCCTTATTTGCCAAAATTTGAAACGTCCGTTGGGCTAGTTAGACGGAAAAGTTATTATTAGCCCGAATTTAAAAGTTGATGGATAATTTTGACCAAAAAACATATAAGGTGCCAGATGCACCTTGGACATATAAGTACATAGTTATTTTTTACCATTTACCCTATTTTTTATATTTTAGACAAAAAAATTTGTCATATTACCTCTTATATATAAATAGGATTGGGGGGGGGGGTAGTTAAGACAAAACTTCTCAAATATTATATTGTATATTTTACATTGATAATATAGTGATTGATACGGATATGAATTGTTATAATAATGGAATGACTTTTATTATTTTCACCTCTCGGTCCTGATATAGGCATCTAGCGAACTTTCGTTACCAATAAAAGCAACACTCTATTTTTTATTATAAATCTACCCTAATTAGGTTTTATATATCAAGAAATGGAAGTTATAACATTAAATATATCATACTTTTAAAAAAAATTTCAACTTTAACCTCATTTAAGAATAGGTGTTAAGATAATATTTTACAGTATGTATTATAACCTTTATCTCTCATCTTCACTATTTCTAATATAGGGGTAAAATAGTCACAATATCATTAATTGATATCAAAGTGGACTTATATTTAGGAACAAAAAATTTGTGATAGTTTGACTTATAATAAAAAACAGAGTGGTAAGAATGGAATAAATACTCCCAGCTGACTATATATATATATAGTTATATACCACACGGTTGCTAATTATAAATCCACCTAACTACCTTTCATATATCAATAAGTGGAAGTTATAGCATTGAATATGTCCTACTTTTAAAACATTTTCTAACTTTATCCTTATTTAAAAATATGTGTTAAAATAATATTTTATATATTATAAACTTTCTTTCTCATCTTCCCTATTTCCAATATAAGGGTAAAATATTTACAGTAACATCAATATATTGATCCCAAACTATAATTATATTTAGGAAAAAAATGTGGTAGTTGAACTTAAAATAAGAAACATGGTAGTACAAGTGAATTTCTTTCTTCTTCTTTTTTTTGAGATATATGCATGTGAATTTCTGCATATGGAAGGAAACAAACATAATTTCAACTCATAACCTTGCTTCGTTTGAATTTCATATGTTATATATTCAATGCATAGTGATTTTCACTTTTCAAAAGCTTGATTTTGAATTGAACTGCCCAGTTATATAGGACATAGAGAAATTATTCGTGTCTTTGATATAACTCGTCGTCTCATTAAACGAACGATTTACTTCAAATTTGTTGTTATATATATATATATATACACACACATATTAAGTTATAAACTGTAAGTTAGTTAACTTTTTGGGTTCCAAGTTAGATATGGATGAAGTTTAAAAGTTCTTAAACTTTAATACAGATTGAGACTGTAGTAGTACATATACTTGCTTGCCCCAGATTCCCGTAGCAATTAGACTTTGGACTTTCGAGTGTTGCTGATGAGTTTATTAAAAATTAATTATTTCTCAGCACATGTAACATCATTTGTAACATTACCTCCATATTCCACTTTTAACTACTAACAATAATATATTAAAACGTTTATAGTACTAACTATGTTAGGAAAAAGAATTAAATTACCAAAAATTCGCTAACATAGTTAGAAAAAGATCTTTCCATAATATTTATATATATTTCAACCTCAACTCCAATCTCTGTCATCACAATATAACTTCCTTCCCAGTACAATAACAGAGAATTTCATTATGCATGATTAAACTCCACACATCATTCTTAAAATACCATACCATAATAGGTATTATACAATAATTTTCCCCCAAAGTAGGAACAAAGTTCAGCGGAAGCATCATACAAAATATGATCCTAAATGTGGCAATACCTCCTTTCCTTCTGGTCCAGAATATCTCACGATATCAGTGAGAAGTTCCCGGATCCTTCCCTCGACCTCCTACTTCACTCCTAGGACCTGCAAAAGTGAGATCAACGGGGGGTAGCCCCAAAACGCAACCACTGACTACTCATCTACATGTGGTGTGTGTTAGAAAGGTGTCCAGTGGAATACATACATATATATCAATTCAGAAGCATGCTCAGGTATTCACATATAATGCACGTCTTATTCCCAAAATCTCTTTTCATCGTTTATAATTGTGGAATAACCCATCACAATTCATCCTCAAGAATAGTATATATATCATTGATAATTACAATCAACCCAAACGAATCTTACTAGAAACGTTGGGAAAACACGTGGGACCAGTCGGGACCTTCCACCCGCCCCTGATCACCACGGTACAGTTCACGAGGGACTTTCTACCCTCCCTGAACCGCACCACGGATTAGAAGGATCCCAGTCCTTTTTGAATCCGTGAGGGGCGATCTCCCCTCTTACGTCTTTCTCTCCTTTATTTCTCATAATATATCAATTAGTCCCTGTGGCGCAACAGGGTACCTCATCACGTGATGGCACAATTTCCAATTCACCGGTGTCACATACCCAAATAATTTCTCACATACAACACATAGATATGCAACACCACAATCAGGCACCAGGCCTTCCAGTATTTTCATGATATACATATATTAAATAATTTCCAAAACCACATATATTTCCGTTTCAAATATTTCACATCACAAATTTATGCCATTTCAAAATAATACTCCACAGGACATTTATTATAAAAATATTAATATTCCAATATCTCATTTCCATATCTCATCAATCATCAATTGATAATCAAATCTCAATTGTGATTCAAAATCTCATCTCCATATAACATCATAATTTTCAAATAATAATATTTCAAATTTCTTACTAACACTACACACACACATAAACAAGCAGAAAGCGGTTACCTGATAGCTGGCACCAATCTCACAATAGTGCAGCTCCCCCGTGCTAACTTAGTGCAATTCAAGCACTACACAACCATACATACAACCACAATTAATTATTTATCCAACAATTTTACATGTTGAAAAATAAATTACTTACTACCCTTTCTTTGCCCTTACTTATTTTAAATTTCTATTTAACATTTATTCTCCCTTTCTATCTCTAAAATTTATCTCTACTCCATTTATACATATATCCAAAATTATTTATCTTTCCAATAACTATTTATAAAAATTCAAGCCTAAATAAAATTAAACTTTACATCCCTAAATTATTTCTCAACCTCAAAAATCCATTCTTTAATTCACAATTTATTTTCCAAACCTTAATAAACATCTAAAAAAATTATTAATTTAACTATAGACACCTCAGATCATCAAAAGCCCTATTTTTAATATATCCAAAAATAAAAAAATTCCCAATAATTAAGAAAACCTCCAACAATGAAAATTCTTCTCAGAGAAACTCATAATCGAGGTCCAATGCTCAATTTATTAAGCTTAGAACTCCCAGAAATACCAATTTAGACAAGGCCTAATTTTTCAAGTATAGCAAAACGAAAAACTAAAGACATAGGGATGTAGAGGAGACTTACGGGATTCCAAAAATGTACTTAGTTGACCGGAAAAACCACTATTCCGGTGCCGAAGAGCTCCGATAGGTCCGGCAAAGGGCTATTTTTATCTCCTTATTTAGGCACGGATCGAAACAAAAACAAGTAGAAGAAGGAAGTAGGAGGTGAGAGGAGTTCAATAGTGGTGTTAGATGGTGGTTTCCGGCGACGGTGGTTGGTTAAGCAGTGGAAAGAAGGCGAGAAAGAGAGAGCGAGACGAGAGAGAGAGCTTACAGAAGGAGAGAGAGAAAGAAGGAGGAAGAAGACGACGGGAGGAGTGAATGATTGAGGAGGGGGGAGATTAAATAAAGGAGAAGGGAAAAATTACACCTTTGGACCCAAAATTTTCAAAATTTATTTTGAGCTACAAAAATTCCTTTTATTTTCAAAAATTTACCTACCAAACCTCTTAATTATTCTCTCCCACAATAACCTCCTTTGAACCTAAGAATAATTTTTCCCAAATTTATTTTCCTTAAAATAAGGGAGAAATAAAGTCTTTCAAATCATCAAAATACCTCAAAAATTCCTCAAATATTCTCATAATTTCATAATCTCTTATAAATCAATTCCTACTTAACCCACTAATCCTCAATTAGATTTTTAGGATGTTACATCATTGCTATCAATCGAGTGAGAATAAATAAATATCCCTATATTGACCCTACGTTAGGCAAATTTTAGTTCTAAGAATGTCACTCTGATTACCTAATTTCATTGTTTACTATATATAATGAGCCTGAGTATATATGATACCACATTCAGCACGTACCTACCAAATATACAATGAGATTAAAGACATATATAATGACTGAGGCCATCGAGTCTAGTTAACAAATGTAATTAATTCCCCAAGTTAAAATTCACAAGAGAGGAGAGGAAAGAGCATAGCATCTTTGTTACAAATGTCACATTTTTGTTGGGGTCTTTTTAAATTTTACATCATTATACGGCCTCATGGTCAATAAACAAATACTCCCTCTGTCCCTATATATAACAGCTTAAAATTTGAATGATTTTGTTTATTTTTACAAGAGTTTGGCTAAATTTATCAAAATATTTAATCAGATTTTTATCACTTTACATATCCTTATTCTCTTTATTTACATTCTCTTTTATATTCATTTATATAGTTACTATCACATTTCCTTTTTTTGTATCATAACTAAGAGTAAACTTAAAAAAATAAAATAATTTCAGACATATTTATAATTTTCAACACTTTCTTAATTTATATGATTTAAATAATTGAGCTCTTCAGAGATTGTGTGGTAGTAAAATACACACACGCTTGCCTCTAATGATACCATCTCCCAAGATAGAAGTACATCGACCTAAAGAAAGTGGACGTTGATGTCCCTTCAGAGAACTCGAAGGACGAAACGTAGTATCATTATAACACAACAAAGCAACAATGGAAAAATCATATGGATTCCACTGTGTCGGGTACACCAAACATAGGATGTGACCGGCCTTATGAACGAGTATCACGTTCTACAATCTCATCATTAAGTTAAAAGAAAGTATCATGAATCATCATCAATGCATCACATAGTTTATGTAAGCAAAGCGACATCGTAATCCTCCACCACTAAATACATTAAATAAGTGGTAGTGCATGACTTGACTAGCCATGTGAAGATTATCTATTCTTTCATCACAGAATTACTTTTTTAAAAAAATAAAAAAAATTGACTTTGTTAGTCTTCCCTCTCACTTACCCCTTAAAGGAAAAGGAAAGCAAATTGAGTACATTTAATTTGAAGCTTCATCAATATCTTCATTGTGGCCCCTTAATTGGAAACTTTCCTTGTTGTATACCCCTTTGATCATATTATAGGATACTTTAAGCATGTTTCACATGAATAAAGGAAAACTTTAAACATCATTAATAACACCACATAAAAATAAAACCAACACATAATAAATGAAGAGTAAAATTAAATTGTATATTTACATAAAAAATTTAATGAAATGTCTTATAAATAGGATCAATTAAAGTTTCTCTCCCGGAGGGGTATGTGTATATGTGTATTTTGATGAATATTAAGGAACAAAATGAGCAGCTCCTTGTATATGTGATAACTAAAGCTAGAGCCAGCTACAGGCTACTAGTTAACTACAGCAAGAGAAAACTAATGCAAAATTCAGGAAAAAGGTCTTGGAAAATGTCCAAAATGGAGAGAATTCAGAAAAATCAAAACGAAAGACAGATAATAAGTAGTTGGAGGGTCATTACCTTTCAAAGGTGTCGGAATTAAGTGGAAAACGTAACCTTGTGGAAAAAAGGAGCAAAATAAATCAGATGACGTGGGAGTATGAGGCCATGATGTCGTAATACACAAATTAAAAAGATTATTTATTAATTAATAGAAACAGTGGTGGAAATTACCACGCACGGATTGTACTAGTACGGATTATATATGATTATATATTTGTGAATTGACTAGATCTGACTAATTCATGGGGCAACAGAAAATATCAAATAGCAATTTTTTGCTAGTTTATACTCCCTCCTCCTCCGATCCTAAATATAAGATCACTTTGACTTGTTTTATGAAAATTAAGGAAGCAAATTTGATCATTAAATTATAACATATGTCACATGAAATTAGATTATAGATTAGTTTATAAGTAGAATAAATTAGTTTTGAGGAAAAAATATTTTTTTTTGGGATTGAGACTACTTTTTTTTTTACCCGAAAAAAAAGTCAAAAAAGTCAAAGTGATCTTATAATTAGGACCGGAGGGAGTATATGACGAGTTTATAGATAGAAAATATTGCCTTATAATTTTGGTCAAAAAAAAAGTATTGCCTTATAATTATGATTAGATGAAGAGATTTGTGAAAAAGACAAATAAAGTAAAGGTTCTCTCATTATTAAAAGAACAATTTGATACACCGAATTTTAGAAAGGACGAATCATTACAATCGACTGAAGTGTCTAATGCAAAATTAAAAAGAAAAGTGCAAAAAACACTTAAAGATCTTCCTCTTCATTATCAGAATAGTATAAGGGAATACCAAATTATTAGTTATCAGAATGGTATAAAGGAATGCCAAATTCTTCCTTTTCATTTCCAGAATGGTATAAGGGAATACTAATGTGGTTTGAGCATATTGGAGTTAGTATTCTCTTATAAAAATTTGGTATTCCCTAATACCAATATGGCAACGAAGAGATAGATCTTTGAGGGTTTTTTGGACTTTTCTTTTTAATTTTGTATTAAGCATTTCAGTTAATTGTACTGATCCATCCTTTCTGAAATTCGGTGCATCAAATTGTCCTTTTGATAATTTTAGAGTCTTTAATTATCTATTTCCAAAGAGATATTTCTTTTTTATAATTGACTTAAGCATGACTTGCACTATAGAAATGACTAAAAGTTTCATAACCAGTGTGAACGCTGATCCTGACAGATTCAGATTCCTTTTTAATTATGACCGTGACTTAATATCTCAAAGACAGAGAAAGAAAATAAAGGTGAAACCCGTTCAAGGAGCTGGAAAAGTAAAATGGAACCTTAAATTCACAAAACATTCTGGTTTCTTCTTCTTCTTCTTCTTTTTTTTTCATGTAAGTATCCTCATATTGGATGCATGCAGTTCTCCTTAGACACTAAACACTTGAACTTCTTTCAGCAAGAATTCGAACATTGGTATCCATTGTGAGTTAACAAAACTTTTGAATAAGGCCCGGATGCATATATATGAAAAGTAGAGGCTGAGCCTTACAACCCAATGCGGTCAAACCCATTCCTCAAGTCTTCCTTAGGCGTGGGTTGTAAATTTGAATCCTTTATAAATGAATATGTGTGTGTGGATGTGTTAGTTATGACAACCAAAAAACATAGGAGAGTCCCTTCGGGGACATCCGATAAAAAACATAGGAGAGGACTGCAAAAAAAATTTTGGAATAGAAATTATTGCTTATTATTATTATTGGAGTACCATACCTTTGAATATTCTAACTTTTTTTATTTACCAAAGATATTCTAAATATAAAAAACAATTCAGATATAATGAAACTTTGCAAGGATAAATATCGAAAAAAGGGGGTATATGCATTAATGAAAGGATTAAAAAATAGTAAAATACGCACCAAAGTTAATTAAATATTTGAATTAATTGTTTGATAGAAATAGGCAGTATTTAAATTTAAATATAACCCAAAAACTAGCTTGATAGTTATATAAAATATGTTAATTTTCCTTTGGTTTTACTGCAAAATGAATATGTATTGGAAGATTTTTTCAATATCGGAAGACTTCTATTTTCCAAAACATACAACTCAATCCGATTTTTTTTTTTTAGCTTTGCTGAGTAGTATACGGTTAAAAATTCAAAAGCATCTAACTCAATTTTTCTGCTCCATATAATATACCCATGTGCAATCAAATTTCTTTTAAGTCCTCCGTCTCTTTCACGCTTTTTGTGTCACTAAACCACGAAGTTTCTTTGATAGACTCTTCAATTTCATACTTTATATATTCTTAAATATAAGATGTATTTATCTAATTTGATTAAATTAAATATGTTACTTAAGTTAGTTAAAATACATGATATTACTAAAATACCATAACCACCTGTATTTATTTATACATTCCCTTACTTGTTTATTATTGATGAGTATCAATGGGGATAATTAGAAAAAAAGTAAATGAGAAAAAAATATAAAGATATCTTATATTTATAAACAAACTAACCTCCCAAAATAGGTTCTATATTTAGGAATTGAGAGAGTATTTGTTTTCTTAGCTCGTATCTTTGTAACAGTTATGTTCTCTGGTGATTATATAGAATTGACACATACATCATAACACTTTTTTCATCCTAGAGGTTTAGTCAGTAACGGTCTATGAATGGTGTTCAGGTGTTCATTTGATTACCCAAACTTGCAGAGTGAGTATGTTATAGTAGAAATTATATTACGGAATTAAATTGAGGTTTTAAAAAATTAATCACACAAAAGTCCAATAACAACTGATGAGTTTATGATAACAAGTGCGATTCAAAAGATAACAGAAGATTTATACTCCTCTTTTGTCATAGGTACTTACTGGGAATTAAGTCCATTCTTCAATCTCATTGTAATTTCTCCCGATTAAATAGCTAGTGTATTACTATAAAGAATAAGAATTATGATTTATGTGTATGTGGTTATTGCCGAGAAGAATGACGAAAGGGTGACAATAATGACCCTTCCAATTGTTTGTACGCGTTGGAAGTGGTTTCTCTACTCATTTATGAATAAGATAGCTAATTATATATAGAGCTTATAAATCTTTTTAAACGGTCTCGATTTGATTTTTGATTTTGTATATATTTTTAAACTATTTTTAAAAAATCAAATATAGATCATCTAAATATAGTTAACTTTTTGTACTCATCTTTTATAAATATGGAAACCAGTTCCCATATATCTTTGCTACAAATTGTTTTATTGTTGTTGTACCATAATTTGCACACACAAGGATGGTAAAAATAGCCATCAGCAAATCGAGTAAATATTTAATTAACGTTCTTAATGAAACTAAGTTCAAATAATATAACATGTTTTAAAAGACCACAATTTTGATAATGAAGTTAAAATTATTTCAATTTGAATTTGAAGAAGTTTTTTTACTGAAAAAATATTTATGTTAAGGAGAAAAAATTTGAAAAAATATGCAAAACGACAATACAGTTAGTTTTTTTCTCATTAAAAAGGAGAGGTTATTTTCTTTTTGTTTTGTGGTTTGCATGATCAATGCAAGGCAAGTTGGAGTTCAAGTCAAGGTCTGTTCTGGGTCAAATTTCCTTTTAACCTTTTCAATTGCGCGTTATTTTTTCTTTAGTATCTTTCCCACTCAGATCAGCCGCTCTATCTTCTCGAAGTGTTTTGAATTTTACTTAAATAATTTATTGCCGACCCTCCTCTTCATTCACGTTATTGTCAAGGAGACTTTTGATATTTTCCCCCTTATTTTAAAATTATAAACAACCTTTTTTTCAAACTAAAATACAATCATAAACGCTTTTAACTTCAATATGTCTTTATCTTAGAGCTGCCATCTGATCTATAATTCTTCTTGAGCATTGGCACACGCAATTCCATTATATTTTTCTATTATTCTTCTTGCATGGTAGGGTCTTAGCTTGTATATGTCGGCATAGATGTTATATATAAATATTTAGATAAACCAAAAATATTTGCTATAGAATATGGAAGTTTAAATTGATTTTACATTAAAAGGCAAGAGGTATGAATTAATCAATTCAACTACACAGCTCGTCACCACTAATTTAGTGTGCTGGAATTAGCTTTGACGTAATAATAACTTCCTCATTTTAGTAGGTGTTTGTGTGTGTGTGTGTGTTTTTTTTTTTTTTTTAAATCATGATTTATCCTTATAAAAAGTTTTTTTTTTCCTTTCATTTCAACCATACGCGGGAGAGGAATCTTTGCTTTTTATATTATAAGATCAACATTTGGATATATCCAAATTTGATTTTCTACAAACTACTTTTCTGTTATTTTTTATTGTATGTAATATTAAATAATTCAAATAAAAATTTAGCAATTTGCATTTAATTACATTCTTTAATAATTTAACATTTTAATAATAATCTAATAAAAGATAAAATCTGAGACATTCAAATGTTGACTTTTATGATTAAAAAAAAGAAGAAGGAAGATAATGTAATGGGAAAATGAAATTATCCCCCTCCATCCAAACTCCCAAAAACAGTTGTACCATTTACGAAAAGTTCAAATCATAGGACTAAGCATTTTCGACGCAGGGATACATATATGAAGGGTAGAGTAAAAGCAGAGAACTAAATATAAATCCTCGGAGTCCAATGCAAGCTGATGAACTTACACTACAAAAAAATATGAAATTATTGACAAAATTCTGTCGGAAATTCCTCTTTTGGTAATTTATTTACCGATAGAAAAAATTTTCCGTCGGTAATTTTTGACGGAATTTTGTGAGTAATTTTTTTAATTATTTTATTATAGAAATAAATTATTATTTTAATTTATAAATAATATATTAAAATATTATTATTATCGTCGGAATTTGTTAATTTTTAATTTTTTTAAAAAATTATATGCCACGTGTCGCTTTCATGTACCTCCACTTGTCGCTTCCGCATGCTGCTATGCGTCGCCTCCTCACGTTACCATGTGTTGCCTCCACAAATTCTCTTCAATTGTGGTAAACCTGACTGCGCGCGTGCTGATGCCTTAACCAGTTGAGTTATGAAGATCATGTGATATTATTTACAAACTATTATATTTATAATATTCAAATTCCCACTATTATTATTGTATTTTATCTAAATTATTAATATATAATTTATAACTAAATTATAATAATAATAATAATAATAATAATAATAATAATTATAATTATTAAATTATTTTAATAATAAATTTATTATATATATATTATTCAATTATAATTATTTTTCATATTTCTTACTAATATTTATTAATTACAATTAAATTTATTAAAAATTTATATTTATATAAGTGTATATGTTAATTTTTATTAATATTTATTAAATATTATTTATTTATAAAATATTTTTAAAAATAAATAAAGATAATATTTTTGTTATAAAATAATATTTTAATATATTATTTATAAATTAAAATAATAATATAATTCATACAATTACTGAAGGAAATTCTCCGTCGGTAATAATAATATTTTAATATATTTTTAATAAATTAAAATAGTAATTTATTTATAAAAAATATAATTAATAAAATTGCCGATGGAATTTCCATCGGTAATTAATTATTTTAATATAAAGTTTATAAATTTAAATAATAATTTATTTATAAAATAATATAATAAATAAATTTACCTACGGAAATTCCGTCGGTAAATTTTCTGTCTGTAATTCCATCAGAAATCCGTCAGTAATTAACGACAGAAATTTATTCCGTCGGTAATTTGATGTTTTTTTGTAGTGCTATATGTTCAAAAGAAATTAATTCACATATAATTACAAAGCTCAGATCAATTATTAATATTAATAATGTTATCTAAACACAGAATTAATCAACATAATATAAAGCCTTTATATGGCTAGCTAGCCTGTAAGGGCCATCAGACTGAAGCTTAAGGCTTAAGTTATGATTCAGACATTCCACACGGGGCGTATAAATTAAATTTGCTTCTAGCAATACTCTACATAGGTGCAATTAATTTATTTTCTTCCGTGATTTTTTTAAGATGTTATTTCCCAAATAATATGAATTATATCAAATTTTATAAAATGAAACAAACCTATTAAAAATTATCTTATAATTAGACACAGAAGGAGATCACTTTAAACTTTATACTTTATTTTATTTATAAAAATCCGACTTTATTTTACGATTTCAAGAAAGTCTTAATTATATATTTTACAATTTTACTTGTCGATAGTTTAATTTTTTTGTCATAATTTATACGCCTGCTGTATTTATATAGGATTATGAGCTCATAACATTATGTTTATAAAAATTTAAAAAAGAAGTTTGATGTTATATTAGGCTATGAAACTTTAATTTTTTAGTAGTCTATATTTTGTTGCAAGACATTATAGTGGTAATTGTATTAAAATCTAGACTATTTATTGGAGATTTTCAAACTTACTTGCAAAATGACAATTGCTTTGGAATCATAATATCTTGGCCGATTAGGGACCAAGCTAAGGAAAGGAAGATCCGATAGACCATTATATAATAAAACGACACGGAGAGGCAACCACTCAGAAATCGGTATAAGGGAAATGCCTCCAAAAGTCAATGAGATAACATTATAAGAGTCAATGGAAATCCAAAAATTGGCTCTACCTCATTTCGTCTTTTTATTTAATTCGATAAGAACTTGACCTTCACAATGACATGGTCCTGAACATTCTTATTCACATATTCCCCTTTTGAACTGCAGCTGACCAAAATATCGTTTTATCTTTTCCCATCACTTTTTACCAATACCGCGTTATAGTACTCCAAAGAAATTAATATTTCATTTCATTAAATTAAAATAAATGAACGCAACAAAATATTATATTTACCCTCTAATAATTTAAATGTAAGAATTAGTAAATATACTTGTTTTAATCTAGACATAAATATGATATATCTTAATTCACTTTTTTTTTTCTAAATTCATTATTTTCTTTAAACTTTTTTATCGAATTTACATAATAAAAGATATGCTTTTAATCAATGAGTAGATTCAATACAATATTTTAAAGAGATGTTTTAGGAAACAAAACATGTTTTTTTTTATGAACTACTAATTTAATTATTTTTGAAAACTTTTACAGATTAATTATATGTAGCTTTTACATCTAAAGTGGGAGAAAATATATACACCCTAGCAATGATGACGACACAACTCAGCCTCAATTTCCTGCAACTTTCCTTCCTCTCCCCCACCTTTCAATAAATGAAAATAACGACAAAATTGACGTCTTCCTCTCTTCTTCCCCTTTCCCTCTTCTGTTATATTATTTCTATATATACACACACACACGCACATTTTATGCAGTATATGTTTTCCTCATTCACCTGAATCAACTATCTTGAAAGGTGAGAAACCAGTGTGGCCTTCAAACCATTTCTTTCCTTTTCGATTTTTCCTCTCGTTAAGCAGATTTTAATTAATAATTTGCAATGGAAGAACCTGCAACATGCGAGAACAGACCTTTTCTCAACCTCAATGCTAGACCTTCTCAGCACGTGGACGGTGTCCCGGTTCGTATATACAAAGCTATAACCTCAAATATAACAATCCCTGTGTTGTCTCTGTTTACACATACATATAATGATTAATATTGTTCAATTTTTTTATTTGATTTGGTAATTTATGTTGGGAATTTAAATTATGCTAGCAGGCTGATGATGAGATGTTGATGATGATAGAAGAGTTAGATCGTTTAAGTAGTGAGAAAAGGATGCTAACTCAGAAACTTACTCGCGTCACTGAGAGTTACCATGCTCTGCAAAAACATTTTGACCAGCTCCGAATTAAGAACACCACCAATTCTCATCAGTTGGACTTAATTAGTAGAGTACAATCAAGGAAGAGAAAGGATCATGAAATGGATAATTGTATCACTAATAATGATAATGATATTAAGTTTAATTTTAGTGGTGGTTTTTCTTCTGAGTGTTGCACTACCATCAGTGAGAATTCATTGTTCAAGAGGCCAAAGGATCAGAGTCTCACTAGTCATCACCCTATTTCTTCTCCCAAGGTTTCAAAGGTTTTTGTGCGCACGCATGCTTCTGATCCCAGCTTAGTAAGTCCTTTATTATTTCATCATAATGTTCTTTTAAATCTTCTATGTTTGAAGAAGACCGATGGGTTTTAGTAAAAAGGAGCTTGAATTAAATTGTAGCTATGTTGGGACCAAAATTGACCAAGAAAAGCAAATTCTAGATTGGATTTTAAGTGTATCGATTGTTGTACTGACTTCTCATGGTCACAGCAAACTGGTCAGCATCGATTTGGATGATGCAAATTGCTCATCGTATGATCGAGTTGTTAATTAATTAGCTAATTAATTGATTGATGTTATCATTAATAAGCTTCAAGAATGAGAAAACAACAAAAGGTTTTACGATTTGCTAGATGTACACACACACATGTATCCTGCGATCTGAACCAAAATCTCAGCTTCTTTCCATATGGAGGATCAACGTTAATATATATATAATGATCGATCTATTTTTGGATATTATATTGCAGTATGTGAGAGATGGATATCAATGGAGGAAATATGGTCAGAAGGTCACTAGAGATAACCCTTCTCCTAGGGCTTACTTTAGGTGCTCCTTTGCCCCTAGCTGCCCAGTGAAAAAGAAGGTATATTAAATTATTAATTACAGCTTTAATTTGATCACTGTAGTGAGCAAATAATGAGAAATAGAATGACCAAATAATATGAATATTTAGGTCCAAAGAAGTGCTGAAGACCCAACTATGCTGGTGGCGACTTATGAAGGAGAGCACAACCATATAGTGCATGGAGCTCAAGTATCAATTGGTCTGACTCAAAGTGAAGTAATTGATTCTATTCCTGCGAAATCAAGTGGAGGTTTTAATTTGATTCTTGACCAGTTTATGGTTCAAAAAATGGCTTCTTCTTTGACAAGAGATCCCACTTTCACATCTGCTCTTGCAACTGCCATTTCAGGAAAAATTTTAGAGCACACTGTTCCCTAGCTAATAATTAATAGTTTAATTTCATATCATTTGCAGTTGTGTGTGTGCGTGTAATGGCGAATTTGTTTTTTCGTATTTTGCCTGGTTCTTGTTGTAAACCGCGTATAATTTTGTAGGATATGTAAATTATATGTGTAGTTGTCGTTGTAGTTAGCTAGCCTAGACTAGACTGCATATGATATATAATTTGGTTTCTACGAGCTAGTTCTATATATTCCAGTTATAATAAAATACTCATCTGGTCCTATTTATAGGGCAGAGAGAGAAAGTTTTATTTGGTCCTATATATAAATCACCTCATTAAATATTTAGTGTGCATGTACAAGTTTACCCTTCATTTATTATGTGTTGACTTTATTTTAATGTGGTATAGTGTATATTAAATATGGGTAAAGTTGTAAATTTGTTAGATTTTAGTGAAAAGTTAATGAGTTTTAAGACTTTCCTTGGTCTGTGTGAAATGTACTGGAAGTGTCTTATAAATAGGACCAGAGAAGTATTTGAGAGCAAATTACACATGGATAGCATAAAGTGCCTACTAAAACTGCACTATCAGGATTATAAATTGTTGAGATTAGTACTGTGACTCTGTGAGTGCCGATCACAGTTGCCTCACGCTTGGGAGCAACAATAACATATACGCCATTCGATCCTCTTAACGTAGAACTTATCCGTGGAATTGATTTTGGTTTTAAACTATAATTTATTCCTATTTTTTTATAACTTCCTGCCCCCAAATTATCCCTTTTATACGCAACCAATAATAATTAAGTAAGAGAGATGAAGATGAAATTAGGGATTAAGATTAGCTATGGTGTTTTAGAACAAATATAATATAGTAATTAATTGGATTAAGGGTTAGAAATACTTATATACTTTTTTTTAAAAGTACATCTAACACTATAAACTTTTTTTATTCAAAAATACCCATAAACTTTTTTAAACTCTGTAAAGTTAGTGTTGCCATTAAATGGAGTTAATAACGGTTACTTTATGAGTGAGTGGGTCCTATAATGTATTTTTAAATTATTATTTTATTAAAAAAACACACTCTCTCTCTTTCACAACCCTTGCCTACCTCTTCTTCCCTCCTCTTCCACGGCCCCATCATCATGCTCAAACTCTCTCAATCTCAAGTTCCATTCTCATTCCCGAACCATAAATAACATCGACGATGCTGTGCTTCATTCCATCGATTGCTTCGTATGCGTCATCCACCTTCAATAATCCAAATTAATAAGCTTTTCAGATCAATTGCCAAGGCTAAACATTATGGCACTGCTATCTTATTATATGCACAAGTAGAGTTGAAGGAATTTACACCTTGTTTGGTAATCACAAAACAAGGCGGTGGCCTATTAGAGATTACAGAAACATTATAATATTGAATTCCTGAATTCCTACTATCCCGAAAATATCTCAGTAAAAAAGAAAAGATAAAAATAAAAATTGCTAACAGAAAAATTTGCTAATCGTCAATATCATCCTTCTGTGGCAGAGACTGCAAGTTACACCTTACGATGGTATCAATAAACACACACGTGTCCTCCTTCGTGTTCCCCTCGGGCCTCGGCACATCCACCACGTAGGACTCTACAACCACCGTCGTCCCCTCGCCGTCCACAGCGGAATGAAGCGTCGTCACCGACCGTTAATTCAAAAGCCAGTGGCCCCCACCGACGACACTGAAGCTCAGAACTTACGGGAGATAGAGAGTTTTTTCCAATAAATAATAATTTAAAAAATATATTGTGGGCTCACTTCAAGTATCTGCTGTTTCACGGCAATGGCAATTTTGCATCATTTGGAAAAATTCATAGGTATTTTTTAATTCAAAAAATGTTTATGATACTAGGTGTACTTTTAAAAAAAGTATATGGGTACTTTATACTCTTAACTCTAATTAATTTAACTAACATATTTAATTTAATTAAATTAAATAAAGAAGTCAAAAATTTAGGATAAGGTGAGTATATATACAGGAACATGCATGTGGGCAATGTCAACAGTAATGGATGCCGTCTACCTTTATGTACACAGGATTATTGCAAACAGCCAACACTACAAAAAAAGGGCTTTTAGTAGCGGTTACCTTAGTCGCGGAACACTAAAACCGCTAGTAATTATACATTAGTAGCGGTTATAAGCACAAACCGCAAGTAAATACGACGGTTTGACCACAGAAGTAGTTAGTAGCGGACACTAGTAGCGGTTTAGGGTAAAGAACCGCAACAAATTTGGCGCGCTTTGGCGGGATGAGTAGTGGTGTAAATTTAGTCGCGATTCTGGAGGGGAAAACCGCTATAAAATGAAAGGACCTTGAATTAGTGGCGGTTTTAGTACATTAGTAGCGGTTTCCCCCAAAACCGCCACTAATTCAGCGAAATAAATGCAACTGCATTTATTACTGGTTGATTTAGTCGCGGTTTCAGCAGCGGTTTTTGCTGAAACCGCGACTAATAGTAGCGGTTCTTGCAGAATCGCTACTAAAATGAACAGTTTAAAAAGGCTCGTGCCTTTTCAGAGAAAAGGCACGAGCTTTTTGAGAAAGAAAGTGACCTGACGTGACTTCGACTAGAAAAAAGATATCAAAATCATGGTGAAAAAGGGCGATCGCAATAAGAGGCCTATGACCGCTGAACAAATGGAGGCTGAGGAGCGGCTACGTAAGGAACTGGCTGAGCAGGCCGAGAGGGATCGTATAGAACAAGAGCGCATCCGTGTGCAGAACTATCCGATTCCAGAAGATGTAATCAACGCATTCTGGAGCGGGGGAGAGGACTTCGACGAGACTGGAGGAGGAGCGGATTTTGAGGATATGGAACGTTGGTTGGACGGTGAGGAATTTGACGAGGCGGGGCACCCTAAACGATCCTCCGGAAGGTCTACCGGTTACGAAGTACAAGTTCAGGGTAAGGAAATTCAATTCTTATTGTTTTTATGAGATAATTATAATTTTTTATCGCTCATTAAATTGAAATTGTTCCCTAAATTTTACAGACCCTTCTGGTAGCATAAGTGAGAAGAGGTTGACGGTGCAAGATGCGATGAACCTTCCGAGCGGGCACAGAGTTATAGTTGAGTGGGACGACTTGACCAAATTACCGGTTGGACAAGGGGGGCAACTGTACTCGATGTTCGTCAGGGGTGTAGGCCAGAATTATCAGCGATTTCCGATTGACGCTTTGGACTGGAGGAAGATTGACGCGAACTCTAAAAAGTTCGCGTTTGACGAAATTGTTAAGGTTTATTGAATTAACTTTGAGCTTATTTATTGTTTATTATTTATTATTATTAGAATGTGATTTTAATTAATACTATAAGAAATATTCTTGTTATTATGTATTGTTTATTATTTATTATTTCTTATTTCTTTTCTGTTATTATTTGAATTTGATTTTAATAAATATTATAGGAAATATATTTATTATTTCTTATTTCTTTTCTGTTATTATTTGAATTTGATTTTAATAAATATTATAGGAAATGTATTTATTATTTCTTATTTGTTTTATGTTATTATTCGAATTTGTTATTATTTATTAATTTCTAATTAAACATACTTAAATTTAATATTTTACAGAGGAAGTTTGATGTGAGGGACAGCCGCAAGAATTGGACAGAATCAAAGATGGGGGAGGGTTGAAAGAACAAGCGGTTGGATATGTTCAAAGAAAGAGATCGGGGTGGGAGTAGGCCGCTTCAGGAGTTGGTCGATGATGTCCCTGGTGGCGTCCCTGCGGATGCGTGGGAGAGATATGTGGGTTGGAGGAGGGGAGACATTGGGAAGGTATAATGAATAATATTATTGAATTGATATTGAAATATCATATTGAAAAAATATTTTTGAATTACTGATGATTATTTAATTTTATTTTATCTTAACAGAAGAGGTCGCAACAAGGTCTTGCCGCGAAGGCCCATCAGAAGGTTCATCATACGGCTGGGACGAAGCCGTTTTCGGTTGGGTACAAAGAGATGGTATGAAGGAATGAAGTTTCATTGTTTGATTTAAAAATAATTTATCTTTATATATTAATAACTGTTTGTATCTTAATTTTCAGGAGGAAGAGGCTGCGAAGAAAGGGCAGAAGGCTACCTACGGTCGTTTCTACCAAATAAAGCACAGACACGCCGACGGGAGCCCAACATCCAGGGAGGCTGAGGAGCAAATTGTAAAATTTTTATTTATTTATTTATTTTTATATTATTATATTTTTAATAACAACGACATCAAAATAAAATTGTTAATATGTTTGTGTGTGCAGGCTAGGATTGAGGCTGCGGAGAGAGAGATCGCCGAGTCGCAGGGGGACAATGTAGACCCCACTGCCTCGCTAAGGGCTGCCCTAGGGACTCAAGAGCACCCTGGCCGGGTTCGCGGGATGGGATTCGGAGCCCGACCTACGGCGGTGTACGGCAGGTCAGGCGACCCAGGCAGCGCCCAGTTTACAGCTTTGAGTCAACCATCAACAAGTGGCCCTATTAGGGGAGACGCAGAGTTTGAGGCTCAAATGAGGGAGAGACTCACTCATGAGATTACGGAACGGGTGACTGATCAGGTGTACGACCGACTGGACTCCTGGGTGCACAACGCCAATAGCACGTTGGAACGGATACAGCGGATGTTCGACCCTGATAGATCTCCTTTGCGAGTACCACTACCTCCACGTCCACCGAAGCAGCCTCGCAACCGTTCTCCGGAGCATCAAGACGACGATCAGCCTCCTGCGGCGTAGCTCTAGGGTCTTTTTTTATTAGAATGTTTTTTATTTCAGGATTTCAGTTGAACATTTTTATATTTAAATGTTTGCTAATTTGAATATTAGTTGTTTAAACATTTCATATCTTTAATGTTGCATAATTTTGTTAGTTGTTTATTATCTGATTTTATTTTTTACTTTACAAATGGCGATAATTTTTTTTAACAGTTAAACAAAAAAGTTTCTCCCTGACTTACTAAATAAACCGTTGTTATTTGTTTATTTTCTTATATAGTATTTGAAAAAAAAGATATAAATAACGTTAAAAACACAAAATAGCACATTTAGTAGCGGTTCCAGAACCGCTACTAACTGAAGAAATATTAAAAAAAATTTAAACTTAGTAGCGGTTTTAAACCGCCACTAAATTACTAATTATAAAAATAATTTAATATTAGTAGCGGTTTTAAAACCGCTACTAATGTACAATCAGACAGCTACCACCTGTTAATTTTCCAACGGCCTGATTAAGTTAGTTGCGGTTTTAGTAGCGGTTAAAGAACCGCTACTAATGTCTAAATTTCATTTTATAAGCCCTTGATTCTTTCCAATTCATTTTCACATTTCATTCAAACTATTAAGCTCTTTTCTTCTTTGATAATATCTTCAGTCATATGATGGATAAATCTTGGATAAATTTGCCAAGGACGTCGCCCCGCTATTTGGTTGGTGTTGACCACTTTTTAGATTTTGCTTTCAACCGCACCGGTGTTAACAATCAGATATTGTGTCCTTGTCCGAAATGTAAATTTAAGAAGTGGCATCCCAGAAATGTTGTGCGTGAGCATCTTATACTGAAACAATTCCCATCCAATTACACATTCTGGGGTATTCATGGCGAGAACGATGATGATGGTGGTGAGGTAGTTACTCGAACATCTCAGGTTGGAATGCAGATCGACGATGACGATGATGACGACAATCATGTGGATCCATTTAACGATGTTGTGCGTGATGCTTTCGGGTTGCAAGGTGACGGCATCGGGAGTCAGGAAGGGGTTGAAGGACCACTCCCGGAGTTTTTTCGAAATGAAGCTGCAAAGAATTTTTTCGACCTTATGACGGATTCAGATAAGCCATTGTTTCCAGGTTCTACTAAAAATTGCCTCTCATTTCGTTTCTAGTTTTGTCACATAAACGTTCATTTTAGAATAAGAATAATGTTTATTCAGGGTGCAGTAAATATTCAAAACTATCATTTCTTGTCAAGCTCTATCATATCAAGTGCTTGTGTGGCTTCAACGATAAGGGGATGTCAATGGTGTTAGAATTATTGGGAGATGCATTCTCTCAGGCAGAAATCGCACCATCATTCTACGAAGCAAAGAAGACTATTAACAAGTTGGGATTGAACTACACTAAAATCCATGCCTGCCCGAATGATTGTATGTTGTACTGGGGAGACGACGCCGAGTTGGACAGATGTAAGCGGTGTAATGCGTCTCGGTACAAACAGGCGAAGAGGGGTCGAATAGCAACCAAGAAGCCTGCAAAGATTCTAAGATATTTCCCCCTGACTCCACGACTTCAGAGGTTGTATGTGTCATCCAAAACGGCGGAGCACATGCTGTGGCATTCATCAGAGCCCAACGTCGATGGGAAGTTGAGACATCCTAGGGATGCTGAGGCTTGGAAAGCGTTTGATGCTCTATTCCCGGAATTCGCCAGTGACCCGAGAAATGTCCGCCTCGCTCTCGCGTCAGATGGGTTCAATCCGTTCGGGAATCTTAGCACTACGTACAGTATATGGCCTGTGGTATTGATACCGTACAACTTACCCCCTTGGATGTGTATGAAACAGAGCTCATTCATTCTTTCGATGATTATTCCGGGGAAGAAAGCTCCTGGAAACGATATAGATGTCTACCTTCAACCGTTGATACAGGATTTGAAGGAACTTTGGACCAACGGAGTTGAGACGTATGACGCTTACAGTAAGACGCTCTTCACACTCCGTGCGTCGTTGATGTGGACAGTGAGCGATTTTCCCGGACTTGGCACATTGTCTGGTTGGAACGTGCATACAGGCAGCGCTTGCCCCAACTGCAACTTTGACCAAGACTCGGTCCGCCTTCCTCACAGTCGCAAGTGGTGCTTCATGGGTCATCGGCGGTTCCTACCTGGAGGTCATAGGTTCCGGCTGCAGAAGATTAGATTTAACGGATCGTAGGAAATGAGGGATCCTCCTACGTTTTTGTCTGGCGCAGATATTCTTCAACAGCTTGAAGATGTTCACGTAGAGTTCGGGAAGACAGACGGCGTTCAGCCTGGGGGAAGAAAGAAGAGCATTTTCTTTGAGCTCCCCTACTGGAAATCTAATCTACTTTGCCACTGTCTTGATGTCATGCACATCGAAAAAAATGTGTGTGACAATATTTTGTACACTTTACTCAACGAGTCTGGAAAGTCCAAGGACCATCTTCAAGCAAGGAAAGATCTGATGGCGATGGGAATACGTGAAGACGCATGGCCGGATGAGAATGACAAGTTTGCCCCAGCCTCATTCACACTGACAAGAGCCAACAAGGAAGTCTTCCTCTCCACACTTAAGGACATCAAGGTCCCTGATGGTTATTCAAGCAACATCTCAAGATGTGTGGACATGCACTCTAAGAAGATTGCCGGGTTGAAAAGCCATGACTGCCACGTTTTGCTCCAGCAATTCCTACCTCTGGCAATTAAAAGCACATTGCCCCCGGAGGTGTCTAATGTTTTGGTTCAACTCAGTTATTTCTACCGACGGTTGTGTGCAAAAGTTTTGGACAAAGCAGAGCTGGATCAATTGCAGGAAAAAATTGTTCTAACGCTCTGTCATATGGAGATGATATTTCCCCCGTCTTTCTTCACGGTCATGGTCCATCTCACTGTACACCTCGTTCAAGACGCAAAGATGGGCGGCCCGGTTCAATACCGCTGGATGTATCCCATAGAGAGGTCCGTTGATTCATTTTTCCAGTGGTTTCATGATTTTGTTTCAGTTACCTGATTGTACTTGTAATTACAGATACTTGGGGAAATTGAAGTCGTATGTGAGGAACAAAGCATCTCCAGAGGGTTCTATAGCAGAGGGTTATTCTGGTGACGAGGTGTTAACATATTGTTCGCGCTATTTTGATGATGACATCGAGACTTCATTCAACCGCCCTCCTCGTGTCGATGACAGCCCCACCAATGTCCAGTCACCTTCCAACACATTATTCCCGCCAGTCGGAAAGCCAGTTGGAGGAAGTCAGTATTACAGGCTCACTCCCACTGAGAGGTTGCAAGCACACAGACATGTCTTGACAAATTGCCCTCAAGTGGAGCCCTACATTTAGTAAGAATTCTAACACTATATACACGTATCATGTTATTTTTTTTATTTCCAAACCACATAACCCTCTGATATGTTCCATTAGAATTTAGGGATTTCCGCCGCTATATTAAACGCCAACTACGAAGCCGCACAAGGTCATCTGCAGAGGTGGACAAAAAGGTCCATCGAGAGTTTCCGGATTGGTTTGCACAGAGGATACTCAATGACAACAATCCCCATGCGCCTGATATGATAAATCTAGCAATCGGTCCACTCGACCATGTCAGGAGATATACGGCATACAACGTCAACGGCTTCAAGTTCTGCACCATTGCAAGGGATGAAGGTTCTCTCACCCAGAATTCCGGAGTCTTTGGCACATTCGGGACAAGGAGTTATGCCAGCTCACGGGATACAGACATGCGATTTGGAGGCGTATCATACTATGGAAAGCTCGTGGACATCATCGAGCTTAACTATCAAGGTCATTTCACCGTGCCTCTCTTCAACTGCATGTGGGCAGACACCAGAACTTCTCGAGGCATTACATTGGACAGCTTGGGCATCACGTCCGTAAATTTCTCGAGGCTCATTCACACAGGGGAAATGGCAGATGATGAGCCGTATATTCTTGCCTCACAGGCGCAGCAAGTATACTATGTGGAAGATCGGACACATAAAGATTGGCACATGGTGATTCATATGAAGCCGCGTGACCTCTACGACATGGGTGACGAAGATGATCTGGAACTAGGCAGCCAACATTTTGAACCTGAAAACTTTGACAATCTCATTTCTGAAGAAGACGGTCATTTACAAGTAGTTAGGTGAGGATTTTCACTACAAATAATTTAAACAAATTTCAACACCTTTAGCAATAGAAATTTATATATTTGTTTATGTTCTTTTTAGGCAGGAGTAAGAAGAAGATGATTGAAGCAGCCAACCATAATTATTTTTCAGTTTACAAAATTTTCATAAAAATTTGTATCAAACGTTCATATATCATATTTTTTTTAATGTAGGTTGAGCTTTTTTTTTTAATTAAAGACATCTAGTAGCGGTTCCAGAACCGCTACTAATTCTGCGGATAACTATTAGTGGCGGTTCTAGAACCGCTGCCCAAACCGCTACTAAATCCCGCACAAACCACTATAAATACCCACCCCCTCCCCTCATTTTTCTTCACACATTCATTCAATTCCTTCTCCCTTTCCATTCAATTTATCCTCAGTCTGACCGCTAATGCCTTTATTTTTTGTTCTGAAAACAATTTACCTTATATTTCTTATTATTTAGTGTGTTTTATTTTCTATTCTGAATTAATTTATTTGCTAATATATTTTTTTTCAGGTAACAATATCCGAATTATTTCCCATTTTTAGTTATAAAAATGTTTTAATTAATTATTCATATTAATCTTACAACAAATATAATTAGTTGTTTATTTATAATTATTTCTTTTTTAAGTGTTTAATATATTGTTTTTTTATACATATGGTTGTTAATATAGTTGAGAAATTTTTTTTATTTTAACAATAAAAACATTTTGTAATAGACTAATTTATTATCGTTATTTTTTTATTACATTTAATCATATGACATTGATTATTTAATATCTAATCTGGTTGTTTTTTTAAAATCCTTAAACTTTAGTAGCGGTTTCGAACCGCTACAAATAAATTGGACCAATTTTTTTTTTATTTTTTTTTTCCTTCTTAATTAGTAGCGGTTTGAGAATCGCTGCTCAAACCGCCACTAAAAAATGGCCAATTTTTTTTTTATTTTTTTTGTTTTTTTAATTAGTGGCGGTTCAAACCGCTGTTCAAACCGCCACTAAATTGAGAATGGAATTTTCCCGCGATTATGCTAATTTTTACATTAGGGGCGGTTTTTTTATTTAGTAGCGGTTATTAGAACCGCTACTAATTAGTAGCGTCTTTGACTTTGTTACACGCGGTTTCAATAACTGCTAGTAAATGTTTGTCACGGACGATTTAGTGGCGGAATTAAAAACCACTAGTAACATGTTAGTGGCGGTTACAACCGCTACTAATCGGCATTAATAATCGCTACTAATGCACCCTTTTTTTGTAGTGCAAGTACATTTCAAAGGTTATCAACCAATACATAGTTGGTCTAACAGTGTAAGATCCCGTTAGATCTCTTGAGGTCTCGAATTCAAGTCCTAGATGAGACACTTGTGCTGGGAAGGGAAGTCATGAACCTCAAAACTTGAGTATCTGATTGCTCGGGTAGTTGATAATAGGATCCAGAAAAGACGTTGATTACTAATGGATTTATATAAAAAGAAAAAAAACACTTCAAAGCTTATCATTAGTATCTGTTTGTGACTTCGTCTCGACCTACCTCGCTCGGACCATTTAACTCATCAATTGTAAACACATTAATTATGAACACATATGCACCTTGCTTTCTTGTACGTCCACCTGAAATTAAAATTGTGGTATGAGTTGCGAGTTATTTCATTACTCATAATAAACCTATGTGATAGCATACTAAGATATGTTCAATATAAAAATCATAAAGATCAACAAGCAGTCTAAGGTGTTCAACAAATTTATATTGCTTAGGAGCAATTATATTACATGTATTATTGCATGGGTAATTATATTGCTTGGTTGACTACATGTACAAAGCTTAATGTGACACGTAGCAGAGCACCCCCAAAGCCACCATGACATGGAGAAGTCCAATGGTGCATCAATATTCCAAATTGAGGCCCAAATACATATTATAATGAACCAAGAGAGTTCAGAATGTGATTCAACCACATTTAAGCTCAAATAGTTATCTTGAAGGCCCAAACATTGTTTTGGACAGAAATATTCAAATAAAAACTCCTTTGAAAGATTCAAGAAGCATCAAGAATAATGGTCTAATATGGAATTAATCAATTAGAGAATTCTATCTGTTTTAATTAGTTTCCTATTTTGTATTGATTATTTCTATAAGACAAGTATTTGCCTATTTTTGTATTGCAGTAATCAATATAGAGTCAAATAAGATCCTTTTTCATTAATGATGGGATCCCTCTAGATAGTAAGTCATCTAAACTATTCTATATTGATTAGCAAGTTAGAGTAATCGATAAGGTCTTTTGGTTTTCCTATTTTTATTGTACTTTCCCGTATATTTTTTATTTAGTTAATGTTTCATGTTTAAATAGCTTATAATAGGTTTTTGGGCTTAGATTTTGAATTAGGGTTTTCATATTAGGGCTTTTAAGGTGTCTTAGCTTATAAATATTTCACAATGTACTCATTTGAGATTTGAATGAAGGTGATTTGAAAAAAAGAACTATATTCTTGGAGAGATTTTTAATCTCTTGTGTGAGCTAAGCTTGAACGTTGTATTCTGATTTTGTAAGAATACTTTACTGTATCAATAACTGATCATTCTTGTGGTGTCTATGGCACCAAACATCTTGAAATAATATATTTAGGTACTTACAACATTCTAAATTTATTCACACCCAACTCCCTTATCCAAACAACACTACTACAAAAAGCCCATTTCTTGTCCCTAATTCACGTCACTATTTTATAAAAGTGACATTGAAAAAAGCTCGGTGGCAATTTTGTAATTAAATTTCAGGCTGAGGAAGAAACCACGTCACAAAAATGGTAGAAATGTGACGTGGTTTAAAGTTGTAAGAAACCACGTCACATATTCTTAATATGTGATGTGGTTTTCTTCAGGTTTAATCACGTTTTTTTTAATTTTTTATTTGATAAGAAACCACGTCACATATTTTTAATATGTGACGTGGTTTGCTCAGGTTTTTTAATTTTTATGTTATTATTTTATAAGAAACCACGTCACCTATTTTTAATATGTGACGTGGTTTTCTTCAAAATAATCAGGCTTTTATTTTATTTTTATTTTTTTGAGAAACCACGTCACATATTATGTGACGTGGTTTCTTCAGAATAAACTTTTAATTTTTTTTTCTTATAAGAAACCACGTCACATATAGAAAATATGTGACGTGGTTTATTCAAAACGACGTCACATATTTTCTATATGTGACGTGGTTAATTAAAAAAAAATATTTACACCTTCATCACTAACCTTTAGCTCTTCATTATTGCCAAAATTTTCAACCCGCGCGCAGAACCTTCAGCTCCCCAGAAAATTTGAACTCACCCGCCCTCAGCACTCTCCCTCACCCCTCAACTCTCTCTCGCTCACCCCTCAGCTCTCTCCTCTCTCCCTCACCCCTCAGCTTCGTCTTCATCTGCTCATTTGTTGAAGAAATAAAAAAAAACCAGCTTCATCTCCCTCACCCCTCAGCTTCAGCGTCAGCTCTCTCGCTCCCTTAGCTCTCTCCCTCAGCTCGTCCTCACAGGTGCTTATTTTGTAATTTTTTTTATTTTGTAATTTTTTTTTTGCTCTTGCACTGAATTTGCATAATGGGGCTTATTCTGGGCAAGTTCCTAGAATGCCTGGTTATTGCTTTTTTTTTTGGAATTCCATTTTTTTTGCCAGCATTTGGGATTATTGCATTCTTTTTCTTTTAGTTTGAAATCATTTCATTATTCTTGTGTTACTTCAATAGCTGTTGTTTAGATGCTCTCTGCTCAGTGGGTTACCATTACTTTATCATATCCTTCATACTTTGTACAATTACTTATCAATTTATCCATAGTGAGTATTTAATTTACTAATTGTAGAGCAATGTTTAATTTCCATCAAATGAGGATGAAATTATAGGTTTTGTAATTATTGATTGGTGTTGAATTAATAATGGTATGCTTTTGTATTTACTGGACTGAAGTTGGATTGTAAATGTAATTTTTGAATGTCACATTTATAAGGGGAAACTCTACCAAATTTTTTTCAAAATTTGCATGAAGTGAAGTTAAATGTATGGCATGCCCATTTGATTGGTGTTGAATTAGTAATGGTATGTTTTTATATTTACTGGACTGAAATTGGATTGTAAATGTAATTTTTGGATGTCACATTTACAAGGGGAAACTCTGCCAAATTTTTTAAAAAATTTGCATGAAGTGAAGTTAAGTGTATGGCTTGCCCATTTCTTCACAAGGTAGTGAACTAAACTTGACTAATTTGTTGGACATATGACATAGGTTAATTAATTACAATGGATCGTAGTTGGATGCATGCATTGAGAACCACTAGAGAGTATCAAATGGGGGTGGAAGAATTTATTGAATTTGCCAAAAGAAACGTGCCGAGTAAGAATGGCATGTATCGATGCCCTTGTGTGAAGTGTGTAAATGCTTATTGTAAAAGTGTTGATGATATAAGGGATCACCTTCTTTGTGATGGGATTAATCTCCGTTATAAGAAGTGGCTTTGGCATGGGGAATTGGGAAGTACCGTACATGTGTGCACATCACAAAATGTAGAAGCAGCGGTGGATGATGTTTGTGATGATGGAATGGACGAGATGATCAATGACATTGGGGCGGAGTCATTTTCTGTGGTAGATGAGTTTGACAAGTTGCGGAGTGATGCAGAGACACCGTTGTTCCCTGGATGTACTAAGTATACTATGTAATAAATAACCGTTACTTTTTATGTCTCAGCAGTATTTCTTATTAAATCCTTTTTTGATTTCAACTTATCTATGATATATAGGTACTTCCACAGCTTGTGTAACGGATTAGGCAAGGGACAATACAGATTCTTTAGTCCAATGGCATTGGTGATGAGGGATAATTTCAATACCCCGGCGGAGAAGAGGAATTATGATGACAACATGCAGGCATACGTCAACCATCAAATGTCAATGAACCGGGGAATTATCTATTTTGCACCTATTCTTGAAGAGTAAGTTTGATTTTTTGCTTTTGCCAACTTTTCATCATTATACACATTTGTAAATGTTATGATTATTTTTAATGTCTTTCAGTAAGCACTGGGCACTAGCTGTCGTTTGCCCTAGGGATCATTGTCTGGTTTGGTTTGACTCGTTGAGGTGTAATATAACCCCCTATCATAGAACTCTCCTATCGATGTGAGTAGTGTTAATATCTTTATTATATACTAGTGTCCCAAATAAATTAGTCCCATATATATGTACTAATTTTGGTTCTATTTTAGGGGTATATCTCAGTGGCATTCAATGGAAAAAACTGGTGAAGAACATCAAGACGTCGTGCTACAAAGACCTAAAGTAAGTACTTTTGATTTAAATTCTTTCAATGTTAGTCAATTGAGATTTATTAAATTGATTGCTATTAATTTATACCGTTTCTTGTGATTGAAGTGCCCTAGGCAACCGACCAATAAGGAGTGCGGATATTACGTCATGAAATATATTTATGACATTATTATTAGTGAACGAACCGGATCATTCTCACAGGTATAAGTTAAATTCTTGTATGATTGATACAGTTAATACATAAATATATAATGTTTTATATAATTTCTTTGCATTGATCATCACATCTTTATTGTTGCAGTTTTATGATACCAACTGTTCGCCCTGCGCCGCAAGTGCACGGGTCGCGCCAAGTAATAAAGTAGTAAGTAAAGTATCGTTCCCACGAGGATTTGTCCAAAACCCGGTCAAACAATGATTGTCACACTCTTGCCCAATTTGAGTGATACAAATGTTGAGATTGAAAATTAACTAAGAAAATAAACCTATGCCCTATGCCAAATGAAAATAAAACTATAAACAAGTGATTCTCCAATTTCAAGGATAAATTGGGTCCTAAGATTATCTCTCCCCCTTTGTACTTCTTAAAACTCAATTAACCTCCCCTTAAAGAAGCTCTTAACGAAACCACATTCTAATCTAGGGTTCATAAAGTACTTGTAATGCTCTCTCAAGTCAAGAACAAGTGTTTAGTCTTATTAAGTGCACAATCTCTTGCTACAAGTTAATAAAACCCGACTATCACGTTCCAACCCAAATGTGACTATGCAAGACTAGCAAGTATATCTCTATCTTACCAACAAAACCATCCATCCATGCAAACTTCAGGTTCTTGCACTATTTTACCCAAGTTCTACACTCAACCTAGCTCTCTCGAGTTATTAATCAAGTGAACCCAACATCTAAATGGTGATCAAGCACTTAGAAGCATTAGGAACAGAGTAAAATAAGCACATAGATATCATTAATCACAACATAAGAGGAGGAATCAAGAATCAATCCATACAAGGGTTCAAAATAATCCTAGAATACAAGTATTTTAGCTACTCATGTTCTACAACTCCAAGGGAGCATATATATACAACATTACAAAACAAAACAAGAGAAGAGAATGAAGATGGAAGAGATAAACCAAAAGAGGAAGCCCAAATCTCTTCGAAGCTCCAAGCCCAAGCTAAATCTCCACCAAGCTCCAAGCCCTAGCAGAGCAAAACACTCCCAAAATGCCCCAAAAGTCGAAGAATGCCGAATAAGCCTGAAGCCCTAGCTTTTATTTCCTTCCAGCTCATATGTTCTGTCAAAACGCGCAGTGAAACACGTAGTTCGCCGTGGGTTTCGCCGCGGCGAAACCCACGGCGAGCTCACAAAAACTCCAGACCTGAGAGGTGCTCGCCGTGACTTTCGTCGCGGCGAAGTGGCGGCAAGCTATCCAAAATGGCATAATGAAATGTACTTCGCCGCGGCGATACTTTCTTCTCTGTTTTCTTGCCTTCTTTTTTCTTTATTCCTTGGGCTGCTCTGGTTTCTTCTTATTTTTGTTCAATTGGGAGCTTGGTGGAGGACTAAAATCTCTTGTTTATTGCATCAAATTATTCCTACAAAAATTACATAAAACAACATAAGAAATTAACTACAAAAATAATCAAAATCTACATAAATATACAATTATGTGTAACCAAAAATCAAATGAACATTTTCCTATCTTGAGTATCCAAAATTTATCAATGATTTAATAAAACTCAAGGAAAATGTGCTAACATTACATGAATTCCCAGAAGTTATCACCAACACATTTACAGATGAAGATCTTGATTCAATTCGTGAGAATGTTGCTGAATTTTTGCTTTCGGAATTGGTTAGTAGAGATGATTGATCATTATACAAAATACTAAATTGTGTAACACTAATGGTTAATTTGTGAAGTAGTAGTAAACACAAGTTATATATGGTTAGTATGATTGATTACTTATATGTTAGCTTAGCTTGGTTGATTGCTATTTGTGGTGAATCTGTTTTCTGAGACAGCAAAAACAAGAAAAAGAAAATGGGATCAAACGAAAATATTAAAATTTAATTTTAAAAAAAAAATAATCCACGTCACATGTTTAGAAACATGTGACGTGAAATATGCTGGCAAGAAACCACGTCACTTATTATCCAAATAAGTGACGTGGTTTCTCCAAAACCACGTCACATATATTCAAAAATGTGACGTGGTTTATAAGAAATCACGTCACTTATTTGGATAATAAGTGACGTGGTTTCTCCACGCCACATTCCACGTCACATGTTTTCTAAACATGTGACGTGAAATCTCAGCCATTTAATAAAAAAAATTATTCAGGGACTTATCTACGTCGCTTGTTTCATAAGTTGTGACGTGGAAAATATGACTTTCCACGTCCCTTATTTTAAGTGACGTAAAATCTCCATTTTTTCTAAGTCACTACTTTTTATGTCACATAAAAAAGTGACATGAAAACCATGAAATAACAGACATAGAATCCCCTTTCTGCAGTAGTGCAAAATGCACAAATCACACAAAATAAATAAATAGAAGTATTGATTCCTCTAGAAACATAATAACACTTATAGAGAAAACACTTTTCACGTCTATTTGTTTGGACTTTTCACGTATCTTTTTGGTGGGATGAAGATAGAAGAGACGTAGAAAGTCGGAACTTTCCACGTCTCATTTTAAATGTGAGACGTGGAAAGTGCCCATTTTCCACGTCTCTTTTTCAAAAATGAGACGTGGAAAGTTTCCATATTTCACGTCTCACACTTCAAAAAAGCATTTTCCACGTCTCACAAATTTTGTGAGACGTGGAAAGTTTTTCCCGCCTTCTTTTTCACCATATTTTGTATTTACCGCTTTTTTTTCCAAGAATCTACGTCTCATAATTAAAAAAGAGATGTTGAAACTTTTTTACATATTTGCAATTTTTCCACCGCCTTTTTTCTACATCTGATATTTAATAAAGAGACGTGAAATGGGGACGTAAACACTGTTTTTTATAGTAGTATAATACAAGTTTCTCAATCTTGCACTGGTAATATTCTTACTATAGTATCCTGTGTAACACCAAAAACATGATAATTCATCAATATTAATAGGTAGGTGGATGAGAAAATGACCCCAGAGACAGACACGACACACAAAGATAGATAGACTGCGCGCGCTAATTAAGAATTGGGAGCCAAGTTTAATTCTTCTTCTTCTTTTTAATCACTGTCACCTCTATATAAGTCTGCCTTAATTTTTTCTACTCCATCTTCCTAAATATAAAAATTATTTACCTAATTTGAATAAATTAAGGTTATTAGTTAAGTTAATTAAAATCACATGATATTATCAAAACACCATAACTACATTTCTTTATTCATACCCTCCCTCTTAGTTTGTTTACTATTAAGGAGCATTAAAGGGGATAATTTAAAGAAAATATGTGAAAAATAGAAAGAGATATTATACTTAGGTATAAAAACACCACCCTAGATAGATCATATATTTAAGAATGAAGTATAAACTTAACTTCACAAACTCCATCTATATATGGTACAGGTCCCACCTCAATTTAGTTCTAGCTTCCGTTGTCTAGTGGTGAAGGAGGGGAGTTGTTACCCTAAAACGAATATTATTGGTGCAAGACGATCGGATGGACTATTTGTCTCATAGCATGAAATATGTCAGCCTCAGTCAGTGGTAACCTCAGATTCACGTAAAAGGCGCTGTAAGTATTTGACCAAAGCTTTCACATGCATATTTCTGCTTTCACATATATATCATCTATCTCTTGCAAAGTTGCAATATTAGAACAACAGAACAAAGGAAACTTCTCTTACCACTTCCTTTATTCAAACTTCCCATTAATACCTACGTCTTCCTGAGACATCAACACTACTTCCCAATGAGCCTCGAGTAAGCGTGTGCTAATTGAGAATTATTAGCATTTTTAGCCCCATAAAAACCATAATTATTTGAATCTAATTAATAGATATTTGAGTAATCGATTGATCTGGTGTCACCTAACCAAGATTCATTTTAGAGGTCAATAAGGTTTCCAAACGAGAGGCTTCTCTATGCTTGACAGATGGTATACTATCCCCCAACCTATTTGCATCCTATATAGAAACAAGTTTAAATATCCCGGATGCCAAGTTACTCTAGTGTACTTTGAAACCTTGATCCAACATGATTTGACTTTATCTCTATATAATAAATAAGGTTGTTTATTCAAATTCCATAATTTGGTTCCATATGAAATCTAACGTATAATCGAATAATATTAGGCACAAACTGCCTGGACCAGCAGCTCAATGGAAGAGTGGAGAGTCCAAGCATATACTTCTCTTTCACGCGCTGGGAAACAAATTTTTTCAAGCTGGACTTTGAATCCTTGAAAATATAAAAATGTGTGTAATAGTCAGTATTATATTTTTCTACATGATATAATTGAAGTTGGAACTAACTAATAGTAAGTACTCCCTCCGGTCCTAATTATAAGACCACTTTGACTTTTTTAACTTTTTTTTCCAGTAAAAAAAAGTAGTTTAAGTCCCCAAAAAAATCTTTTTTCCTCAAAACTAATTTATTCTACTTATAAACTAACCTATAATCCAATTTCATGTGATATATGTTATAATTTAGTGGTCTAATTTGCTTCCTTAACTTCCACAAAATAAAGTCAAAGTGGTCTTATATTTAGGACCGGAGGGAGTAACTAGCAAATTATTTATGATTTTTTTGGCTCAACGTCTAGTCATACTACTCACTAGGTATCCCCCACGGGAGAACGCACAATTACACTAAAGTGAATTGCATTTTTCAATATATAATTATAATTAACTTGATTGTAATTTTTTGATTATATTCGCAAATCTATAACTAAAAAATGTGTGGCCAATTATTGGTGGATTTTGATCAGTTATAGTCATGGTAATTTAACTTGGACTAGACCGGCCGGGTCAGCTCGGAACCTCGACAACGTGGTCTGCAAACGGTCTGGACATGTCCTTAATATTTGGGATCACAACAACCCAGGGTGGCTCACCCAGGTAACCTGACGTCGGGTTATTGGGTTGTTGTCTCTCTCTTCTAAATATGTTTTTTTGCGTGAAATATAAAAGACAATATTGGTCGAAAATAATGATAGTTTATCTATTTTGATGTTCTTACTATAAATAATATTTAGTATTTAGTGATTAATGATTTTAGTGTCATTGGATGATGAATTTATCCTTTAATGCCAATATGTCAAATAATTATAAAGAATGTTTGATAAGTATATGATAATTTTGATAGTAGTTCAAGCTATTAAATTAATAGTTAGTATTTTATGGTTTGATGATAACTTAATTTATTTTTAAATTTTTTATCCTCTACTAGTTTTTCGTTTATTCTGAGCTAACACATTAACCATTAACCCACCACATACGTGCCTCGGCTGGTTGAGATCTGGTTTCATTATTTTAGTTATGACTTTCCGGGAGAATTTTTTTTTTTGATAAAACTTTCCGGGAGAATTTCGAATCACATTAATAAGCTAAATATTGGTCAATAGAATAGTCAGTTTTCTTATAAGGACATTTTTGTAATTTACTTTTCATCACAGTACCACATACAATAAATTGTCATAATCTGAAGTGGAAGTTTACGAAAAACTAGAAAGTGATGGAGACATGGAAGAAGAGGTCAAATGAAGGGAACAGTTACGTGCATGAGTTGGATTCTTAGAATTGGGTGTTTATTTAAGTGGGGATGGTTACAGCTACGTTATTGACTTCCAAGTTCGACTCACTTTCAAACTCTCATAATAATATTCAATAATTTTAGTGATTGCATTAATGAGCTTCTTTTTTACTCCCTCTAGTCCTAAATATAGGAACTATTTAGGAAGGTAAGTTTGGTCCTAAATATATGAAATCTTTCTAATTTTTCTCGATTTTTTCCTAAATTATCCCTATAAACAAATTAAACAAGAGAGGGAGGGTGAGAATAAAGATAGATGGTTATGGAGCTTTGGTAATATTATATGCTTTTAATTAACTTAACTAATATTATTAATATAATCAAATTATGTATATAGATAATATATTTAGGACCGGAAGGAGTATAAATAAACCAAATTATACCACATTAGCTATACTGCGTAAACTATTATCAATGTCGACATCAACATCATCACCAATATACACAATTAATTAAGAGAGCTATATTACCTTCCTTATCAAATATTAATAATTTTTTAAAAATAATTATATTCAATATATAAGGCATTTTATAGAAGTTAATTTGTAATTATCATCTTTTTATCTAAATACTCCTGATCAAGACTTAAGAGTATATCAAAATAGCTTGCTTCTCACTTAATTGATATTCTCTCTGGTCCTAAATATATGACTATTTAACTAATTTGATTAAATTAAGGATATTAGTTATGTTAGTTAATATGTTATGTGTTTCAATTTTAAACAACCTAATCATCTTCCCTTATTCTCTCCTCCATCTCTTACTTGATTTTTGTTAAATGAGTATCAATAAGGACAATTTGGGAATAAATTGATAAAAATTATAATTAGGACCTATATTTAAGACCAAAACCAACTCTACAAATATGTTCTATATGTTCTGTACTTACTTATTTAGGATCGGAGGGAATAATAAGTAAGGTAATTAAGCCAAAAAAAATAACGATTGGTAGTATTAAAAGGCAGAACAAAAATTTGGGATCTTAAATAATTACCTCGCTGTTTTTTGGCTAATGTGATTATTACAAGGAAAAAATCGTCTCTCTCTCTCCCTCAACAGATATAATGCTTCATCCGTTTCAATTTATTATATTTTTTTGGAGATGTTATTTTTTTAAGATATGATATGATGTTTTGGAGGACGAAATGATTAATCTTGTTCCAAAAGAACCTTTTCATTAATTAAGTACAACTTAATTAGGGTTATGGTTAAGTGAAAGGCATTATTGAAAGTTTATACTAGTCCAGTCTTTATTATAAATCTATTTTAATTGACTATCACATGTCAAAAAAAGATAATTAAAACTTATCAAATATGTCTTAAATTTATTAATTTTTTTAAGCCTACCCCTACTATAATATTCTTCTTCTTTTTTTGTTAATACAGCAATAGCACCCTAGGTGCTTACATCATCTCGTAACACCCCATCCAGAAATCTGGTGGGGAACTAAAACATATAATACCATCACCAATATAAAGAGCTTTCTTTGTTACAGATCAGCAACTCGATTAGATTCCCTTCCACACAATTCGACCCTCACATACCATTCTTGTCCAACCAATTCTGCACTTCTGATAGGATAGCATGGTGTTGGATCACAAGCACTCGAACAATCGAACACTCGACCCGGCTACATAAACAGTGACCTGAAAAGAAAATAATATTATCGAAGCCAAGAATAAAAAAGGCTCAAGCACTATCTAGATTACAAGAGTTTAGAAGGGATTTGCACAACAAGTCACCTAAAGAAGGCTGGGAGAGAAGCATGAGAAAGACTTCTCTTGAATAGGGTGAGGGTACAAACTGAAGGGCACCTCCTTTATATTGAATTCAGGACGAACGCTAGAAAGGAAGAATACTACCATCATAATTGCCTCTCATTAATGTTGCCAATAAGTCATTATGACAGATTCTCTCATTTCCCTTAAAGGAAACAATTTGAATTTCAATCAACAATAAATGCTGATTAAATCAACTGTCAATTTCTCTCAAATCGTTTCTTATCCGTCGGGATCCTTTTTCGAACGATCCGGCCCATCGAGGGTGGACCCGGACATATAGTCTAACACCCGGTCAGGATGCTCATCAGACCATCCTTCCGTTAGTATTTGCACTACCTCCCAACAGTCCGTTTCTACAACGACCCTCTACCATTTCGCCTCCCACGCTCTCTAGATGCCCCCACAGGACAGCCCACACTTCCACCAGGAGACATAAATGAGGCCCGTGAACAAAAAACACATCCTTTAGTAAAGCCCGGCCCTTGAGGTAATAGGCCTTGGGACGGCATGCAGGCCTCATTTCTCCCAAATATTTTTTCCCACTTCCACATACACCTTTACTAATTAAGACAATGAAACATATTATAAAAAACATAAATATGATTGAAATTATGTTTAAATACCAAGGATTATCAATTCAACAATTCTATATTTAACACACACAAAGACAATTAGACAAATACCAAATCATAAATAGTTAAATACTAAGTTTCATGGTTATCAGAACCGGACCGGAACCCGCCTACCCGACACTGGAGCGAGCCGAGTGAGGATCCAAATCAGAGGGGCAATGACCCGGAGTTGACTCGGTCAGCTAGGCCAAACTCGGGTAGAACCCCGGATGACTCGCCAAGTTGGGCGAGCCACTCGGGTCGTTTTTCCATCTTCATCTCTCGTCCAGTCGCCAGTGTCTTCCGTCTATGGAAGTGGTCGCGGGTCGGATTCTTACCATAATCTTCGTTCGAGCAAAACACAGGTGGTCGCTTTAGTTGTTTCTCGCGGCCGCGGGTGGTCATTGGAGGTTGAGGGAGAAAGAAAGGGAGGAAGAAGATGATTAAGAGAGCAAGGTGGTGAGTAGGCCGTCATGGTTGCTTTCATGGTTGCTTCTTTGTTCCTGGTAGAAGGAAGATGAAGGTGAAAGAAGCAAGAAGAAAAAGATGATTAGATGAAGATGTGAGATGTCTGAAGACTAAAGAGGGAAGAGGGAAAGGACGAAGTAAAAGCCAACAAGAAAGAGAAAGAAGTCGAAGGAAGAAAGAAGAGGCTAAATGGGCTAATATCCATCTAAGCCTTTATGATCTATGTCTAAATCCCTTCTTGTGATTTCCGTGATCTGTGCCTCCCTTATTGTGATTAGTGCCTCCCATGTGTTGAGTGTTGAAAATTGAAAAAAAATAAATGATGGTTAGGGTCACGTGGGATAGAGAGTAAAGACAATGAGAGGAAGGGAAAAAATAGATACTATCCAAATAAACTTAAAAATATGGGTATGTATAAAGAAGGATAATAGAAAATTTGTAACTGAAATTATCAAATTAAAAAAACTAATTTGATATTTTTTATAATGAAAATGATATATATATCAAACTATTGTAAAAATGTTTGATAGGTGAAAATAATTTTTTTTACTATTTAATGTGATGAAATTAATTTTATTATTTGGATTTGTCATTTGCTATCTGTTGTTGATTGGAAATGTTGTGTGTGGTTTGATTTATTTTCTACAATGGATGCTTCAAATTGTGAAGGGTCATGGGTTAATTATTGTTTGGTTAAGATTCAAGATGGTAAGTGAAGTTATTGTTTGGATTTTTGGAAGTTATTATTAATTGGATATTTTTTGCTTGATTTTTTATTCTTTACTGGGTTAGCTCACTGGTTAATTATGAACTGACCCTTTGACCCTCTAACCCTCTGCCTCGACTGAGCTAGTTGCCTGTCCAGGTTTGATTACCATGCTAAGTCTAGAAGTCCATTGTCCACACAACACAATTAAATAAATTGTGACATAACATCTACACACCACAATTAAATAAACTATTACATAAAGTCAACATACCACAATTAAATAAAAACGTAAAAAATTTACATAAAAACATAAAGTCATAGACAAGAAAAGTGAAATCCATAAACCACACTGAACATTAAGAATTAGTATCATTGTCATTTTTTAGGCCATAATCACTATCATCAACATTAAGGATATTTGATTATGCTTCACTATGAGTAGGATCATCTTCTTATGTAGTAAAAATATCAAGTAGTTTTACTTTTCTTTGTTATTTTTATAAGTATTAAATAATAATAATATATATGTACAAGAAAAGAAAAAAAATAGATGAGTTTAAACGGACCGGCCTGTTTAAGCAGTCGGGCAGCCCATTTAGGCCTCATTCCTTTTGAAGCCTCCAAAATTAAAGTCCAGCCCTCCACAGGCTTGAGCCTAAAAGGGTCAGCCCGACGGGCTCAGCCCGATTTCCCTACTCTATTAATGGGAATAGCCAACACTATTGATGACATTAAAGTGTGTCTAGCAGCCATAGACAATGTACTTGTAACATTAACTCCCTAAACCCACTTTTAACCACCCGTAATCAAACTCTTACACTTTGTATAAAGGCTAACTATGTTAGAAAAAGAAAATAACATATAAAATGACTAACATAGTTAGAAAAAGAATTTCCATGAAGCTTCATTTGATACACAATTCTATAAACTAACCATGATAGGAAAAAAGGTGGCCAAATACAAATACACCCTTTATTGTTAGAAAAGAGTTCGACTTAGTAAATTAGAGATCATGTTAGTAAAAAAGAATGAATATAAATCATTTAACGCTAATATGGATCACAAAAGAAGTAAGTTATACATTTCATCTTTCCATGTTAGAAAAGGGGTTGCTGAAAGAAATTGTAAAGCTAACATGGATATTTTAAAATTTCCATATTCATAATATCATTATCCATGTTAGATAAGAGTTCACCTAACATGGATATTTAGATAAATATGTAAGTATCCATACATTTCAACTCCAAATCAAGGTCTATCATCAAACCGTCAATAACTAGCATAGCCAGTCATCCTTAAACAATAGTATCATCCCAATCGTAACTTAAAATCATAGTAGTTCAAGAAATCAGTCAACTAATATTAGTTTGCCGGAATTGGTCTGGTCCCAAAATAACAACAAACAACAAGAAGTCCAAAATACAATATCATATAGAAATTATACAGTAAATTCCAAAATAAATAATGAGGTCAGCGAAAGCGTCACAAAAATATGATCTTAATGTGGCATTACCATCCTGTCCCAATGGCCCAGAATAACTTACTATTTCAGTAAGAAGTTCTGAGATCCTTCTCTTAACCTTCTACTCCGCTTCTAGGACATACAAAAGTGAAATAAATGGGGGTATCCCCAAACGTAATCACTGACTACTCATCTACGTGCGGTGTGTGCTAGCAAGGTGTCCAGTGGAATAGTACATACAGATACATGTATCATTATATTCACACAAGATGCACATCATAGTTCCAAAATAATTTTTACAATCTCTTAAGTATAACATAATATATTCAAATTATCTCCAATAGCATATATATCAATAATAATAACAAACACCCCAAAAAAATCTAGCATGAATCACTAGGAAATGGGTGGAACCAGTCGGGACTCTCTACTCGCCCATGGAACCACAATACTGGTCAAGAGGGACTCTCTACCCTCCCCGAAGCAATAGTACGATTCAGAATTGACTCTCTACCTTTCCTGAAACCGTGAGGGGTTTTCTCCCCTAGAATATCCAATAAGTCCCTGTGGCGCAACATGATACCTCATCACTTGATGGTAAAATAATCAGACCAACCGGTGTCACACACAAACAAGCACATCATCACAACCACATAGATATGCAACATCAATAATCAGGTACTTGGCCTTCCAGTATTTCCAGGATATATATTACATAGTTTCAAAATCGACATATATCTCAGTTCTAAATAGACCAAATCACAATTTTATGCTAGTTCGAAATAATAAATAATACTCCACAGGACGTTATATGAGGAAAATAATGATTTCAACATTGCTTTCACATCTCACTTAGTCATCATATCATAATAATTTTCAAATCATTTACTAACACTACACACACATAGACAAAAGCAGAAAGCGGTTACATGATAGATGGCACCAATCTCACAATAGTGCAGTTTTCTCGTGCTAACTCAATGCAAATCATGCACTACACAAACATACATATAATCACAATTAACCATTTATCCAAACAATTTCACACATTGGAAATTAAATTACTGACTACCCCTATTTTGCCCTCACTTAATTTAAATCTTACTCTTAACCTTTATTCCTTCTCCTTATATCTATGATTTACCTCTAATATACTTACATAAATTCAAGTTTAACATAAAATTTCCACAACAACCATTTACTTCAAACCTCAACACCCAATAATCTACTATAATTCATCACTAATCCCAATTAACAGATCCAAGCCTAAGCACAAATTTTCTAAACATTCACCAATTATTTCTCAACCTCAAAATCTATTCATCAATTCCCAATTTATTTCCTCAATCTTCATATTTCAATTAAATCAAGTTCAAACCTAATTAATACCCAATTTCCCGAATCAAGGCCTACACCCAACTGAACCTAATTAACCTTATTAATATTTTTGTTGGGTATAAACTAACCTCTTAAATTCATAATTCAACATCTAACATCCAAAACCACATAATTAACTACACAAAATCCCACTTATTCCAAACTTTAACCACCAATATTTTCTTAGGTGCAAACTCCAATCAAACCAATTAATTAAATCTCTTCATATGACCTTAATAAACATCTAAAAGTCACCATTTATTCATAGGCACCCGGATCACCAAAAGCCCCAATCAAACCTCCAAAAATCCAAATATCCCCCAATAATTAGGAAAACTTCTAACAGTTAAAAATCTATTCATAGGAACTCAAATTCAAAGTTCAAGCTTAAGTTTGTTAAGCTTAAGACATCCCAAAAACCCCAACTTAGAAAAGACCTAATTTTTCAAAAATAGCTAATCAAAAAACTAAAGACATAGGGATGTAGAGGAGACTTATGGGATTCCAAAAATGTGCTTAGATGACCGAAAAAACTCAGTCACCAGCGTCGGCGAGCTCAGGAAGTTCCGGCCCAGAGATTTTTTAGTGTCCTTCTACGAGCTCAGATCGGACTGGAGAAGGGTTGAGGAATGACATATGAGGTGAGAGAAGAGTAATGGTGGCGACAATAGAGGAAGAGGGTGGCGATTTTGGACGAGGGAGAAGGAGGAAAGGAAGAAATGAGTGGGGAGGAAAGATGGCGGATTGGTGGGCGGCTTCGACGAAGGAAGGACGAGAGAGAGAGGGTTTGATCGGGGGGGTCTAAACGAAAAGGAGAGGGAGGAAGAAATTAAAAAGAAAGAAGGAAAAATAAATAAAAAGGAAAAAGGGAAATTTAGACTAGTAAGCCTTAAAATTTTTTAAATAAGATATTTATTTTGAGTTACAAAGTTCCGTTCATTTCCAAAAATTTACCTACCAAACCCTTTAATTATTTTCTCCCATGATAAACTATTTTGATTCTAAAAATAATTTTCCCAAATTTATTGTCCTTAAAATAAGGGAGAAACTAAGCATTTAAAATCCTAAAAAATACTTCAAAAATTCCTCAAATATTCTAATAATCCATAATATCTCATAAATCAATTCCTAATTAGCCCACTAATCCTCAATTAAATTTCTAGGATGTTGCAGTACTCGCCTTGCAACCTGACAATCTCTCATCCATTGTATTCAACACAAACTGGTATGTTCCCTTGGAAACTCTTTTGTGATGCATCAGAATCTCCAAGTATTTTTCAAGATCAAAAGTAGGGATAAACTCCAAAAAGGCACTAATCTCTTGCCTTCTAGTATGATCAAATTCGGGGAGAAAAACACCCTGGATTTCCGGATATTTACTTTTTGTCCCGAGGTTGAGCAAAAGTCATCTAAACAAGCTTTAACCACCCCTACTTGGTCAGGGCTGGCCTTTGCAAATAGAAGTGAGTCATCTGTAAAGAAAATATGAGATACTGGCGTACTATTCTTAGAAAGACGGAACGGAAGCCAAGTCCCCAAATAAACTTTATTCTAAATAAGATAGGCTAACTTTTCCATAACAAGGACAAATAAATCGGGGATAAAGGATCCCCTTGTCTTACCCCTCTTTCAGGAACAAACTTATTTCCCTTCCTCCCATTTCAAGCCACCTGCATTTCTGCCGTTGACAAACAAGCCGATATCAAGTCTATAATATTTGATGGGATCCGTAACTCTTTCAAGCATTCTACAATAAATTCCCACCTACCTCAATCATGTGCCTTCGCATGGTCAACTCTTAAAATCATGAAACATTTCTTCTTTTTCATAGTTCTCATGGAATGGATAATATCCTGAGCTAGAATAATATTATCAGCACTTTGGTGACACAACACAAAACTACATTGATTCAGAGCTATTACCGATTGCATCACCTACTTCAATCTATTAGCTACAACCTTTGTCACAACTTTGTAAATAACATTACAAAGACTAATAGGATTGAAATATTTGAAGGTTTGGGGTATGTCAACCTCAGAATGAGGATTATATGTACCATTTACTCTCTTCACCTCATCTGGCTTTTGGAAGTTGAGCTGCACTATCCTCACCACGATCTGGCCCGTAATCTCCCATTGACTTTGATAGAACAAAGGATTCAAACCATCAAGACCCAGAGCTTTGAGCGCTCCCATACTGAAAATTGCTTGCTTTATTTCCTGGGGAGACGTACATATAGCAAGCCTCTCAAGAACATCATCTTGAACCTAAGGAAAATGACAACCGAAATCCATCGACGTTGAGATATCTTGTTCAATAGGGTATAGATTTCGAAAAAAACGAGAGCCAATACATGTCAACTCCTCACTATCATAACACTAATCGCTACATTTCTTCTTCAACGCCTTAATTTGTTTTCTTCTCCTCTTGTTATTAGCAACTTTGTTGAAATACTAAGTGTTCCTGTCCCTATGATAGTACCACTGACATTTGGACGTTTGAGCCCACATGATTTCTTCTCAGACTAGAACCTTTTCTAATTCCACCCAAATATCGTTTAATTTCCACTCCCAGAACCTACTCACTTCACTTCTCTGGTTTGCTCTTTCAAGTTGCGATAGGAGATAAGCTTTTCTCCTATTAATGTCCCCAAACATACACATGCTTATTCCAGTACTTAATATCTGGTATAAAATTTTGTACTTTTCCCCCATATATTCTCATCCCTCCAACTCTTACGCACCATTTCAAGGAAGCCTTCATAAGAGATCCACAGGGAAAAAATCCAAAGCTTTTATTGGGGCTCCCATGGTTAGGGGTGAGCATTCGGTTATTCGGTTTAGTGTTTGGTAAAAACTGAGTAGTGGTAATTTCAAACACCGAATCGAAACCAATTTGCCGAATAACCGAAACTAAATTAACCAAAAAATTTCAGTTCAGTTCGGTTAATAACCAAAATAATCGAGTTTCGATTTTAATATTATTTACCAAACATAATATTGTATTATATATATAATACTAAGTGCATTTTGAGTTTAATATTATTTATAAAACATATTATAGTATATATTAATCATAAAAATTATATAATAATGTAATATATATTATAATATCCAATATTCACCATATAAATGTCAATATTTTATATTAAATGTAAATATATTATATATGAATTCCGGTTTTAACCAAATTAATTTTTCAATAACCGGACCGAAAATAGAAATTATTAAAAGACATAATAATTTCCCACAGATCCCTACGATGCACCTGATTTGGGTGTCCATACACTACTGACAAATTCCACTCATTTGGCTTGTTTGAATTGAATCTACCATGCAACACTTGAGAATTTTTCCACTTGACTTTAAAATCAATTGAGGAGTCCCAAAAACACCATATTCCTTCGCTAAAACCCAAGGTTAAAAAAACCGGACCGGACGCTGAACCGGATGAGGCACTGGTTTAAGGGTTAATGGTCGGACCGGGTCAGATCGGTTACATTAAAATAATAAAATTTTATTGATATTAACATTAATAATCACTAATATCAAAATGTAAACATAGATAAGTATGCATGATTCATCAAACATGAATATTTTGATGTTTCTATATATAGAGGGAAAAATATAAAATATTAGTTGAGTACACGTGAAAATAAATATTATTCTACAATCTACAGACTAAAATACAAATATTAAGAGCAATAACAATTAAATACTAAACATATGCAAGTATAATAGCATTTAAAATATTATAATTTCTTTGTTTCTAAAATTAAGTAAAGTGAAATTTGGTAATTAAGTGAATTATAACAAAATAAAAAAAAATCAATTTTTTTTTTAAAAAGGAGAGAACCGGTTCAACCCCCGGTTCTGGCCGGGTTGAACCGGTTCAACTGCTCCCCAGGCTAAAGGCTCACCCCGGACCGGCCTGTGGCCGGTTCACGGTTGAACCGGTCCGGGTCAACGAACAGTGCTAAAACCAGTAACTTCCACTACCTCCATGTTATTAAGGCACAGACGCTTTGAGAGAGTTAAGGCTTTCTCTCATTTCTGTCTAGGCTAGGAAGTCGATTTTGTATCTTTTTACTAACTCCAACAACAAGCTTGCAAACACTTTTCCTCCAACTCCTCTCACATTCCATATAATAATGTTTAAATCCATAAAAAAAATATTTATTCTGGAGAGGTAATGTTCGACATAGAATTCTGAATTAAGCTGATAAGGATAAGTCTATCCCATTGGATTGCCCTCTCTCGTGCTTCTGTTCAGCTGGTTTTGCTTGCTCTACAGAACCCAAATCTGAACACATGTCCATCATGCTATCATCTCGACCCGTTTTAATCCAAGTACCCCCTGAATCATCTAAATTCCTATTATCTTGACCCATCTGTAGGACCTAGGCCAAAATATTAGGGATATTGGTTTTACACCCTATACTACAATCCGACGTTTCTTGTAGTGATGATGCCCTGCCCCCACTGATTGGCAAATAGCCCACACCCAATTCTTCCTCTAATTCACCCTTAGTTTTTAAATATGGTCCATACTACTCTTAATTAACCCCTTCAAATTTTCTTTATCTGGCTCGACTTTGGCCCAACTTTTCCATCTTATCTACCTTATTCTCCTCTCCTTCATTAAAAGACTTTTGAATTCACCCCATATTTGTAACCTCTATAAGGCGTACCACTCTAACCATGTTCAACGCCATAAACTGAGATTCTTGCATTGGGAAATCGTGACCCTCCCTGGGAATCCTTCAATCTTCACTCCCTTTTCTCTCCGTAAATCCTAGCCTACGTGTACGACGGGGTCGCTGCACAATCATCCACTCGTCGTACTTCACTCCTACTCCGTTGCTCTGGGCCATAATCACCTCCGATGACAGCTCGACTGCTTTCAAACTCTCCTCCTCCTCATGGACTGGTTTCGGCAGCTGAAAAACGAGTAATGATCTGCGTCATGACCATACCTACCGCATGTAAAACACACTAGGTGAATGCCCTTATATTGAATTTTCTTCTTCCTCCCATTAATGAAGATCGATGGCCTTAGTGGAGCGTCAGGCTTACCTGATCACCCAACGCCACATGCATCCTTTCACTCGCACGCTCCCCCCTCCCCCCTCTCTTTGTGCGCATGATTCCTTGACTTGGAGGGACTATTCCTACTATAATATTCTTTTTCTCTTTATTTACAAATCATTTTCATACATCTATGTTTTTTTTTATCTTTTTATAACGAGAATTAAATAAGGATAGAATGAAAAAACAAATACTAAAAAATCCTCTAAATAGACTTATATTATGAACAAATTTTTTCCATCTTAAAATATTAATAAGGATCAAAGTGTTATTTTTCGTTAAAAAAAATTAAGGTTTCTGACTGTATTTAATGAGATATACGCCGATTTTTGTAATTTACTACAAAAAAAAGTCTTAAGAATTGAAATATAGAGAGTTCAATATTTAATTTACAAGTCAGATCAACTTCTTAATTTAATATTCACAAGGATAATGCAACTTATTTTAATGCATTATGTGAACGCACAAGAGGCAATTTGCTCATGCGTGCCACTTTTATTTTAAAACATGTAATACTTAAGCTTATATATGTTGACAGTTCAAAAACAATTAAAAATATAGATAGCCTATATTTTAATATAATATGACGTTATTTGACAAAAGTATCCTTAATGAATGAGGAAAAAGAGGGCATATTTGAGATGGTTAGAATTATAATCAGTGCAACCAAAATTTACTCGGCATTTTCTTTTTTTGTTTTTGGTTATAAAGTGCCCTTAATAATGCAATCCGACGCTAATTAAATTGTGGAGGGTGTAATCATAAGTAGTGGAATATTTGTTTTGTTTTTATGTTGAAGATAGGACTCGATCAAGAGAATTATAATTCCTTGCAAGGAACAGAGAAAACTGATGATGAAATTTTCTTGTTTTGTATATTTAACTATTTTATGCTTGTTTGGTTTGATGAGATGGATTTTCGATATAATTTAATTAAAGAAAGACTCCATGAAAACTAGCCACCGGTCATCAACAACTATTCCGTATCACAGGTTTTCACATTTTGAAAAGTTTGAGCTTTCGCTTTGTGATTTGGCCACACATGTGGGGATAAGCAAATTAATTATCTAGCGCATTACACCTTATCGTTTTAAATTAACTTCTTTTATCTTTTCCCTTCTGATAACAAAGTAAGCTATAAAAACTTGTTATCGGTTGATAAAAAAATGAAGGAATTCGGGCGTACATAGAAGTCCATTTAAGTAACTCAGTGGCTCTTACAAATCCAAATCACAAGAATATTTCCAATTACTTCACAAATCAAATATACTCAGGAGATGATTAAAAAAGAGTATATTTATAGAGTGGTCATTATATCACATGTATAATGTATTCACCCAGTTTTTTTTTTTTTCAAATTCTAGTTGTGCTCTAATTGAAATGCTCTTGGGAATTAGTTCATCAACAACGAATTAGGAATTACCCAACAATTAGCATTGTCTTTTATATTCAAAGTGAGATTAAAAAAAAACCATAACCTATGAGCATATATAGTACTAGTATAAAACGTAGAATCATGCAGCCAAAAGGCTTTAATAAATAAATCATGACGTATATGTAATAGTGGTGCTAGTGGTTTCTAAAAGGCGGCGACGTAAAATACTTCGCTACGAAATGGAAAGTTGGGTTGGTGGTACAACGTAAAACCCGTCTTTTTACAATATTATGTAAATTACTCTCTCTCTCTCTTTATTAGTTATGAATATTAGTTGAGTTAATTAAAATCATATACTATTATCAACGTACCCTAATCGTCTATCTTTATCCCCACCCTCCCTCTCTTACTTGTTTATAATCAATGAGCATTAATTGGGATAATTTGAGAAAAAATTGGAAAAAATTATAAAAATATCATATATTTAGGACCAACCCTACCTCCACAAATATATCATATATTTAGGATCGGATGGAGTACATAAAAATATAATATAACTATATTCCTCGGGTAGAGGGAGGGAGGGAGGGATTGGATAAGTAAAATTTCATATATAATTGTATAATTTTCTCTTTTATTATGTCTTTTATTTATTTATCATGTGAAGACTCTTTTTTTCACATGGAAGGCATAACGTATACTCCATCCAGTCATGGACGGAGGATGCATTTAGAGATCTGATTTTAATGATAAATACATTTACTATGATTTTTATCAGCTTTGTACCGGAATTTTTTTATTAATGTTCTTTTAACAATACAATGATCAAATAAGAAAGAGACAATGAATTAAGAAACATGATTAGTATGTTATAATCATTTATCTAAGATGAAAAGAAAAATTAAATATGAGTAAAATTAAAAAAGTGTTAAATATTCAGGTAAAGTTAGTGGCACTAAAAGTCTTTAGTTCCGATCATCCGATGAAACATGTGGACTGTGTACAACAGTATTAAATTCGTTTTAATTTCCTTACGGTGCAACCAATCAATAAAAAATAGTGGTAAAGATGCTGAAGCTGACTTGTAAGAAAGACTGGAAAGTCCATCAAACATTTCTTGGCACCCCTCACAACACGTCGGAAACACGTCATTAAATTACGATCAAAAGATGGCGTCTTTGTATGAATCACACAAAATGGTTTTGTCTGACGTCACTGAGATGATGTAACGCCCACAACGTTTGATGATTGATTGATACATACATAGGATCCTGTTCAAAGAATTAATTCTTTTATTAATATATCCACATGAACCTCGATCTTTTTTCCAACACATGGAGTTGAATTCAGAATCCCATGACCCATATCAAGCTCTTTATATGATTCTCGGTGGGAAATTTTCAAAAAAGCAGCCACCAAGTGAATTTCTCTCTCGTCTTAGTCTCTCCACCTTCAACCACCCATAAAATTTTTATTATAAATAATCAAGACCTGCTTCATTATTCCAGATTCACACTAAACACATATTCTACTCCATTGTGCTTGAATTAAGTCCCTCAACTTCCCCAAATGGATGTAAAGGTATAAACTTTTTAACTAAGCTGGATCTCGTTTGCTCTGTTTAATCTGTTTTTCAATTCTTCTTGTTGTATATTCTTTCTGGGTAGAATCACACTGAGAATTAAATTCATGGGGGTGCTGGATTTTGTTTTGCTCAGGAAGAAACGATTCAATTGGAGTTGAAACGTGTGAGAGATGAGAATGACACTTTAAAAGTGATGCTTCAAGTTCTGAACAGCAAATACCAAAAGGTTCAGTCGCAACTCGAAGAAATAAGAGGATTGGACTCAATTAATCAAATTGCGTCATCACTCTCTGATTACGATATTACTACCAACAATAAGAGACCAAGAATTGAGTTACCCATAGCTCATAAGCCACTTCAGATCTTCGCCAGAACCCATCCCAAGGACAACAGTATGGTATGCCTAAGTATATACTATATAAACCAGTTCTCAGATTCTATCATCAAGTTCATATAAGTAATTTTGAATATTCCTTTTGAAATATATATAGATAGTGAGAGATGGATATCAGTGGAGGAAGTATGGCCAGAAAGTTACAAAGGATAATCCATCGCCTCGAGCTTACTTCAGATGCTCCATGTCTCCAAACTGCCCAGTCAAAAAGAAGGTGTGTATATACATATACACATGCACTCATATCAGCTGATGATTTAATTTGTTCTTACGTATTTTGTAGGCTGCCTCCAAACTGCAAATTTTATGTCAATTATGAAATTGTTAGTGAGATTTGATGAAAGATTTGAAGATGTAAATGTGGTTTGGTTAAGGGACTCTAACCTCATGGCAAATGACAATTACTCGATGTAGGTACAAAGATGTGTGCAAGACAGGTCAATCCTAGTAGCAACTTATGAGGGAGAACACAACCATGGGACTGTTGATCCTAAAACCCCCAAAGGCTCAGTTGCCTATGACAAAGAAGGAACCAACTTTAATGATGTTGGGCTTCCTAATTGGATTCTGACGGATACAAGACACAGTACAGAGGATATAAGCAACATCAGAATTGAACAATTTGTGGGATCTCTCATTAAAGATCCCAACTTCACGGTTTCATTAGCCGAAGCAGTTGCACGCTCCATCACCACCCAACAACAACGCAAGCAACAAGGCATTGACCTTAATTTGAGTCTTGCCGAAGTGTAAAGAGAATATGAGTACTGCTTAGAATGGATAGTTAGGACACCTAGTTATTTAGTGATGCATATATGTAAAACGGAACTATGCAATTTCTTCCCTCTCTCTGTGCATGTCAATATCATTTCATGAATTGATTTAAAAGACAGAGACGAGAATGAAGGTCAAGATTGGCAAATCATGAGTCATCAACCTTCGAATGAATCCTGTTTTCAGGTTTGATATCAGTTATAAAAATTGAGACATTCGCGTGTTGCTCAAAACTTCATACACATCTATGAAGCAATCGTTTATTGAATTTCATTTTATGATTTGACAAATCTCAGAGAACTTCAACTATCAAAATTGCAAATCATACACTATCTACTCATCTGTATAAATTATCAAGAACCAAAATTTACATCGTATTACTAATCAGTACTCATAAGAAACTAGCAGAGCAAAACTAAATCATACATATATATACTTTGTACACCAAAATTGTCGACCATTATTTTACAAGTAGTTCACCCATTAAACTGGACTGCTCAAGAATTCCTGCTTTTTTGCTGGACACAAAGCCATCGAAGGATGAACTGAATATTAATCCCAAATTCTCAGGCATAATACCACCAATGTTACAATTCTTGAATAAGGGAATCAGTCATTCGTGTCATCTTCAAAGTTGACACTTTTTGTCTACTCCAGAAGGGAACTTCACAAACTCGATATCAACTTGAGGCCTCTGATATTTTATCACTTAATGTTGACACTTTCAATGGGGGTTTGTATCATTTGTTCAGACTCCTTTTTAGGAGTTAACTTCAACTTAACATTTTCTTCTTCCTTCATCGCTTTCTTTTTCTCAAATTCGAGCTGCTTGCAGTAATCTTCATGGGCTCGTTCAAACATCCTCACAAAGTTGAGTAGGGTGGATACAACTACACACAGAAATTCCCTCTAAGAATGCTGTAGCAATTTATTCTCCATTTTAAGGAAGGAATACAAACCATGGCTTCAGATTCCAGGTTTACAATGTCTCACTTCAGTTAGAAGATTTACATTAACGTAGTTTTAAAAAGCTAATGTATGGTGAATTAAAGACTTGAGGCAGTTCATAATCCTTTTCATATATTTTGTTCTGCAAAATCGACCTGATAGCATGGACTAGGAAAAGAAGTGTTGAGGTTACCTTGTTCAAATGGGCAACGTGTAGGATCTTGCCCAAAGTAATAAGCTAATGCATCCGCGTTTCTACCCTGGTACATCCAGATTTAATTATGTGACTAGTCATTTCAGTGATCCATGGAGTAAGCTCAAGAGTATCCTTTAAAGAAGGGAATCCATACCACATTTGAATAAAGTTGAGCCAAAGATCTCACATCAGCCTCAGCATTACTAAGAAATTCCTTTAAAATCTGTATAGCATCAAGAAAATGTCTTTAAAAGGTATATTTAAGGAAATATACATTAAGATGCATAAATAAAGAGGGCGATAATTCATTGGCCCAAAAAAGGCTATGTTTCAACTTAGCTATTGGAGAGCCAGCTTTTTCATTTTGACCCAAGGCCTACTGAAATTGAATTGGACAAGAACAGAATATTCTGCCTTACAGGCTGAATGGTGTGCTAGGATGTGTGTGGTGACTGTATTATTACTATCATCTATCATCTATCATCTATCATCTATTATAAAATATCTGAACTAAAAAAGCTTTAAAAATTAAGGTTAGTCTGTTGCATGCAGATGAACTGCAAAATAATTGTACCTTGCAGAAATTTTCTGACACATGCCCATCATTCTCTGACAGTCAGTTCCTGAACTACTTTCTCAGGTCCTTTACTGATAGCTTGCATTTCCTCTGCCAAGTATTTCAATTGTATCTGTATGGATTATAGAGTACTTATTTTACTCAGTTACACGAAATCAGAAAATAACAAAACCCCGTCATCTGATAATGCAATAGGAAGAATAACCTTGGTTGAAGCCTCCAAGCTCTCAAGGTCTTTCGAGAAATCTAGAAGTTCTGGAAGCTTTTCAGCAAGCACCTGCAACTTGTCAATAATCAAAATAATTACTACAACAACAATAACAACAGCAACCAAGCCTTATCCCACTAAGTGGGGTCGGCTACATGGATCGCACGACGCCATTGTGCTCTATCGGTAATGATGACTCCCCTATTTTGATTAGATTTGATATATATTTTACGTATATTTGGGGAGTCATTGATGCAAAATTAAAGGGATTTGTTGAGATTTGATAAGATATCAATTTTGTTCCATGATTTGGGGATTTTATAATAAATATCTTAATTTTAAAATTATAAAAAAAATAGTTTAGCTTTGGTAAAGGACTAAATAAATAAACACTAGTTTAAAAAAAAAAAGAAGAAAAGATATATTATTATTATTATTATAATATATGTCACCTTTTATTATTTCACTTCTCATTCTTCCAGATCTGCAACGTGTGCATTGGGAGAGTAAAGGCCTGTTTGGATTAGCTTTTGGAGAATAGCTTTTGAGAAAAAAGCTGAAAAAGTGTTTTTTCATCTTTTCTGAAAAAGCTGAAAAAAATGGCTTTTGATGAAATGAGAGTGTTTGGATGGTTGTTGTGAGAATGGCTTTTTTTATGTGTAAATTACTAAAAAGGACATAAGTTTAATATGTTGGGAAAGAGAGGGGATAAGGGCATTGTGGTATCTTTCTACCTCGTACTTCGCGTAAAAGCTGAAAAAAGTAGCAGCATGTTTGGATTAGCTTTTAGAGAATAGCTTTTTTCAGCTTTTCTGAAAAAATGGCTTTTGATAAAATGAGAATGTTTGGATGATTGTTTTGAGAATGACTTTTTCTGTGTAAATTACTAAAAAGGACATAAGTTTAATGTGTTGGGAAAGAGAGAGGATAAGGGTATTTTTGGTAGATCATTATAACATGTGTAATGATGGCATTTTTTTACCTCGTATTTTGTGCAAAAGGGGAAAATTGTAGCTTATTCAAAACCTAGGTTTTGGCCACCAAAACCTAGGTTTCCAATCCAAAAGGGCTTTTCACATTTTTTCAAGTGTTTGGATTACCTTTTTTCAAACCTAGGTTTTGAGTCAAAACAGTTTGGACTCAAAACCTAGGTTTATTAAAAAAAAGTGTTTGGCTACCATTCCAAACCTAGGTTTTAAAACCTAGATTTGGACTCAAAACCTAGGTTTTATTTCCCACCCAAACAGGCACTAAAGCATTTGGCATTGATTGGATTAAAAGTCATTAAATGAGTGGAGGAAGCGACAACGTTTTTGGGAGTGAATTTTTGAAGACCTAAAAGCAAAAAAAAAGGGCTCACGGGATTTAGGGGAAGTAGCGGCGCAGATCACTATTCATCACCATCCTCATTGAGCTTCCAGCGGTCTTCAAGAGCGTGAGTGAGGAAGGAAGAGAAGGGAGGAGAAGCAGCCGCGCCACTTCACAAATTCAGCATTATCCTCACATCTTCTTCACAGTCAGAGAAGGAAGTGGCGCGGCTCGTGTTCAGTGTTCATTTATCTATCTTCATATTCTTCCTCCAGAGCAAGCGTGAGCTAGATCAAGTAGGAGAGCAAGAGAGAGAGCTTGGGATTTGGGGGCTTGGAGAAGAGAAATGCTTAGAGATTTCAAGATTTCTTGGTGGTTTTCTCTCTTTGCTTCTCATTTCTCTTTATTTCTCTTGTATGATCTCTGAATTTCTGGTATTTCTGTGATGATTTTGTTTTCATTATGAGTAGCTAGTTAATTTGTTCTAGGATTATTTTAAAGCTTTGTATTGATTAATGTTTGAACCACTTTTTCTTGTGATGATTAATGACTTTTAGGTTGTGAATTTGACTTGTACCTCATTTACCTAAGTGGTGGCCAACATTTAGTTTGTTAGCATAATTAGTGGCTTGAGAGAGCATTAATTAAGTATAGAACTAGGTTGAATTCAAACTTGTCTTGAAAATTCCAAGTGGGGATTGAGAGTTTGTTAATGAGATAGAGATATTCATTAACCAAGTTTTGTAAAATTGAAGTGAGTTGTTTATAAAGACTAGTTAACATAATATGTAGTAAGAGATTATGCATATTAGTGATAAATAAGGTTTAGGTAAGCTTGAGAGAGTTATTCAAATGAATATGACTTCAAACATCAACTTAGTATTCATTAATTGTCATTAGAGGAGGGTCAATCAAGAGTCATGAAATACAAAGTGGATAAATAAGTCTAGACTGCTCTTATCTTGAATTAAAGTTTTAATTTAGTATTTGTCAAGTTATTTTCAATTTAGGTACTTTTGATATTCAAAATACAAAAATTCTCACTCAACCTAATTAATAATATAATTGTGATAATTAATCCGCTTTTGCCTTAGTCCCTGTTGGAACGACAACCTTTTCTATACTATTTTTGATGACCCATGCGCTTGCGGATATACCAAACCTCGGACAAGTCAGGTAACCAAATCTTTAGATATATTATTTATTAAAAGATCTCGCTCTACAACTTCATTGAGTGTACGCCTCGGTCTCCCTCTTCCTCTCTCAATCGGACTCCAGACTGTTTGATCTACCCTCCTCACTGGCGCATCTAATGGCCTTCTTTGTACATGTCCAAACCACCTCAAACGATTTTCTACCATTTTCTCATTGATAGGTGCCACTCCAACTCGTTCGCGTATATGATCATTCCAATCTTATCCTTTCTTGTATAACCACACATCCATCTCAACATCCTCATTTCAGCTACCCCCATTTTATGTTCATGTTGACCCTTCAAAGCCCAACATTCACTACCATATAATACTATTGGTCTTATAGCAGTGCGATAAAACTTCCCTTTTATCTTATGGGGTACTTTTCTAACGCAGAGAACTCCAGTAGTTTTCCTCCACTTATACCACCCAGCTTGAATTCTATGATTGACATCATCATCAATCTCACCATCTTGTCTTATAATTGATCCCAAATACCTAAACTTTGTCACTTGAGGGATTGTTTGCTCTCCCACTTTAACCTCCAAATCACCTCTAAGTTGTATATTTGCAAAATTGCAATGCATATATTCTGTCTTACTCCTACTTAAACGGAAACCCTTCGACTCCAGCGTGTTTCTCCATATATCTAATTTATCATTGATTTCCTCTCTTGATTCGGCCAGAAGAACTATATCATCAGCAAAAAGCATGCACTTAGTAGTGCGAACCCACTAGGGTTTTCAGATTTGTTGCTCCAATTTCCATTTGAAGAGACGGCTTGTTGGTTCTGGATCGCATCACTTAGGGACCTCTTCTTCTATAGGTTCAGTTAGAGCATCTACTACTAAGTTAAACAAATATGGACTCAAAGCTGATCCCTGATGTAGGCCAATTCTTATAGGGAAGTCTTTTGTCTCACCTCCCGGCGTTCTAACCTTAGCCAACACCCCATCATACATATCCTATATAACTTTAATATAAGCAACACATACTCCTTTCTTTTCCAAGGCTTTCCAAAGTAAATCTCTCGGCACGCGATCATACGCCTTTTCTAAGTCAATAAAAACCATATGTAAGTCTCTTTTTCTACTTCGATACTTTTCCATTATCCCCCTTAGTAGATATATCGCCTCTGTTGTGGATCTCCCTGGCATGAACCCAAACTGTCTCTCAGAAATACTAGTTTCTAGTCTTAATCTATGCTCAATCACATTTTCCCATAGTTTCATTGTATGACTCATAAGCTTAATTCCCCTATAATTTGCACAATTTTGTATATCGCCTTTGTTTTTATAAATCGGAACTAAAGTATTTTTTCTCCAATCATCAGGCATCTTCTTGGACCGTAAAATCTCGTTAAACAATTTAGATAACCATAACACACCCTCTTCCCCTAAACATTTCCAAACTTCAATCAGTATACCATCAGGTCCAACCGCTTTACCATTTTCCATTTTCTTAAGAGCTTCTCTAACCTTCCAAACTCTAATTCTAGGATAAAACGACCTATTAAGTCCATCTTCACTAATTGTCAAATCCCCCAACTCACAAGATAGACATTCACCTCCATCATTGAATAACTTAGAAAAGTAGGCCTCCCATCTATTCTTAATATCTTCGTCAGTAATCAAAACTTTACCTTCTTCATCCTTTATACATCTTACTTGATCCAAATCTCTCGAATTTCTCTCCCTAATCTTTGTGATCTTGTAAATATTTTGTTCCCCAGCCTTTGTCCCTAACTCCTTATAAAACCCCTCGTATGCTTTAGCACGAGCTTCACTCACTACCTTCTTAGTCTCATTTTTAGCTAAGCGGTACTTTTCCCAATTTTCAGTATGATTACACAAGTGTATAGCCTTAAAACAATTCTTTTTATTTCACACCTTTTCTTGGACATCCTTGTCCCACCACCAAGTCTCCTTATCTCGTGGTCCCAAACCTTTTGATTCTCCTAAAGTAGCTTTAGCAACCATTTCAATCTTCGTAGCCATATTCTTCCACATGCTGTTAGCATTTCCTTGTGGCTCCCATACCCCTTCATCCAATAGATTTCTCTTAAAAATCTCTCGCTTCTCCCCCTTTAACTGCCACCACTTGATCTTTCGGTTCAAAACTGCTCGGCGCCTTTGTCTTATACATTTAATTCTCACATCAAGAACTAGAAGTCTATGTTGAGAGGTCTCCCCATGCCTAGGAATCACTTTACAATTAGTACATAACCTTCTATCAGGGTTTCTTACAAAAAAGAAGTCAATTTGTGACTTGTGAGTTCCACTTTTGTATGTAATTAAATGTTCTTCCCGCTTCTTAAAGCATGTGTTAACAATCTTAAGATTGTATGCTAAGGAAAAATCAATAATTGTTTGCCCTTCATTATTCAACTCCCCATAACCAAAACCACCATGCGCCCTTGCATATGATCCCACCTCTTTCCCAACATGTCCATTAAGATCCCCTCCAATAAAAATTTTCTCAGTTGCCGGTATACCTTGAATTAACCCTTCAATATTTGCCCAAAACATCTCCTTAAGATGTGCTTCTGCCCCTACTTGGGGTGCATATGCACTAATACCATTTATTGTATCATTTCCCACAATTACTCTCACAGATATGATTCGGTCCTCAATCCGCTTAACTTCCACTACATTCTTCCGCCATTCTTTATCTGCAATGATACCAACACCATTCCTCCCATTTACCTTTCTTGTGTACTAGAGTTTAGAATCATTAACTCCGATTTCTTTAGATCTCTCTCCAGCCCATCTGGTTTCCTGTAAGCATAATATATTAATCTTACGATCCTTCATAACTTGTGCCACCTCAAAAAGCTTCCCATTCAGCGTCCTAATATTCCAAGAACCAAATCTGATCTTACTCTCATGAACTAGCTTCTTTATCCGCCTTTGTCCATTAGACTGCGGTAGTCCTTGCTCATTTAACACTGCATTCGGGCGAGGATACAGCGGCTCTTGCTCTCTTATCACTGTACTCGAGCCATACAACACGTTACAACCAGGAAACGACCTATCCTTTAGCCCTTGCTCTCTTAACATTGCATTCAGGCTAGGATGTAGCGGCTCTCGCTCTCTTCTCATTGTACTCAAGCCATACAGCGCGTTGCTTACGGGCAACGACCTAACATTTACACAATTTCTTTGTTGATCCATGTTCATGAGATTCGACGGGGTTTTTATGCTGGCTGTCGGGGCCTAACACAACCCTCCTCCTTTACCCGGGCTTGGGACCGGCTATAAACATAGGCGGGCTTGGCAGTCAACTCCAATTTTTTTTGGGCATAACTCCTTTGACTTTTTAAGTGAATTAATTAACATTGTAGTAATTAGATTAAACAGTAATTATAAACTACAATCTATATATGTGATTCGACCTGAGTGATTTACAAAATTTGTATGTGATCTTTTCAGTTAAAAATTGAAAGGAACAAATTCAGCTCAATAGTCAAGTAGGAAACATTCAGACAACATATATAAAACATGACCATCACAAAGTACATTCAACATCGATCACCAAATTAATTATAGAACAATTACTTCCCTATTTTTGGAATATCCCGTGGACATCATAAGTATATATTACTGAGATTAGATCACAACCACTCTGTGCCAAATTTCAGCTAGTAGTCAAACGTAAAGTTATGCCAAAGAGTATGATAAAGTGTTAAGTAAATGCTTTTCTATGGAACCTCAATACTACTCAATGTTCATAGCAATTACTTATGAAAGTACACTATAAGATATATCTCACCACTAAATCTGGCAAAGGCATTTTGACTTTTGAAAGCATGATCTCACAATTATATGCCCTCCTTAACTCAATCTTTAAAATAGCATACGTTTTTTTATAAAGAGTTCAAATTCTTTAAAACGTTCTCACAATGAGTTTTTGACAAATTAACATGCATAATGATGAAAGATACCAACTAAAAAAGAGGTATAACAATTCAGTAAGAAAGAAAACCCACATTCATGACTTCCCGAAATGGAAAATATTAGAAAGTCACATGTGCTTATTTTTATGCAGTCAAATAAAAAAAACTGTCAATAGAGGTTGACCAAATAAAGTGAATTGAGAAAATAACATGGTTTACGAGATGTAGATTCCTTTGTTTAAACATATGGTTAAGGTGCATCCATAAACTAGAACTATTTCTTCACATGCATCCAACAAACTAAAGGCATTTTTTAGAGCATCACGCACTATAAGGTAGTTTTTAAGGTGCATCCATAACCATAAAAAAAATCTTTTTGGTGCTTCTAATACCAAATAATAAAAAAGATTTTATTGTGCTAGACACATCCAAAAATACTTTATGGCCCTCAATGTGTTTGAGAAAATATTCCAGGGTACTAGATGTACCTTAACCCTAAATAATACACAATTAAATTTATAGCTTTATAATTTTATTAGCTCATTTAACAAACAATAAATTTAATAAAGAGCTTATCTTTAGGAATTTTCAAGACACATGATATAAATTCAAAACTATTTGTTCTCCTCCTTAACAGAAGGGAACAATTTATATTTCGAGTGCATGGTTGAATAAAGATATCAAAAGTCTCATAAAAAAACAGAGAAAGATATCAAGAGGCGTACCAGTTGAACTTTCTCATTTTTAGCCCCTGAAGCAATACGATTTGATTTTCCTCCTTTGCCCCCAAGATCAAAATTTGGAGCGGCTGCAGAGAAAAGATTCTCAAGTTCTGTCATGTCAAATTCTGGGGCCCTGGCACAAAAAAGTTGGAAATCAGATTTAAGAACAATCACAGTTCTCATAGACCAAAAGTCAGAAAAGACGTAGCACAGTTCCCATACTTAGAAGCTTCCTTAGGTTTCTGCATGTCATCCCATAAACTTCCATGCATGACCCTTGTCAATTTTAACCAATGGTAAGGTTTAAGATTGTTCTTTTCTTTAAGTTTTGCATTTGATCGTGACAAACCACGTCCCTTTACACCAAATGGAACACCAGGCGGTCTAGGAGCGTCAGGTGGTCCGGGAGCTAGAGGAACCTTTCCATTACCGCTGCAAGGATGCAAAGCCCCAGTCTTTGACAACCCATGAGGAGAAGATAGAGGAGGTACAGCAGGAATAGTGGCAAAGTTCTTTGACATAATAGTGGTAGAAGTAGGTGGTGGGGGTTGGGGTGGCACTCCTGATGACATGATTCTAGAATACATAGTAGGTGGGGGTGTGGGTGGGGGTGGGGGCAAGAGATAGCTGTAGGATTGTTCATATTCAGTGGATAAGGCTTAAGATGGGTAGCTGAAGAAGAAATCCTAAAGAGTGGAGGGGGAGGTATTGAAAGGTCATTGGTAGTTAAAGATAGAGATGGAGGTGGCAGTGGTAGAGGGGGAGCTTCAGGTGAATTTTCTGAAGTGGAACGTGGGGGTCGTTCAGGAGAGGAAGAGTGTGATGGAGAGGTTGGAGCTGGCGAAGAAATGTGTGAAAATGAGGTGTTAATGGAAGATACAGGAAGAGGATGAGAGGAAGACGGTGGTGGAGTAGGCAGAGGAAGGGTTGACAATGAACCTTTTGTGGCAGAAGGTGACAGAAGAGTAGCTCCACTTGGGTGAGGAAGAAGGAGCATGGGAGCTTTAAAAGAATTAACAGTGGAATGTTGAAATGTTTCAAGAAAAGAAAAGGATGGTGGAGAGGAAGGAAGTGGTGAATGAGGGGTTGAACATGAGCTCTTCACAGAAGAAGAAAGAGAAAGAGGGGTTGCAGTTGGGTGAGAAGGGGTAGAATAGAACTCTTGATAGCCTCTTTCCTTTTATCATGCGTCATATTTTCATGTTACTGGAAGATAATAGGTTGCTTCAATTATGAAGAAAGCTGTTGTTGGTAAGGAGGTTGTAGAGGAGAAACTAATGAAATTTCACCTTTATCATGCACTATATTAAGAGGGTTTGGGGTGACAGCCAATTGCGTCAATTCTGAAGTAGGCTGCGGTTGAGGAGGAGGAGGAGGAGAAGAAACAGAAAGACCAAGGGGTGTGACAGTGTTATGGGTGATAGTAGGAACATCAATCAAAGATTCCAATTTTAAAGATCGCAGCAGTGTTGATGCTGATAGTGGAGGAAAACTTTTAGGACTCATGTCTATAGATTTTGGAACCTCTAAGACAGATGGAGATAATGTAGAAGATGAGGGGGGCAATGTAACTCCATGATTGGCTTCTTTCTTGACATCCCCTTCAGCATGATCCTGCAACAAAGCTGTTATTCTAAGGGCTGATGGTGCACCGGGATATCTTGATACAGGTGTGGGTGAACCTTGTAAAGAACTATAATATAAAACTGGAGCATATTGCGAATCGTGATGCACTCGTGGAGAAATGATTTTGGTTTGAGCAGGAAATTGAAGAGCAACCTTCAAATGTTGAGGTTCAATGCTCCTTTTGAGAGAATCAGGGTCAACAAAAGGTTCATGTGAGGGACTAGGTTCTTCGCTCTGGGTTGTGGATGTGAGAATGTTGGTATTGTCTTCAGAAAATGCCATTGTTTTTTATATTTCTATCCTAACAGAATTAGCATCATCAGAAGGCTTGTGAGAGAGAATAGATTCTTTGTCCTGAGCTGTGGGCGTGAGACTCTTTGTATTTTGTTTTACAATGCCATTGATTGTAATGGTTCAATTTTTTTCTCCATTGATTTTTCTTCCATGGATGGTTCAGTTAAAACAATATATTCCTTCTCTTGAACCATTGGGGAATCACATTTGGCATCATTTTTCAATAATGCCGTTGATTTTAGTGTTTCTATCTTCTTTTTCATTAAGGTTGCATCCATGGGTAGTTCTAAGGGAAGAGATTGATTCCCTTTAGCCACAGTGAGATTCTCAGTATCATTTCCCTGTGATGACTTTAATTCCAATGAGATAAGCTTTTCAGCTATATTTAAATCAGTTGAGAGATCTAACATGGAAATAAATTGCTTCCCTTGGCCTAAGGATGTAGTAATGCTATGTTTTGACAACACCTCTGTTCCTAAAGGTTCCATTTTCATTTTGCTAGAAGGATCCATAGATGATTCATATGACGTAGAGACATTTCCTAGAACTGTGAAAGTCATTCTTGAGATATCATTTTCTAGCATTGTTGGATCAAATTTCGATTTTTCAGATAATGGATGCTTTAGCGAGTTGTTTGGAATTGCAGAAACCCCACTTTCCAATATTTTTTGGAGTTTATTTGATGTTGTGATCTGTTGAAGCACATTCACTATCTCTATTTTCGAGTCTAACCAGTCAACATTGTTGAAAGTTTCTTAAACCTTGACAAATGCTTCAATAGGAATACCTTCTTTGTCCTCAATCCGAGGCGTATCAATTGAAATGACAGAAGCAGAAGCATCCATATCTGAGAGAAGAATCTTCAACCAAAAATATGACATATGCTCAACAAACACTAAATTGATTATTACTAGGAAAAAATACAGAATGAAAAAAAGGGAGAGATTAATACCTCTACTCTAAAATCTTTCAGAAATTGGTCCTTGACATTCCATAATGTGTCAATTTCATCACGGTTAAGCATCAAAATATTTGATCGAATGAATGCTGATTAAACATGACACGAAACATCATTTCCTCTTGTTCTAAATCACCATCCAAACTAATACACCCAAGAACAACATCGCCTTGAACATGACAATGGATGTCGATCTTTACTAGTTCACAGTCATCATATGACAGAAATGACACTCAAATGAATAGATTAAAAGAAATGGGATAGCAATAATCCCCAATTGTGAATGTGAACCATGTATTAGCAGGATTCTAATAGACTCATTTCATAACTGCCAATTAATCATAACCAGTGTGACATAAAGCAAGCATTATCGTTCCAGTTTCATCTCAAACAAAAAGAAAGAAAAGTCCCTACCTATTAAAACCCCACCCCATCCTCATAAAAATATAAAGATACCCCTCCATTGGAAAAGATCCAATTGAGAATATCAAATTTTGATACGGATTTTGTTTTGAATTGACTACTTTATGTTGGTCATTAGATTAATCATTTACTTTCTGTATATTCGGATTACTAGGGTATAAGCGAATCTTTTAGGATATATGTTCAATGAATCAACAAATTAAATGACAAAACTCTATAGCATCACCCTTGGTTGTAATCATGAAATAATTAGTGAAATAGTGTCAGATTATAGCAGGGATAAAATTGAAGAAAGATAGATTCACTATTCATTGTCTTGAACCAGCATGAATCAAAGTTAAGACTGCATTAAGAGAGCATTTCATAAGAAAGTAATAAGATATAAAAGTGCCACCTGCTTGTAATGCCGGACAATTTTCCTCCTTTTTGGAGTGGAAAAAAGAACTTTGGGAGTCCGATCAGCAGCCATAAAAGGGTCTTGTCCATATATTCTAAATATAGGGCGGCAACCTCCCTCCCCATCTGTATTAGGAATTGATCTCATAATTGAGAGTGCTGGCTGTCACCCAAGAGGGGGGTGAATTGGGTGATGGGATAAAATCTTATATTCTTTTGAAATTCTTTTCTTTTCTGAACCCCAATGAAGGTTATCGTTAAAAACTTGTTAAATGCACAATCGATATACTGGAAATATAAGAGAGTTAAGGGAAGAGATAATGCACACAAGATTTATCCTGGTTCGGTCAACCCAGACCTACATCCAGTCCTCAGGCTCCACCTGAGATTTTTGCACTATCTTGTTTAAACCGGGCACAAGAGAAGCCTACCACAGGTTTTACGAACACAGGTTCACCTGTCAACCTTATCCACTGGTTTTACGAACACGGGATCACCAGCCAACCTTTACAGAGTTTTAGAAACCTTCTAAACACTCCCCCTTACTACCCGTAAAGTTATAACCCTGTTCTTAAAGCACCAAGCTTTAGAACAGCCTCAAACAATAGAGGATTTTATCAAAGTAATAAGTTCACTAAATGAACAGATTGTGATAATCACTGAAGTACAAAAGATGTATGATGAAATACAAATCAGAGCTTAATAATCTGAACAATGTGTGCTCATACTCTTCTTTTCTAATGCGCTCAAACCATCATTTCTGGGCTCACTGATATATAACTAATATTCTGTGCAGAGCCTCTGTTTTCATTGTTGTTAGCGTATATTCATCGTGTGTGCGTCTATTTTTGTTGATCGCTATTTCTCTTTGATGTCTTCAAGTCTTTATATATGTTTTGATGAATTTCTATCCGTTGGAGACTTGGAGAACTAGCCGTTTGAGTATTTCTTTCTTCTCGTGCTTTGGCTAAGAGAGATGGAGACTCTGAGTAACGGTAACCTGCTGCTACCTACTCCTGTACTTGCTGTCAGCTTTTTCACTAGCGCTAGCTCCCTTTGCTATCGCTAGCTTGACAGTGTAAAATCTGCACTTTAGAAACAATGTATTAGCTCAGCACATATTGTGCTATCGATAGCTAACAAAGCTATCGCTAGCTTCATAGTGTAATTCCAGTACTTAGCTTAAACAGATAATCATATAATGCACAGCAGATGTTATCGCAAGCTTAGTCCATTAGCTCAATGATAAAGACTCTATAGATAGCAAATCATGCTATCGCTAGCAAATCTTGCTATGGCTAGCAAATCTTGCTATGGATAGCAAATCGTGCTATGGATAGCAAATCTTGCTATCGCTAGCAAGTCATGCTATGGATAGCAAATCTTGCTATGGATAGCAAATGATGCTATGGATAGCAAGTCATGCTATGGATAGCAAATCATGCTATAGCTAGCATATTCTTTTAGTTCAATGATCAGCGATAGAGAATTTGTTACCTATTAGATTTTACTTATTCATTGCTGAGATAACCTACACTCTTTTACTTAGCCATTATGATTATGATTCTTATCTCAGTTTATTCCAGACTAAGTTACATGCTGTTATGTACGTAATTTGAGCTTATGGACATGTTATGTGATCATATATGCAATGCTTCAATCACAGTAAACATAATTTAATAGATAGTAGGAGATAAACACTTTATACACACTTTTTGCTTCTTACATTTATCTTTATATTTGACATCATCAAAACTAAGCATATCCAACAATAATAACACAACCCAGTGTAAGTGCTCTATCTAGAGGAGGCCATTGTGAACCCACATTTCTTCTTGATACATACTGAAGATACCTCAAATGCGAGGGTAAAGGATTTAATGGGGACATTAACTGCAAAAGTTCCCAAGGTGCTTGCTTATATATCATGTCTAAGGTTTTTTTCTCCCCTATATAATGCTTCCTATAAATCAAGAGAGAGGCCAGCATGAATGCTAAAACCGACCACCCACCTCGTTCACAATGCATCAAGATAATATTGTTTTGCTCGAGATGAAACCAGCTTTCACCTGATCTTAAGAAGTGGTGGATCGTCTCCATAGTGGGTATTGGACAACCTTCGTATTGTTGAGGATATTCCATTATAGTCATGTCATAGTCACACAAAATCTAGCTATCTGGCTTTGCCAATCACCCTCTCGAAAGTTAAACACCATAAATGAAGAATCAGGGAAGTGATCATGAAGTTGTCCAATAATTCCCAATATATAAACTTTGTATTCTTCTTCCTCCAAAACATATGTGCTAAAGCAGTAATCAAAGACTACAGCATGCGCCAACAAAATAATCAAAAGCATATACAAAATAGGCAATGATAAATCTTTAGTACAAGGATATGTACCAATTAATATCTTTTTTTTGTCAAATTATGTACCAATTAATATCGATGCATGTAAACTAGCATATATGGGAAATCACTAGGTCCAATATCTATGACATTAAAAAAGCCACAAGGAGTTCATAGCACAAGTTTTTAGTCACCAGTCTACAAGAATTCTTCAGCAGATCAAATTTCATTTGTTATATATAATTGGTGCTAATAGTAGAAAATGGCATAGTGAAAACGAACAAAATTCACAATTGCTCTCCACTGGTTTTTCAATAAATGATTTTTTTAGCAGTGCAAGTTCTAAGAAATAACATTGCTCCTCATCTATAAATAAACATGTCTACATAATATATACATCACTGCATTATTTTCATACCCTTGACATATTAACTATGAACTTTTTTGCTATGCCTTTTTTGGGCAGAGAACGAAAATAGGTTGGGAAAGAAATGTTGTTTAAAGGTGTTGTTGGAAGATGCTCAGGTAAGTTTTGAATACAGCCGAAACAATTCAAAACATTAACTTTTTAGATATAAACAATGAAGTTCTACTCAATATCTATAGTATAACCCATCATCCCAAGAGCAAAATGTGTGCCTACTACATAAAAACGCCATCCAATAATGAAAAAGATATCAAAAGCCTATTGAACAACTGGCATTTAGAATGTAATGACTACATAATTTTAATCAACAAATCTTGAAAACACATACAAGTCCCATGTCCGCACAAGAACTTACAATGCCACCGAGATATACTGGAAAGCCATAATCATGATATTCATAAAGATGACTTCACTAGTTAAAGAACCGAAGCATAAGCAAAATAAGCATATAGAAAACATACCATAAACACTATCATATATTTCTAAAAGCCCGTCAGGTGGCTTCTTATAAAAGAACTTCCGCAACAACGCCATTGTCTTTAAGATCCGCCACAGACACCTATAACTGCCCTAAATCCACCCGCATTTTGTTCAAGATGAGAATCAAAGCGACTCGAACATATAGTCGGATCACAAAAATGCAATCGAATAGTAACAATTTTATGAAGCAAATGTGTGCATTAAGGACCAAAATAGTGGATTTTGCTGTCTCTCGAAGGAACACTTTATAGGCATTTAGCCTCTCCCTAATGCACTTTATGTATTTGACAAAAAGCAAAAGAGAAAGGGAAACTTGGCTTTCAATCAATAGAGAAAGAATGAGGTCCCAAGCTTTGTTAAAATGATTCCAATGTTGAATTAGCAGGAAGATTTAGAAATGATGGTCATTAGAAGAACAATGTGGGGTCTGAGATTTGTCGCTCTCTATCTTAGATTCTCAATCTCTATATTCTATTCCCTTGTCTCTCTCTGTCCGTATCTTGTTCATATTGTGAGAATAAACAAACTTAGATGATAATGATATGCCTTTGTTCTTTCTATTCATTCTCTCGCACTTGTCTAAGTGGTTTTGCATATTAGCTTCTGCTTCCCGAGTGAATGTCTTGGTAGAAGATATGATTTCTTGGAATTGAGGTTTATTCGTTTTTATGTAAGCACGTAACTCAACAAGAAATTTTCTTACCTGTCCAATTTCTAATGAATCAAGATCACCGTTCATTCCGGTATAAATAGTTATTATAGAATAGAATGAATCTGTGCTTTGTTACGTTCTTGTGGGCGATCTATCCCAGGAAGATGGACAAACAATCACTAATTTTAATTAACACGTAATCAAACAAGAATTAGTGTTGTTGATTAACGCACATTAATCAAGCAGGAATTTTTGTCATGCATGATGATGTCCTTAAATTAATCTTGGTTTCACAAACAAATCACAATGTATCACACCAGGCTTGGAAAGACTTCCCTTATTATCCTTTTCTCCTCCTCTTCCTTTTCCATAATCTCCATCCATCAAATCCAAGGTTATTAAACCCGGACCAGGACCTGACTCAGTCAAGGCAGTGGGTTAAGGGTTAGTGGGTCAGACAATAGTCAACTCGGGAGTCAGACCGGGATAAAAAATTGAAAAATAATTTAAATTCTCATCATATTATCCAACTATTAAATAACCAAATACCAAAAATAGTTGGTTAGATCAATAAATATGTCATATATGATACAATTTTCCAAAGCTACCCCTATTAAAGAATCAAAGTTTCCTTCTCTTTACATTAATAAATTATTCTCACATCTCTCTCCTTTTTCTCTCTTCCCAATAAGAATTAAATGTGGTTAAAGTTAGAAAATTATCATTAATAACCTCTAAATGGACTTATATTTAATAAAAAAAATTTATTGTAATTAGACTTCTAATAAGAAATAGAGTGGTAGCCCCATTTTAAATGGCATTTAAAAGTGTGATTTTTAAAATTTGATTGACGCTTGGGTTGCACATCACCATTACAGCTCATCCACACACAAAAACTAGGAAAGCGTGATCTACATTTTCTAAGCTTAAGTCTCTAGTTATAACTCAACTAGAAATTAGTTTCTTCTCTCTATTTGCTGTCACATCGGCAAAAACAAAAAGCAGAGTGAGTACAACAACTACTACCATTCTCTCTTATTTGAAATGACATCACAAGAAGAAAAAATAAAGTAAAGTGTGTACTGAGTAGGGAGTACAACCCTATCTTCAATCTTCAGTCTTTCTTCTCATCTTCGACAGAGTAAGAACAACAACAATCTCAACAATGGATAGAAGAGCTCAGACGAGCACCCAAAAATGGAGCCATCACAAGTTAGTCCCGCCAAGAGCAAGTGAAGCAAAGCCACGATTCATATGCTTGATTTTATGATTTTTCTTCTTTCTTTTACCATAGTTAGAACTTCTTCTTCTTTAATGTTCATGACTGTTGATTTATTAAAATGTTCATGACTAGGCTTACATTTGAAGCCAGCTTTTGCAGTTCAAGATCAACTCTGGTGACTCGCCCCACTCGGCGGGTCACTCGAGTTAGGCCCGAGTCACAGCGGGTTACCACGAGTCAGTGCTCTCCCGAGTCAGGGGCTCGACCGGACCGACCAGGTGACCGGTTGGCCGAGTTCCGAGTCAACTCGGCCGGTCCGGTCCGAGTTTAATAACATTGATAAAATTTAATGGCTAAAAAAATATAAAATATCGAACCACAAATCTCTAGCTGATAAATAAAAAAAAGGACCACAAATCTCTCTCACTCCTATTTTCTTGCCTACACTATATAATTTTGGGTAAAAGTGAAGATTTGGTAATGAACTACTGCACCAAGTACACCAAACAAAAAAATAAATTGAGTAGTAAATCGGGGTAATGATGATGAATTAAAAAGATTGCAAATTTGATAATACTGTTAAATCAGCCTTAACTCTATTAAATATTTATTCTAAATTTAACAGAGTTTGGGCTGATTTAATGGCATTACCAAATTTGCAACCTTCTTAATTCATCATTACCCTAATTACTACTCAAAATTTATTTTTCTGTTCGGTGCACTTTTTTTTGGCCAGACTGTTTGGTGCAGTTGGCACTATAGTTCATTACCAAAACTACACATTTACCTAGGGATTGGAATAGGCCAGGCCCTTATTAGGTGCCTACGGCCTAGCCTACAATAAGCCTAGCCTAGCCTATTTAGTAAATAGGTCAGGCTCATAATCAGGCGTGTTATAGGCCTATTTAGGTAAACAGGCCAAGGCTTTTTTTGTAAAGCCTAGCCTACAAGCCTACAGGTTTAGCCTATTTAATTGTTTTGTAATTTCTATTATGATATATAATATAAAATAAATTATATAAATTAAGTATAGCATTACCAACTTATCTAATTTTATAGCCATAAAATCTTTTTTAGGCATACACATGCGTTTTAATGCGTTTAAAGAATAATATATAGAATTATAAGTATAAACTTTTAAGCCTATTAAGAGTCTACATTTTTAGAAGGCTTTTAAATAGGCTTTCTGGCCTTGTCAGGCTTTTTGAAGACTTAGGCTTAGGCCCATGCTTAAGTTTTATATTTTTAATCAGAGCCTAGCCTATTTCCACCCCTCTATACCCCATAATTTCCCATCTCTCTCTTTTTTTTCAATCATCACATTTGATGGGTGGTTATGATTAGATGAGGAGGAGAAAAGTACATTTGAAAAGAGGATGCATTCCGCTTGATGCATGCAAATAGAATAAATCATAAATAAGTTAAATGTCATATTTGCCCCTGAAGTGTGCAAGGTGTATCATATTTGCCCCTGAAGTATTTTTGGGTCCAAATGTGCCACTCGAAGTATGAAAATAGATCAATTTCGCCCTTTAACCGTTAAAATATTAACGGTCAACGTCCACTATTTAACAGTCAACGTGAGTTTTTTAACTGTAAAGGGCGAAATTGATCAATTTTCATACTTCGAGGGTACATTTGGACCTAAAAATACTTTAGAGGCAAATATGGTATACCTTGCACACTTCAGGGGTAGATATGACCTTTAACCTAATCATAAATTGTAGTTGAAAATTTGTGCCATGGTTTTTTTTTGGTGGTATTTGCAAATTTACAACTTTTTTCATCTTGCTTAAATATTCCTAACAAGAATGTTATAAAAATGTCATAAATTTAATTCATAATCTCATAGAAAATTGTTGTTTTGAATTCATTAGAAGTTATCCCCGCATTTATAAAATAATTATCATGCATTGATGTATCCATATGAAAGTCTATCTTTTTTTTTATTATTGAGGAGTATTAATAGAAATAATTTGGGGAAATGTTGTTAAAAATTAGAAAGATATCTTATAATTTAAAACAAGAACACTTCTTTAAAAATGTCTTATATTTAAGAACAAATGAAGTAATAATAATATTATATTAAAGTTAGTTTAAAATACAATATTCATATGAAATGACCATAACAAAGAAACCCATCCGCACAATTAAAGAAAAATAAAAATAAAATTATTTAATAAAGATTAAAAAAATCAATAATCTTTGCGGTACTGTTCCCCATGCGATTTCATAATGGGCATTCATAGACAAGCCCATGCGTTTGTATTTCTTCTTGTCCTATTTTTTGTAAAGGGAACCCTACCACTCTATACCTTTTTTTTTTTAATAAAAGACAAATTTCCATTAATAACAAAGTTCTTACAATAATAAATAAATACTAAATAACTAAGAAATTAAAATTCCATGAATTAAAAGATAAAGCCAGTTCAACTATGTTTGATCTTGGTTGATCTTGAAAGAAGATAGCAGGATCAAAATTCTGAGGCAGAAATTTGATATCACTCTATACTATCATATCAGCTGATAAATGCAGAATTCCATCTTTTAGATTGTTATCCCATTAAGATCGGACCATGAGAGGAGCAGCCTTCTAAATAAGTTAATTGATAAAATCCATGACAACAAAGCTCTCAGGATTCGAAGGAAGAAAGATGAAGAATTATGCTTATCTCTTTGCCATAGAAAAGCTGGAACACTGACCTTCCTCAATATAGGCCAGGTATCTCCTCTATTGATCTTATAGGGTGAATTTTTCGGTGTTTGAATTAGTGTTACCTTTCTTGCAAGGTGAGACTACTCACCACCTCAATTGACACTTTTTTTTTATTGAGGCGTATGACATCAAAGAGGAAATAGTAGGTAAAATGAAATTTCAAAAAGTAACCCTTGACATATTTTCTACCATAAATCATGCACAAATTTCACATTTTATAGAGGCTTAGGTTTTAATAGAATCTGTATAGATAACCTGATGATTGAAAATGTCTACGCTTGAAAAAAATGTTTGAAAGAGGTGGCAAAAAAATGTTAGAAAGGTGCTTTATGCCAATTGAACTACAAGATTGAAGATTTTGACGCCTTAGGTATGCTTTTTTTTTTTTTTTATGAAAATAAAGGTATTGCTTATTAGAAAATAGCAAATCCATGGTTAGCACTATGTGCCCAAATGGTTTATAAAGGGTCCTAAGAAAGATAATGGAATGTAATCATTGGAAATTTTCTTGGCAATATTATAAGAGTAATTACATGCCGCAATGCTGCTATTTCCAAAATATTTTAATCCAATTTAAAGTTTTGGACATTCATTTATTTTGGTCTTCACTCTTCAGTACTACTACCATTGTCCTCTGTGAGGAATCCCATTCCCAAGGTCGCATTTGCAGAATTTCTAGGGCAAGCTCGCCGCTTCACCTCAAAGAGAGGCTTTTCCTTCCTCGGCGTGAACGACGTCAACGCTGCGGCCACTGTTTACTCGGTCGCTCCGCCAGGTTTCTGCTTTACGTCTCCGTTCGTTCTTTACTGTTTAGCCTGTGAAAAATCATTGCTTTTCCCTGTTCAAGCGTTTTTCGTTAGAAACTGATATACTGAGAAATGACATCAGTGTTTTTTTTTTTTTTTGTGTATTCTTGTTCGGAGCTTGTATTTGAGAGAATGTCAAGTAATCATGCTTTCAATTCAATCACATTGTGTAATGTTGTCTTGTTTCCTTCGTTACCGGATTTGGGGTCTCTCTGGACGTAGTATTAAGCTTTTCTGGGTCAATTTTTGCAGGTCATATAACTTTTCACCGATCCGCTGCGTTTAGAAGAACTTGTTTTCGTTGGAGGCAAGTTTTTAGTTTTAAGGATTTTGGCAGATAGTATAGAGAGGAGTTATGGGTGTCGATGTTGGTGGTTCTATCATGGGTAGCGGTAAGCATTCCACTTCGGTTGATAATATGGAGGAGGACGATCAAGACTTATCAAATATAAGCGAGCTGGGGATAGAAAACCTACAAAGTTTGTGTAAGAAGGCTACAATGTTATTCTTTGATGAGTACGGGCTGATCAGTCACCAGATCAACTCGTACAACGAGTTCATCAGCTATGGTCTGCAGAATGTTTTTGATTCATTCGGGGAGCTCAATATTGACCCCGGGTTTGATCCCTCAAAGAAGGGTGATAAGGACTGGCGGTATGCTTCAGTGAGGTTTGGGAAGGTTACCCTTGATCAGCCCACATTCTGGGGTGGTGAAGGAAATGTGAAAGAGTTCAAGATGCTTCCCAGGCATGCTCGGTTGCAGAGGATGACATATTCATCAAAAATTAAAGTGGAGATTCATGTCAAGGTAATATAACCGTCAATGATCAGAAGAAAACCATTTTCTTCTTCTTATGGTTTTTCCCTTTTGTGCATTGGATTTAAATGGCTGTTTAAGCAGTTACTTTTTGTTCAGTTTGATTTGCTAAACTTTGATGAGAAAGTTGCTCTAGCGACTCTCTGGAGCTGAGTGAATGGTTTGATGAATTGCCTTTTTGTATGCCATGTATTTCCAGACAAGCAACTTTTTTTAATGCATGTTCTGACAGTTTGAAATTTTCTGAAAAGCATACTGGTTTATTGTGTTTGTATCAATTTAGGTATATATCCAAAAACTGGTCAGAAGTGACAAATTTAAGACTGGGAAAGAGCAGTACGTTGATAAAGAGTCTGTCTTGGAGGACAGCAGGGAAATCACTGTTGGGCGATTGCCTGTCATGGTGAAGTCTGATATATGCTGGACGAAAGGAGCTGACAAAGGGGACTGTGATCATGATCTTGGAGGCTATTTTCTGATCAAGGGTGCAGAAAAGGTTAGCTAAATTCGTGATGCACATTCAGTCCTGTTTACAATTGTTTATACTGATAATTCATAGGAAGGTATTCAATTCCGTATAGTTTCTTCTGACTCCCATGATGAAGAGAAATTGTTTCGTATTGAATTCTGCTTCAATGCATTTTGAGATGGCTTGAAGAAAAAAAAAAAAAATCAAAGATCCTGTGCTGTAAATGAAGAAAATATTTTTTTAAAGAAAAATTTAAGGAAGCAAAACGCATGATGAAGACTGTTCCAAATTTCAACTTATATGTTTGTGTTCATGTGGGTGGTTGGTTGCTTGAGATGTTGTCCTGCTTACCACTGAGGATCTTCATCTGTTTTAAACATGTCAACCCATCATGGGGGAACCTGAATTTCTTTATCTATTTATTTGTTTTAAATTTTAGTATTTAATATTAATTTTTAACTTTTTTTGTCGCTGCTATAGCACTTATTTTACATAAATTTGCTGCAGACATTTATCGCACAAGAGCAAATCTATACAAAGAGGCTTCGGCTTAGAAACAGTCCGTGGTCCATTTGGTACATGTCACAGACAATGAGGAATAGGTTGGTTATCAAGCTGGAAGGGAATCCCATAAGTGAAGATATAAAGGGTGGGGAGAAGGTACTTACAGTATACTTCTTGTCCGTTAAAATTCCTCTGTGGGTTTTGTTCTTTGCATTCGGTGTGTCATCGGATAGAGAGGCTATAGGCCTCATTGATTATGGTCATGATGATGTCCAAAATATTATTTTTGCATCCATTCGTGATGCTGATGAGGCCTGTGAGGGGTTTCGTCGGGATTATGCAGCCCGAAGTCACATACAAGGACTAGTAAGAGGCAGTCAGTTTCCGCCCACAGAATCTATTGAAGAGTGTCTGGCTTTGTATGCTTTTCCCAACATTAAAGGCATGAATAGAAAGGCGTGCTTCCTTGCATATATGGTCAAGTGTCTACTACTCGCTTATACTGGCCGCCGAAAATGTGACAACAGGGATGATTTCAGAAACAAGCGACTTGACTTGGCCGGTGAATTGCTTGACCGGGAGCTGAGAGTGCATATTGCTCATGCTCGGAAGCGTTTGGCTAAGGTTCTGCAGAGAGACCTCTATGGGGATCGTGATGTTCGTCCAATTGAACACTATCTTGATGCATCCATAATCACAAATGGTCTTCAAAGAGCATTTTCAACTGGTGCGTGGGCACATCCTTATAAAAGGACTGAAAGGATATCTGGTGTCATTGCCAATCTTGGGCGGACAAATCCATTGCAGACCATGGCTGAAATGAGAAGAACCAGGCAGCAGGTTCAATACACTGGAAAGGTTGGAGATGCTAGATACCCGTAAGTTACTGTTTTTTTGCTCCTGTTTCTTCTTTGGTGAAGTGCACAATAGGTGAGGCTCTGTGGCAATGTTTGATACCCTCTTGGTGTTTGATTGTGTCTTTCACCAGCAGGTGTCGTCATGCTGAAATATTAGCAATTACATTTGTATTGTATGTTTTAATATTCCTATAACTCTTATCCCCACTTTTTGGGAATGATGCTTGCAAAATCTGGCTTTGAGCTTGTTAGAAAAGTTTGGTTAATACTCCTTAGATTTTAGGTAGAAATTTAAGCCCTTGCATTCCTTTGCTTTACAGAATGCATAAGCTATTCTTTGGAAGTGCTTTGGTTTTATTGGCAGCTTTGCTTTTCTGCTCACCCAGTTGAATATGTTATACTGAGTTGAGTTTTTATCTGAGTTATCTAATAAGGTTGTTAAGTGTGCGATAAGCACATTAGTTTGTGTATTTCATGATGTAACTATTGCTATGATTTCATATTAATTGAATATTGTTGCTACAGGCATCCATCCCACTGGGGCAAGGTGTGTTTCCTCTCGACCCCTGATGGTGAAAATTGTGGACTTGTGAAAAATTTAGCTGTTACTGGACTAGTTAGTTCAAAAACAATGGAAAATATACTGCCTCAGTTATTTGATTGTGGGATGGAAGAGTTGGTTGATGATACCTCTACTAATCTGGGTGGAAAGTACAAAGTCTTCCTAAATGGGGACTGGGTTGGAGTGTGTGCAGACTCCTCTCCATTTGTGGCAGAGCTACGGAACAAAAGGCGTAGAAATGAATTGCCTTCTCAGGTTAGCTTCTAGCCTGTCATTTTATGTTGGTTTTCTATGGGATGCAAACCAAAAGTTATTTGTTTAGCCTTAAGAAATTTTGTGCTGTACTAATCATGTTACATTGGATCAGGGACATCACTTGTTGTGCATATGGTTGGTTTGTTTTTAATGTATTTTGGACGGTCTTTTCTTTTTATTCATCAGTAAATTGTTTTCTGATGGAACTGAGGAGCTTCATTGTATTATGATGTTATTTTTTTCCTTCCTGGGTTTGTGAAAACTTTTTTCGGCAAGTTATTTTTATCCTCTTTCTCTGTAATATATCTATTATTAGACAGGTATTCTTGTTTTATTAGAGATATTGAAGTACTTCTAGCAGTATCTTTGTTTGGTTCAGATTATTTTTGTTTGTTTTGAAATTATTGACTGCCATTTTCCCTTTAGGTGGAAATAAAAAGGGATCAACTGCAGCAAGAGGTGCGGATATACTCTGATGCTGGAAGGATTTTGCGTCCTCTTTTGGTAGTTGAAAATTTAGGCAAGATGAAAAGATCTGAATGGGAGCAATCTTCTTTCCTGTCTCTTCTGAATGAAGGAGTGGTTGAGCTTATTGGAACAGAAGAAGAGGAGGACTGCTTTACTGCTTGGAGTGTTCAGCACTTACTTTCAGATGCTAAAACTTCTGTAAGGTACACTCACTGTGAACTTGACATGTCATTTTTATTGGGTTTGAGCTGTTCGCTTGTCCCCTTTGCAAATCATGATCATGCACGGAGGGTGCTCTATCAGTCGCAGAAGCACTCATCACAAGCGATCGGTTTCCCTACAGCAGACCCAAGCATCAGAGTCGATACTTTATCCCATCAGCTTCACTATCCCCAAAGGCCCCTGTTCCGCACCATGACTTCAGACTGTCTGGGAAAACCAGAGCGTCTTCCAGGTCATGTAGTATTTCCAAAGGCTGAATTTTATAATGGGCAGAATGCAATTGTGGCTGTGAATGTACATCTGGGATACAACCAAGAGGATTCCTTGGTGATGAATGCTGCTTCTTTGCAGCGTGGTATGTTCAGATCTGAGCACATCAGGAGTTACAAGGCTGAGATTGACAACAAGGAATCAACAGAAAAGAAGCGAAGACCTGAGGATGTAATAAATTTTGGAAATATACAAAGCACAAAAGGCCGTGTTGATTGCCTGGACGATGATGGCTTCCCATATGTTGGGGCAAGCTTGCAGAGTGGTGATATTATTATAGGGCGATGTTCAGATTCAGGGACTGACCATAGTATAAAGCTGAAGCACACTGAAAGAGGGTACGTTCAGAAAGTAGTCTTGTCATCAAATGATGAGGGGAAGAATTTTGCTGTGGTTTCTCTGAGACAGGTAAAAACATCCGTTTTCACTTGAAAGATGCCTGTCCACACATGTACACAATCTGAACATGCAGTGTCATATAATGAAAACTGAAAATCGACTAGTCTGATAATCATGCTAAACTTCTATTGTTGGTAAATTCTGTCATCTTCATTGTCATTGCAGGTTCGGAGCCCAGTTCTTGGGGACAAATTCTCTAGCATGCATGGCCAGAAGGGTGTCTTGGGATTTCTGGAGTCTCAGGAGAACTTTCCTTTTACAATTCAAGGGATTGTTCCTGATATTGTTATAAACCCACATGCATTTCCCTCACGGCAAACTCCTGGGCAACTCCTAGAGGCTGCTTTAGGAAAGGGGATTGCCTGTGGGGTTAAACTGAAACATGCCACTCCTTTCTCTACTGTCTCTGTTGAAGCCATCACCGAGCAGCTTCACAGGTACAGTTTCAGAGCATGTTACTAAAACTCTTAAGTTATTATGATATTTTGGGATTTAAATGAATGCATATTGTATTGGGTATTCTGTTGGGCGGCCTATACTGTGACTACTGCTTTGGCTTATTATTTTGACATTGTGAATATTCTGCTAATTGTTTGCTAACCATGGCTCTTCCGAATTTTCGAGATGACCTAGCTTGCCTTTGCTTCTGGCTCTATAAAGTGAGGAATTATATTTCCTTTTTGGTTTTCTTCCCAGTTGTAACTTCATTTTTTTTGAGTAATGACAGTGTTGGATTTTCAAGATGGGGAAATGAGAGAGTTTACAGTGGAAGAACTGGGGAGATGGTCCGTTCACTTATATTTATGGGTCCTACATTCTACCAGCGACTGCACCACATGTCTGAGGACAAAATAAAATTCCGGAACACTGGTCCAGTTCACCCTCTGACCCGGCAGCCTGTGGCTGATAGAAAGCGTTTTGGTGGTGTCAAGTTCGGTGAAATGGAGCGTGACTGCCTGATTGCTCATGGTGCATCAGCCAACCTGCACGAACGCCTCTTTACTCTCAGTGATTCCTCTCAGATGCACATTTGCCGGAAGTGCAAAAATGTTGCAAATGTGATTTTGCGGCCAGTGGCTGGCGGCCGGAAAATAAGGGGTCCTTACTGCCGCTTCTGTGAGTCTCTTGATGACATTGTCAGGGTCAGCGTGCCATATGGAGCCAAGTTGTTGTGCCAGGAGCTTTTCAGCATGGGCATTAGTCTTAAATTTGAAACCCAGCTCTGCTAAGTCCATTTCTTGTTCCTCATGTACAGTCTGATTTGGCTTGACTGTCCCAGGTATACCAGCTTGTTTAAGTTGGTGTAGATATCTAATGTTAATATGAAGATGATCGTTTTATGTCAGCTGCGTACAATGACTTTTGGTTTATAAGTTGAGCGCATCCTTCACCTTCTCCCTCGGCTTGTCTTAATATTTTTCTTATGAAAATAAGAGTTTCCACATATGGTTTTTCTTAACTTGATTGAATCCTGAGAGTTTGAAAAATGGCGTTGTTCCCTGGAATTGTTTGACAATCGTGTGGGAATGCATCGGGCTCCTGGCCGAACAGATTCGAGGGAGGCAAGAAATTTGGACGAGCTCATAGGAAGCATCACAGATTTAATAACTTTACCGGTGAATTTTCTAGGAAACGTCGGGGAAATTCTCTCTTTGAAAATTTCATTGCTTTTATACATATCAGGGCTCTCTGTCAACAAAATTTCTTAATGAAAACTTTTACTTCATATTTCTTTAACGAAGTTGTCTAATTTGAAAGAACAATCACAAATATCATTTGCGATTTACTATTCCCTTTTACTAAAAGAACATACATGTTTTCTATTTCGTTACTTATAGCTCAACGTAATATTGGGCAGCAGTATGTTGCTTGCCAATTCTTATCCGATGATATGTGAGGAAAAGGGGGGGGGGGGGGGGGACTTTTAAAAATTTGTCACGCCCCACGTATTCTCTTCCGAATTGGAAAAATAAGATTAAAAGCCAACTTCACACGCATCACACATTCTAATATGCCAGTGATGATTTGGTTAGTGAGTAGATTGATTGATGTGGATGCTAATCTAACTAACTGGTATTTGAATTTGAATTACTCAATGCCTTTAAATCAAGGGTGTTTAAAATCTTGATTAAAAAAATAAATTAACATCATTATCCACCCATGGCCTTGCAAACATTCCATGACTCAAGTTCAAGTAAAAAATTTAATTCATGTCTATATTAATCAAATTATTCCCGATATAGTGCCGGATTATTTGATTGCTCAAATGCCTTACAATAGGTTCTAGAAAAAGTGTCAGATCCCAGCGAATCCATCTGGATAAAAAATCAACAAAAAAAAAACACCAAGTTTACGTCTATGATAGCAGTTGTGGTTATACACACGCATATATGTGCGTAGAATATGTTTATGTGTGTGGTTGTGTCCGCCTTGCGACTGCAACACTGACCAGGACCACATTGAAAAGTTTTTATGATGGCCGTAGCAAACAATAAATGAGGGTCACGAGAATATTAAACAGAGTAAATTAGCACGCTGTGGCCTGTAGAGATTATGATGCATGCAACCACTATCTTCAATAGCCACCATGCATAATAAATGTATGTAACAGCAGTAAATAATGTTCCCCACTTCCTCCAAAATGAAACTTTCGTCGTGATCTTTTTTTTTTTTTTTACTGAATAATGCTTCTTTTATTGATGAAAATATTGAAATTCAGGAGTACAAAGGTAAGCAATCAAATTAAAAACAAAGCAACTACAAAGGTAACTTTGTTGAGAACAGTGGTACTTAGCCAACACCGGACCTTTGCTCACATGGAGAAGAAGACGCCAAAACATCATCTGGTTCCTGGATATCCAAAGCTAGGAGATTAGACAAAGAAAGTGATGGTTCGAAGACCCACCCAATTGGGCACACTTCTTTACAAGCTTCAGCTGCGAGATAATCAGCTGCTATATTTCCATTTCTTGGAGTAAACCGCACCGAGAACCCAGCATGGGATGCCAAGAGATTGATAATGTCATGGACAACTCTTCTACATTGCCACTCATACACACCAGCTTGATTGTTAACCACATTTTGCTGTAAACTAAGGCAAAAAGCAAAGAAAGACAAAAAGAAATATAGGAATAGACTCTCGTCGTTATTGGTTCAAGGATTTCAACGGACTTTTTATCCATGCTTTATCCTTCCTTATTGGTGACTAATTTGTTGAGATTTGAAAAATTAAGTTAATTATTTGTAAAAGAAATGTGCATTAATTTCTCTAAAATTTATAAATTTGTACTGGAAATTACTCCCTCTAGTCTTTATTTTAAGGTACCAATTAACAAGTTGTTTTTATTCTTTTTATAATGTACTTGTTAGTATCCAATGTGCGTTAATAATTTTTTTCATCCATACTTATATTTAATAGGGTTAGTGGGAGAGGGTAATAATTAATATAGTAGTAAGAGTGTAGAGTAATTAATGGAAGGTAAGATCGGAAATTACTTGAATTTTAGAACAAATTTAATACTTTTAACTAATTTTATTTGCATGTGAGAATTGTTAGTTGGTGCCTTATAATAAGAACTAGAGAAAGTATGCTAGTTTATTGATAGTAAACCTCCTCAAATTGTGATATAAATAGGGATAATTTAATAACAAATTAGTAAACTTAAGAAACAAGGTGAATTAGGTCATGTTAGATCAAGACAAAGCCTTCCATTATGGCCCAACCCAAATTATGTGTTACAGATTGTATTTTGCAATGGTGCAACCAAACCCAAATTTAAGGGTCTTTTTTTTTTTTTTTTGGAGAATTGCCTCTGAAAACCCTTAATTTAATTTCTTTGCCTTGCCAGCTATCGAACTCGGCCCTTTAGGTTTAAAGGCAAGGCTGTAAACCACAAAGGCCAGTGATAGCTAGCAGAACCCTTAATTTAATAACTAAAACATAAACATGACTCTATTATATATGTAGGAATTTGTCTTTCTGTGCTACTCAAATGTTATTGGATTTCTCAGTGATTAATTCTTTCAATGTGACCTTATAGCGATTTTCCAAAGATTCTTTTTTTTTTCCATAAAACTTAAGTTGATTAAAATGCGAATCTTACAAATACAAATTTACATTTTAACAATCAATAATAACAAAATAACATGTGGCCATGAAAAATTTACAAATTATAATTTCAACAACTAATAATAATAAAATAAATAAAATAATAAGATTATGTGTAAGTATTTATAAACCCTGATTTATACTATAAGAGTTGGCACACAATTTTTACAAGCAAACTCATGAACAAACTCGCACAAATACATAATACAGTTTGACAACTCACAACAAAAGATTTTACAAGCAAACTGATGAACAAACTCGCACATATACATAATACATTTTGACAACTCACAACAAAAGTACAAGTATGATTGAAAAAACTTTACTTAATAAATATAAACTATTCCACCTAAATTTTTGTTTTGGAGAGCATTCGCAGAATCCTAACACCATATATTCCTCGAAACCGTGCGCTTGAAATTGGTTTTTTAACATGAAAAAAAAGGGAGGTTAAATTGATTATACTTTATAAGGTTCTTTCTCTCTTTCTTTTTTCTTTTTTTCTTTTTTGTCTTCGTCAATGAATATTTTATACAGTTTGTTTTTTCAGAGCGACTTACTCTATACACCATATTGGGGAACACCTGTTTTGATGTGTTTTCTTCCTAATTTTAAACAAATATTGAAATTCTATCTTCTCCACTAATAAGCATTATATTCAATTTTAAAATGTAAATGCAACCCCTTTATAACATTATGAACCAATCCTCCGAACAGCATGCCGTGCATTCTGTACTCACGCTTCGTCCTTTCGTGCGTGGATGGATTTGGCAAGTAAAAAGAATTTGAAAAATAATGTCTCATACAAACGTCTCAATCATTTTTTTTTTCCCCGCAATCCAATATCATACAAAACTTTTCATTTAAAAAACAAGGCGCCTTCTTGATAAAATAAAACCGTAACATATTTATAGTGCTTACATTTTTTCCACCAAACATAGTGCTTAATCTAACTCAATCATTTTTTACACTTAATTTAAAAATTAAAGTACACATTTTTTTCCTTTAACTTTACATATTGTTTTGTATCTTTCCAGTTCTTCAACCATAATATCATAAACCACAAATGATGATTTTATGTAATAATCATTGTTATTTTGAAAATTAAACCAAATATGTGGTCAAGTTAAAATGTTTTTTCAAATTTAAAATCTCAATAGGAGAATTTTTTTTATCAACTACATTATGGTAAAAGGACTAAAAAACAGTTTTCAAAGATAAAGACCGAAATAAAACATAGTGTAAAATTAAAGAATTAAATATATACTTTAACCTAATTTAAATTGGGAAAATTAATTATAAATCCCATGTAAGGAATTTAATTAAGATAAAGTCCCACGAAATCATATAAGCAATTTCAGGTTCTACGAAGTTGTATCATCTGGTTATTGGTTATAAGTTGTTATTGTTAGGTCAAAAGTTGATACTGACCTAGAGTTTAAAAGTTGTGATTGTCAGGTCTGAAGTTATTTTCGTTAGGACAAAAGTTGTAATCGTTATGCTAAAAAGTTGTTTAGTTGTTGGTTACTAATAATTTTTGACCAGAAGATAACAATTTTTTGACCTGACGATAACAACTCTTGGCCTGACGTTCACAACTTCTTGACGGACCCTCAGATTAATTACTTAATTTCGTGAGACTCCATCTTAATTAAGTTCCTTATATGGGACATGTAATTAATTTTTCCATTTAAATCTAACTTTTGGAAAAAAAAATTGTTTAATAATTCTGTTGGGAAAAAAGTGTAAGAATATTGGGCCCTGATCAGAAATTGTCGCCTTAAATAACTTTTGAAAAGAAAATTGTGTAAGATTTATTGGTAATAAATAATTTTGAAGGACTAATCATTACAGAAGTTTGTCTCCACTTCACTTTCCCTCCAATTTGTCTCTGAATCTTTAGTTTAAAACCTCTCTCACTCTTTCATTCATCTTCCCCCAATTTAATGCGCACTGTGTATCCTCTAATCTCTACATTGATCCTTATGAGCGATTCTCCCTATAAATCCTTCAATCTTCCTCCTTCCAATCACTCCAATCATCGCGGTTTACGAGTGGCCGATGTTCTTGTCGATCGGGAAGACGACGCCGGCGATTCTATAGAGCAACCCAGAATGGATGGCGGAGATGAAAGACTGCAAAAAAGGCATGCTTCTTCAGCTACTCATCACTATTCTCCTTGCCGGATTGTTGATCGGTTGTTGGCCATTCTTAGACGGACCAAGAAGCCGAGGGTTTCGCAACAGAGGCGGGAGGTACATACAGTACCGAGAGAATTCAAGGGTTCGGTGAATGGGTTGAATTGCAATGAGGAATCAGGTGAGGGGCTAATTCTTTGTAATATGGCTCATCTCAATATTTGAGGGCTTCTTCGATGATGTAGATGATAATCCAAGTGAAATGGTAGCAGAAAGCTGCTTATGCTGAGAGATCCAAATTGAGCAGGCTGATTCTGATTGTTATATGCTTTTTAACAATGAGAGAAGCTAATGATAAATTCATTACTGTTTTTTGCCGAACGATAGAGTAATAGATTGATTCTCTCCCGGGCATTTCTTGATTTGTTGAACTTATATTGCCGCAATTGCTTTAAAAAAAATTGTTTTGTTAGAGAATATCACTATTAGTATTCATATGACGTTTAGTTTCCTCCCTCTTCAATTACTTCATTCGATAGGTGGCTGTTATAAATACAAGGTGCCTTTCTATTTTTTTATCAACTTTTTTCTAAAATATCCATATTAATTCTCCTTAATAAAAAAAACAAGTTAGAGAGGGAGGGTAAGAATAAAAATAGCTGGTTAGCGTGCTTTGGTAATATGACGTAATTTTAACCAACTTAACTAACATCTTTAATACAATCAAAGTAGATAAATATACTGTATATATAGATAGGTATGATAATAGTAATCACTTACTAGGTTTAGGTTGTGTTTAGAAAAAGTTGTTATTATGGGAATCTTAAATCTTAAATGCTTAAAAAACGTAGTAAGCTTAAATACTTTATTTACCCATTTAGGATGGAAGCTGGCTCTGTTCCTTTGTTCCTGCCCTTGATACCAATCGCCCTCTTCTTCTTCCATTCTGCTTGTAAGATTTTTCCTGTCTTCACAGTTAAACTTCTTGTACTGCAGGACAATGTAGAAACGATACATCTTTTAAGTTGGGAGTTACTTGGGGCTTGCTGTATATGATTGCAGCAAGTAAGAATGAGTTTACCAAGATGGTTGAGTTGCGGAAAGAAATGGAAATGCTTCTCCGACGCACAGAAGAGGAACTGCCCAGGAAAGAGGCGGTTTTCAAGCCATTTAAATCGAGTGACACACTTTCCTGTTCCATCACTGGTATGCAAGACGTTTCAAGCTCTAATAGCCATATCTTTGTTCCGTCACAGCCCGTGCCAGAAAAAAATATGGTTCGTAATCATGTTCAAGAGTATAACTTAAGTGAACAAGATGAATGTGCAGAAGGAATACATGGACTTGAGGCAGAACTTCAAGTTGAGTTAGAAAGGTTGCAGCTGTATTTGGATGAGGAAACTGCTTTTGAAGATACACAAGAAGAAAGGGACCAGGTAAATAATATTGATTTTGATTTTATGACTACTTTGTTTCTTATATTTGATTGAGTATTGCATATGTGGATGAATGAACCAAAATCACTATCATATATTGACTTGTGGCTTTGTGAAATATATCAATCAGTACCTTTGTAACGTAACTCTGAAAAAGCCTCCTGTGGTTAGTCCAATCTTACATGAGTGGCGACTATTAAGATTTTATGCAGATATGATGAAATTCTTGTTGTGTAAGCTTTTTCTTATCTTCTATATCAGCTGCACAAGCTCATTTTGCCGCTCAGGCTTTGGCTGCTTTCATGAATTTCTTTCATGTGGACGCTATCCATATCCAAAACTGCTATTCTTAAAGATTTCCATGTAATAAATCAATTTTTTTAATTATAACAAAAACCACTCCTCTCTTCCTGTGAGTCTGACTGCATTGGAATACCTGTATTTCCAGTGAAACAAGTATTACATTTCCTGATTTCCTTTGATATTTTTATCATACTTGTGAGTTCCGCTGTTTTCTTTTTGACATTTCATTCGTTTATGTCGCCAAGATTTGTGGACAAATGATGGTGCAAAAAGTCAAATATTGGCTTAACCATGAAATAAGCTCTCAATTTTCTAACTTTGACATTAGTGTGAGGTCTTTCTCTTCAGATATTATTGAATTTTAAAATTACTCTTCCCATCAAGATGAAGCTTGACTGCAATGTCCTATGACACCAAGAGATGTTTATGTGAGAGTTTACTTGTCGACGAAACTGTTTGTATCTTACATATTCTGCCAACCTGCCGTAGGAGGTTAGTCCTTTTCTTCTGGTTGCCTAACATAGGTCTAGTGAAATGATATGCACGTCTTATTATATATCTGTGTTTGCTCTCTGTTGTTGATCTTCAATTCTGTTCTGGAGTCGCTGAAAATGGAATTGGCAGGTGGCACGTAAGGATTCAAGCACAAGAAGCGACAGTACTAGTTATGGTGAAATAATTGACGCTCAAGAAGCAAGTAATGATGTATCTTTCGGAGTTCATCCAATTGAACTAGAAAGAAGGCTGCATGAACTACTTGAAGCGAGGCTGCAAGAACAAATAACAGACCTGGAGTATGCTTTAGAATGTGCCAGGCAGAAGGTCATTGAGAAAGAAACAGAGGTTACTTGGTGGAAGGACACCGTGCAACTAATCTCACAGCATGTTCCAGAAACTTCACGATTTACTTTTCGTCTTGATCCTGAGGCTGCATTTAAATTAAAAGCCGAGTTTTGAGCTGTAGGATAGCTTGATGACCCCCAATTTTTATTGAAGTTCTGATTGTTTGCTGAAGAAAATGGTGTGGAACGTGATCCACAGAGGCTTTTGTGAACGCAAATGAGACAGGCAGTGGCCAAAAAAAGCGAAAATGAATTTGTTATCCACTCTAGGTGTACTACTCAAGATATCTCAAGTACCCTTGACTATATTTCCTTTAAGTTAGGGATTGATTCATGTGACTGTAAGCAGTGGGGTGAAATTGCTTTGGACTTTTGGTGAAAATGTTTAAAAGGTTGTACATGCGGGGTTTGTAACAGAAAGTTGTGCAATTCGATTTCCTAATGGGCTGATTCTCTAAAATCCCTTGACTTTGGGTCTTGCTCTGGCTAACTAGCTGTGTCCTGTGTGTAAGAAGCTCTTGGGGGCTTAGTTCTTTTTTATTCATTATCGTGTTCAGATGAAATGAACGCATTGTAATTTTCTTCAACACTGAAATTATTGTTTTCGTTTTCACTATATATTTATACTAATGGAAGTTATGGATTTAGCTGTGAATTGTGATTGTGGAGATTATAATTTGAATACAAGGTCTTTTTAAAGCTTATGGTATTTTAAATTTTTGAAAACATGATGCATGTTTGCAAACCAATTAACATTTTCATATTTTCCCATAATTAAAATGAAAGTTAACATGATATTCCTCCATTCCAAAAGTTTAAGATTTAGTTGCCTTATTTTGAATAGATTAGGAAAGCAAAATGAGCTACTAAACTGTAACATATTTTTGTGTATTGTTATATTATATATATTAGTTTATAAGTTGAATAAACTAGTTTAAAGAAATATTTTAGTCAAATTAATTTTATAATTAAGTTACTTATCTTTTTTAGAATTTTTCAAAAAAATTAATTATATCTTATACTTATTATACTTAGAAAGGGAGGAAGTAGAAAATAATTACACTCATAAATAAGACCATCTTCAGTGACCTTCCTCAAATCTCTCACCAAACCCTCTCGAAATTGTGTTCATTCGTTGACCAAAACTAGTTGACTGAACGGGACATCCCTTGCGTGACAATCAACATACATAGTTGCGTCTTGCGTCATTAATAAATTGTTTTTTAAGCAGAATCTCGTGTTTCAGTCCAAAAAAAAAAAACAAGAAGAAAGCAGAATCTCGTGTCAATCAAACGAGTCAAGCATAAACTTAGCAAGGAAGTAGGCGAGAACTCCGCTGTCTTTTTCCTTTTAGTTGGTGAAACAATAACTTCTCCCCTAATTGATTCCATTTCCGCGGCACTAAAAAACATTTAAAAATATAACATTTCTTCATCCATCCCTAAATATAAAATCCAATTGATTTTCTTTATATAGATTAAGGAAGTTAAATGAGCCACTTAATTAATTATAACATATTTTGTATATTATTAGATAATATATGTTAGTCTATAAGTCAAATAAACTAATTTAGAGAAAAAATCTAGTAAATCATTTTGCGAGTAATATATTTAGCTTTCTTAATTTTTTCAAAAAAGTCAACTGGATCCTATATATAGGAACGGAAGGAGTGATGAATACGAAGCAATTGGATCAATTGATTGTGTACACAGCCAAGAATAACTGTTTGGAGCCGAACTAGTCAGTTACTAGTAGTGCCACGCTTGTAGATAAATAATACTCCCTCCGATACTAATTATAAGATCACTTTAACTTTTTTTAAAAAAATTAAGGATACAAAATTAATCACTTTAAATTGTCTATAGTTTGTTTTTTCCTCAAAACTACTTCATTTTACCTATAAATTAACATATAATCTAATTATATGTGATAAATATTATAATTTAGTGATCTAATTCACTTTCTTAACTTTAAAAATAAAAGTCACAGTGATATTATATTTTACACCGCTAGGAAGGGAGCAAAAAAACAGAATAACGATAAAGACCGAACTGGGATTAGCATGAGCCCCACTCAACGGTCCGAAATAAAATACGCGTTGGGGTTAGACCTTTCTTGCTTGTCGTGCAATAAAGCGAAGCCAAGTGCCATCCACCGCCACACGCAAAAGCCTTCAAAAATATTCTCCGGCGTGCGTAATACGCACCCACGTCGTTCTCACTTTCTGGCGAGGCAACACCATCCTTCCCGTACAGTCTCCTTTCATCTTCATTTCCATTGTTTGAGCGAAAATATCAAGGGAGTTTCATTGCCTCATCTCACTATTTCTTTCGCAGCTTCGTGAATTTTGATAAGAGGTGTTTATTTCTCGTCCATAATTTGACCTTTCATTTTCCAATTTCCATTATTATTTGAAATTGCAGACAAATAGATATTGTACGTGTGGTGTGGAATCGATCTTTGTGTACTATAGTGGATTTCCTGGTCCAAGGCATGCCAGTACCATTTTGTTCACTGTTTTATAATTTTCTTTGCTGAGACTTATCCTGTGTTTCCTTGCCTGGTAATAATCAAACATGTGGCTTAGATTTCTTATTGTGGTTCTTATATTGGTTATTTCTATTGGCAGATATAGGATGGCTGCTGCAGATTTGAAGACTGGCACGGGGAATGAGTATACGCTTCATTCAGTGAGGGAGGCTTTGATTAGACAAGAAGATACCATCATTTTTAGCCTCATAGAGAGAGCCAAATTTCCAGCCAATTCTCCAACTTATGATAAAAGTTATGCATCCTGTTTTGATTCGTTGGTGGAGTTCATTGTTAAGAATACAGAGTCCATTCAAGCTAAGGTAGTGATACCCTTATTTCTCTTGGCCTTTCACTCTTTCTACCGTTTTGTAGATAGTTTATTACCCTATCTTGTGTGGTCTGAGTTTGTCAAACTATGTGGTTATTGCCTGATAAACTCAATGAACATGTGAGTAATTCTTTATTATTCAAATATCATCCTAGCTTATCGGGATCTTGTTGCCCACTGAAACCAAATTCCTCTCTTGAATTTTGTTAAAGCTTTAGGTTGGAAGTTCGAACTTGTGATGTGTTATATTTATAAATGAGGGTATATTGACAAATGACAAATTTTAAAAAACTAGTTTAGAAGAAAGGGACCTCTGTTACTAAATTGAATAGGTATCAATTAAGGCCTGTGTTAAATCCATAATAAGTTGTTAATCTTAGAATTTCAATATGATCGGTATATTATATAGGGTGTTATTCATAATTTGGTTTTCGGCGAGTTATTTTCCAGTTCTTTTGCAATTCAAGTTTCATGGGGATATGTGGACACAATGGATAAAGGCCCGACACAATAAGCATAGTGAATGCAAATCTATGGGAACCTGCAATCTTTTGTTTGCCTGAAATTATGCTATTACATTAGATTGTGCATACAGTGATACTGGTATATACAGGCTGGTAGATACAAAAATCCAGAAGAAAACCCATTCTTCCCTGAATATTTACCGTCCTCAGCAGCACCAAATCACCCATTCCCTCAGGTAATTTACCATAATTCCGTCTTTTTTTTCCCCACTGCCATTTTACATGGAACAGATTTTTTTACATGCTATAATTCCATCTTTAGATTTTGCATCCTGAAGCTGCTTTGATTAACATAAACAAGTCCATTTGGAAAATGTACTTCGATGAGCTGCTTCCAAAGTTTGTTGCCCCAGGGGACGATGGCAATTATGCACAAACCGCAGCTTGTGATCTTTCGTTGTTGCAGGTGAGGTTTTATTAGAAGTTGTTCTTTTTCAGAATAAGTTTCGCTGGATGAAGTTATGTAGAGCCATCTTTGTTTTTGTTGAAAAAAGGCGTTCAATCTGTTTATGTACTTTGGCCTTACCTTTAAATTTTGAATTTCACGAATGCCTTCAAGTTTCACCAGTGACCTAAAGTAGTATTGATCTCACACATTTTATTTTATAAACAATCTGCAGGCCATCTCTAGGAGGATTCACTATGGAAAGTTTGTTGCTGAGGTAAAGTTCAGTGAATCTCCCCAAGAATATGAGCCTCTAATTCGTGCTCAGGTATAATGCTTCATCCATACCCACTCGAATGGATAGTTTTCTATTCAACGTGCCCTTATCCCTTGGGAACAAGGAAGGAGGCGTGTGACTTGTGAAGATAGTTCTTATACTGCCTGTGCCAATAGCTAGTTTTCCAAGATGGTTCAGCTTACTAGAGGAAGCTAAATTAGTTTGACCTCATATATAGAGCATCATGCTATACTTTTCTTATTTCTATTCTATTATCATTTTCTGAATGTTCAAATATCATACTCTTGTGGGTCCTGAATCCCCTGAAAGAAAAACAAGCCTGCCTAGTTTTCCAAGTGTAACAATGGAAGCTTGGTTTTTTGCAGGACAGAGGAGCACTGATGAATTTGTTGACATTCGAAAGAGTGGAAGAGATGGTGAGAAAGAGGGTTGAAAAGAAGGCCAAGGTGTTTGGGCAGGAAGTGGGCCCTAATAATGATGAGAACCAAGAAAAATACAAGGTTGATCCATCCGTGGTTTCTCTTCTGTATGAGAAATGGGTAATACCCTTCACCAAGCTTGTTCAGGTCGAATACCTCCTACACCGCCTGGATTGAGTTGAGTTCATTGCATAATAATGCTTGAGGGTATGAATTTGATGCTGTTGTTGCCAAAAAAAAAATCCTGACGAATTATTGTTTGATTCTCGTGATTTAAAATGGCCAAAATTGTGGTTTGGCTTATCTGTAAGATAATTAACAATGTAGTGATTTAATATCCGAAATATATATATATATATATATATATTTTGCAATCGGTATCCGATATATATAATACAGGAAGCTACACAGATTTTATTTTTTTTTTCTTTTCTTTTTTTTTCTTTTTTTCTTTTTTTGGTTACAAGCTACACAGACAATTTTGGTTAATGGAGAAAGTGAGATTTCTAGTGTAAAAGGTGGATTTGAGACTCACAGGCTACAATTTTTTTTTTTGGCCAAAAACACACAGGCCACAATGGAAAAAGAAAAAAAAAAATGAACAGTTCATGAGGTTTAGGGCCTGTTTGGTTTGAGGGAAGGGAAAGGGAGGGGAAGGAGGGAAGGGAAAGGGATGGAATGAAAGGTTTTAATATCACCTTATTTGGTTTGCTAAGAGGGGAAGGAAGGGGAGAGGTTTTTAATGATCCTTTGTTTGGTTTAACAGGGGAGGGAATGGATCATAATAACTAATTTACTCTTTTGCCCTTTTGTATTAAGTTATACTTTATTATTAAATTACATAAATTACTTTGCACATTTATTGCAGATTATATCGATTCAATGTTATACTTTAACTAAAAATTAATAAGAAATAAATAGGATACTTGACTTTTACAATAAGAATTTGGTCTAATGGTTATAAGAAACTTGATGTAAGTATATTCCTATAAAAAACTGGTATAATTACTTTTCATATCTAACTATTATAATAATAATAATAATTTATTTTAAGATATCAAATTAACAAATTAATTCAATTACTTTAAAAAAACAAATCTATGTTATCTACCAGCTAGCTTCTCCCTCTTTTTTTTTTTATTAACCTGAAGCTAGCTTCTCCTTCATCTTAACGTAGGAGTGTATTTTTAATATAATTAAAAAAATATATTTGTATATCCCAAAGAGCCACATGCCCACGGAGTAAGAAATGGTTGGGGACAGGTACAGGTACTTCTTCTCTTTTCCCCCGTTCTGGTTTGTCTTGTTTTGCCATCCCCAAAAATGTGAGGCATCTGCTGAAAGATTAGATTAGAGGGGGTTGAAGAGGTGATGAATGGCCTTTAACAATCATGGAGGATGGGATCCTATTATTAGCAATGGAACCACCACTGTGGCCGTCGAGCATTGGGACATACAACTGCAGCCTCTTGTTCTCATCGGTGACAAACGGCCATCTACCATTCCTCTTCCAATGTCTCCACCCTAAAACCATCATCCAAACTCATCCGCCTCTCCTCTTCTTTTACCATCACGTCCTCCAACTCTGTTGCCACCTCGTCGTCGGTGGTTTCCATCAAGCCACTGAAGATTCTCGACCTCTCCTCATGGTTCTTTCCGGCGATGAGAAGGAAGAATACAGTAGAGACCCACATACAAAAATAACACAAAGCATTAGGGTAAATTAGTCCAAAAAAATTGCTCCCCTCCAAACCCCCCTCCCCCCCAATTTGGAGGGGAGCAAAATGAAGAGAGAGGAGGGGAGGTAAGGGCTGCTTTTGGCTCCCCTCCCCTCCAAAATTTTAAACCAAATGAGGGGAGGGGGCCATCTTCCATTCCCTTCCATCCCCTCCCCTCCAACCAAACAGGCCCTAAAGAGTTCATAAAAAAGGCGAGGACTATAATGAAATTACAAGTTTAATTTACGTAAATAATAAAAAGATGTGTGATCCATTAATTTTTTAAAATTTTAATTTACACAAAGTAGCGAATTCTAAATAATATAATTTATTACAGGTAAAAAAATATAATTTAATGTTTTTATTTTAAATTTATACAAGAGAATAACTTGCAGAACAAAATAATTTGTTATCTCCATGTCTAGTATGCACAAAAAATTGTAAGAAAATAATAAGTTGTTACGAAAATTACTTCTAACACACGAGGTGTAAAGGTAAAAAGGTTTTGAAATAAAATACGTTCTTCTTCTTTTTTTCAATAAATAAAATATGTCTTTAATTTATTCCAGATGAAAGTTTTTGAATGAAATATCAACACATGGTTGGTAGCTATGTAAGACCCCATTAGATCCCTTTAAGATCTCGAGTTCGAGTCTTAAAGGAGAGTAGAAGACACTTGTATCGGAAGGAGACCTCGAAACTTAAATAATTAGTTGCTCGGATACCACGATCTAGAAAAGGCATTGATTGCCATTTGATATATAAAAAAAGTTTTTGAATAAAGTAGTGTTTTTATATTTTCAATTCATTTTTGATAAAAAAAATAATTTTTTTATTGTTACATGTACGAATAATGAACTTTATGTTAAAACAAGTTTAGATTTTAATTATAATTTAAATTTAAATTTATGTGAACATATTACATTTCGAAAAATAACTAATTGTGCTTTATTCAATATAACTTTCATTAGGATAAATATAAACTAAAGTGTTATTTATATTTGAGTATTACTTTTTGGCCAAAAAAAAAAGAGTATACTATTAGGTAACAAATTTAAAAATCAAACAAACTACCCCTGCCACTCCTAAAACTAGCTTCTTTCCCACGATAATGGACCGTTGTTAGCGCGCCTTGGGACAATTTGGCGCTCACTCAGTAGGAGAGCTGGTCCTATTCACTGTCGTAAATTTGGTATATAACTCCAAAGAGGTAAAGACATCTAGCTCATTCTTCTTCCTCCAGGTTCTTCGTCCCCCTCATCCCCATTCTTCGATTTGTCTCCACGTCTTTTATTTAATGGTTTTCCTTTAATTTATCGTTGTCCCTTACTAATGGATGTTAATTGCTGTAGCGTAATGTCTCTGGATCGAATGACGTAATCAATTGGATAGATTGATTCACCTGGAGGGTAAGAATCAGTTCTAGAATGGTCTGTCTTCAAAATAATGAATACGGTTAATATTCTTGTGTTCCTGGTTTCTCCACTATACTTGAATTTCTTTGTTGTTTGCTGACTTCATTTGCAAAAATCCATTCCCAGTATAGAATTGCCATGTCAAACATTGTTAGATGCCATCTTTTCTCAGCTTTATCCAAAAAAAAAAAACAACAGAAATTTATACATTGCTGCAGAGACGTTTACTGCAGTTTCTCAGCTGGTATGCTATTTGATTCACCTCTCTTGGTTAATTTCATGCCATAACTAAGTCAATTGTGTTGCATAGTTTCTGTGTAGAGGTGATGAAACTTGTGTTTGAGATCATCATGTTTCACCATTCATAAGCCTCTAACCTTCCTCCCTTTGCTGAACAAATGAAAGTACAAAGATGAATGAGGTCCCTACCTCAAGAAAATCTGGTTCTAGGCCAACTGGGCAGGAGACTTGTTAGCCTTACATGTGTCATGTGCGTGCCATGTGTTGATATACCTCTTCAGTATGATCAAGGTAAGAGAAAGTAATCACTCAGCAATCATTGATTTTTAATCAATACTACTTCACGAAACCCAAGAAAGCTTCCTTCAAGTAGGTTTCTTTGGGTACAATGCGCTCAGAGGAAGAGTTTTTGTTCTGACTAAACGCCTGTTATATTTTCCTCCGCAAGGCAAAGGAATGATTACAACAAATAGGATCATTTTGAGACAGCTTACTCTGTTTCGGCGACAAGTAAAGACCAAAAAAAAAAATTTGTACCGGCCTTGGTCTATATTACCCCCAAAAGACCAAAAATATCAAGGCCCACTCGAAATCCATTAAACCCTCCCCAGGCCTATGAACGAGAGAAAAGACCGCTACATTTTATGCTATGACGACAGATTTTTTCACCATTTTCTCTAATACCGTTGGAGAGTTTTTAAGTTTAACTATAAATAAAGTGACTACCCTTGCTGCTGCTTCGAGGCATTGACTAATGGAGGTATCCGTGCCTCACATGTAAGGTTCCCGCAAGTTGGTGGGCAACTCCAATTCAGACTCAACTTCGTTGAGTGGGGAGAAATAGCAGTCAACCATGTCCTCTGATACTTCTTTTAAGCTAGGTGGGTCCCACTGCAAATTCAGTCTAAAGGTCAATTTTTATTTTTTTTTCCAAAAATTAGAACTATCAAATTAAGAGATGCTAAGATTCTGGGACAAAAAGATGAATACCTTGGGTGCGAAATCTTTATCAACCAGTCTTGCTCGAGCACCCTACATAGACAACAAGTCAAGCACAAACACAAACACAAACAAATGGAAGGTGTACAGTACTATATGAAGAAGAAAACATTGTCATACCTCGAGGAAATCAGAGGAAACCTGCCGAGAAATTCCACGGAGTGATATCCGATATTCACGCACAAGACACTTATCAAGAGTTTCAAATCTACCTTCACGAATCTAAATTTCATAGCAAAAGTTACAGTAGAGATCAAGTACAAACTGGGCTGGAACTAAATAGTTAATAAATGTACCAAAGGAGATGTTCCTCACAGATCTTAAAGTAATTTTCAAACTCAATGGAGAGGCCTCTCTCATCTTTCTAAGTGTTGTCATACACCATTCATCATGAGACACGGCTGCTTCCTTCTCCTGCGTAAATAGTAGTTCATGTTGAAAATAGTAAAGCAGAAAATCATTTGTTCTTTTCCCCTCGGATGGTATAGAGTATAGACCACTAGCAAAATATTACAAACTGAATTGTTTAATGAAACGCCTAAACTCTTTCAGGTTTTGGGATGAGGTTGCCACCAGCGGGAAGGGGTAGGATCAATTTCTTGGGCAGACAAGTTATGATCATGGAACTCAAACTTTGACCAACTAACCAAAAACCTAGTCACTAAAATGCCAATTTTTCAGGAAAATTATCATGCCAGCATAAAATAAGATCAGGCTGAAGGTATGCAAGGGAAGCTGTCTGTTTGATGATGGGTCTACAGTCTTACAATTGATGTTGATTCATTGTAGGTTAGGTCAAGGAAACTACATTGTAATGTTAAATAGCTAATTTCTCTTAGCCTAATTATAAATCATGTATAAATTATCACAAGATGCTTACCAGAGCATCAATAATTTCCTCAACCGTATCATGGCCGAAACATCTATCAATTGTATCAATCCTGAGTCAAAAGTATAACAACAGGCTCAGAAGGAGAGAACTTAACAAAGTATAGTATACAAGAGAACACAAAAATACAAATAAATACAGGGAAAGATGCCAGACAGAGGGAGGGTACGGGGGATCGAATCAATTAATGATATGTGAAGCTCCAACAGAGTGCTACAGAAATAACGAAGTATTAACACAACATTACTTGCGAAGAATGCTCCTACTGTCTGGATAAACAAGATCACCATACTGTGCCAGGGATGACTCAACAACAGAAGTATCATCTGTGACCAGCTTCCCAAGGCGTTCTTCAAGCAAAGCAAGCCTCTGTCAATGGGAGTTGACAAGCTGAGTTACAAAATGACAGGAAAATTTAACAAAGGAAAGCACAAAATCAAAGTTAACATACAGCATTTAGTGTATAATGAGTAGCAAGGCCACAGGCAATCATCTCTTCGCCATTAAGCTTCTCTCCTGTAAGGGCCAGGTATTCCCCTGCATGGCATATAATTAATTATAAGGAACTTTCGCAAATCATTTTCCAAATTGTTATGAAAATTATCAATAATAGTGTAACATAATACTTATTTACAGCATGAAATCTGCAGTTTTACACTAACCTCTCCAGTTATTGGTTGTGGAGATATTTAGAAGAATTTCTCATTTAGGAGGAAGCATATGCCAAATATAGGGCTATGTTCAGGATTCAGTTTAATATGTATTTTAAAAAATACATCTACCTCTAAGTCTCAAGGAATACCAAAAATATCACACAGGAACCATGCTCTCACATCGCATGAAAAAGTTAATTACCCAAGTAGCCAGGCAAACGAGGGAGATAAAAGGAAGCTCCTGCATCAGGGTGAAAACCCATTTGTGCCTCTGGATTAGAAAAAAGCTGCAAAGTTCAAACAATAGATCACTGTGTTGGCCATAACCTGAACTTAACAAATTGCTTTAGGGGAAAAAAGAGTCTAGACCTAGAATATGGGAGATCATAATGTTAAGTAATGCAATTCAAATTTCAAACTATTGTACTAAAATCATAGTGTTTCAAATAACATGTCTTGCACAATGAGTTAAGTCAGCCAGTGTCTGAAAATCACTTACAGTTTTATCAGTTACCACACGAAACATCCCTGGAAGTGAAATTCCAGCACCACATCCCATTGTTATACCATCTAAAATAGCAACCTGCAAAAATGCCCATAAATTTCCTTGTTCAGAACAAAATATTCATTGCTCCAAACAACTCTATATCTCAAGAAAAAACAATTGAGATGGTACAATACTTTCATGTGCCTTGAGGTGTGAGGGTTAAGTAATGGTTCAATACTTACATGGGGCTTAAGATAGGTTCCTTGAAGATATACGTACTTGTATAATGTATTGAAAAACTGTTTAGCTTCTTCAGCATTTCCTGATCATCATAAAACTTAAAATATCGTGAATGTCATCATCCCATCATCAATAATTAATAATCAACAAGTAATGAACTAAGAATGTCATGAATATAAAAACTACTCTTAAAGAGCAAAACAGCACAACTTTGTTAGCTAAACTAGATACTAATTACATAAAGTCCTGATTTCCATATAAATTGGTCAAATGTTCTACAAACTGATTCTAATTCTCAAAATGCCTGAAATAACATTTTTATTCACATTAGGGACCAAGCTATTTTAAAAAAAAAGGTGAATCTCCTCTCTTGCTTGAACATATTTGGCAGGACTCAATTTTTAATGTGATGCAGGTTCATATGTTGTCATTCTCAGTTGCCTTATTGCAGAATTTCTTATCATGGATACACAGCAATTGTTAGTACTGTCCTGTCTGCAGCTATGAATACTAAATACTCCCTCCGGTCCTAAATATAAAACATATTTGGAGAGGTGGGTTTGGTCCTAAATATAAGACCTATTTATAATTTTTTCTCAGTTCTTTCCTAAATTATCCCCATTGATGCTCTTCAATAATAAATAAACAAGAGTGGACGGATGAGAATAAAGGTAGATAGTTAGGGTGTTTTGGCAATATCAAGTTATTTTAAATAATTTAATTAACAACTTTAATCTAATCAAATTAGGTAATTATGTCTTATATTTAAGACCGGAGGGATTATTAAAAGCAAATTATGCCACATACAGTGAGATTCATATTGAACCAAGTACGAACAATCAATCAGTAAACTTATTAGATTCATTTCACCATTCACATGGAAAAATACAAGTTTCCTTCTATCCCATTTTTTTTCTCAAAAACAAACCCCATTAGCAAGTGTCGACTACATATCAAGGTAAACAAGCATACAATAACCTTGTAAATAAAGATAACGATAGAATGGCTCTTCACTTAGTTAACTTAGTAACACAAGCACTCACTAAATAAGCTTCCATGTAGCAAGAAGTTAAATTGTGTAACATAAAATGACATAAACGAGTTGGATGGTTTGGGCATGAAAAGATTAGATGTCATACCATACTAATTTTATATTACTTAAAACCTATTTTGGGTTTACTTGATAATAAAATGTCCCAAAAAAAAAAATAAAGTGAATGTTGAGCTCGTTTAGATAAGATTGAAATTCAACATACCTTGGTTTAATAAGTGATAAAGCCTTACAACGTCTCCACCAGAACAAAAAGCCCTGCCATTAGCCTTCATAAAACTCACGATATCAATTCAATCAAAACATTGATCAATCTTCATGAGAGATAAGCTATAATCACAGGCTTGACGGGACAAATTATGATAGAGCCTACCAATTTAATAATGTGCATGGTTGTTTCCAACCGACCCTAGGATGCAATACTTTATTAAAAGGCATGCTGAAAATATAACAAATACTCCGTAATAACATTAGTTCCCCCACTTAACCATAATTTAAATAATGATATGCATAGTGCTTCTATGTGATGTAGTTTTTTGCCAACATTTCAATGTGAAAATGACCAGATAATCTACCTTCATTAGAACAAAGCCGATAGCAGGATTATCTTCCCATGAAGTATACAATCTCATCAGCCGGGATACCTACAAATAAAAACAACCCCCATTTACAACATTCACCAAAGAATTAGAAATTAAAACATAGACAGGACGAGTAGCCGGAAGAAAGGCCTAACCATCGAAGTAGTGAGTGCATTAAGAGAATTTGATCTGTTAAGAATAGCAGCTCTTGATATAGCTTTGCCTTCAACTAAAATCTAAATGCACAGAAGGAAACAGTAAGTGAAAACATTAAATGAATCTATCAAATTAAGAATATCAGTGGGCTTTTTGTCTTCTAATAAAATATAACAAAATAATCTTAGGTGATCAACCTATGCACAACTATAGCTATAAAATAAAACAAATGATGAAGGAGAAAGGGGGGGGAAAGACCTGGTCTTGGGGGTCATCATGCTCAACATAATAGTTTGGTTGAGCAGAGAAGGCTCTCCGATGAAAGCTACGGAATGAGAACCTGGTCTCCGGCAGCAGAGATTTCAATCTCTGCATCTTCTACTTTTCCCACTGCTTCAGCTCTGAACTCTGAAGTGAACGCCGTTACGGCGAGGTCACCGATTTCAAACAAAGAGTGCCTTTTCCCTCTTCACTCTTCAGGCCTCAGGTGTTGTGGTGTGACGGTATGTCTGAGGAAGACAGGGAGCTTACTATGGGCTTCATAGGCCCACAGATAGAAAGCCCATATATCTGGATTTATTGGTCCTGATCTGTATAATATCCATGTCACCAATGTTTATTTTCCTTCTCTCATTGTTGTATTTTGGATTAACGGGTGGATGAGTGACTTTTTTCAATCTGATTAGGCGTGATTGGATTGGCAGTGGAGAATCAACTTTTTTTCAATCTGACTTTTTTAGAAGTAATATTGGACAAAAGTCAAATTGTGTGATGTGATTTATGTTTGGATTTATGATGATGGAAGTAAATTTTTTCAATTTGCCTTTTAGAAACATGTTTGGATGATTATTTTGAAGAACAAGTTTTGATAAAAAAATTAATAAAAATGACATGACTCTTATTAGGATTAAGGGTCAAAAAATACACATATGATTTTGTCAAATGTTCATCCAACACCAAATATTTTTTTTTATAAAAAATACACATTAACTTTCAAATTGGATCTAAAATGCATATTTACAGTTAAATTATGATAAAAAAAATACACATGTGATTTTGTATATAGGTTCTTCCAGCACCAAGCGCTTCCTTTTGGAAAATAATTGTAAATGTGACTTTTGATCCAATTTGAAAATTCGTGTGTATTTTTTGTCAAAAAAAATTTGGTGCTGGATGAACTTTTAACAAAATCACATGTGTATTTTTTACCTTTACCCCTTCTTATTAAATAATTCATATATAATATGCATATATTCTTATAGTTTAGAAAGAAAAAATAAAATTTATAACATCCTAAGAAATTATTGACGATTAATGGAGATGATTAGGAGTTAATTAATAGAAATTTATGAATTGTTGGAATATTTGAGGAAATTGGGGTGTTCTTAAGGATCTTAAAGACTTAGTTCCTCCCTTATTTTAAGGAAAATAATTTGATAATATTATTTTTTTTTTTGGCTCAAAGGAGGATGTTGTGGGAGAAAATAGTTAGAGATTATTATAGTAAATTTTTTGAGATAAAAAGAAAATTTTAGATTAAAAAAAAATATCTTACTTGAGAATTTCAGGAGTTTAGTAGTCTAATTTTCCCACCCACTTTATTTTATATTTTAAATTAATAACTCCAAGTTGCTTATGAGTGTGCCGCATGTTTGCTCCAAAAGTTAGATAAAGAAATGGTGGATCCAAACATTTTAAAAAAGTGAAGAATGGCTTATGCGGTCGGGCCGCTTGGCCCAAAAGCCATACCAAGCAAACATTTCTCTAACATGAGTTAGATAAAAAGTCAGATGGTATAATATGATTTATATTTGGATTGATGGTATAGAAGTTTTTTTTTTTAAACTGAAACATGTTTGGATAATTATTTTAAAAACTGAGTTTGGGTGAAAATTTTTGAAAAAACAAGTTTGGGTGATTAAAGAAATTTATTTCCCTAATTTGATTAAATTTAATATATTAGTTAATATGACGTATATGTCTTAAAACACCCTAACCATATTCATTAATTTCTTTCCTCTCCCTAATTTTGGGAAATTAAAGAGCAAAATAAATTATTTAATTATGACATGTGATTTCTCTAAATTAATTTTTTAGGGTTAATACTACTTTTAATCCTTGAACTTTCGCTCAATTTTGGTTTTAGTCTCTGAACTCTTGAATCACTGGTTTTGGTTATTGAACTTTCACTCAATTTTAGTTTTGGTCCTTCAACTTTATCACATGAGAAATATTACTTGACAAACTGTAAATACATGAAAAAAAAACTTTAAGATTAAATTTTTTTCCTTTTAATGATTTTTCTTTGCAAATTTGGGTGTATAAGAGTGAGTTTATATTCATGTTGAAAAACAAAAGAGCATTTACTTGGAAGAAAAAAACAAGGTCGTCCCACGGAAAGGAGCAATTTCTTTCCCCTCTCTCTCCATATTAAAGCGGGATCGATGGCAAAGCAACTCAGAGTAGAGCTGGTAATATGGGCGGGCCCGATGGGTTCAGGCCGGGCCCAAAAAAACCCGTCATGAATATGGGCTTGATTTTTAAACACGAATCATATTGTTCTGGTTTCGGGCTGGGCTCAAAAAGCCCGTTTTAAGCTCCTTTTTTTATCAATTTTCCCCCCTTTTTTAATGAGCTCCAGTTTTACAATATACTCCCCCGGTCCTAATTATAAGATCACTTTGACTTTTTTTGGAGAAATTAATGATGCAAAATTAATCATTTAAATTGTTTATATTTATTTTTTCCTCAAAACTAATTTATTCTACTTATAAACTAACTTATAATCTAATTACACGTGACATATGTTATAATTTAGTGGTCTAATTGCTTCCTTATCCCACAAAAAAGTCAAAGCGATCTTATATTTAGAACCGGATGGAGTAATTAGCAAAGTGATGACTATTTTCGACGGTCACTCTGTCTTCGGCGTTCACCCAAGTGAGGACCTTAAACCAAATAAAATAACACTAATAGAAGAAATGGGATTAAAACAATAAAACAACACTAATAAAAAGAAAAGAAAGTATTATATTTTAATCATTTAAATATTACTATATTTTTACTTTTTTAACCACCCTCTGTTATATTTATATTTTTTATAAAAAAAAAGAAAGAAAGAAAGAAAATGGGTTCGAGTTGGCCCACATGTTTGACAGGTTAGCCCGTCACGGGTTCAGGCCTAAATACCCATTTTAATATGGGCCCTATTTTTTCGAGCCCATAACCATATTTTTTTACGGGTTTCGGGTTGACCCACAGGCTTCGGCCCGTATTACTAGCTCTAACTCAGGGTTGCTTCATATCAAACTGCATGATTGATCCAAAAGTGAGATTTACAAAACATTACCCCAAACATGATAAAAAGCTGAAAAAGAACTTCTGTAGTTGGGTCGCCGTACATGCTCTAATCGAATACTTATAATACAGTACTTATGAACTTCCATTCTTTCTGAGCCCAAATTTACTCATTTTCCTACCTGTGAGTGCCTTTGGATCGGACAGATCTTTTATGGACAGTTAGAAGCCCAACTCTTGTACATAATTTGGGCAATCCCAAATTTGTGAAGAGATTTAGTTTTTTACTTTTTTATTACTTTATAACCAGAAAAGTGAGAATACGATAGAGCATCGTATCACGTATTTACACAAATTCAACACGTATTTACACAAATTCAAACTTAAAACATCGTGCTTAAACAGTCCTTAGGTCAATGCATGCTTCGGCTTTATATATTGTCAATAGATGATTAGGAAATATAAAATGTCAGCTTTGAAGTAGGGGTAAAAAAATGTCTATGGCCTTACAATCTAATTAGTGGGTAGGTGATGCACGTTTCAATCCTACATATAATCTCATAATGTACAATGTTAGTGTTTGTCTTTCTAATTCCAGAGACAACTAAATTGTTGCTTATATATGAAACCAACCCTATGTGAAAGAATGTTGCTCATAATTAGGGTAGGAAGGGTATTACATGTTATTGTTTTAATACCAAGGATATACTACAATTTTGCCCTCAATAGTTTCAGCTTGCCAAAATCTGATCCATGTCTTTTTAATTAGTAAGATGGAACATTGAGAAAAAGCCTGTAAATCCCACCAAATTCCCTATCTATACAAGAAAAAACCTACATAAAACGTGAAGATATCCCACCCCCAGTGGGATGGTGGCTGAGAACATACCTCAGATCTTTATGTACTGCAAGTTTTACCCTGTTCTCTCTCTAATTCTATACGTGCACTTCAGATCTAACAAATGTAACATCATGATCGACTAATGCAAATACCTAGCAATTTACACTACCACCACAACTGTTTCCTTTCCTTCATAACTAAAATAATCTATGAACTGCAAGTTTCATCTCCCTATGATACAGAATGCCTTCTTTGCCTTGACGAAGAACCAGATGATTTGGTATCTACAGGGACTACAGATGTTGGGCTATTAGAACTCCCTGAAGTCTCCGAGCTCCTATTCTCTCCTTGTCCTTTTCCCACAATCCACAACTTATCGAAGATTCTTCTCGATCGAGATGGTAGGAGTTGCATGCCACTTTTACTGCTTTTGCTATTCTTCTTGCTCAGTTTCCCTTTCTTACATAACTCTTCTTCTTCATCCTTGACGCTCATTTGGTTCATCTGATCTTTGAGTGACTCGCAATTCTCTCCCCCCCCTGTTTTCTCATAATCCTCGTCACATTCATTGCCACCAAGAGCTCGAACATTGGCTGATGCTCTAAGCTGTTCATAGAATAGAACTTGCACCACAACTCGAAGTGGAAGCCGATCATTCTGTGCAGCATGCATTGATGCATCCTCTGTCAACTTCTTCACATCCATCAAACCACATATTATCTTCCGTTCTGCTTTCGTTAAACCGGGGTGCTCCTGAAATCAAATTACGGAAGTTTTATGCTAGAATGCCACAAGTTAGGTAAAAGAAGGCTGGTTGCATGAGAAGGAGGAATCCAATAACCTATTTGTCTTCTATATATATGATATGGTCAGTGAAAGAATGAAGTAAACTATACACAGCAATGTCAGTTAGTGCAGCACAGTAAACAGAACTATGAAGCTTATCACAAAAATTTACCTTCAAGTATATGTCGATAGCTCGGTAGAGACCATCGTGCTTTGATCGAGCAAACTCTGGAATTGACTGTGACAATTCAATGAAACTAGACAAACTAAAATTTGAATCATGAGCAATTTCTGCTAGGTAACCATCCACCAACTTGCCAATGTTCACTAATATTTTTCCTTTTTCTCCATACTCGTCAACTTCTGTATTGCAACTTTCCTTTTCAAAAGCCATCCATCCATTCAAGAGACATTGTACCAATTGAACATCATAAATGGTTGTCTGGGGAGGCCTTGCAGGGATCAACAAGTCTTTAACAGAAGCTTCATGCAATCTGAAGCTAATGCTCTTCATCAATTCTTCTCTTGACGAATCATCTACTCCCACTAATATGGCCACTTTCAATAGCTTCAGCAAGAAGCTACATGAACAGCCTCCACCATGGTCAGATGGCAATAAACAGACAATTGTTTCTACTAAGGTTTTGTTCCTACGAGCATGAGCATCAGAAGCCAGTGCCTCAACAAATTCAGGCAACCATCTCACTGCATAAACTTTTAGAGCCTCCCCAATTATACCTCCATCCATTCTCCCCTTCGCTTTTACAGCAATCATTACCCGTTTGTAAAGATCAACGTCCAGCTCACATACATCTTCAACCCACCAATCCTTAGGAACTGGCTCCATTTTATCTTGAGATGCCATCTGGTCCTCTGTAATTTTATCAGGCTCGCTTAGTTTCCTGTTGTATGTGTAGGACCACATGATGTGTTCTGGGTTCACAGAAGTTTTTGAAGCTATGGAATCTATGCATCTTCCAATGATCTTCAAATCCTCAGACCATGGCAGAAGAGATTTAGTAGTCTGGAGAACAATGATGGAGTCCTTCCAGCTCCGGAAGATGCTCGAGTTTAGGAACACCTCAATCTTAAAAATTAAGTTACCTTTGTCAATATCCTCAGTCATCTCAAGGTACTCGGCTGCACAACGGGCAGCCACAACGTTGTACGCATTAAGAGTAACTGTTATTCCATAGCAGAACTTTGCACATATTTCAAAGGCTTTAGGCCCTCCAGGAAAATCGGCTATGAATATTTCATCAGAATTTTCTTCATTTGCCTTTGATACTAGCTTCTGCAGTCGATTGCTCTTAGACAGGAGAGGAAACTGCAAAACACCAGAGATGAAAAATAATTAATTACAGAAGAGGAAGCTAGCACCTAGCTGATTCTTCTTTACCCATATTCCATAATAATACATATCAATTATCTTGTCAAATTCAGTTACTACATCTTAAATCTTTCAATTCAATGCAAAGAACCTGAGTTATTTGACTGCAAAATATTATATTGTTGAATGATTGAAAATGTTCATAAGTAATAGCTATTGGCAAAACGAAAAATCATCTTTCAGATGTAAATAAATCATTCGTAAAATAAAACTATCCTGGAGTGTATTTGATAGGATAAAGTTAAGTAAGGTGCTCAAATACTACGTACCTTATGAAGGTAAAACTTCACTTCACCAACATTAATGATGACATCAGTGGCCAGATCAGGTGATACATACCTGCAAGAATTGGATTATTTATGTTCTGATCTTAATCAAAGCCAAATTATTCTTCAGGAAACAATGCATAACAAAAATAACTAAATAGATAACGGTACATTGAAAGTACACACTTGACCGACCACATGTGGATCTTGATTGCAAGAGACACAGCACATGCATGAATTAATTACAATATTTTAAAGTCAAACATAATTTATAACATGCTGGAGCAACAGTGATTCAAGTTATCCCAAAAACATTGCAACTACCAAAAAAAAAAATCTCCTATGTTAAACGCCACTTTAAGAACGCCAGGAAAAAAAAATAAAAGCTAAAGCTTGTGGGACAAAGGAAATATAATATGGGCATATTGCAGCTAACAGTATTGTTAAAACTTTAAAGAAATCTTTACTCTCGATGATTGAAGATGACGAATACTACAGATCACTTTACCATAGCTGGACGACAAAAATTCATGACCTTTTGACACTCCTTTCCCCCCTTATCTCCCTTTCTATCTGTCACCGGCAATAAAATATTCACGTTGTTCTTATTTTATGAGACACTCATGTCGTTAGTTCTCACTCCAATATTTTCAACAGTATTTCGATACTAGAAAGGTTGGGTTTTTTTAGGCAAAGACCATACACCGTAGGTTTCTTATCTTGGTTTTTCAAAACGATCCAGAACAACCTATACAGAAGTGCTTCACCCCACGAAGTTCCGATGCGAATTCAACGATAAATAATGCTCCACTAAAGTAAGCAGTACATAAAATGTTACCCAAGAAAGAAGGAAACGTGGAAAGGACTCAACAACGAAAGTATAGATGAAAACAAAAACAGAATCAAGGACAATGACTCTGCATGCTGCTCAAGCAACAAAACAAACCCCCCCCCCCCCCAAAAAAAAAAAAAAAGAGCAGGTCAAAAAAAATAAAAACAGAAAGAAAATTGGTTCAGTAGCTTCTCACCTGATGATAAATTTCCCCTCAGCTTGAAGAGCATCAGGCTTCGAACCCAACTTCATAAACTTCATTTTTCTTACCTGGGATTCGGACTAAACGAGGTACAAGTATATGACCACAGGAAAAAAAAAAAAAAAAGCCCTTCAGACAAAACGATAAGCTAAGCCTCTGTTTCTCCGAAGTCGTCCATAGGCTTAAAAATCTCTGCTTCAACGTTAAAAATGGTCGCACTAAACCTCTGTTACCAAGTCACCGAACAGAGAGACAGACCCAGAAAAAGCATCTAAACCAAAGCCAGAAATGGCGTTTGCAAGTAGAGAACACTCTCCAACACGCTTTTCTCAAAAGCGCAATAATCGCTGGACTGAAAAAATTACAGACCCCCCCAACTCGATTTTCCCGTCGTATTTCCAGTGATGACGCAGAGAGAGAGAGAGAGAGAGATGTTTGGGTAGATTCGAACGGGAAAAAGGCAAAGAAAATGTACTGCTAGTGGGTATCAAACCTGAGTTACATTTTGCAAAAAAGAAGCTATCTTTAAAAAAAATAATTGCAAAAAAGCAAGGAGCTTTGAGCTGTTTAGTGATGGAGTGTCCGGGCAAACAAAACAAATTGTTTGCGAAGAGAGAAATATGGCGTCAGAATTCTGGCACTTGGAGAGGGAAAAATGAAAAATGGCGTCAGAAATTTACTAGGGAGAAGAAAATAATAATAATAATAATAATAATAATAATAATAAATGAGATTTGCAGGGCAGGGCGGAGCAGAGGAAAACTGATGATGGTAATAAATAGAAGCCGCCTTTGCTTTAAATCATTCTGATTCGGTGAAGATCTTCCTCTCTTGGCGCAAATCTCAAAGGGTCTTCTTCATCTCTCAGTGCTACGACCACAGCATACACTTTGAGGACGCTGCTATGAATGATCATCTTTCTAGGCCTGACGCGTTTGTCTCCAAGCAGTGCCTGAATTTTGCAGGAAGAAAAGAAGAGAGAGGGAAAGTTAAGAGTGTGTGTGTGTTTATCATGTATGCGTAAGTAGCGAGGAGTAATACGATTCTAGCTCAGAGGATTTCATGAGCCTTTATGATCGTGAAAAGCATGCCACCCTTTGTCGACCATCTTGCCCCTCCTCTTTCTGCATATTCTCCAAAATGTCCCTGCTCAAATCTTTCAGCCAATTATGGGGCTTTGATTTATTTGAAAATTTTCAGTTATCTTTAAAAGAACTAGACTCAAAATAGAATACTTGATTTCACTTGTATCGTTGGCAAGATAAATTTGAGAATTTTCAAGGCAGATATTTAAATCTCCAATAAAATAAAGATATTTTCAAGGTAATAAGCGAATTCAAAACAATAGTAGTGACAAAAATATATGTCATTTGTAAGATAAATATGATAATTTTTAAGACAGATATACTTATTTTCAATACACATGAAGGTAATTTTGAGACACTTATTTCCAACTCAAACACACATCGTCATTCCAAGATACGCGTGTCTTGAAAATACCTTTATATGTGTTGAAAGTAAGTTTACTTGTTTTTTAAATTCTCATATTTGCTTTGCAAATGACACGTGATATTGTAAATGACTATTTTGCCTCAAACATTGTTTTCCATTAATTTATTATCTAGGAAATACCTTCATTTGTAATGGAAATCCGCACTTATCTTGAAAATTCTCATATTTATCTTGTAGATCACACTTCTTTCTAAAAAGAACAATTACAATAAATTCTTCTTACTTAATATTTTATTTCATTTTTCTCTTTGGGGTATATTTATTGCATGGATTGTTGAAACTTGCAAGAGGGGTTGTAGCTTTGTGAACCCGTTGGCCCAGTCCACGGCAATTAAAAGAGATGGTAATCTATATACCCATTATTGTCAGATAAAATTATATGCGAATGTGTCTGGATGAGAATAGAAGTTTGGTTTGGTGACAAATGTTACTCTCCTAAGTAGAACTATAGACTCAGTTGACATTTTTTTTAGGATTTTAAGAAAGCCAAATAAGTTTTAAATAAATTGATTTTTCTGAATTTTTTGTCTAAATTATTTTATTTGATTTATAAGCTAACATATAATATAACAATATACAATGTACATTATGATTAAGCGGTTCATTTAGCTTCATTAATTTTTCCGAAAAAAGTCAACTACGTCTATGTCTTATATTTATGAATGCATAGTTTGTAATTAATTATTTAAAGTGTTTTAGAATGAGTACTTCTCAGTTGGTGTTAAAAATAAAACTTTTCTAAAGATAATTCAAAACTTCACAGATAAATTAAATATAAATAATTAAATACACATACATTTATATAGATATTTATATGCATGTATGTGTGTATATATATATATGTGTGTGTGTATTCACATATTCGTGATATACAGTTATACACAAACCAAATTGGAATGCACTTTTTCGTCTGAGCGGGATTCCATTATTGAATGAGGGATATTAGTTTATGATGGAATGATTTCATTATTTTACCGGAAAATTTTATCTAGATAACTTAGGGCCTGTTTGTTTTGTTAACAAAACCTAAGTTTTGTTACCAAACCTAGGTTTTAAAACCTAGGTTTGAAATGGTAGCCAAACACTTTTTTCTGATAACCTAGGTTTGGACTCAAAACCTAGGTTTTAAAACCTAGGTTTAGACTCAAAACCTAGGTTTTAAAAAAGGTAACCCAAACACTTGAAAAAATATGAAAAGCTATTTTGGATTGGAAACCTAGGTTTTGGTTGCCAAAACCTAGGTTTTGAATAAGCTACAATTTTCTCCTTCTGCACAAAGTACAAGGTAAAAAAAAAGCCATCATTACACATGTCATATTGAAATACCTAAAATGCCCTTATTCTCTCTCTTTCCCAACACATTAAACTTATGTCCTTTTTAGTAATTTACACAGAAAAAGCTATTCTCACAACAACCATCCAAACACTCTCATTTTTATAAAAGCTACTTTTTCTAAACATCAGTTTTTTTCCCAGAAGCTATTCTCTAAAAGCTAATCCAAACAGGCAACTACTTTTTTCAGCTTTTACGCGAATTACGAGACAGAAAACACCATCATTACACATGTCATATTGAAATACCTAAAATGCCCTTATTCTCTCTCTTTCCCAACACATTAAACTTATATCCTTTTTAGTAATTTACACATAAAAAAAGCTATTCTCACAACAACCATCCAAACACTCTCATTCATCAAAAGCTACTTTTTCAGCTTTTTTTCAGCTTTTTCAAAATCAGCTTTTTTTTCAGAAGCTATTCTCCATAACCTAGGTTTGAAATACCCAAACAGGCCCTTAATACATTATGCATTCTAATTATAATACACAATAATATGATATAAGACATATTTACCTAATTTGATGAGATTAAAGGTATTAGTTAAGTTAGTTAAAATCGCATGATGATGTCACCAAAACATACTAACCACCTACTTTTATAGTTTTATTCCCACTCTCCTTCACTTACTTATGTTTTACTGAGAAGCATCAATATGGATAATTTTGGAAAAAGTTAGAAAAAAATAGAAATAGATCTTATATTCAAGAAAAAACTCGCATCCCCTAATATGTTTTATATTTAGAAATAGAGAGTAATACTTTATGATTGTATGTTAAAAATGTTTGATACTAACCCAGGGTTTGTGGTTGAGTGGAAGGGACTCATTCATCCTTAACCAACTGTCGAGGGTTCAATCCTTGGCATTAGGTATAGATAAACATTAAATCTCCTGGGCCAGCTGTCCCACCCTTTGAGGTGCCTATAATTCAGCGGAGGATTAGTCTCCATCTGTTGGGTGGGGGATACCTTAATGTTTCATCAAAAAAAAAGTTTGATACTTAATATAATTTGTTTTGCATAAGGGCTACAATTATCCTTCAAGTCTTTGTTACAGGACATATATGATGAATTAATCTTTTTTTTAAATATAAAATCTAATTTTATTTTTTGTCAATTATTTCTTACATTACTCCTATTGATACTATCCTAATTTCCTAACAATAATCAAGTAAAGGAAGAGGGGAATGGGGGAATTAGGGTGCTTTAGAAAAACTATGTCATATTAACGAATTTAACTAATATATTTAATATAATTAAATTAGATAGATAAATATTATACTTAGTACATGAGGGGAAACTTCTTTTATTGAAAGACAATCACCAATGTGGTGGCTAAGAATATAAAGAATATTGAATATGTAACCTTCTATTGTACAAGGGAGCTTTCATATCACTAAATTATAAATTGGCAGCTATAATACTTTTGATAAAATTAATGAAATGTTTTTTATATTTATTTATTGTACTATGAGATACATTAAGCGAATTATTCACATTTCACAGCACATAAGTTGGGCAATGGAAGAAAGGATTATTCACAGTAGTACATAGATTATATCAATTTTTTTCTCTTTTGTAGTAGTTCTTAAAAATATCATTGAACGATGACTAAAATGGTCCCCTTATCATCAATGATTAGACTTAGTTGATTCGTACGCTTATCCCAACAATACCACTTTAATCCAACAAAAACTTTTACATTGTCTTCCCAATTAATACTAGTAGCAACCGAATTATGGCATTGAATCGTAATTGAAGGACCACAAGGAGGAATGAAAACGCATAGCACATACTGCTATCCACAATTTAGCCCCCAGGTCCTATTCTTCTTTAATACCCGTCCCTCCAATTCCACAAACTTGTTTCTACTTTTCTAGTCCACTTTCTAGATTGATCTTCATCTCCATCTTCCCACCATCAATGCTCATCAACCCCTTCCAATAATACAACGAGTTCCCATGTCCATTCATTTCCTTTCTCGTTCTATCTCAGTCCCTTGCAATGTCCAATTACTTCTCTCTCAAAACTGATGAATAATTCTTCCTTTTTCTTTCTTTCTTTCTTTCTTTTTGTTTTTTTTTTTGCCTTTTTCTTCCTTCTCGTTGGCTTAGGGGAGATCTTTGATCTTAGTATATGATCACTAAGGTTGTGAGGGGACCATGATCCGAACAACCTGGTCCTCCACAATCATGGTGTTCTTTTTTTGGTCCAATCCTCAATCATGCTCTAAACTTAGCCTGAAACCACATGCGTACCTAAGAAGTTAATTATAGTGCCTTTATAGAACCTTGTTACTTTTTAAAAGTTGCTGTACGTGTGTTATGGAAATTTTTATATTGTACTCGCCATAATTAATGATCCCAATACTGTTTAGCACAGATCTAAATTATTAGTATTTTAATTTGAATACTGCACTTCGCAGGCGAGTGTGTACTGGACAATCCTTCAATGGGTTGACACTTCTTCTCCCTCATACGGATTTCAAGCTGTTAAGAATCGGAAGATTTCAGAAAAAGACTCTCGAATTATCAAAAGGATACTTTATTACAACGAAATTTAAAAAGGATTAGTCATTATATTTGACTAAACTGTCCATACCCAGATTAAATAGAAAAGACTGAAATATCCTTAATTTAAATATTTTTTTTAAATAAAGGGCCCATACCACCGTCTGAAGGGGCCCACCGCTGCCGTAGCTCCGGCCAGTTTAATCAAATGTACTAATTGATCTTTTTCAAATTTTGCTGTAGTAAAGTATAATTTTAGTAATTCGAAAGTGTTTTTTTAGAATTTTCCCTAACAGAAATAGCATTACTTTACACGACCAGTAAAGGATCTTAAATACAACTCATTATATTGTTACGTTCTCTCACTTCTTTTACACTCGGAGTATATGATATTCTACACTTATCCCATAAATTCAATGAGAGCATTTATTTGACTTTCAAATTAATCTAAATTAAGTCAAAACGCTCAAAACTCTGAACAATAGATCTTACAAGCATTTTTTATATTTTCTATTACAAGTAAGCTGCACATGAGAAATGAGGTTTATAAATTCAATAGATTAACCATTCAAGCTATAACATTTTAGGATTTGGCAGAGATGGAAATAGGTTAGGCCTAACTAGGCTTTAGCTAAATAGGCTTGGGCCTGCAATAGAAATGTAATTTTTAGGTCTGGGCCTGTATGTAGACATTTTTTTTGCCAGAGTCTGAGCCTTCAAAAGGCCTGAAAGCCTTTTTAAAAGCCTACTTAAAAAGTTAAAATATAAACATTTAAATAAACTTAAAATTCTATAACTCTTATTCCAAATATTACCTTTTAATCTATTTAAAGGTCTATGTATGTCATAAAAAGATTTTACAACTATGAAACTAAATTTTTTTTCTCTTGTTTTTATCATAGAAACTATGAACGAATAATGAATAAAGAAGTTGGGTTTTGTGTATGAATGATAAGGTGTTAGGCTTAGAATTAAAGTTAAGTTAATAATGTTGTAAATAATTTATATAATTTATTTTAATTTATATATCATAAGATAAATTTTAATAAATAAATAAATAGGCCAGGCCTGTAGGCTTGTATACTAGACCTTCCGAAAAAAAGCCTGACCTGTTTACTTAAATAGGCCTAACAATAAGCCTAATAACGAGCCTGACCTATTTATTAAAAAGGCCGAGCTAGGTCTAAAGTAGGTTAGGGCGTAGGCCCCTGATAAAAGCATGGCTTATTCCCACCCGTGGGATTTGGATTATCTCTTTGGGCTCGCACTATTCATAACAAATACACCTTCATTGAAAGTCTACATGTGTTACATGAAATGCGTGATGATTTTGAATGGTAAGAGACCAAATAGAATGCCATGGTGTGGATACTCAGGGGGATCTTGTTGGAAATTCTGTATGTTAATATGTCAAAAGAAAAAGTCTCATATAACTTAAGATGTGAACATCCTAATATATACTAAAATGTGAGTTTGGGCTAGCGAGAAGACTGGTAAGAGGAGTCTCTGCACTGACTATTTGAGATGACCATCGGAGCTTAGTGTGTTTTATTTGATGGGGATTAGTGACATTTAAATGATTTTATTATAATTAATATGTCTTTTGTAACAGACACTTTAATTGTCATTAGGCTGTCATTAATAATCGTTATTGCTGCTCAGTGTACACATCTTTACCTATAAATGGCAGTGCATGTCATGAGGTCAGAAAATGAAGAGTAAAAGGATTCAGAGCATCGAGGTCAAGTGACACCTCTTCTACCCTCTCTTCTTCTGAATCAAACAATAAACTTTCAAATGTTTTGTCACCCTTTTTCATGCAGAAAGGGTTCGATTAATCTTAGGAGTGCCACTTCCTAATACAGCAGGGGGGTCACGTAATACCTCTCTTAAGGACAATGTCTCTGATGATGCCACTCAAACTATATGTTTTATTATTCATAGATGCTAACAACAATAGAATATGCACAATTGGAAGATATACTGTGTTGCATGAAGATTTAGGCGCACACCGCCGCCAGTTTCTTCGATGGGTGTATTGTTAGGAGTGTAACATTAGAGAGCTTTCTTTCTTTTCTTGTCTTTTTTATAAAAAAATTTTAGGAAAAGGGTTGGGCTTACCCACAATCAAATGATATAACAAAAAAAGTGCCTTGAGCATGATAAACAAGCTTCTTTTTTTTTTCTATCATAGGTTTCACCCAATTTTACTTAACTGTGGAAATGTCTCCTCAAACATCGCAACTGGAACTACAATTGAATGGTATTCTACAGAATCAAACACTCGTCAAGATAGTCGAATGTCCAACCCTTTCTCCAGTTAAATCTAGTGATGATGGGTAACATGAGAGAGCTTTCTAATTAAGGTGGTTTGTAACTTCAACCGCTCTCAATATTTGGTTTATAACCGTTTCTCACTTCCTTTTTCAGTACAATAGAGAGCCGCTGGTGAAAGAAGGCATCCCATGTGATAATAATTAATGAATGGTTGAATCAGCAATTACCTATTCATTTATGAATCGGCTTCTCATTCGCTGGAGCCTGTAGGGAGAAGGGACCGACATGGCTGTATGACCAAATAACTTAACACAACTTCGAAATATTTATCCATAAGCATATCCAATCAATTTAGTTCTATTTCAACTTCGATATAATTACTCTATATTCTCCCCTCAAGTCAGAGACGAATTTTATTTGTAGCAGTAACCCACAAACTGGTCACTCATGAACTAGCCATACATATAGGTCTGCCTTTTGCGCTGTTTGCCTCTGCCACAATAAGAAACACCCACACCCACCCACACACATTACATCCGCAACATCAAGCCAAGCCAAATAGGTACATCCTTTGAGTGACATCATGTGGGATAGACGCAGTAGCTTTCACAAAGGGTCCACAAAATCATCTAATCATAAGAAGGGTGAAGGAAGAATTCACGGAAAAGTTTTTACCATATATATATACATATAAATATTATAAGTACTCACACTCTTGGCTAGTTCTGCATTATTATTTATTCTCTGGGGCCAAACATGGACTATATATTCTTTCTTTTCTTGAGCCATCATAAGAGCAACGGGTCCAACAGAGTTGTTACATAATAGATACCATAATTGAGAAAAAAGATAACGAAGGAAGAGATCAGAGACACGTAGTGGTTAATTATGTCCAAAAACCTCAGTTTAAAGTTTGGATAATCAAGCCATGCACAATTTTACAAAAAAAGAGGGTATCTCGCGACCTTTTAGTCAAATCATCTGCACGCATGTGTGGTTCTTATGGAGAAATCATGAGTGAGATTAGGCGTGGAGCGAAAGGGCGTCACAAATAAATGATGACAGGTATTTTCTTTTCTTTTCTTTTTTTCATTTTTTTTCTTTTATGGATGGAGGGTCCCAGTCTGTAATAATGGTTGGGGTGTGGAGGGACTTTTTTATAGCAAATTGGGCAGCTTAGCTAGCTTTGTAGGGGACCATGTGGCTCCCTTTATGCCCAACCTCTTTCTTTTTTATATCTTCCTCTTCTCATGACTTTAAAAACAATTTATTCCCACCATTTGAGCTACATCATCTATATTTGGGTCACAACTCCTAGATTCTCTCCATGTTTTGTGTTCTTTATCAGTGTTTGCTATATCTGTAAATGTTGCAACGACGACCAAGACTGCCGGTGAAGTTGGTGGATGCTGATATACGTATGCGCGCATACGTTAATTTATATTGTCTGGCTTTCAAGCAATATGTGTTTTTTGGTGCAAGCAAGCTACTAATTGAAAAGAATGAGACACTCTCTGGTCAGCCATTCAAACACTATTTTTGACGAGTTACTTTTTGAGATGATGACACCCCACTAGCTGATTAATACTTTAATGTGTTTTGTAGTTGCCTTTCGTTCATTCTTTTCATACACGCTAGAGACTTGAGACGGGCGCTATTTGTCAAGAGTCCCACACTGATGTGGAGGGTTATCTTCAATAAAGAGCCTTAGAAGGTTTTAGACTCCTTAATTCAAATCAATAACTCTAATATATTGCTTTTGGCTCACCAACTATAACATTAAGCTTTTAGATTGTAATTCTCCCAATAACTTGTACTTATTAAAACTTAAAATAATGTTTTCGTTGTGAGCTGCCTAATCAAATAGGGCTGCAACTCTCAGAGTTTTGATTGATTTGGTGAACCTACGCTTTTATTGGGAGTTATGCATTAAGAGATGACTACTTATAGAGGATTTTAACTAGAAAGAGGTTTGAGCAAAGCCTCGAGTGGAGGCTGTATGTGTAGGACATTGTTTGAAATCTACATCATTGGTATAGAGGTTACAGTTTCCAACTCTCACATGCATGACCCCTCGTTTCCCTTGGCACTATTTTTTTTTTTTTTGGCGTATTATGAAAGTAAAATAAAGTTTTTATAATATGTTGATATCAACAGTTTTCCGAATTTGATCCCTACCACGTTCAAGTTGATCGAAAATGACTTTAGAGAAATGGCCACACGATAGCGAGAGGTTAAATTAAGATATCTTCTCCTACTTTTTCTGGGGAGCTTGATATTATCAGAGTGCTGACATTGTTAAGACAGAGTGCTCACATAAATTAGTCCATACACACAACTGTGCTGTATATAGTTTAGTTTAGTGTTGTGAAAAAAAAATTGTCATATTGCAGGCGTGTTTTTTTTTTTTTTTGTTGATCTCCTTTTTCACTTAAATTTAAGGGGGGTTAAATTACTGTTTCAAATTTAAAATAACCCTTATGTCCATGATTATCCAATGTTTAATGATTAAGCTTTGAAGTTCATTTTGATTGTCAAAATAAAAATGTCTTTGAAGCTGTTTCTCTTGAAGGTGTTTCTGTTTCTTTGTTCTTAGACCTTTATTTGGGGAGAAGAATGTTCGCTCACTAGTTTTTCTCCAATGGCGATTGGAAGTTGGAACAAGACTTTATGGTGTTGGGTTTCTTCGTACAAAAATTTGTCCAACACGACGGGCTTAAATGCAATAATTGGGCCTATCACAGCTGAGTTTATAAATCGGCTCAAAATCAAAGTGCCGGTCTACAAAAAGGATCAAGTTATTGTTGTCTTGATTGGGCCTAAAAATTGTTGTCTTAATAATAAGAAAATTCAGTTTTTGGGGCCGAAATGATCCTCAACCAACCCTTGTTTTGGGTCAATTTATTTGGGTCAATTTAGGATTTGCACAATTTGTAATTTTCATCTCAACATCATCAAATCACTAGCTAATTAGTACAAAAAGAAATCACAATCTAATTCCAAATCCGACTGCTAAAATTTTGATAGCGAAAAAATATAGAAATTTTGATAGCCAGAAAAATTTCAGATGGACTTTTATCCAACAAGGCAACAAGTGAGCTGTTATTTCTTTTTACTTTGTCAAATTATGCTGCTGTCAAATTTTTATATTCGGATTCGAATTTCAAGCAATACACAAGTAATCCGCTCATTATTATTATTATTTGGCAACTTCTACTCGTCTTAAAGGTTCTTAACACTATTGATATATATATATATATATATATATATATTTTTTATTATATGAATTTATATTCATTTTAAATCAAGCTACGATTAAATTAATGTTAATAAACTTCGGCATATTTTGCTATAGTAATAATGTGTAGTATTGTAGAGAATGTTCTAAGCACTAATCGTTTCCTTCACAGGTAAAAAAAATGTTTCCTTAAGGACTGGCAAAAAAAATTCTTTTTCTTGAAGAGAGAGAGAGAGAGAAAACAAAAACAAATGGGAAAATAACATTCAAAGTCCTAAAATATGCAAACCAATACGTCCCTTATATTAAAATTATTAATAGACACCAAGAGAGCTGGCTAATATAGTATGATTGTGAATTCACGGAATTAGCTTCTCTCCTCTACTTTTCCTCTCCTCACTCCAAAAATTACATAGTTTTAAGGTCAAATTTTTTATATTTGATTTTATTGTTAGATTCTACATAAAATTAGTGATATCTTGATATCTTATGAACGAAAAGTGGTTCAGTTTTGAATTTTATATGATTTTTCAAAAAATTTAGAGTGTGTTTGGATCCCATGTTGGGCCCTCTCATAAGTGACTTTGGGGGAAAAAATTATGTTTGTATGCACTTATTTTGAGAATGACTTTTGATCCAAAATGACTTCTGCAACGTGAAAAGTCAGAAGCAAAAAAAAGTTACTTTTGGCTTCTGACTTCTGACTTTTGGTGGGTCCCTCGCCTTTTGTTATGGATTATTTAATAAGGTGGTTAGGAAAATTAGACTGTTAGACTCCTAAAATTCTCAAATAAAATAATTTCTTTTAATCTAAAATTTTCTTGTTATCTCCAAAAATTTACCATAACAATTTCTAACTACTTTCTCCCATAATATACTCCTTTGAGCGAAAAATATTATTTTTTAAAATTAATTTCCTGAAAATAAGGGAGAAACTAAGTCTTTAATAAGAATATATGCATATTATATATGTATTATTTAATGAAAATAATGCCATTTTTAGTAATTTTTCATCTAAACGTGCTTTTCAATATAATCATCCAAACATGTTTCTAAAAGTCAGATTGAAAAAAAGTCACTTCTATCATCACAAATCCAAACATAAATCACTTCACACAAATGACTTTTATCCAAAAGTCACTTCTGAAAAAGTCATTCTGAAAAAAGTCACTTCTCCAACGACAATCCAAACACACCCAATGCTTAAAATTCTGTATCTTTTTCAAATTAAAACATTGAATCTTTAAAAAATCATATAAAATTGAAAATTAAACGATTTTTCGTCCATAAGATATCAAAATGTCACTAATTTTATGTAGAATCTAATCATGCAATCAAACAAAAAAAATTGACCCACAAACTATGTAATTTTAGGGTAAAGGAGGAGTAGAAGAGAGGAAGGTAGATGAGAGAATCCTCTTTAGTGAATTCACTTCGCTAATTAGCTGCCAATACATGTTGTAGCAGTTGTTAATGTAGTTTAATTTAATCATCAGTAACAAGTGTGTTGAGAATATTGATATCACTTAGTGATAAAATCGCTACAGTTGTCAACCAAGACATTTTAACTAATCAATCAGGACATATCTGTTTGTCAATATTCTTCTTTATTTATTAGTAAGAGCAATGAGATGATTATACAAACATATTATGATGCCCTCGTGTCTTGTCCATCGGGACCTACTAATAGTTTTGAGATTTGATGAAACTTATTGAATTAAGGGTAAAGGGTAAAAAATAACCATATACTTATGGGTGTTCAAGAATTTCCCGTCCCGTCCCGATCCCGCTTGTTTTGGAACGGGAAATCTTGTCCCGAAAATTTTCGGGACATAACAAATTTTTTGTTGCGGGACTGGAACGAGCCGAGATGTGGTCGTCTCATTCCAGTCTCGTTAATATTATATTTATTTTAATTTTTACTTAAGCTCAGACTCACAAGACAAACATAGCCCAATGTATATATAAAAAAAGACATAGCCTAAGCGGCCAAGCCCAACCACAATCATTGTGTCCTGTTTTGTTGGTTAAGACGGTATACTAATACCATGGTTGGAATTATTACAACGCCAGCTACAGCTATAGCTACACCTTACACCAACTTATGATTACTTTGTAGGGAAGTGTATGAAACACATATGAATTTAATAGAAAAAGGGGAAATACACTTGAGCATTAAATATAGAGCAAAAAATTCAATAACCAGTTAATTTTAAAAAAAAATTAATTTTCAATTTAATGGAACTGTATTTTTGTGTTTTTATCTTTGTTCTTTTATATATGTTTTTGTTATTATATGTTAAATTTGATTATGGTTTATTATGTTGTCAAGACAAAAAAATTGTTAGAACAATGGCATTTTGTAAAAGCGCATAGTCAAATTTTTTTGGTACAATATTGGGCTCATATTTTTCTGTAAGAATGACCTTTTATTTTTATTTACAAAAAAACCGTAAATTCCCGTCCCGTCCCGTCCAGTAGTTATCCCGTCCAAAACGGGATGGGATGAGACATTGGACTAGAAATCTGTCCTGTATGCCTTTTGCATCCCGTCCCGTTCCATGAACACCCCTATCTATATTTATGTCAAGGTGCATCTGATACCTTGTACTTTTTTTGGCTCAAAATTGTCCATTAACTTTCAAATTCGGGTCAATAATGACTTTTCCTTCAAACTTGCCAAACGGACGTTTCAAGTTTCAAATTTGGGTCAATAATGACTCATCTGTCAAACTTCCCCAACGGACGTTTCAAATCCGGCCCAATTTCTGTTACTTTTTTATGGGTAGGTCCCACATTGGAATTTCACAGGGATCTAATTTTTGTTGGGCCAGTTTGACGGAGGAGTCATTATTGACCCAAATTTGAAACATTCGTTAGGCTAGTTTAACTGAGGAGCCATTATTGGCTCGAATTTGAAATAAGGGCACTTTGACGTAAGAGTCATTATTGATCCAAATTTGAAAATTGATGAACAATTTTAAACAAAAAAAAAGTATATTATGTCATATACACCTTAATATAAGTACATGATATTTTTTCTATTGGTTATTTTCACCCTTGAATTAATTTGCCTCCATCACATTTGAGTGAAATTTCTCAACACAAAAAAAAGACATACGTGGCACAATGGGATACGGCGAAGGTAGGAACCGCACCCAATAGAAACCGGAGAAAATCTGCAAGAGCTCATTGTCTTGCATTGTATCGTATGTAGTTGCGACTAATCTTTCCGCCTAGCTGTTGTTCTTGTTCTTATTTACTTTCTTCGACAACGGACATTACAACAAGCACAACACCCCTTTTGAAAAAGCCCTCTCTTTAGATCTAACCCTTCCTCCTTTCTCCTCATCTCTAACGCCATGCCGTTTCTGAGATCTCTCTCCTTCCCTCCCCCGTTGTTCTCTGCAATTCTTCTTCTTCTCTTTCTCATCCATGGCGCTCACTCTTTCTATCTCCCCGGCGTTGCCCCACAGGACTTCGAACAGGTCGCCTTCTTTTAATCGCTTTTTCCTTTTTTCCCACTTTCTTGCTAACCTTTTGATCCGTGGTTGTAAGCTTCAATTATGGGATCTGTGTTTGAGATACTAGATTTATGTTAGTCGACCATCTTTATGATTGAGTTTTACTGGACAACATGAGTGAGCTGGTCGAGCTCTGTCTTTGTTGGGATTGAAGTTCTGATGTGCAATATTTGTTCTGCACTCACTTAGTGCCGATTTAACATACATTACTGTATTGTTTTCTGTGGATTTATCATTTTAAGCATCAAGGATCTATTGGATCTAATTTTCGTTCCATGGATTTTGCTGAGGATTCTAGTGAATTTAGAGCTTTAAGAGAGTAGAAATGCTTTTTTGATGGACTTTGGGAATGCAAAGATGCCCGATCATGTAACCTTTTTGAATAGTCCGGAAATATGTGAATTAGTACGATGCAAGCAATTGAAACATTGCGGAAGTAGATAGTACTTTTACTTTTTCGCATTGCATTAATGGGAGCAAAACTATACAAGGTTCACAGATTTTGTCTTATTAGACTACCGACAATCATGCTGCCTCAGAATTATTGATAATGACATAGATTTGAGACATTACCAATGCCATGACGCAACAAGTAAATACAATTTGAAATGTCATGCTGCCTCTAACATGGGTAGTGGGTGTTCGTCGGACATAGTATGATAGGCTCCGCTTTTATAGTATTAGTTCTTGCTTCTTTAAGCCAATTTATGGGCCTTCCCGAGTACCCGGGTCATTGTGAAATCTGTACCGAATATCCAATACTTATGCTTTGTCGTTTCAAGGGCGAAATTTCATGGTTTGCTTTTCACTCTTCACTGTTCGCTGAAAACCACCATGTCTGCTGGATCTTTTGCTGTAAAATGTGAAAAGGCTGATACAGTCTGTGAATGTGATATGTGCCTTTTTGCCTTGCGCTTGTGCTCTGGTCAAATTGATGAACCACCTGTTTATGTCATATCAAGGTTACAAATTTTATTTTTCCTTTTTGCAGGGAGATACATTGCAAGTAAAAGTTAATAAATTGACATCAACGAAGACTCAACTTCCTTATTCATATTATTCACTTCCGTACTGTCGCCCCGGTAAAATACAGGACAGTGCAGAAAATCTTGGCGAAGTACTACGTGGTGACCGGATTGAAAATTCCCTCTATGTGGTCTGTTTTATATTACAATTAATAGTTGATCCTTACATGTTTCTTTATTAAGGATATCTGCTGATAGTGACTCAGTAACTTTTTGTAGTTTAAAATGCGTGAGCCACAAATGTGCAATATACTGTGTAAGCTGACACTTGATGCCAAAACTACAAAGGAGTTCAAAGAGAAGATTGATGATGAGTATCGGGTGAACATGTATGGCATGCCAATAAATATATATATATATATATCAGCGTGTGATTACCCTCTTGATTTTTTTTAATAAGAGTTGTATCTTTGCTTATAATGGTTCTAACTATTAATTCACAGGATCCTAGATAACCTTCCTCTGGTTGTTCCCCTAAAACGAATGGATCAGGATTCTACTGTTTATCAGCTTGGTTACCACGTTGGACTCAAAGGCCAATATACTGGGGTATATTCTTGTTTCTTTAAATCTGAAGCAAAATGTCTCTTGTGAATGTCAATTATTTTCTTGCTTACTCTTTCTGCATGCAGAGCAAGGAGGAGAGGTATTTCATCCACAACCATCTGGAATTTACAGTCAAGTATCATCAGGTTTCGCAGACTGAATCTTTCAGAATTGTCGGTTTTGAGGTTAAGCCATTCAGGTCCCACTTTTTAGCCCTTGCCATTCTTTTTTCATTCCTTCTAACTGGTTGATCTTTTGTGGCAATTAGTGTGATGATTTTCTAAATTTGAGTATTGATGTACAGTGTTAAACATGAATATGATGGAAAATGGGATGATAAGAAGACCCGTTTGACAACCTGTGATCCTCAAACTAAACGCACAGTTGTCAGCTCTAACGCTCCTCAAGAAGTTGAAGAGAACAAGGAGATTATATTCACATATGATGTTGAATTCCAGGTGAGGTTACTTTGATAGAATAGCACCTGCGTACTTTTTGTTTATAATTTAGAATGCCCAGTTGCTTACATAAGCCTAGCTTTAGTCTATAAGGTCGTTAAGCCTTTGATTGGAGAAGCTCACGGATTTCCTTTGTGGGCTGGATTTATCAGTGCCGTTCTAGCTTTTATTCTTTTGCCTTCTCAGTTCTCATCAATAACTTTCTTCTGATATGTAACTAAGTTGTCTTCTCACATTTCTTCCACCTATAATCATTGTTGCTGCTTTTAGGATAATATGTTTACTTTTGTCTTGTTCTTATCATTTGCTTTTATCCTTTGTTGTCTTTAGCCAAGTGATGTGAAGTGGGCTTCGCGGTGGGATACCTATCTGCTCATGACTGACGATCAAATTCACTGGTTCTCTATTGTGAACTCGTTGATGATTGTTCTCTTCCTCTCGGGTATGGTGGCGATGATCATGCTTAGAACACTTTACCGTGACATATCAAAATACAATGAGCTTGAGACCCAAGAGGAAGCCCAAGAAGAGACTGGTTGGAAACTTGTTCACGGGGATGTGTTTAGACCCCCTAACTACTCGGATCTGCTTTGTGTTTATGTTGGAACTGGTGTTCAATTTTTCGGGATGATATTAGTGACCATGATATTTGCCATCCTTGGTTTCCTCTCTCCTTCAAACCGAGGTGCACTGATGACAGCTATGCTTTTGCTTTGGGTATTCATGGGGCTATTTGCTGGTTATTCTTCTTCTCGATTGTACAAAATGTTCAAAGGATCAGAGTGGAAGAAAATTGCCCTCAGGACTGCACTCCTGTTTCCAGCAACTGTCTCTGCCATTTTCTTTGTATTGAACGCTCTCATATGGGGTCAAAAATCATCTGGAGCTGTGCCTTTTGGTACCATGTTCGCTTTGATCTTTTTATGGTTTGGGATCTCGGTTCCACTTGTTTTTGTGGGAAGTTATGTTGGATTCAAGAAGCCTGCTATTGAGAGTCCCGTGAAGACTAACAAAATCCCAAGGCAGATTCCTGAGCAGGCTTGGTACATGAACCCAGCCTTCTCAGTTCTGATTGGAGGAATACTCCCATTTGGGGCCGTTTTCATTGAGCTCTTCTTTATTCTCACCTCAATCTGGTTGAATCAGTTTTACTACATCTTCGGCTTCCTCTTTTTGGTCTTCATCATCCTCATTGTGACTTGTGCAGAAATAACCGTTGTGCTTTGCTACTTCCAGTTGTGCAGTGAGGATTACCTGTGGTGGTGGCGGTCATACCTCACATCTGGATCTTCTGCGCTTTACCTCTTCCTTTATGCCACATTTTACTTCTTCACAAAGCTTGAAATCACAAAGATGGTGTCTGCCATATTGTACTTTGGCTACATGCTTATAGCTTCTTATGCATTTTTTGTGCTTACCGGCACCATCGGATTCTATGCGTGCCTTTGGTTCACAAGGCTTATCTACTCCTCGGTGAAAATTGATTAGTTACAGCAGCTGATTCAGGTTGAATATACTTGAAGGAGGATGGAAGATATGTTATGCAAGGCCTTGTTCAGATACTAGGGATTTGAAGTTCAAGTCCCATGTTCAGATGTAACCTATTTTCTATACGATTTTGAACTGAGGAGTGAGGACGGCACATGTATGTTTTTATTCTGCGATTTTTTAATTTCAAGCCAAAATTCTTGATGTAGGATTGTTGGTAAGTATAGCTTGTGTTTACGCCTTTACGGTCATTCTTCAGAGAATCAGAAGAATCCCGTGGATGTTTCATGATAAAGAATTGTATTCTGACAAATATAATATCGTGAAACCTCACGAGTCAGACTTTTTAGTCCAATGTGATCCACATATAAGATGAACTATTTGAACGAAAGATTTGATCTTTGAGCAGGAGCACTTATCATTGTGTTCTGCTCTATCAGAAAAGGGGAGATTAAAATATAGTGCATTTAACCCACCCACAGTACCAGGACCCTAATAATTCGGTTAATATCATTAATAAAACTACTGAAGGACATCGAGTTGTGTAGCATTGCATGCATAAACAAGGCATATTCATTCCGTTTTTACGAGTCATTTAACGCTGAGAAGTCCTAAACTAACAAACTGAACTACAACTACAAAGAGTGTTTATTCTGATCCCGCAACTCCAACGGAAGCCTTTGCAACATCCTCAGCACAGGCTTCAGGTTTCTTGTTGATGGTTAAAACCGAGTATCCTACGGCGGCCGTGAGAAGTAAGCCGACGGCGGTCACGGTGGCGCCGGTGCTGAAGGAAAAAACACGTCTCAGGTTAAGATGTCCCATGGGGCTGTAACCAGGGGGACTCACTCTGTGACTGTCTACTCTTTTCTTCCATTGTTCCTCTCTTCCGTCCATTGAAAACCTCTCCCACTTTTGTCCTGCTGGTTTGCTTTGTAACGAGAGAATTTAAGCACTTGATTAAACTAATAGAGAAAAGGGGGTAGCATTTGCCACGTCTACGAGAAAGTGCATGTGTTACTCCCCCGTGGTTGCTACCTGTCACACTCTCAAGCATGTGTATCCCTCTCATACTTATTTTCTTGTTTTCTTATTCGGTGGATCAACAAAACTAGAGAAATACAGAATATCAGGTGATTCAGCTAATTTTAATTGTAAGTGGTTAATGATTTATATGAAACAACTCACATTTTATTTGGAACCTAACTTCCGGTCTATTTTCCTTCATTAAAATTAAATGTTAATATTAAAAAAATTGTTGGATTAAAGATTTTTTAATAAAACGACATAATTTTATCTAAATGAAGAAAAACAGACAAAAGCCTCAATCAAGAGAGGTTAATTAGAAAAAAGCAATGGCATTTTAACGTTTGTAACAACCAACAAGTGAGACCATTTTAATCACCCTTCTTTTCAAATCAACAAATGTTGGTTCAGTTGGTAAATGAATTGGCTCATAATCATCAGATTATGAGTTTGTATCCTACGCCTACCTATGAGAGGACTTTGTGGGTAGGCAATCTGTAAGTACATCTAAATGAGCCTAAAAAACAAAAACAAGTGGGAAAAATTGCGGACGAAGGAAAAGGCCATGGGGAGAAACAGTCAACCAGACAAGTTCTAACGTGGCCTATTCACATTTTTGACCGTTGGTCCACAGTCCACTACGATTGCACCGTGGTGGAGTGAGTAGGCACATAACACTCGAAGCCTATGGCCCACACCCAGGCTTTTCTTCCGCCATTCCATTGAATCTCAACGGCTAGTTTCTCCTTTATTGTCCCTCCCCCATCAGTATAAATAATCCCAACGTCTAGTCCCTTATGCAATCGAAGCCTTCACCTCCCCGACACATCTCTGAATACAGGAAGAAGAAATTCGCCCCTCTCATCCTTTTTTTCTCTTACCAGAAATCCATGGCTGGTTCTTCAAGAGCTGCCTCGCTTTCCCTTTACCTCATCTTCCTTCTCTTCGGCTTCTCTTCAGCTAAGGAAGTCTTGGTCGGAGGCAAGACTGATGCGTGGAAGATACCATCTTCTGAATCAGATTCCCTCAACAAATGGGCCGAAAGGTCTCGTTTCCAAGTTGGCGATTATCTCGGTAACTACTCACACTATTCATAGTTTTAGCTTTCTGCATAGAATAGAATCATTTTTTTTTTTTTTTAAATATAAGACTGGATAACAAGCTTACATGAGCTTGAATAGAATCTCCAAACGTTGATTGCTGATTCTTCTTTGTCTTCGCTATTTTCTTGCTCAGTCTGGAAATATGACGGTGGGAAAGACTCGGTCTTGCAAGTGAGCAAGGAAGATTATGGTGAATGCAACACAGCCAAACCAATCAAAGAGTACAACGATGGAAACACCAAGGTGAAGCTTGACCGTCCTGGGCCATTCTACTTCATCAGTGGAGCTAAGGGACACTGTGAGGAGGGCCAGAAGCTCACTGTGGTGGTTATCACTCCAAAGCGCAGGTTCACCGGTATTTCTCCGGCACCCGCTCCGGCTCCAATGGAGTTTGAAGGCCCAGCTGTAGCTCCCACTAGCAGTGCCTCAGCTTTAGGAGGTGGCCTTGCAGCAGTTCTGGGATTACTGACCATTTGGGTTTTCTGATGTGAACGCCTATTCTTTTTAAATCTCTACTATGTTGTATGAGATTCATTATCATCATTATTCTTTTATTTTTTGGATTTTTCATATATAATCTTTTTTTATTCATATTCTAATGGAAGTGATGAGAAATTCTTACATATAGTATACACAACTATGATCGTCTTCACCTTTTGGCACTGTTGAATTTCAGGAGAAAATATAATGGAACACAAAATCGAATTAATCTCTAGAAATCACTTCAACCATCATTAAGCCCTTGTGGCATTCCTAAGCTTTGGGCAAGACTGCTCATCCTCTCCTTCAACCATCATTAAGCCCTTGTGGCATTCCTAAGCTTTGGGCAAGACTGCTCATCCTCTCCTTCATGGCCTGCAAATATCAATAAGGTAGTCAAAACTTTCCTGTCCTGAACAGCAGGACTGAGAGATCTCTCACCTGGACGCTTCTTTGATGTGCATCTTTATAAGCTTCAGTAACCAGAACAGAAAGTTTCTGCAATAATAATGATGATGATGAGAGGAATGCTTGCACTGTTTGGAAATGTTAGTCTATATCATTCATGCTTCAAAAAAATTCCCAAAACCAAATACGTACTTCAGCTCCTAGTTCCATCGCTGCTTCTGTAATCTCAATGCGAATAGGTTGCTGGTTGCCAGAAAGCGTCGCCTACAAAGAAGTCAACAGCTTTCACTTGATATCTGATTTCATTTTTACTGAAAGGCTCTTTGGCATCATCATTATTAGTAAATCTAATTCTCACTCGCAAAGATGTAAATAGCTTTCTTTCTTTCTTTTGCCATTGTAAATAGCTTTCACTTGATATCTGATTTCATTTTTAACCGAAAGGCTCTTTGGCCTCATCATTATTAGATCTCTAATTCTCACTCAAGTTATATAATACCTTTATGAGTTCATCTTCACAATAACCGTCAAATTCTGCTCTGAAAGGACAGAAGAAAACAAAACATCATGAAATCGATGCAGAAAAAGAGAAAATACCATGAAAAGCTTTACCAACTAAAAAATAAGAAAACAAAGGAGAGCTTACGCAGCAAGTTCTTTCTGAACACGAACTGCTTCAACTTGGACTACCATTTGAGCTTTCTTAACTGTGTCATATAGATTCTGCATATTACCCAGCATCCCTGACTGTATCCAGGTAGCAATGAGTCAATATATGATGAAAGGCTACAGACTAGGAAGACTCATCATGGTGCACTGATCGCCCTTGATTAGGAAGATTCATGGTGAAAGAGTTGATATTTCTAAATTATCACTGCCGGATCTAAGCCTAGATACAAGAGGAGGGTTTTGATATCACCTTTGATTAGGAAGATTTATCATGAAAGAGTAAAAATTTCTAAATTTTCACAGCCAGATCTAAGCCTAGATACAAGAGGAGGGTTTTGATATCACCTTTGATTAGGAAAATTCATCATGAAATAGTTAACATTTCTAAATTTTCACAGCCTGATCTAAGCCTAGATAAAAGAGGAAGGCTTTCATAGGCCCTTAACAGATAACGTGAGACTCTCAAATTTTTCACATGGTGCGTTGTTCTAATAGCAAAGGACAGAAGAAACATTGAATCTCAGCCCCCTTTCAACTAAAAAAAAAAAGAACATTGAATCTTTTATGACATGCATAATAATGTTATACTTGTAATAAAAAATTCTAAATTTAGATGATAATGGACTTATTCGATCAGGGATCAGTTGCCTTTTTTTAAGAATAGGAGAGTCATTGCAATTGGAAAGACATTAATTTTAGGGTGGTCATCTGAACACGAAACCAAACACATGCATACAATTTTGCGGCAGACCATATATGCAACTTCCATTTGTACTTTAGAAGCCAATTCTTGGTAGTTCTATGTCTTTTGGGTCAAGAGAGTTGTGTCTAAGAAATAACATATGCATGATCAGTATGTCGAGCACACAATAAAATTAAGCAAGAATGGATCATAAAAAACCCTGGGTGGGTGGTGGGACTGAGATGAAATACATAAGATATAGGGAAAGGTCAGCTAGGAGTTAACTTGACCTTTGAGGCTGCATCATCACCCTTTTTGTCGTTGTCCTTGTTCCCTCCAAATAAGCCATATACTTGGACAGACCTCAAGGTCTTTCCAGTCTTCTTTCTAGGCAACGACACAGCTGATAGACTTCGAGGACTGGCATATGAGTTTACCTCAACTAAATGAAGCACAAAATTGTAATTACGCCATCATCTCTATACATGGATAGCGAGGCAGGAAAAAGGAAATGATGCACAACAGAATACGTAAGCTAATTTGTAAACAGTAAAATAAATAAATTATGAGCTTGAGGACTAAGAACTTCCACAAAGTTACAAGGAAAAAGAACCAAAATGTAAGCAGACCAGGCCAGCTAGGAATTATGCTCTGACTGAAAAGCAGGGTTTGAACTTTAGAGAACATAACAACAGAATTGTAAAAAGACACCGGACGACTATCTAATATCAGTCCCCTCATCTACTGTTACCCACCCTACATGTAAACATCAACAAAGGGGCCTTGAGCCCAAATTAAGAATAAAATGTTGATGGGAACAAAAACTAAAACAGGAATTAGTCACTACTTTCGCCATTTAACTATTGAAGGAAAAAGGTTGACGAGTTCAAAATCATATGGCAAAAGGATCTACCAAGTAAATGTACAACTTTGAAAAATACTGGATATCAAAATATTGACAGGAGAAGACCACCGAACCATAAAGGCAGTTATACCTAGCACTGTGTGTAGACTAGAAGGATGGTTTTAAAAGAAAATCGTTTGAGCACAAACTTCTATCATTGGCAAAGGAGAACAGCCACGCAAGCCTCAGTTATGGTCTTATGGATTGGCCTCCTAGTCCAAGTTTTTTCAAAAAACCCCAAAACTTGTTTTAATCATAACACAACTGTCCTATTCCACCTTACCAGTATCAGGAAAGAAAACAAACAATCAATGAGCTCAGAATGCATTTGGAAGCCTGGGCTAACTCACACACAAACCGAAAAAAAAATCAAGAACAAACATTATTTCTTTCCAGAGGGGAAAAATCTTTTGGTACAAACAAGTAAAAAAGCACCTTTAATTATTGTTACAATTAAAGAACTAAATCCTTCCAAGCTTAAATCGACAACATCCACCACCAATTAATAGAATGATTTTTCCCAAAAGCTTCTAAAATATCTTTGATTGTTAAAATCCATACTGACAAAATTTCACCGGGTGCAGTTAATGATCATCAAAGGCTGAGCACATAGGTTTCCATATGTATAAGAAGCATACGCCATTAATATGCTGAAGCCAGCAGATGAAACTTAAGAGATGAGCAAAAATAATATATACAGGGCTAGACAGCACCGAAATCAGAAGAAAGTACAGATATTCTACACAGCAAGAAAGATTTGGAGGTAGCCGCCAAGAGGAATAAACACTCCAAAAAAAAAAAGGAAGAAGAAAATAGGTAGAGAGTAAGAGCTTACAGAGGAAAAGCGAATTTACAGGCTGCTTGAGGGGGTGGCAGCTTGTTAACTGTGAAACAAAAGCGGTAGGGGCAGCCATTTTTGTAGTCTCGAATTGAATTGAAGGGAGACGGAAATGACGGTGCCTCCAATATTTATCTCCACTTTATTTCTTTATTTTCGTCATTCTAACTAGAGTGTCAAGTTGACTTTTTTAACTGGATTAGGCAAGTACTCGAACTTATTTTTGGATGAAATTAATCTTTTTTATTCACGTGAAAATTTTTCCCTTTTTATAGTTATCTCAGTTTTCTTACTTATATATGAAGGGCTAGAATATATTTTTTTATCCTTTATATTTGTATCAAGTTTTATTTTAATTCTTTAGGTTTAGAAAATACACTTTTAATCATTTTTTATA